>RJWH01000149.1:93580-729666 GCA_004363575.1 Solenodon paradoxus
TCTCTCTCTCTCTCTCTCTCTCTCTCTCTCTCTCTCTCTCTCTCTCTCTCTCTCTCTCTCTCTCTCTCTCTCTCTCTCACACACACACACACACACACACACACACACACACACACACACACACACACACACAGCACCTCAGGTTTACTTTCAGCAATGTCATCATGCCATTTAGAAAATGATCCCGATTTGGTAGACTTTTCTTTCTTGGGGGAATAACTGATTTGATTATCAAGTTACTGAAAAAAACAAACAAACCAGTCATTAGAATTAGAGGTTCCTTTCCCATAGTGTGTTCAACTTATCAAATTAAAGGGCTTTTATCTGTTTTGTTACTGCGCCTTCTTGACAGCCAATCTGGTATATGTTAGCAGACTTAACTGGATGGATTATAATAGTAATGATAACTATAACAATTATAATGATAATAGCAAGAGTAAACAGAAGGGGAAAAAAAGCCACGAGAATTCTTTCAAGGACAGAACAGAATTGCTTGGTGGCAGGAAACAGGTCCCCAGGTGGTGGTCAGCCCTAGTTCAGCAACCAAAATGAACTCCTTGGCACCAGCAGATGCTGCAGTTACTTCTTAGAGCCACCAGCCTTCACTGCCTCCAATTTCTGCACTGCTTAGTAATTGTTGTCAAGTGCAATAACTCGGAAATAAAACATCACATGTTCTCGGTTATTGGTGCAAAGAATTTCTCAGGACTGTATATTCCCTGGACATGTGCACGACTCTTTAGAACTGTCTAGAAAAGACCACAGAAAACTGAAAAGCTTTTGCCAGACCTTCCAATGTTTTCCAGAGCTGGTATATTGCAACATAGTTTGACAACACTTATCCTAACCTGATCACTGTATCTAGGAAAATTGTTTCAACCTCCCCAAAGGAGAACGCTCCTGGTTGGGAAATTAGCGGAAGGAAGTCCATTAAACCATTAGGGGCCAGTTATTCTTAGACACCAACAAATAGTGGGGGGAAATGCTCCTCACTTGGAACCAAATCTCTCTCCTTTCCCCATCTCAACCGAAGGTAGCATTTTTCTCCCTTTCAAAAGGAACTTCAACCCAGAGCATGTAAGAGAATTGCAACATATTTACCAGAAAAAAAGAATTGTAAGTACAGTTGTCTACTTTCTTTCTTGTTTACTTGATTATGATGCTAAGGGAGATTTTTTAAAAATAGGTAAACGATTATGCAATCTTTTGTGGTCTGGCATTTTCAAATGTGTGTGGTAAATTGCATTTGTCTTTTCCAAAGTAAAAAGAAAGGAGGAAGAAAGGAAGGAGAGATTAAATTAAGACTGTACGAAACCAATAAATGTGGAAAGTTCAGACTGGTTAAATCATCCACCTCCGTTAAAAAAGTATTGGAAGGTAGAACATAAAGTTATATGCACCTTGGCTGGAGTTTGAGTTTTTGTTTGATTTTGCCAAATTAATGTCCTATACATGTAAAATCATTATTATTTAACTGTCGGCTCTTTTTCAAAGACGTATGTCTCTGGAGTTCTCAGGTGGATCCAAGTAATGGGATTGGAGAAGGGCAGGAAGAAGCTGTTGAAAAGAGTTGTTCACTGTGGCTTCATCTTTTGCCAAGATTGCTTGGATCCGTTTCCACCCCCCGGATTCCTGAATAAATGCTCTGGTTGGAATTCTTCTTCCCTACTTGATTTGTCTCAGGGTCTGGACAGACACAGCCCTCCCCACCGTAATTCATGCCCGTGTGACCTATGTCTTTGGATCACTGCACGGTATTCCCTTCCCACAATGTCTAGGAAGCTTTCTTTGGCTGGTGCCAGAGAGGTGGTGTCACTTCAGGGCCACAAACTAAAATAGCACATTGCACTAAAGCTATGTGGGCTGTCTTAGCCATCAGTCCACCCCCTTGATTTACAGCCACCAGTGACCTCGGAGTGACCCATTGAGATCGGGCCAAAGCCAAAGGGGGCCCAATAGTACAAATAAAGCCTTTAAATGCTGATTTAATATCCCCATGAGCAGCCAGCAAAATCTTTTTAGGAATGGCATGAAATATACTTGGGCGTGTCTTCAATAGGACTGGAGTTGAAAACTAAAAGTATATCCTTACCCATTGTGCATATGGCAAAACCTGTTCTTTAAGACAAACACAGTTATAACCACAACAGTGACCTAAACTGGGAGTATTGCCCTTCCCCCTTGATGGAAGTCATTTCACTTATTCAAGTAAACATATGAATTAAAGAGATGTGATTTACCACTTAACTATGCCTCACATGCTTTATTGTGCTTAGCAAAGTCAGTTTATTCAACTTGTCCTTTATTTTTGGATGGCTAAATGTGGCCTTATCGATTGTTCGTCACATGGCTGTGAGGCTTAACAGAGATGTTTATGACTCAATTGATTTCAGAAGAGACTTTAAAGAAGGAAAGGTATTAACTGAGTCAAAAAGAAGTGACTATTTCAAGGAACAGAAGAAATCAGAGAAGAGTTGCAGAGGCAGGAGAAAATAGTGACTTGTCCAAGCAGGTAGAAATGGAGAGAGGAAAATGAAACCAAAATGCAGGTGCTGGCCCAGCAGGCTGAGACACTGGTATGAGGTTCACATAAAGCCCAAGGACCCAGGTTCAAGAACGGGGGCAAGGTGAAAAACCAAAATCTTAAAAAAATTAAAATAACAAAGAAATGTAAGAAATTGAACATTCATGTACCTCCTCCACATTCAGTCTGCTCCAGGCTATGTTGAGGGCTGGCCTCTGGGAAGCCTGTAACGTGTGTGTTCCAGGCTGACTAAGAGAGTGATGATTCCACGGGAACTGCACACCCCAGAATGAAAAGGGATTTATAGAGAATATAAAATATTTGATCTGGTTGACAGACAAACCAAGTTTTTGAAGCTGAAAGGTCACTTCACTTTGGGCTGTGCAGACAGAGAAACTAAAATTTCCCTTAAAGAAGAAAAGAACATTCTACTTGATGATTTGGGGATATTTGTAAATGGAAATATGACAGTTGTCATTTTGATTTGGACTTTACTGTCAAAGCAATCAAAAGGCAAGAATAATGGTCAGTTTTACTTCAGAAGGCAAATAATTTATGTTACCATTCTTTCACATGTCTTAAACTTTTCATGTGACTGGCTTAAAAAAAAATGCAGAAGATCCTGAAAGATCAATGATGGATACAAAGTAAGCATTTTGAACTTAAAATACCAAAATGAAGAAAAGTGAGTTTTTAGAGGGACAAAGTATCTCTTTTCTTAGTTGAAGGGGAGAGAAAATACTATCAAGATTTGTAAAGATTTTCATTAATAGAAGAATCTAGTAACCATATGAAAAGATCCTGAAGTTATTTCATCTTCTCTTGTATTATGAGGTTTAACCCTCATAATACAATCTTCCACATGAGGATGATGGTAATTATGATGATGATAATGATAATTATGATGGTGGTGGTGAGGAGGAGAGATGTGATGGTGATGAAGGATGTAGTGATGACGGTGGTTATTGTAATAAAGGAGAAGATAATGGTGGTGGTGATGACAAAGGAGGTAGTGATGATGGTGGTAATGGTGATGGGGATGAAGAGGATGGTCACGGTAGTGTGAGTGGTAATGATGATGATGATGAAGGAGGAGGTAGCAATGATTGTGGTGATGGTGATGATGATGAACATGATGATTCAGGTGGGGGACATCATCTCAAAGATTTGCTCTGAAGTTAAAAGAGATAATACATGAAATAATGGAAAATCATGAAGGGTTTACTATATAAATGTCAGCTATTATTTTCTCACCTGTCCCAGCCTCCCAAGTCTGTACAATCCCCTTCTCCTACTCTTGGCTTGTGATTAACCATGACCCAAGCTGATTAGAGCAGAGTTATTGAGACTGCCCACTTCAGATGCTTTTCTGGGAACATAGAGGTGTGTAGTTCATGAATTAACAAGCCTGTTATCTGACCTGTACCGTGTGACCAAGGCAGGACTCAAAATAACCCCAGTGCTTGGCACTGAAGAAGGGTGTTATTTCCTATTGCTTCAACCGATCTGGTCATCTGCCTCTGAAAATGTTGTCAGTAGCAAAGAGCAATAGACAGCATGATAATTTTCTTGTGGAGAGACTCCCCTTGCCCTGGTCAGGAATGCTGGGAGAGAATCATATCCTTAACTGCATCTTTAACAACACACAGGTTCTATTTCTGGGCAAATATTTACTTGTGGTAAACACACCACAGTTACTGCCTTCCCTGTCACCGTTGTACAGATCTCGCTTTGAAAAGTAATCTGAGAAATATTGGTCTTTCTATATTTGTTAAAACATTTCAAATTTAAAGACAGCACCCATTGCAATTTGAGTTACAGATATCATAATGTTTTAGGACATTAATGAAAATGTTAAACAAAGTCTCTACAATATCCCTTCCGGTAGTGTTTTGTTTTGTTTCCATTTCTATTCACTTCTATTTCTTTGTAAATATTTGCAATGATAAAACCTCCTAGGGAAAATTATGATATTCCATTTATGTATATTTATACACAAATTATGTTAATATGCACACCCATGTATCAGAGAACAAACAATTAGCTCAGCTACTTAATATGACATCAAGTAGAGGACCAGTTTGGAGGAGCAAATCCCTGTGAACTACTCAATAAAATTTACTGAGCACCAAATAAAAAAAACGATGACTAGGGCACATAACTGGTCAGTTAGATCAGAAACAGCACTAGCTGGGCAGCCTAGGCCTGGATCAATCAGAATGCTCCACTCCTGAAAATCCAAACAATGATGAATCAGAAGCGTCATCTATTGTATGAGAAAAAAGAATACATCTTGTTTACGAATGGGCGGCAGTGCTGAGAACAGAAAAAAGCCCTAGCGTCTTCCTTACATGGATGATACACCAGAAAGACAGCTGCTTCTCCCTTTGTAACCTACTGTGTCGTGCTGAGAACCAGCTCTTTACAGGAAAAACTGCCAGACCCCTAGTTTAGATCACCAATTTCCAAATCATTTCACTTGTTAAGGTCACTGAGTGTTTCTTATCCATTTCTCCCTCTAGCATTTCCCCTTTTAACTGGAAGGATCTTAGCCGTTTTAAATCCCCATTTAAAGAGGGAATGTATCCCCCATTCTTGCTATCTAATTTTTTTAAGAGGCTAAATGTCATCATATTCATTCACATTGCTCTCTTAAACTAACTGGAAGGATGTTGAAAAATGAGTGGTCTAAGACAAAACCAAAGAGACAGTGCCTGGGCAGTGAAGGAAGAGAAGGTAATTTTACACATGGGGATAAACACAGTAGGACTGAAAGGTGGTTATCTGGTCCATCAATAAATTAAATGATGGGAAGTAGCACATAGGCGGTATCCGGGGTCCTTCCCACCCCTGCATAATTTCAAGGTACGCTCCTCATTCGATTCTGGACTCACACGTCTCTGAGATCTGAAGCCCTTGTGTCTCATCAGAAGGAACAACAAAAAGCAGGACTCAAGATCGTCTTCTTGGTTTACATGCACACACACACACGCACGCACACGCACACGCACACGCACACACACCTTACTCCAAGTCTCCCAATCCACCAAAGCATGATGGTTCCAGGCCGCAAGAGGCATCATCCAAAGACACCCCAGAATGGAAATACATTACCTTTATGTTAGATTACATGGGATTAGGAGAGCTTTGAGCAGCCGCAGACAGCACTGGCTCTTGCCCACTGCCCTTCATCTGTAAGGCAGACCAGCGTGTGTTCATTCAGCCTGCATGTTAATTCAAGGATAAGCAATCCTTTTCAAAACAGGCACGAAGGGGAGAGTGAAAAGCACTACCACACACCCCCATACACAGTTAGTGGGGGCCACTCAGTGCCTGGTTGCTAAGCATCGGAAGGAGAAGGAATGTTTAGCTCTGTTAGGCATCTCTGAGCAGTTCTAACTTGCTGAAGAGGAAAATATCTTGCTATTAAAAAGTAGGGGAGCCGCTGTGCATTATTAGCCAGAATATAAAATGATACAGCTGCTATGGAAAACTGCATAGAGAGGACTCAAAAAAATAAATTCAAATAGATATGTCTTGGTGGCTCCAGTTTTAAACCTATGTCTGGGGCACAGTCCACATCTAGCCCAATGACCACCCATTCATGGTCTGGGCCTGTGGGGAACCACTAAATAAATAAATAAAATGATCTTCCTCTTCTCTCTTCCTGCCTGCTGTCTGCCTGCCTTTATTCCTGCCTGCCTGCCTTCCTCTTTTAAAAAAGAATGTTTAAATAAAATCACCATCTGATCCAACAATTCCATGTCTGAGTATACACCCAAAATAATTGAAAGCAAGATTTCAGAGAGAGATTTGTTCATCCATGTTCATAATAACATTGTTCTCAAAAATTAAAAGGTAGACGCAGGCCACGTGTCCACGGAAAGATGAGTGGGAGAACGTGGTCTCCCAGGCCATGGGGTAGCACTCGCCCTTAAAATGGGAGGCAAATCTGACACAGGTTAGAATATGGATGACCCTAAGGACATCCCGCCAGTGAAATAAGCACTCACCAAAAGACAAACACTGAGTGATTCTGCTGATGTGAATATCTAGAGTCATGGTCAAGTCCATAGAGACAGAAGAAAGAATGGTGATTTCCAGGGCTGGGCGAGTGGGAGAAATGCGGAGTTTAACAGGCAGAGAGTGTCAGTTTTGCAAGATGAAAATTATTCTGAAGATTGATTGCATAACAATGTGAATGTATTTACTATTACCAAATTGCATACTTTAAAATAATCAAAATGGTGAATTTTATGTTCTCTTTTACCACTGTGTACATCTATAGCTCCACATTAAAAAAAAAAAAAAAAAAAGAAAGAAAAAGGGAAGAAAGTAACAGGCATTCCTGAAAATCTGCAGAGCAATGTTTCTTTCTTGACGGTAGGGAAGTGGATCTCCTTAGAACATGGACGTGGTTCCAGGAAGCTGATTCTGAGCAAGACTGGGCAGATCTGTCTTAGAAAGACCGCTTTCTTTATAGCAGGATGTGTAAGACTTAGGCATGGGAATTCTAATGTCTGCCTTGTTGGGAACCTGTTTTAGAATCTCTGCATAAAGACCTTCAGATAAGCATTTACTGAGGCTCCTCTGGAAAGGAACAGCATAATTAGAAGATGCAGCCCCCTCGGGAGCTTACACATTATTTAGGGACTTAAGATTTATGTTTTCATTTGTTTAAAGAATCTCTATCAAATGCCTGCCACGTGCCAGGTTCAATTCTGTTCGGCTCTTCGGGATCAGTGTGACTATAAAAAGCTCCTGCCCTTGTGTTGTATCGCTGTGGAGGGAGGGAAACCATAAGCAAACGAGTAAAAGGATGGTATATCGGATGCAGATAGGTGTGATAGAGAAAATGTGAGCATGGGGTGAAAAGCATAGGGCACGGCAGTTAGGGAAGGAACCTCAAGATCTGGTCTGACCTGGACTTCTGTATAAGAACGTTCCAGAAAGAGCCTGGAAGCCAAGGTGGTTTTAGCACCTGTGCACAAGGCAAAGAGCTATTGATGAGATCTGAGAGTTATCTGGGGGGGTCCAGCTCTTGTAAAGCCTTATATGTCATTGTACAGATTTGAGTTTTACTCTGGGGTATGGGGAGCCATGGTAGGTATTGAGCAAAGTGACATCATGTACTTTGCCTTTCAAAAGGCTCAGCCTGACTGTTGTCTTGAAAATAAAGATGGGGGGTGTGGGGGGAGTGGTGCAAAGGCCAGGAGATCTGTTAGGAGAGTGTTGCAATAATCTGGAAGAGAGTTGATAGGGACCTTCTAGACCTGGTATTCATTGAAATCTTAAGGACTGGGAAGTGGCAAGAATGACTCCATAGCTTTGACCCACACTGAAGGATAACTCTGCTCTGTACTGACATGAGGCCAAGAGAAAGCCAATGGAGGAGGCTTTGGGGGCCGGGGTCGGGGGGCAGTATTGCCATCCATGATTCCCAAGGAAGTCCATTTGGAATAGTTAAGTTTATATATGGATATATAAGTACTAGGTGATTTCAAGAAGCTCCACTCTGAGTATCCCACACGGTGGGCACTCAGGAAACATCTCTTGAAATGTTCATCATGAAGTAGCATAGACGTAAGTGAAAAATCCTTTGTAGGTTTACAACTAGCTTATAGAGCTTGGGCCATATAACGCATATGGGCTCCATCATAAAACTGGGAATTTAAGAATATAAACCATTCGCAAACACTAAAGGGAGATTAAAGGAAAGATCTGAGAAAGACAATCTGGGCAGGTTTCTTGGTGGTGAATATTCGAAGGAGAGACGGTGACATCTTGGGGAGTACTGTTATGATAAATCTGCTCATGTGGACGTGCATCCAGGAACGTTCCTTCGTCACACATCTCCTGCATGTTGTGCTAAGCTCACCAAGTGCAAAGGCTTGTATTTCTTGCCCTGTTGTTCCAGTTCTGTACGTCTGTAGAATCTCTGTTGGAAGAGACCTAGGAGGTTTTTGGTCTATTCTCCTCTTAGAAGGCAGGCAAGAGGCCAATCTCGTTACTAAGCTCCCCCAGGGAGATGTTTCTGCCTCTCTCGTTCAGACATCCATTTAACAGTCAAGAGCTAGCAACCATCAAATTCGTTTTATTTTAACTCAAATCCTACAAATGACATCTTCAATCACTTCTCTTTATTATAAACCTAGAGAAAAAATTTCTTCCTCCTGTAAGTTAGTCTTTCGGATCCTCAAAAACTCATTTTAACAAACCAGTAACTCTGCAAACACTGAAACAGTCGGTCAAATATTTGCATTCCACTAGGCACTTGAGTTGAATAATACATTCATGCCAACAAGAGAGCAAGTGTATTCTGAGTGCTGTGAATTAGGATACGAAACGCAGAGGCACAAGGCCTACAGCTGTTGAACTTGAATTCCTCTTCGAATGCGGCTCCCTGGGCTGACAGCCTGTGTCCATTCACTCTTCTAAACCCTGCCTGTGCTCAGCGGTTTGATCCACATTCTGACTTGGCCACCATCTTGGCTGCAGTTGACAAAGGAGAGCAGGTGTTTGGATTTATCATCCTCAAGTAGCCCCTTGAGGCTCAAAGGGTCATTGAAGGAAGAGGCTAGGATGAAGTCTTCCAACCCCTGATTCTCATTCCTGCCTGTGGACAGCTGTTTCAGCCTCTTCCTGCTATCACTGATGGAAACATAACTAGGAGTCAATGAAAGAGAGGGGATTGCTTGAAGAAGCCACTTCCTTTGGAGATTTGCTTAAAGCCCAGCACTTGAATTTGTGAGCATTGCTGGGAAATTTTCACCTCTAGCCGTCTTAGTGAATGACCTACTTTGAACGTGACAGCCAGATTACACTTCGGTGGCGTGAATAATTTATTAGGTGCAAGAGCCCTGTCAACCTAGTGATATCACAGCAGCCCTGCCTGCCTGGCTAATTATGGAAGGTGACAGCGCACTGTCCCCTTGTCACAGCTCCTATCTGAAGCTGCCAGGGACTGTGTGGGAGCAGAGAAGGAAAGAGGGGAAATGGGGCCAGGCCTGGGTCCTCCGACCAAAGAAGGCTTTGTCGAGGGGAGCAGGCTGCGCCGCAGGAATCAGATTTCCGCTTTCACCTCCGCACAGAGAAACCCTGTGGGCCCTGGGGATGGATCTTGTAACCAGTATCCCAATTTTGCATCAGATGTATGTTAGTGAGGGGAGGGGAGGCTGTGAAAGAGTGATTTAGGAGGGAAAGAGGCTTGACCCTGAAGCCGGCAAGGACACCTACGGGTTTCCAGGCCTGGCAGAGGCAGCACAGCCTTTGACACTTTCAGCAGTAGTCCCAGCCGGGGAGCAGGATTAGGACAGCTTCCTCCTGGAAGAGGCTCTGCTGTGTCTTCAGATTTGTTTCTCCTGTTTTGAGCTTGCTCGATACACTCTCTAACTTTCCCTGGTTTTGCTTGAAGGATAGTGGCACTGCATTGACGCTCCCTGAGACCTGTTTCAGGTGTGACTATAGGACTGCCCCCTTCCCCCCAAAAATGTCTGTGAAGATTGTGAATATTAATGACCAGCAACAAAGGTTTAAGTAACAGGACTTCTGGGCCTGTCATGCTTCCTAAAATCACCAGATTGGTGCAGAGACTGCAAGTGAGGGGGAGTGCTGGGTTGTAGGGTCATTTGCCCGAGTGCATAGGCCAGATTCCAGCAGCCCTGAGACAGTCTTTCCTAGAATGTAACAGAAATGCTAAGGGTGGCCAACAAACAAGTTTCCCATTGTGCAAGCAGATATGTGTGACAATGGTAAGGAAACAACTCCCATGAAGGCCTTATCATCGGTACCAGACATGGGCAAAGGAAAACGGGGTCTTGCTCTCAGCAGCCTGGAAAACAGTGAATATGACCCAGCTGTCACTTGTCAAGTTGAAACATACTTCTGTAGATGTGGCTCTGGGCCTAATAAATGCAAGGGTGGGCTCTTTGTCCAGGGGTAAAGAAGACAGAAGCCAGGAGAGGCATTGTATGTTCTCACTCCTCATTTAGTCGACATTGATCAGCTGCCCTCTACACTCATTAATACAGAGGTTAATTACTGCAGCTGCTACTAAGCATAGTTCCTGACATCAAGGAACTTAGAAACTAGTGAGAAGTGTGTCAAACATTGATGGCAGAAGGGAAGTATGATGGGGTGTGTGTTCAGGGGAAACAGCTCTTGCAGGAGGGCGCAGGTGGAGCACGGAGACCAAGGTGGGCCTCACATCATGTTTGATAAGGGCTTTATGGAGCAGATTAGGACTTTTAGAGATAAATATCAGGAAAGGGGGTGGGTGATTGTCCACAGAGTATTTTCAGATAATTGGAAATGGCCTGAGCCAAAAAGAGAAGCAGGAATTGTCAAATGTTAGAGCCAAAAGGAAGCTTAGTTATCAAGCTGTCCAACTGTTCATTTGACAGGTACGTAGAGATTTGTCCTGAGTTTTCTATCAGAACCAAAACAGAACCGGAGTGTCTCAATTCAGAGTCCAGGATACTTTCCCACATCACTGAGCATAGCAGCGAGAGCCAGAACTGAGGGCCTGCATTGACTCGGGATAAGGGTGCAGTTGGAGAAGTTTCTGGAGCCACAATCTCACGCCAAGGGGGCTGGACACCTGTTTAGTCATTATTTAAGCCAGTTTTTCCCGAAGCGTGCTCTGAGGCAACCACACCAGAATGCTCATCAGCATGCTCATCAAATCGACTGAATTGGAACAGAAAAGGTGGGTGACTGGAAAAGCTGCATTTTAAATTTCTTGCAAGAGTGATTCTTTGGCACTTACAGATTAGAAAATTAAAAATAAATGG
Source organism: Solenodon paradoxus (assembly GCA_004363575.1). NCBI lineage: Eukaryota > Metazoa > Chordata > Mammalia > Eulipotyphla > Solenodontidae > Solenodon > Solenodon paradoxus. Next base: position 104,897 of record RJWH01000149.1, read on the forward strand.
AAGCAGAGAAAGATTAGTCAGGGTGAGGTGACAAATAATGAATTCAGTAGCTGTGAACAAGGTAGAGGGTGACAAGTTACAGACAAGATGAGAAAGATGTTCAAGAAACTTAGCATTGGCGGTGATGTAAGCTATGAGCTAGCCATGTCTTTGGGTAACCGAATACCTTTATAGGAAGGTAGTAATTTCAAAATCAGGGTGTTAGAGCTATTCTCCACATGGACATCAAACATCATAGCCAAAAAGAAAGATTAGATCGGTTGTATTTAATTGCCTCCCTCTATGAATAGTTAATTAGACCAGGAGTAGAAGGCAGAAAGAATACACCAATATTTAGGGCAGAACAACGCAATTAAGGGCCCTAATACTTGAGAAGTTGAAAATCTGCATTGTAACTGCTGATTCCCCCAAAACTTAACTATAGTTGCTGCTTGGTATTCATTAGAGATTGGTTTCAAGGCCCTTCCCCCATATTAAAATCCAAGGATGCTCAAGTTCCTTATAGGCGGTCCTCTGCCGAGTCCAGCATCCATGGTTGGTTGAATCCATGAATCAGAACCCTGAGATAGGAAAAACACACAAAAAATCACGTATCAGTGGATCTGGTGATTGAAATCCATGTTTCTTAAGGGTCAACTACATATAGAAATATAAATGTATAGAGTTTGCTAGGAAGAAACAACTCTCTGGGACCTTCTGATTAGAGTACCAATATCATAATGAAAATAGGTCTACAACCACGTTCTGAGTCCTGTTTTAAATATCTGAAGCTCTAAATATGGAAACTAAATTGGTTTCATTTTGGAAGCTCTTCAGCTTTCCTCTGATGAATAGCGCATTTACTGGGATTGATGGGTAGCAGAACAATCTGGCTGGCTTGGCCAATTCTGCTCCCTAACCAAAAATTGGATTTAAAAATACCTATGAGACGGAGCACCCTTGCAGTGCAGGCAGCTGAGGTGACTAAGATGCAGACCATGTAAAACCCAAAGACCCAGGTTCGAGACCAGGACTCCTGGGTAAAATAAGTAAATAAATAAAATATGAGCGAATAGCAGGATAAAGTTCAGTTGTCGAAAGAGACCATTTTCAGTGCTGTTCAAGTTCAAATACCCTTTTCTATAGGACCCAGATACTTGCAGTTCCCATAGCACTTCCTCTTTCACAACCTCCCACCTCACTGTCTCTATGGCCTTCCTCATCATCAGGCCCCAGGAGGCAGCTCCCACAACTTTCATGTTTGCGTCTCTGTCTCCTGTCATGGGCAGCATGTTGGGACCTGAGGTGAAATAACAGCTTGTGGAAAATATAGCTATCATTTGTACCTAAGAATGTTTTCAATGAAGTTTGACATATGAGCGGGGCTATACATTTATGATGAACTTTTTCTTCTTTGGAAGGAACCGTTTCTTCCTACTGGCATAAAGAAGCTAAGGCAAGCCTCACACTAGCAGGGTTTTCTATAACAGGCACTCCCGTGCCTGACAAGCTCTGGGCTTCATTGTTTTTCTGGAAGCAGTTACAAGGGCTCCATCAAGGTATCTCTGATGCTTTGATTGGTGAAGTTTGGGGGTAAAAAGATTCCTGCTTAGGCAACAGTAGGGACTTAGAAGGAAGTAAATGAACTTAGAATGGAGATTGTGAGGACAGGGAGAAATGATCCACCCACTAATGAAGGCTTGGGTGAGCATAGCAGAGACAGTGATTTGAGAATTTAGTGTGAGGACCTTTGCATGAAACGCCTCACTTCTAGTGGGGACATTTGGTTATGTCAGTTGGGGAAGTCATTTAACATCTCTGGGGTTTGGACAGGACAATCCTATAAGGACTGTCTTCTTGTTGTTTAGATAGATCTCTGCTGCCTGGTCCCTCACTCATGCATGTTTCTGAACTCTAGGAAAGTCTGTGCTGGGAACTATGGGACTAAAGTCACCCTGGACTGACCCCTTCACCAGAAGCTGTCCATCTAAGGAGGAAAATAAGCTGTGTTGGGCCCTTCTGGTCCCATACTCCATATGCACTGCTCCCTTCTTCAGGGGAGCTCAAGGGGGTCGGAGGGTCAGTCCCAGACTAGGGTGCCCAGCAAGGCAGCCTCAAGCTGGAGAACAGATCCACAGGTCTCCCTGACCCCTGACCTTTTTAATCACCTCTGACTTTGAATGACAGCTTCACTTTAGGATTAAAGCAAGTTACTTACTCAGCCTCTTCTGCCGTTGTTTTCTTATCTTTCAAATGGGGATAGTCAGAGAAAACAGTATTGTTGTCGACTCAAGTAAGATAATGCCTGTAAAGCACATAGCATTAGCTAATAGTCTTTTCATCCTCTGCTCCCTTCCTTCCATAAAATGGATACAATTATACTTTTATTCCTTGTTAGGAAGAGGGTAGAAGTACAAAGTGGGTTTTGGGGACTGAATGTTTGCATCCCCACCAAATTCATATGTTGGAGCCCTAACCCTGCAGTGTGGCTGTGTTTGGAATAGGGATGTAACTAAGGTTAAATGAAGTTTTAAATGGGGGGCTCTGATCTGATAGAATGTGTGTCCTTGTAAGAGACACCAGAGAGCTGTCTTCGCTATCTTCATACACATGCACGGAAGAAAGACCATGAGAGGACGCAGCAAGAAACTGATCTTCTAGAAGTCAGAAAGAGATGTCTCACCAGCAACCAGTCAGAACCTTGCATTTGGACTTCCAGATTCCAGAACTATGATAAAATATGTTTCTGTTATTTAAGTCACCCACTCCCTGAAATTTTGGTATGGCCGCCGTAGCGGACTAATAAATATAGTGGAGAATGTGAAATTTAGTTCTCTCCAAGGGGGGGGGTTAGGCCCTGCCCCCAGATTTTTTCCTATGTGCCTGTTAACATGGATGCTAATCTTTAGTAGCTCTTTACTCATCTCTCTCAAAACTTTGAATCCCTGTGCTTCTTTCTGGGTTCTCTTTCCCCAGAGTGAGGTAAATGGAGAAACATTTGGAACCCTCAGACTTGGACTCAAATACATATAATGGAAAGCAGAAGGTGCTGAGTATCTCAAGAGTTAGATAAGATGCTACGCTCTAACATATAATGAAAATATTATGAAGATATGCTAGCGTGAAAGATCTAGGCCAGGAGTCTGGGGAAATAGATATGGCAACAAAAGATACAGGGAAGAGACGAAGGATCTTTGAGAAGGGTGATGGTAGTAGATTGTTGGAGAGAGGCAGCCAAGAATGAGCAGTGTCTCAGAGACAAAAATCAGTATGTCTTGTTGATGAACTGAGTATGGGAGGTAAACAAGGAAAAGAATGACTGGGTAATGATGTCTGGATTTCTGGCCCTCTGGAAATTGCTTGGATACTGGTGCCCTTTATTTTACTGAAATGCTTAAGTGTAGGGGAGAGCCAGGTTTGGCTGCAGGGAAGAAAATCAGGAATTGGATTGTTGCTCGCTTTGGCAGCACATCTACTAAACTTGGAACAATCCAGAGAAGAAATGCAAAATCGGGAAGTGTTCCCTATTTTAAGTGACCTTACCTTGTTTGACAAAGATGGTAGTTATTTAAGGGGATCCATATGTGAAAATCCAGAGCTATGCATGCAAGATTTGTAAACTACATGTAATTTTTGAAAAGGGTCCTGGTTTGAAGGAGAAATTGCAGTCCCTCTAGTTTTTCTAGTTTTTGTAATTTGGGAAGTTTTTATATAAAGTGGGTATTCGATGATACTATAGCAATGTTTAATGTGTTGGTTTTGACAACTTTATTGTGGTTATAAGCATTATATATATGTGTGTATATATTAGTCTTCAGTAGTTGACTTAGTATTATAAAAGTATATGTGTGTGTATATGCATATACATATATATAGAATATACAGAAAAAAATGCTGGTTTATCTATTAACAACTGGTTACTGAGGTACAGAATAGGCATGTATTATACCATCTTTTATGTTTAAATTTTTTTAAATAAAAACTTATTCTAAATTTAAAAAGAAAGAATTGACCAGTATTAAATTAATGGGAATTTTCAAATATGAATATCTGACCTTAGAGGAGAATTCTGAGTGGAAAATATAAACCACAGAATCTTTAGCGTATGAACATGACTCAAAGGCCTGAATGAGTAGATGGAATCCCACTCCGTAGCGCCTTGAACGCCCATCTAGAGTGCTCATTTGTACTTCATCCCTACGACTCCATTTCAACCTCTAGAAAGGTCTCATCTTTACCCACTTCTAACTATATTTCAAGGGGAATATCCAGAATGCATCCTTTCGCTCCTCCTGGGTTTGCTTAGCTGTGAGGGAGGAAGGGAAGCAGGAATGGAGGAGGAAGAGGAGAGGGGGAGGGAGGGTGTCATTTGACTTTGCCTTGGAATCTATTCTTCCATTGTCTTCTCTAAGACCCTTCCACTCCCACACTGGTCATTTTTTTAATCTCCATTTAGGTTGAGAGTGTGTATGGGGTGGGGGTGATCTTTTATCCCCTATCCCTTTCCTTCCTTCTCCACAGATACTTACCGTATGAATGAATATTCCTTTTTGACCATTTTAGTGACTGCCAAGAGGCAGAGGGATGCTGTGCGGCACCTTTGTGACTCCAGGGTATTTCACCTGGGACGCAGTGTGGAGAGGTATGGGAGTGATGGAAGAGGTAAAAGGAAGTGAAAGAAGAGGTAGAGAAGGACGCTCCCTCAAAACCTGGGCTCAGGTGCCCACAGGGATGAACCCAGGCCCAGACTGAAGAGAAGAGCTATGACGGGCAGGATGGTAGGGCCACCAAAACCCAGATTTTGTAGCTAGATCTTTAGTTGATTAACCTGTTACTTTGAACAAGTCACTTTAACTCTCTTGAATCCTAGTTTTCTCATCCATAAAATTGGAGTAATAATATCTACTGCAGGACTATAGTCAAGGATAAATGATTTACAAAGTATTTGCTTCCCAGCCTAGGAGAGAAGTCAACTTTGTAGAGTTCAGCTTAGTAAGAATTGGCTCATCAACCAAACTCATACTCAAGTGTTGTTGACCAGAATAGAAATCTTGAAAACATACAAAGAATAACTTGCCAGGCAGACTGAAATGTTCATGTGATGTGCTCATTTTCTACTCTGAAGGAATGTCTACATAGGAAGACAGTGCTGACAGAAACCATTTTCTAAGTTGGAAGAAAGGCCAGAGGGAGGGGTGTGTCAGGTAAAATCCGGCATCAAAAGAACTTGGACAAGCAAGAGAGGTACATTGGTTCAAGGCAGAGACATGGGACCAGTGCCTGCCTTTGAGACCTTTCTAGGGATCAAGCACACTCCGCTCCCATTGTCTCCTTCATGTGGGTCATGCTGCCTTCATTAGACTACGGTTTGGGTTGATGCGTGCCAGGCCTGGGGATGACATTTCCTTATCACTAGGGGATGTGGGTGTGTCCTGTGTTGACAGAGCCTCCCAGGTTGCTCCCTTTGCGGCAATGTCTCAGCCCACTGATTCTTATTAATGCCCCATGAAGTGATAGAAGCTCAGTTTGGGGAGAGGAATGTACCTTGTAGTACTGTCCTATTTAACAGTCCACATTTATTCAGTGGGGAGGCTGAAGCAGAGCAGGATTGCCTCTTAAGGAAGGAGGCAGAGCTCTTATCTTTTGGGATCTTGGAGACTCCCATACAGTCTATTACAGCTTCCACTTCAAAAGAATTTTTGTGGAATGTTTTTGTCCATCAGGCAGACAGAAAAATTTCTGACTAGCTAATATATATGTATATATACACACGCATACACACATATTACATATACACATATATACATATACATATATCTATATACACATATGTGTATGTCAGTTCCTCCCCATCATTATAAAATCTCTGCCCGAACAAGCCCCAGTGGAGTGTCCAAAGCAGCCTTCCCCAGAGGGGACTTTCCAACACCACACTTGCCAGGGGTAACTAACCTCAACCCCAGCCCCCAACACACACACACACACACACACACACACACACACACACACACACACACACACACACCGGTGGGGAGGGCACGCCTGCAGTTTTCCATGCACAGCGGCTATTTGAAATCCCAAAGGGCTAGCGTCTCCGCGTGTCCCTGGTTTCCCGTCCTCTCCCTCCAAAGCCCGGGAGCCGCCGGCTCGCTCCCGGCGCGGGTCCGCCGTTAACTCCAACGCGGCGCCACCAGCTCGCGCCCCGAGCCCCGCGCGCCCGCGGCCTCCGGGAGCCGGATTGAAGTCACTGTCAAGCAGCTGTCAGCGCAGCCGCCCCTCCCCGCGCGGGGACGCCGCCAGCCCCGCGGCCGCGCCTCCCACCCCGCCCGCCGCCCCGCGCGCTCGCCCCGCGCCCCGCCGCCCTCGCGCCCGCCCGCCGCCCGCGACGTCCCCGCGCTCCGAGCTTTCGGGAGCGGAAGCGGGAGGGCCGCCGGCACCGGGGCCCGACGCTGGGGCCCGAGCGCTGCCCGCGGCCCTTTGTGCCCTCGCCCAGGAACGGGCCCCCGGGGCGTGGTAATGGTGCGGAGGCTTTAGATGCCCGGGAGCCCCCAGCGTCCCCTGTCATGACGAGGAGCCTTCGTCTTTAGGTGGGTGCACCTTTTGTTTGCTTTCCCCCGCCTGCTTCTGGTGTTGCTTAGCCCCGAAGTGGGGGTCTGCGGGGCGAGGAGAGCGCGTCCTCGGCTTCGAAAGAGCGTTGCGTGTTGAAAGGGCGCTTGGGACCCGGGCGTCCTGGGTGTCCTCGGGCTCGGAGGGTCGGGGCATCTGATGCCCGCAGGAGAGAGCCGCGAAGTTGCTGGGCAAAAGGGGGGCACGCGCCCGTGCGAGCAAGCGTTGAGGGACACCCAGGAGAGCGGCGACCCGGGCCGCGGAGACGGCGGGGAGCCCGCGGCGGTGCCCAGCACTGGGACATTCTCGGACAGGAACGCAGACGGCCTGGACGGTTAGTGCCGGGCTGGGGTGGGGGGCGGGTGTCCTAGGGAATAGGGCGCCCTCGAAGCCGGCGTCTGGCGGCTGGGGAGTTGTTTCAGGCTGGGGTCGCGGCTCCAGGGTCTTGCCCCCCAGGCTGTCCGGATTGAGTTTGGCTAAAATACCAGCCTCTTCCCCGCCTGTGTCCTCTGAATTCCAAATTGGAATTGGGAGGAGGGGCACGAAGGAGAAGGTGTGGCAGTGATGCCCACCTGTGTCTGGAAAGGGGGTGGGGAGGAGTGATGCACCTGAGGACTGGAGCACCCCTGCAAGTTTGGGTGGCTTGGGAGGGGTCTGGAGAAGGCAAGCCTCTGTAACCCTGTTGCCAGGAGACGATACCTCCCCCCACCACACTCCCCAGGGGAGAGGGAGGGGATTGAGAAACCTCCTTTTAGAAGTAGGTGCTGTCTGAAATGAGACCAGCCGAAGCCACCCAGATGTTAAGGTGGCAGGAGCGCTGTGCAAGTTCCTGGTGAGAAGTTCTGTGCTCTCAGAAGCTGCAGAGTCCGGTGGTGCAGAGGGCAGAGGAGCAGCAGCCCAGGCTCTTATCCTGGAGACCCCTACGGATTGCTTGAGTGGCTAAGAGGGACTGTTTAAGCTTTGGATCAAGGAAAACATGTTGGGGCTATCTTTCCACCCTTCTTCCCACTTTCTCCAGCGCCTATCTATGCTCTTAATAGAAGTTCCAGACATAACTAATCCTTATACTCCGCCTCCCCTTTGGCAGAGAAGTTGTATGTGGCTCTCTCCACAGGACTGGGCGTCTTGGGAGAGCATGCACCCCTTTGTTATCTGCACACAATCTTTTCTTCTTTTTGTTCTATCAGGTTTATCTGGCTCTGAGAATGTGCCTCTTCTCCTCCCCCACCTCCCCCATATCCCAGTAGACCTATTTACTTATTTCCTCTCTTCCTCCTGCAACTTTTTTTAATCAACCTTGGAGTTTGCCCACCAATACCCACCATCTACTGCCATTGTGTCTCCATCAACTTTGTTTTAGCTGCTGTCACAAACTAGGGGGTGCCAGGCATGAACTCTCCAAGAACCAGCATCATCAAGCTATTGCCCAGAGGTTAATTAAAAGCAGCCAGGAGCTAGCCTCCTCCTGTAGGAACAAATTGTAGGACTTTGTCTCCTTAGGGTCACAGCAGCCAGAGGAAAGGGCTGCCTCGTCTTCACTTCCTACTAGGCCAGCCCTCTGAGTCAGCCTCCTGTACCCAGCTGCCCCTGGGTACTGGTGAGACTTCCAGATCATGGCTCTTCCCTGGAAAGAAATGCTTTATCTGTCCAGAAATCTGCTGCCTTCAAATATCTGAAAATCTGAGCACTGGAGAATCTGTTTAGTAAAAAGTTACTGCATATGTTGCTTGTCCAAAAGACCCCCAAATGGTGTTTTCTTCTCTCTTCCTCTGACACTCTAGTGTGATATTCTGCTTTGAATATTTTATCTCCTGGGCAAACAAATACCAAACTAGAGCGAGGTAAAACTGAAGGCATGCACGAGGGACTTGCATAGAATTCTGAATGCTCGAACACAAATTCCAGAAATGGCTTTCCTTCCTTTTGTTGAACGCAAAGAGAAATTATTTCCAGCAGAGAAGAGACCCATTCCCTTTGACGGTGACCTGGAGAAGCCAATGGGGGGCTGGGGAGGAGATATATATATATATCATTAGGTGTTGGTAGCTAAACTCACACAAAAATCCACTCTTTAGTATTGGAATCTATTTACTTGGAGTCCTGTCATTGGCTGCCAGGTACCTTAACTCTGAGGTCACTAAAATGAAAACATCTGTTGCAAAACCCCCACAGCTCAGCTGGAATACCAGCCACATGCTCACTTCTAACCGTCACTGGCTGACTTCTCTGATACATTTTGGGTTAATCTACCTATTATTAACTCATCCCTGGGTGTCAAGAAACAAAAATTCAGACCCAAGCATTTGCAGAGGGTGAAATGTGGGCACATTTCACATTAATGGTCAGATCCTGCAAACAGCGGTTCCTTGGGTTGAAGAGTTTGCCCACCAGTGTTTTACTATTCACAGCCTTGGTTAGGGGGGAAAAAAATAAAAGCTGTCTTGTTTTCATTCTGAAAAGAAGTCAGAAGTCTAAAACCATTCTCTTGTGTTCCTGGGGAGGAAGTGGTGATAGAAGTGAAAGTCTGTTTTATTTGCAGATGGGTGCTCCTCCTCTGGGCAGGGGCAAAGCTGGTGGGCTTCGTTGGCACTGGGGGCTGTTGTAGGGCCGGGTGCTGGAGAACAGCTTCTTTACCAAGGTTATTTTCATCTGCCAAGCTGAACTCCATGAGCTGGAGGAGATAGACAGCTTGTGTTTGTGGCCACTCAAGCGGAATAGAATACCAGCTGAAGAGAGACAATGAAGCAAGGGAATTGGGACTGGGGGTGGAGGGAGGAGCTGCGGAGGGCCAGGAGCACATAATTGCCTCCCCAAAGGCAAACCTAGATGTGGAATGGTGTCACAAAGCAGTTGTCATGCGAAGACTCCACAGTGTGATTATTAAACAGATCCCTTCAGAAAAGGAAAACAATTATGAATATGCACCTTTTCATCTGGAAGCAACCCGCCTTTGGCTTCATTTCTCTCCACTTCAGAAATCATATCCTTCGAGGCAGTTTCTCAGACAACATTTTACTCCTGATTATGAAAACCTTCCCCTTGTGTGCATGGAAGCCTTCGAGTTGATTCAGTGGAACAAATTCGCTCATCTTATGTATCTTGAATGAATTAATATTATAATGCCCACGCATCCTCTGCCCCTTGGTATCTTTTCTCTGAGATCAGAGTTTGTCTCTGGCTTAATGGCCACGGGTATTTTGGTCACAGAAGACTCATCCCACTTTGGTTGGAAACGTTCCCTAAAAATAATAGATGTTTTTCTCAGAGTGGTAAGACATCTAGACAAGATCACTTTACATGTGGCCTGAGGCTGGGCTGTCCTGCCTTAAAGGAACCCCTGGACACCATCAAGAAAAGAAGCCGCTCTCATTTATTTTCTTGTGCATTGTTTATGTGACACTGATGAGTACCGTGTGGAGGAGATAAATGTTTTCACATGTTCATTATGCTAATTACAAAGGAAATTAGATTTTTTTTTCCACGGCGAAAGCAAATGAGGTACGATATTTCTATCGTACCTCTGCCACATGGAGGGAAGACTCATAGAGGGAATACTTTTCGCACTGGTTAGCTTTCTAAAACCTAAGGTCATTAAGAATCACTTTGATTTCTCAGGTGGATTTGAAGTCCACAGCTTTGTCATTTAAGGGGAGTACTAAATTTTTTTCAATTCAAGCCTGGGCTTACTGAACAATTTTTCTGGGATCCGATCAAACTTAGGTGTGTCATTCAATATTAAAGTATAAGATGTTGATTAGACCTTCTGGGTCGTGTGCATTCTGCTGGAGAAGCAGGAGGGACCCCCTGGGTTGGACAGCCTGCTGTCCACACACACCTTGGTTTACCCTTGATACATCTGTTGCAATCATTAGCACACCCCCTTTTACTCAGAAGTGTTCTGGTTTGGGCAATAAGTGATACAGTCACCCTAGAAATAAAAGATATGGGAGATTAGAGGTAGGAGAAGAAGTCTGTGATTGCGACAGTCAGTGAAGATTTGGGTGTCTGTTGTCAGCTTACACATAAATGGAAGGGAAAGGGAAGACCTATCGACAAGACTAGGGAGAATGTGAGCTCCCTGAGGGCAGAGAGGGTCTGTTTTGTTCCTTCTTGCATGCTGGCACGCTCCCTCGAAAACAGTAGGCATCAAAGATTAACATATTGTTTATGACCTCGATTTCAGATCGAGAGAGAAGGTAGAAAAGTTCAGGACAGCAAAGAGGCCGGCCAGTCAGAAGGGAGTGATTATGAAATAAGGCTATTAATACTAATGCCACTGCTGAAACAGGCTGGCAATGACCATCCCCCAAAACAACCTATGTACAGAGGAAGTGCCTTGTAACCCTTTCTGGTGTATGGCATCGGTCTTTTGGTTTAATGCGATTGGCCCTCACCTGTACCCTTGGAAATGATCTCTTCCTTCTCCAGCAATTGGTTCAGGAAGGAACTGAAGGAACAATGACTCCTTTCTCTTCAAGTTTGTCTCCTCCTGTCCTTGTCCTCTAGGAGGACTTTTGGAAGGGAGGCAAGGGCAGGAGAAGGGAAGGATACCCAACAAACACAAAAGCAATGCAGATGAACACAAAAAGCACATACTTTTTTCCTTCTTCTAATAAGAGGAATAAATTCAGAATGACAGTTTCCTGGAGCTAGCTCAGCTCCCAAGAGGCTATTCCCAATATAGCATTTGATTTCTCCACTTTTCTACTACGTATGAAGGCCTGGAGGGACTTGGCCTTGGCCTTAACTGTGACCGAGTACTTTCTCATTAATGTGACACACACTAAGTGCTCTGTGGTTATGCAGGGTTCAAAGTTAACTACCCTAAATGAGGATTCCTAGATAACTCCCGGCTGGTAACCCTTGAATGATAACGCCATCCTTTTCATTTATAAGGTTATTGTGAGCATAAGCGTCATTTTAGAATGATCCTTATTTTCCCCAAATTCTAATCTAATTTAGTGTTGTCTTGGTGATGCTGCATCCTCAGAAATAACTGAAGCTTAGAAAAGAAAGAGATGGAGGCACACAGGCGTAGAGCATCAGGGGTTTAGCTGCAGAAAACAGAATCCACCCTGCAGAAAGGCTATGAAATAAAACAGCTCACAGAATTGTTGGATCAGAAAAGTCACGGGAATACATTCTAGACAAAATGTTCTGGAACAACTTTGAAAGTCACCTTTGAGGAGTCTCCACCTGATCAATAATCAAGAAGCTGCCTGCTGACTTAAGAAGCAACTCCCTCCAAAATGAAGCTGCCGCTTCCACAGTCAAGAAACAACCAAGAAACAGCCAGCCAGGAAAGCCGCCAGGAAAGCCACCAGCAAAAAACCAGATAGACCATGAAAGGGGGTCACCGGCAGTGACAATCCAAGGAACAGAAGTACAGCACAGTGGACAAAATCATGTGGCTGGCCGGCCCCCCCACAAACATACCCAAGCACTAATCCCAGAACCTGTGAACATGTTACCTAACATGGCAAAAAGGACTGCGCAGGTGTGAGTAAGTCAAGCACCTTAAGATTCACCTCGATTTTCCAGGTGGCCTCAGCCTAATTATATCAATGCTAAAAAAAAAAAGCAGAGACTGGTGCCACGCTGGTGGCTTAGCAGTTAAATCCCACCAGTGGGGACGAGCAGCCAAGATGAATAACTAAATAAAATAAATAAAAGCTTCTTCCTCCTCTCTCTTCCTGCCTGCTTGCTCACCTTCATTTCTGCCTGTACCTGTCCTTTAAAGAACAAAAACAAAAACTGAAGACTGATCATGTGACCCTGGAAGCCGGTCAAAGGTGCAACATTGCTGGCTTGGATGATGTCGCCTTGTGGTGGCTTCTAGATAGAAAAAAACCAGCAACGACAACAAGGAAATGGAGTCTCTCCCAAGACTTCCAGTCCTCTGGCACCTTCATATTAACCTGTGAGGCCCATTTCAGACTCTGACCTCCCCAACTGTAGGACAATAAATGTGCGAGGCCGTGAGCCACTAGATTTGTAGTCATTTGTTGTAGCAGCCATGGGAACTAATACACACCCCCTCCCCATCACTTCTGCCTTCTGATATTGTGGCACCCCTGCATCCTCTGGGGTATCTTAGGTGCAGGGCATTCTGGGGGATGTTGCTCTCAATTTCCAGCTTCAGCAGAAGAAGACACTGGAAGGCTGTTGGGTGCCAGTCCCATAGATTTGGTGCTGCTGCCATGGGAAGTCATGGCGAACCTGGGGGACCACAAGTGATCAGCCTGGCGCTCTTAACCTATTCTGAGGGACAGTGGCATGTGGCAGAACAGAAGTGGATGCCTGGGTGTTTTAGGAAGTTTAACAAGTATGATGAAGTCATTAAGGCACAAGGAGAAGGCATCAGAACAGTGGTCCATTTTACTGTACTGGAAGTTACTCTCAGGTCTATAGGATATCACTCAGAGGGTGGTGTTAAAGAGACCTGCCTCTGTCCCTCAGAATAGGTTGAGAGTGCCATGTTTACATACTTGTGCTCCTTCCCGCTCCCCACACTGGGTTCGCCATGACTTCCCATGGCAGCGACACCAGATCTATGTGATTGGCACCCAACAGTCTTCCAGTCCCTTCCTCTGCGGAAGCTGGGAATTGAGAGCAAAATCTCCCAGACTGCCCTGCAGCTAGGCTCATCAGTGTGAGTATCTGGGGTACATATTGGCTCTCTACAGCTTAAATTTTTTTAGACTATTGATAGCCAATCCATGTGGTAAGGTTATAGTTTCCAGAGATGACTTCCACAGCATCTGCCACAGCATGCTCTTCCTACAAAGAGACTCTTGATTCTCTTCCCATAGAGAAATGAGGCCTGTGTTCTCACCTCTCAAAACTGTGACTGACTCTTAGATAATGTGACTTCCAACTCCAGATCCTACCTTATTGACTGGAAAGCTAGCTCTTGAAACCACGACTGCCTTGCCTTATAAGCTGCCTGTCCCCAGGCCACCATGCTCTGAGGAAGTTCAGACCACCCCACCCCATGGAGAGGCCTGAGCCCATGAAAAGAAAGAAAGATGCCCAGCCAGCCCCCAGCTCATGCAGCTCCTGTAGGACTGCATGAGGGACGCAGCCAGAGGTCTCCAGCAGAGACAGCCCGACTCCTGACTCATGCTGTTATTTTGCCACGCAACATTTTGGGATGATTGGTCACATGCCATTGGATGCAGCAAAAAAGGTCAAGCAAGACCCCAGTCTTATGTGATTCCTATCAAATTTCTTCACCCTGAGGTTAAACAGCTTGACAGTTGTCAGTAGTAGACAAACCAAATCTAAAGTCCACCTTCCCTTCTTGTAGAATGTTGGCCCTGCAAAATTTATTCTTGATCTATAGCAGAAGCAAACTGTCAGCCCTTTGGGTTGGTTTGGTGGGGAGGACTTCAGAAAGTAGCACGAATTGACAAGGATCCAAATAACTTCTTTTTAAAGTAAAAATGCTTTATTGCGACAAGTAGAGGGACTGCAAACCTTCACATTGGAGAGTGTCCTTAAATCAGGGACCCACTTAGAGATGAAGCAAAGGGAAAGTGATAGTAATAGACACACACAACATACAAGATCTGGCATCTGATGCCACACTGGCAGTCCCTTCATCCCGGCAACTGGCGGGGGCTGCGGGAGTTCTTTTTCTAGCCCTGCTTTTCTGCACAGCCTCCTACCTCTATAGCTAAGCTTTGCTATCCTCTAAAAATTAGTCCAGAATCATGTCAGTCTAAATGATCAGAATTCTTATTTCTATGGATGTTTATTGTCTTCAGCAACTTTGGTATCTACTGTTCCATTTCAATCACAGAACAGCCCTGTGATGTAGGCAGGATTAGCATCAGTGTTCCTGGTTTCCCACTTAGGAAACGAAGCTGAGGGATTTATCCAAGATCACAGCACTAATACTTCAAGAGGTGAGCAGGGGGTTGCTTTTGTCCCTCCTTCAACCTCTCTGCACCCCAGATGTCCAATTCCCTGGCCTGGGAGCAGAAGCAGTGTAAGCTGGAGGGAAGGAGGGGTCATTTGTTCTGCCTACCTTCCATCTTCGACCACCCAAACCTGGCCTATGTGAAGCCAAATTCATCGGGAACCTGAGTGTGACTATTTTCTCTCATGACCGCAGTAATGCTCTTGGTTTGACTATATGTGGCAAGTGGAAAGCTACCCCTATAATGACATAATCAAGGTCAGGAACTGCTCCTTTTCGGGATTTGTGCCGTGCCGCCCCCACCCGCTCCCACCCCCCAAGACATTTGCCCTTTGAATTTCGTCAAAATGGTCTTTGGTCTAAAATAGGAGAGAAATGACACATGATGTTTCTTTTTCAAAGTGTGGGGTTTGGGGTGTGTTTTTATTTTGTTTGTTTTTAAGTTTCTCTTACTGCATTTCTTCACATTGTGATATTTTCCAGATGTAATTTTTTTCTGGCTCTCTGATTATTGCATGATGACTCTTTCCTTACTGGTGGAAGAAAATAGCTAAAACTAGAGGCAATTAAGGGGCACGTTAAGTCAAGATGTTTTCCTATAGATGAAGATATAGTTACAAGCTAGGGGTACTGGAAATGGGCATTTTCATCAAAGAAACGAATCCCCTTTACTTACAGTCTACCTGGTGGGAAATAAACCTGCCAAACCTTGCATATAAATTCCACATACAGCAAGAAGGATCTTTGCATCTTCTCTCTCTAAGTAAATCAAGCCATCCTGAATGTGGGGACAGAGGCGCGGCCTTCCTAGACACAGGGGAGTCTGAAGTCACTGCAATTTTTGTTTTATAAAATAAAGGCAAATTCTGAATTATAGGTAGGTGTACATGAAGCTCATCGCATGTTCACTGAAACCTGTCTTACATAGCGGAACACCCAATCTAAATAAAAACATTTAATTGCATTTCCAAGCTATCAGACACATGTATTAATTCATTGAGTCCTCACGATTACCTAAGGTCGTTAGTCTTATCATTTCCCGGTTAGAGATGAGAGAATGGAGACCTGGCAGAGTTAGCAAAGGCAGGGCAGAGTTTTCAACCTGGGTCATCTGGCTGCAGAGTGTAGGCAGTGGCTATGGATGTAAATACACCGAGTCCAAATGCAGAGTCCTCACAGCAGCTGCTGGTTAGTGTGCTCAGCAAGCCTGAGTCTTCGCACACACCCAGGCTGGCTTGTAGCTTCCACATCATTTCATTCAGCAACTCAATACTCAGATTGTCCTGCGTTTTGCAGGCCAAGGTTCTCCGTTGATATCAAGGCATTAATGAGACTCTTCGAGACTCTATTATAATCACCGAGAGGCTTTTTTTATATTTTGCAGCCAAAAGGTTCATTATTCCAGCTAAGTAAACATGTGTCTGCAAAGGTGCTTATCATAGGGGAATGAAACAGGCACTTTTCCTCTTAGTCAGCAATGCATCCTGATAAATGACAGCGTATCAGTGGCAAGCCTTCTCGTTCCTCATTGCAAATCACTATCCCTCTCATGTTGCAGAGACCAAAACAACCCTACCAAGTGGGAGGGAGATGGAAAAAAGCCAACCTGAGAGAAAAAAGGAATCATTCCTTCCCTTTTATAAGGACTATTGTCTAATCCATATATATTCACATGCAAAGTGTCCCTTGTTCAATTTTGTCTTAATTACTTTATGTAGGAAAACAAGATCATTGTTAATTCATGCAGTTTTAATGTATGCATAGGAGAATTAAACAGGATAATTACCTGCGGTGGAAGAAAAATGAATAGTGTCAGATCTGGTTAATCCATGCATGATTTACCCTTCTATCCTATCAGGAAAGATTTAAGGTCTCAGGCAAATGTGTGATATGCAAAATTGCATTGGTTGGTTAAGCAGAAGTATTTTTTCCCTTTGATTTGCATCACAAATAAAATTCTCAGATTTGGGCTGACTAGATTTGAATATAATTTTTAGAACAATAGCTTTGATTCACTGACTTAACTCCTATTTGATCTGTTCCAGAAGTGTTCATTTTTCAAATCAGTGCAGAAGAAATTAACTTCTTAGGCCTTATGTTAGCCTGAGTATAGTTTCTTTCATGGGAATAATGTAATGGGAAGAATGACTATTTCCCTTATCACAATGTGTGGGGTCTTATAGTAATGGTCAATAGTTTCCAGTGTCCCCGAACTTCCTTGAGACAGTGACTCACCCAAACTAAAATAACTGCAACAAGCAGCTGAAATGCATTATGAAACCATGAGTGGGAGCACTTCATGACCTTTGTTAAGCACTAGAGAGTTGCTGGGACCTCTTTGAATTCATCTATGGTAGTTGAGAGATGACTATAACAGGGTTAAACTTTGCTAAAGTACAAAAAACAGTAACTATACTCCATGGCTTTTCAAAAAATTAAGACAGATTGCAATCATATACAATAAAAGAGGGAGAAAATAAGTATCAGAAAGAGGTGTCAATAGGTAAACTTTAAGGAATCCATGTTCATGCTACATCTGATGGGCAAATTTTGATCTGAAACTCCTTGTAACCAGGCAAAGGGGGAAACAGTGAATGTGTTGCTGTCCAAAAGAGGACCATACAGGACACAGCAGAGGGCAAATTCCTCCAGCAGTGAATGAGAAGAGAAACGTCTCCCGTGGAAGGTGTACAGTGGAAGTCCATCTGAGCTGGTGAAACCAAAGATTAGAGTGAAGTTCAAAAGGCAACACCTTGCATGTTGAGCTTCACACTTATTTGCTGATGCTTCTGTCAAGTTCTCCTAAAGAACCCAAAGGAGCCATCAAGGAAATTTCATGAAGAGGAAAAGAAACATTTATTTGACTGTGACACTCATTTTGGAAGAAACTGATACAACCTTTCTTAGGCAAAGTTGCCTACCACTGTGGGATTTTGTCTTCAGACAGTGTTAGCAAGGGGGCGTTGAGGATGGCTTACCCCTTGCCTCACACCCCACGCCGTCCCATCCTGGGGAGCACAGCTTAGAGAATTGAGTTGCAACTTCATAACAGTCTTATTCCCGTGCCAGGATTTAGCCCTTGAAATTTTAAGTTCTAGCAAAACCAACTTGATGAACAACATAAAGATGAGCGTGAAATTCTTATTCTTTAGGTAAAGTCTTATTTGTCTTTTTCTTCTTGACCTTGATGATGATGATGATAGGCATCTCTTTTATTGAGTACAGAGTTCGTGACTGACATCATACTTTACAGACCTCATGTCCTTAAAGCCTCACAATAACTTTACAATGGAAATATTATGGTCCCTATTTTATGGAAAAGGGATCCAAGCAGAGGTCATTTCTCCAAAGAGGAGAGCCAACCCAGTCGTGTACCTGCAGACACATACCACATAAATTGATGTGTCTACATGAACTGAAGCGTCTGAATCCTGCTGCCTCCTTGTTCTTACTGGCTGCTTTTCTCTAACCCTCCCAAAGACACTGGATAGTTAAGATTCTAGATAATTTAAGAAGACCTTCTACTAATTGAAGCTGTGTGGCATGAGCTTGTCTCCGAGTTGATGCTCAGGAAATAGGGAATAAACACGCATGTAAAGTTCAAGCGTCCTCTCATTTACTGAGACAAATGCTCTCACTTAAACCATTTTCCTTGACAGAAATACTAACAGGTACACAACTATAGACTTGACACTGTCCTTTCCTGCTGAGAATATTAATTGTGGCATGCGGTGTCATCGGAGTACAACATTGGAAGGCGGCAGAAGGGTAGGGAGTACAGTGACTGGCTGTGTCCAGCCACCTGTCCATGCTGGTTACTGCCCCCCCCCCTTTTCTCTTCACCCTAAATACTCCAGGCTGAACAGTTGGAAGGCATCTGCTCTTGGGGCTGGAATACTCACATTGCTGACTTGGAAACAATAGATCCATCCTACCAAATGGTATATTTTTGGTGCAGAGAAAAATTCTATCCCTCCTAGAGACCAAAATACATCCTTATGTGAATGCCTGTCAGTTTTGAAAGACATTGCCTGGTTTGCATCCTGAATTCTTCATTCTATTTGATTATGCTCAACACCCCCTTCCAGTGTTCTTTGTACTTTTCAATTCCAAAGTCTTGCAATGAGGATTGAGAAACACACAGTGTGAACGGCATCCTTCAAAAAAGAAAATGTTCAGAGAAGCTGATTGTTTGGCAAGTAGTCATTGAAAAGCTAATATATCATAACCATAGAAAAGCAACTCTAAAAATTGCCTGCTTCGTGATAAAATACCCTAGGCACCATATTTCATATCAATTGCAATTTTTTAAAGGAAAGATGCAAGCAGGAATGAAGGTGAACAGAGACAGTTAGGAGGAGAGAGGAGGAAGAAGCACTTTATTTTATTTAGCCGTTCATCTTGGGTGTTCCCCCCTGGCTCCAGGATGCAAATCAGGATCCGTGGGATGTACACACCGGCCAAACAGATGATGAAGCCATTACTTTACCGAGCATGCCTCAATTGCATTTTTAAAAGGAGAAACCAACTGTAGGTATGATATAGACTCTATTGTTGAAGCCTAGCCGCATTAACTAATTCAGCTTTCAAGAGCCTTGAGGATGCGCACTACATATAAATGAGTCCCTAGGTAAATTTGAAAACTCATGAAATCACCCTCCTTTGAAACTTTCTCCTCAGGGAAATATACAGGAAGTCTCAGTCTAGACCTTATTAAACTGCATTGACTGGATAGTACATTCTCGTCACAGTAAAGCAGAAGAAACAGCAAACACTTAGTCTCTCTTTTCAACACTTAACATTCATGAATCTATTCAGATTTCACAGCAACCTGTAAGTTTGATCGTTTTTTCCTTGCCATTTTTCAGATGAGTCTATTGCGGTCTGGAGAGGTTGAGCAAGCTGTCAAGGTGACACCGAGTATTCAGAGCCAGGGACCCAGACAGGCTGGTTACTGGTCTCAGTGGCCCTAAGAGAGAAGGTGTTTATTCTGTCAGCACAGCGTCAGGAAATAGAAGAACCGATGACCATGAGTTCCAGTCCTGATGCGTTGTCACTTTAAAGTCTCTGTAACTCTGGAAACGTTTTGGTTTTTTTATTCTTAAGAGTCCCTGAACCATTCCTTTTTTGTCATGAAATAAGAGATACCCTGTTACCCTGTTTTTCTGGTGATGATTTCTAACACTTTTCTTCCAATTTTTTTTTTGTAATAGAATTGAAATTTAGTGACTAAAGAGCATTAATGAATTTTTTTTTTTTTGGTGCATACTGAAAGAATGGGAAGCAAATGTCATTAATAATCACTGCATACTGTATTCCTACAGAATAATCAAGCCCTGGGGATATTTTATTTTAAGTACCTATATGCCATATACCCTACTCCAGGTCAAGTAAATCAAAGTCTCCGGGGGTGAGACTCAGACCATGATATTTTTGAAAACCTCTCCAGTATACTTTCAGAACTGAGAATCTCCAAATTAAATAATGTATTATATTTCTTTTCTAAAATCTCTTAATAGTTATATCAATAGAAAGCTGTGGAACCGAGGATATACTGTAAATATTTTAGTGTAGTAGATGTCTTCAAATAAACCTTAACTCGGTTCCTAATAGTGAGCTTGACTTTCCAGATTCAACCACAAGAGTATATGGCACTGCAAATTACCCCTGATTAGCACAGACTACCCATTTATTTTAATTGAATCTGAAGTGCTGTTATTTCGTTATTCTGTGTTGTTAGCCCATTTGAACACCTAATTGTGGGGACTGCTTATGGAATAAGAAACCAAAGGAAGAAGGTGCCAGTAAGACAGGCATCACTTGTTTCACCTAAGCATCTGATTAGGACTGATCAATAATATTGGTGTTGCCACAGGGCTCTGTGAGTAATAATGACTCACAGTCCAGGTTGATGGAAAGGCACATTAGAAACAGGCAGGCATGCCCTGGTGGAGCAGCGAGAGAAAAGAAAAAGGCTGATTTGGACCCATGTGAAATGCTGTAGTACTTGGATTCTGAGCCCAAAAGACACTGTCAGGATGCTTCCCCTCTCAGCTGCCCACATAATTTCTAGAAACACACCAAGCTCTAGGCTAGCAAGTTAAATTCCCCTCTTAGGGTGTGCCCTGGTGGAGCAGCACTTAGGTCAATTGCCTCCAAAGGAGGCAGGCCACATACCCCAGGGTTCGAGTCCCAGGCCTGGGAAAACAAGTGTGAACAACTGAAAGTGGAAATAAAATAAAAGATGCTTCTTCTACCTCTTTCTTCCTGCCTGTCTGCCTGCTTGCCTTCATTCCTGCCTACACCTTTCCTTTAAAAAAAAAGAAAAGAAAAGAAACAGGCAAAGATGGCATGCCCTGGTGTCTTGACAATGAGCCCATGGCCTTGACCGTCATGCTAATCAACAGGATTGCTATCAGGGTGTAGAGGAGATATCAAAGCACACATGAGATGTCATGAATCTCTTCACCAATCAAGGTGACTTTGAATCCACCAGGTGAACACTAAAGATAAAAACAGCTATGTAGTGCAAAGATGGGTGCAAAGATGAACCAATCTACTTTGACTTCTTAAGTATCACCTATATTCTAAGCTTAGTACCTGGTACTAAATTCTTTGGAAGCTCCATATGGTGGATAAGACCTCCGACAATTGGCTTGAACATCTAACTTCTGTACAGAGAGGTTATTGCAACTTTTCCTTTGTACGTGGCCTGCGTTACCTGCTTGATGCTACCAGTGTACCTAAGGTGTGCCTTTGCTTCCCCAGGCCAGGTAGCCTGAGACCGCTCTGTCCCTTTGTCTATGTTGAAAGTTACAGAAGAGTCCCACAAGCTTCTCCCTCAAGTCAGGGGCAGAGGCAGCCATTCACCACACACCTGCTTTTCCTGCTGGCCTGTTCTGTGTCTAAGAGCCAAGGTCCCAGTTGGGCATTCTGTGTTTACACAGATGTTGAGCTGAACAGAGTAGAAAATTAGGGGAATTTGGAACTTATTAAAGCCAGTTAATTTGACCACCGAAGTGGTCAAATTATAGGCTTCTTGTTTGCTTTGAAGTGAGATAGGGTCCACCCACCAAGCTAAAAGGCCAAACCAAATCTCTCTCCTTCTAGAGAAAATAGACACACTTCCGTTCTTGTTGATCTCATCTTCATCTGCACGGAAATCTGAGGAGGACAGGGATTATCATGTTTTGCTTTCACCTACATTTCTCGTTCTTACATACACTGTGTCCTCAAGGGGGACTGTGCTCCATCAAGGGGATAAAGATTGAAGCCTCCCATCTGAGACTGTTGACCTGTTTCATGTTAGGTGACACCCATGTGGTATTTGGGATTACCTTCTGATGTTGGCACTGGACTCGTAGACACAATAAATTAGTAAAGTATTCACAGATAAGCATAAATAGAGTGAACAGGATAATATATTTCCAAATCACATTGGAACAATTGTCAGGAATTTTCCACACTGCCATTATCTATAATTTTTGTAAATATTTTGGAACATTTTAAAACAAATCTCGATCTTAGGTCATTTATGTCATTTCACTCCTACACACTTTGGTATATTTCCCGCAAATAAAGACATTTTCTTCTGTAATCCTAATTGCATTTTACATCGAATAATTAGCAATATTTATTTTCTTCAATTGTTATTTCATTCATTTACAAGACTATGATTTTCAGGAAAATAGATTCACACCTCAGTGTGTATATCACACATAATGTCTAGTTCATATTAAAATGTTCCCACTGTCTCAAAAAATGGTTTCAGTTGGGTTTTCATGATCAAAAATATAGTCCATATATTGCAATATGGTTGGCATGTTTCTTGGGTCTTTGTTCTTCCTCCTCCATTTTCCCTGTGAATAAATTCTTTGATCAGTAAGTAGTGCGAGGCCCTGTGAAGACCTATGCAAAGAAAGTCTGTATGTGATTTGTTTCTCCCAGGATGTCCAGAGAACCACCAGCTCTTGCTTGTGTTTATAACTTCACTCAGGCTGGTGGGATGAGGCCAATGGAGACAGTAGGTAAGGGCCTAAGAGAATGAGTAAAAATTGCTTTCTCGCCTCTGAACCACAGGGAAAAAATTGAAGCACAAGGGTCTGAGGAAAGCCAGTCTCTACAGAGTGAGATTTGAGAGCCTCCCCAAATAAAAAATAGTCCTTCAGACAGTTCTTGTGGGGCCTAGAGGATGGAGCGAATACTGTGCACGATCACAGGAAATACCCTCGGAGAGAGCCGGGTTCAAAGCTGGAGAGAGCAAGGTGACTGAGTGGTGAACAGCTAGTCTTAGGAAAAGTCTTTCAAACATTCATTTTCCTGCTCTTTAGAAAATGGATCTGATTCCCCTCAAGGTAAATTAACTGAGGGCAATGAATAGGCAAAAGGCCTAGAGAGATGAGAGGATTTTTTTTTTTCTTTTAGAGACAGGTACAAGCAGAAATGAAGGAAGCATGTAGGCAGGAGGAAGAAGCAAGAAGCATTTTATTTCTATTTAGTTGTTCACACTGGTTGTCCACCCACCTCTCCCACCTTGAACCCAGGGGTATGTGGCCTGTACTCTTTTGGAGGCGACTGACCTAACTGCTACTCTACCTGGGAGCACCCTAAGAATGGAATTTAACTTATTAGCCTGAATAGTGCTTGATGTGTTTCTAGAAATTATGTGGGCAGCTGAGAGGGGAAGCATCCTGAGTGTTTTGGGGGCTCAGAATCCAAGTACAATGGCATTTCCCACGGGTCCACACCAACCTGTACATGTTCTTTTGTCTTTGGTGTTGAGACATTGCCACAGGTAGATGGATCCAGTGTTGCTTCAATCAGCATTTGGTCTTTCTTTACACTAAACTGTACTTTAAGCTGAGGATTAAGTGAACTATTTGCTTTTACTGTTTTTCACACCTTCGAATCCTTTGAACAAAGCAAAGGAGACTAAGAAATTATTATATAGTCTTGGTGTATGATAGAAAGAAACAAACCTGCTTTCTTGGTAATCTAGCTATTTGCACATAACTAATTCCTTTGTGTTCTGATTGTAAATTAACTGCTTTTGGCAATGAAAATAATTCAGCAGATGTTATTCATATTGCCACCTTCTTGGTGTGCAGAAGCAGGGACCAGTAATGAGACCGCTATCCCTGTTAGAGCAGTTTAATTTGCTAAAATTTCCATGCAAAGAACATGTGTACGGGCCTTTGGGAAGCCACTTAGCTTTGAAAGCGCTGGCATCTGCTGGCACATTCTTGCTCAGCCTTCCTCTGTTAGAAGCCTAGAATAACACTTTGACCCTGAATCCTTCCGAAATGACTCTGTTTGTTGTAGTTTTCTTCCTCCTTTTTGTTTATCAGCTCTACTTTGTGTAGTAATACTTCACATGACTATACAAAACACCACAGATTTAGGAAGACCAGAGTAAAAAAACTGGAGAAATGCACTTCAAGGTAGAGAGAAAGGAACACAATAGAGATATATCTTCCTATAAATACATGTGACTGGAAAGTGCCAGCACTGTGGACAAGCTCATTTCCTTAGTAAAAAAAAAAGAAACAAACGTCTATTTGGAGATTGCTTTAAAAAAAAAAAAAAAAAAAAAAAAAAAAAAGTGGTGACATAAAGTTTAACAAACTTTTTAAAAAATATTTTAATTTGATTTTACTTTCTTAAAGAGGAAGGAAGCTGACGAGAATGAAGGCAGGTAGGCAAACAGGCAGGCAGGAAGGGAGAGAGAGAAAGAAGCATTTTTATTTATTTAATTGTTCATTTTGGTTGTTTCCACCCACTCTACCCACAATGTGGACCCAGGTCCTTGG
Organism: Solenodon paradoxus; assembly: GCA_004363575.1. NCBI lineage: Eukaryota > Metazoa > Chordata > Mammalia > Eulipotyphla > Solenodontidae > Solenodon > Solenodon paradoxus. The sequence continues at coordinate 129,215 of RJWH01000149.1, forward strand.
ACTTTGTATGGACTATGCCCCAGTTCTTGCCTTAACGCCTGAGCCACACTTTTGTCAGACTGTAAAGATTCATGTAACTGGTTCATCCCAATACCAGTAACCCTTTATCGATGATTCACTTTCATAATAAGCCTGTAATGAGAAGTCTTTCTATAAAGTTGTGATTACATAAAAATAAAAGTTGTAATTACATAAAAGTGACCTTGTGATAGCTACCAGTAAGCAACTGAAGTCAATCAGAACGCACCATCATTAACAGACTTCTACAACTGCATAATGCGGACTGTAATCAAGAGAATGAAACATATGAAATCCTGAAAGAATATCTTGTTTACAAATGTAACTACAGAAGCAAGACTGTGAATAATAAGAATACGCATCTTCCCACGTAAATTCTTTAAGCTTCTTTCTCCTGGATGAGTCCTTTCTTCTTCTGAGAGGGGAAGAAAATTTTTTTATAGCACTCTAGGGGCAAAGCCCAGAAGGATCCAGGTGTTTTCTGCATCTCTTCATGATCACCCTTTTACAGCCCCTGGGACCATCATTTCACACCTTCGTGTATTATTTTCAAGTCTATTACATAATAAGATGCCTGAGTGCTATGCACTTGAAGCGCTGCATTTAAAAGTGTTGTCATAACAACAGGAATAAAATGACTGATGTAACAGGAGATTGAAAGAACTGCCTTAGTTTTAAATTCATTGCTTTGCTTTCCTGTTACAAAGGCTTAACTGTAACCTCTTAGCTCCCTCGAAGGCCTTTATCCTACCATGTCACCGTAAGTGAGTTGGATGTTTTTAGCTGTCTTTGCCTTCACTGAATTTTCAGTCAATCCTCCATCAACTCAGTTTACTTATTCCGATAGCCAGAAAGAAAGGAACCGATCGTAAAGAAAACGTCTATGTATTTCATGACATAGGCTATATCGTAAAAACTCTAAGATAATTTCACATCCTTTCTCTGAGAGGAAATAGACCGTGGAGCTTGTTTATAAGGCACGATTCCATTTCTCTCGTGGCCATTAGTGAATACGGGCATTAGTCACACATGCTGGCCCAGGGCATGGTGCATAAAAGGATATCCCACCCCCAACTCGCTGTTGGGCACAGTCTCTGAGGACCTAATGATTTTTGTTGTTATTGTTTAGGATTTTCAAAGATTGAGCTCAGTTCTAGTGAAAATAAACTGAGTTTATAAAAATGGTAATTTCAGTGAAGTCAAATAGCAATAGAACATGTTGTTATTACTCTAATGCCGCTTTGAAGTAAAGAAAAAACAGTCACCATTAGCTGGAAATGAGTTGCCAAGCTCTAGGGATACACAGGCTGTGTGACGAATGCCGGAAGGAGTTGATAATGCCAGGCATGGGGCCATTTTCTTCTCTGTCAGAGATTGTTTTTGAATCTGGTGATCAAAAAATGAAGGATTGTGGTGGGCGTATTTTTCTCTCAGAGGGCTCCTCCGAGCTGTCTGTGAGGACCATGTTCCCTTTCAACATACATTGGTTTTACTGGGTTTAAAAAAAAAAAAAAAAAAATATATATATATATATATATATATATATTACTTATCACTGATAGAATTAACCTTCATTCAAGTGCAAAATATTTTCGCCTTCAATCCAGGAAGCAGTTGGTCCTGTTTTGATGTGTAGTTTGCATCAAAGAAAGGTCTATGCGTCTTCCAGGTTTTGCCTTTTAAAAATCAGTTCTGACATGAGTAAAAATCCACTCAATCCCTCATGAGATTTAAGAGACTTTTATGTCCTGAATCTTTTCTCTTTTAGTTATCAGGAGGCAACTGCAACTCCCTGCAGTTACTATCCACCAGAATGGAAGAAGACACAGAGTTTTCATTTTCACTGGACTGAAACAGTGTCAATTAACTAGAAATTCCTCTAACTGACTCTCTCAGTGACTAGACATGCCATTAACATTTCTTCTTTACTCTTCAAATGATTCAGCCAGACCCTTAAAATAGCTTCACCATACTTGGTTAACATTGCTTTGAAGAGGAGTAAAATGAGAGAAAGAGGATAGCAGTAATTCAAATTACTTTATTTCTATATATGTCTTCACCTGTAAAATGCATGTGGGTTTATAATTAGTATATCCATTGACTGATAAAAGTCAGCTTTATCTTCAAAGGGCAAATTCTAGTAAATAGGAAAGACCCTTATTCCAACCTATGTCATTTACATATCTTATCTCATTTTCTCCTTGCCACAATCTTGGTGACTTAGGTGTTATTATTATTATTATTGTCATTTTAGCCTCAAGAAAAATTGGAACTTAGAGAGGACCAGTGACTTGAATGCAAACCGCATCAGCCAATGCCTTTATCCTACAATGTACTAAATCATCTGAAAACCTTCAGAAGATAGTACCTACACTCAGGAAGTTTGTCATTTTGGTTAAAAAGATAAAATGCATAGGAAAATAATGATAACATAAGTAAGTCCCTTAATTTCATTCCCCCAAGTAATTAGTTCACTTCTATAGTTCACAAGGCAAGATCCCTTTGGTTGAACTATTAAAAATGCTTCAAGTACTAGTGTACTTTCATATTAAATGTCGTTGTAGGTCAAACTCATTGCATAACTAAGAATCCATAAGTTCATCTTGCCAATCATGACAATAAAGAAATAAACAGAGATTAAAGGAAGCTCTTCCTGTGGTAGAAAAAGGGTTAAGTTCAAGAAGTTCCATTTTGCTACCATCATACTAATTAATGATTTGGACCAGGATCATCAATGAACGCCGGAATTCCAGAATTAAAGAATCATGATATGTATGCAGTCTCAAGGTACTTCCTTACCAACCACTTAGCAAATACAAAGGCAAAAACAGCAACTTTCCAAGGGGAGAAACTGATCAACAACGTCTTAACTCAGGCTTGTTACCAGCACCAGTCATGGAAGCAAGTCCTGTGCCTTCTGATGCAATGCTTTCAGAAGGACATTAGTGTCACTTAGGTGAGTGATGTCCTAGTCTGTATCTAATTTATGAGAAAACATCATACAGACCTTCAGCTAGAGCACATTCTAAAAGGCAACCGGCCTGTACTCTACGAAAATGTCAGTGAGACAGAGGCAGGTTAGAGCTGGTTAAAGACACTTGACAAGAGAGACAGCAGGTGACCCTGGGTTGGCTCTGCAAGTCCAGTAGGGAGGACAATATAGAGAGTATTATTGGGACTAGTGATGAAAGTAAGGTCTGTAGATGAGAAAATCGCACTGTTTTGGTGTTATAATTCCTGGTATTGATCATTATTCGACAGATTTAGTAAGTTCTTAGGAAATACACGCCAATGTACTGAGAGTAAATTTGCATCTTATTTGCAAATTGCTCAATGGCTAGGAGGGAAAATATATAAATATATGAAAATTTATCTCAAATGATTCAGGAAAAAATACATGTGTGTATTATATATGGGGGAGTTGACAAAGTCATGTGGCAGATGTCGGCAAGTGGGGAACCTGGTGAAGGATAGATGAAAGCTTTTTGTACTTCCCTTGCAATTTCCTCTCAGCTTCAAATTATTTCAAAAAAAAAAATTTAGTTGAATTTTGAGTTGGATTTCCCACGTCCTCATGTTTTAGTCCTTATCAGTCCATGTGTAAAGTAGTTCTGCTTTTTAATTATTTTAAAATTGCTGCCTTCCAAAAGATACTTGTTTCTGGCTTCCTTAGTTTGACTACTAAGACTAAACCCATTCTTCTGAATGCAGCCAACATTTCCTCTTCTTTATAAAGCTTCCTGGCTGCTCCTTTCTCATTTATCGCCTTCTCTTTTGCGGGATCGCTTTTTCTTTCAGATATTATTAACAGCTGGTCTTCCTAAGCACGTGCATTGTGTATATTATCTCGTTTGCCTCACCAGCATCCTCTGAAGTGTTAGGCCTTTTCTACACACAGGGAAAGTAGAATTTAGAGAAGTCAGCAATGTGTGTGGTTTCAGACCTCAAACTGTAGGAACCCGTGGAGCCCACATTTGCCCATATCCCTCTCTGCCCTGCTGCTTACCTTGCCGCCATGAGATGTCACTGACTTAAATTTTCACCGTTAGTTATTTCTCACCTCACACACTGCGTCGCATCTGCTTATGTGAACCGTTCTATTTTCTTCTACAATTAAATTATTAAAGCTGGTTAGAGCAGACATTAGAGTTGGGTTCTTTTGGCGGCTTAGACGACATGTGCCAGCCTGCCAGTGCTGAGCTTCTTACCATGTGCTTAATAATCGTGTTGATGGATGGAATCTGAGAAAACATGGGAAGAAAACCATCCCTTTCAGTTTCCAGGGGCTCTGAAAACGAGTTTCTCTTTCTTCCAAGTGAGTTGAATCTAACTCTTCATGATTGCCCTCTTTGTATTTCTCAAGCACTTCCCCTTTTAGAAGGGACTTTCTCATTTTCTGTGTTTTAAAGGATGAGTTCTCCATTTTACAGGGACATTGGGAAGTCAGGTTAGAAGATACCCAGGTAGCCTTATGACCGTAAGATTGAATGATGTTTTGATCTCAGGTGAACTTTATTGTGTTTACCTATTAAAATGGGCAGCAATTACTACCTTCAATCTATAGGTACCATATTTGAGGTTCAGCAACTTGCCGAAGAAGCCAGTAAGACACATGACCTTGGTTCTTGTAGCTTCTTGCTGAGGAAGGATGTTGAGTTGGTCTGTGAATTTTTTCCATCCATATCCTTTGTCTTAGTCAGTAAGTGGAATGTGCCACACGTACGTTTATCATTTGGTAGGCAAACAATCTTGACAACTGAGCAGCAAATGTTAGCATTGCCTTGATTTATTCTAAAGCAGTACATCTGAAAAAAATAGCCAATGACTTAAATGTATCTGCTCTTTTTTTTTTTTTAAGATTAGTCAACTGCTCTGTAATAGGTACCTTGCAACCGTATAATAAGCAGACACCTATTTTTAGGATTCATCTTAAATAATCATTTAGTATAGCAGGCTATTTGCATCTGGCCCACATGCCTCTTTCTGACAACTGGATTATAATTATACTTCTGTTCTTGACCAAGATGTGGGGGAGCACAAGCAGAATGGCTCTGTTAGGAAGGGAGAGCGGAGGAACACAAATCGGGCATCCAGCAATGACTCAGAAGGTGCAGCCGGGCCAGGGCGCTGCATCTTCCGTGGCCTCGTAGGGGATAAGGGTCTCTTGATGAACGAGGAGATTACTGACATCATTCCACTTTCCCTTGACAAGCCTGGATTTCTTGGCCCTTCGTCTGGTAGAAGGGACAGTGACTTTTCCTGGAAATTGATAGTGATTTTCAGCAGCTTTATGGATGTAAAATTCAGCCACTATGAAAGGCACAGCTTCCAACTCGAGTTTCAGTAAATGTTTACAATTGTACAATCGTCATCATAGCGCACGTGTAGAATACCTCTACACCCCAAAAAGTTCTCTCGGTTGCTTTGCCTGTCTGCAGCACCGGCCAAACTCTTGAATGGATTGTAGAATTTTAATTTTGTCAAATATCACCCCAGCAACCTACCAATTAACCTTCTGGTCATTGTCTTACCTCAGAGGGTGGGATTCAGTCTAGCTTGTGGAGACGACACCCCTTTGTAACTCTGACAACTGTTGGTCGCTGGGTTGACTTTCTCCACCCTCACCCATAAGAAATGCTTTTGTGAGAACTGGGATGTCTTTATTAGCAGCACTCAGAATCACAGATGTCTCAGATTTTCTGTCATAAATGAGGAATCTTCCAGAATTTGTGTTGTTAGAGGATTTGACTAAAGAAAAAAAAAACAACCACCACCAAAAATCTTACTCTTCTACTGTATCCTTGTCACTCAGTCAGTTGAGCTACTGGAATGCAGACCACGTAAAGCCCAAAGACCCAAGTTCGAGCACCAGGGCTAGGAGGAAAGAACCAAAATTGATTAATTAATTAAGATGCTCCTCCCTTTGTTCTTTTTTTTAATGGTAATGTTTATTATATTGTTAAGGAAGCTGTATTCATTTAGGATATTGAAATTGCATCTCAGTCTCTATTTCACACCATACCCGCCACCAGAGTTTCCAGTGTCCCTCACCATGACTTCTGCCCCCACCCTGCTTTCCTTTCCTCCCGGCTTTTACCTCCCTCCCAGTCACAGTGCTGTGTCATGTTAATTTTGTTGGGACTTGTATGTTTATTTGTTTCATTTCATTATACTCTGCATATGGGTGAAACCATCCTGTATGTCTTTTTCTGACTTATTTTGCTTAGCATGATCCCCTCCAGCTCCATCTAGATTGTTAGAAAGGGCACAGTTACCTCTTTTTAAATAGCTACATAGGATTCTGTTGAGTATATGTATTAGAGCTTCTTTACCCAGTCACTGTTGATGGGCATTTATTTGTTTCCATGTCTCAGCTATGGTGAACTGTGCAGCTGTGAGCATAGGCATGCAGATACTTTTTCTCATTAGAGATTTTTGTATCCTCTGAGTTCTCCTTTTCTTCTTTAAAATGTCTCCTCTCCCTTCTTTCCTTCCTCTCTTAAAAAAAAAAAAGACCTTACTTTTCAAAGGTAAAACAATAGTGTTCAGCTACTGTGTTGTCATTTTTTAAACTTATGACATTTAATGCCCTCCAACTGAAGCACTTATAAATTCTAATTTGTTCAATCATTTCCCATACAGAAGCCCTGGTGTCATCCTTGCAAGAGTTCATTTTGCCTTTGGCCAAACCTTGTCTTTGGCTATAACTTAACAGCAGATATTTAAAAAACAAAACCCAAAAACTTTATGTATACTAGTTGGAGTTCCTTTTATTATCTCAAGAAGCACATGGAATATGGGTTAGACCTATATACCCTTTTAAAGCTGGTTTAAGAGAAAAGCTAATTTAGAAATGTCATGATGTAGCTATAAAAAGAGACTCTGATGTGAGGCAAGGTAAAATATTTAGCATGCACTGTGCTCAAAATTTTTATGTTTGATATGGAAAGGAAAGGGTTGAAGGGAAGCTGAATACACCAAAATTCTACTGGTGTTTGTCTTTGGGTGATAGACAAAGACTTTTCTATATTTGGGAAAAGTAAAAAATAATCTGATTCCTATTTCCTTTCATGAGCCTCAGTATACTGAACCCTAGCAATTATTATGAACATTCCTTCTAGCTGACTAGTGGGTCTGTCCAGCTACTCTCTAGGTTCATCAGTGTCTCCAAAACATCCACTGTGAACTCAACAGTTTAGACATTCATGCCTGAAGGTGCCAAAGTGGGTCAGCCTAGAGCTGGGCTAGTATTACTGTTACCTTCGCTACCTAACCTTATGGGTTCCCCAGAGGAATTGTTCAAATCTGGAGAGATAGTCTTGCAAACTCAGATTACTCAGACTCACAAGAAAATATAAGTCAGCATCCAAGTTTATAAAAATGTAATGAGAAACAGAACTGCCGCCCAGACTGAACTTTCCAAACATTTTGTTTCCACTTTTACTACTTCTGTTAATGAACCTATCATCAGCTGCAAGTCACTGCCCATCCTCCAGACAACCCTCCAGAGTTGATTATTACTCATTTATTGCCTTTTAGTTTTTATTTGTTTAGAATTTTATTGAAAGAAGATGACATCATAACATTATGTGGGCTAAGGTGTGCGTCATCGGAAATCTCTATTCGTGTACTGTTTACCACCACCAGTCCATGTAATTGGCCCGCCTTTTCCCGATTTGCTTGCCTCCTTTCCCCTTGCAACCAGTAATTAACATTTATTCTTTTTTCTTTAAAAACATTTGATTTCCTTGTTCATCTTGGTTGCTCCCTCCAGCCCCAGGTTGCAAACCCAGGTCCTTGGGATGTATGTGGACTATGCTAGTGAGACATGGTGGGTAATCCACTAGGCCATCAGGATGCACCATAGCATTTATTTTTAAGGGTGCCTGTATCTAAGTTCTCCAGACAGCTGGCTATTTCTCCCTCTGGATTCACATGTACGAGCTCCCTTCTAATTTAGACAGACCTAAGGTCTTCAGGTCAGGCTCGGCGACAGCACCTCCCAAAATCCAGTGCACCTGCATCACCAAGTTAGAACAGGACTTGTAAAATCCTATACACATTTTCATTTCAAAGCTCTGCCACAATGTGTCTGACTAGACCTTAGCATTGCACAGCAGGAAAGAAGGCAGTGAATTTCATTGTAGGAAAAGTCAAGAGAAACAACAGGTTTTCTGGTTTTTTCACCAAGAGCCTCAGCTCAGAATCGTAGGGTTTCTTCAACTTTTTTGGATTCTCGCCAGAAAGATTTCATTCTCCCCCTGGGTTGTGGGAATAGCAATGCAGGGCTGACCACCTGGGCCTTCAGCAACAAAGCAAAGTGAGGAGCAAACTATCGCTCTTCCATTTGTCAAGATTTGAAAGCTTTCTGGGATTTAACACAATATGAATGTTAGGTCTGCTGGTACTTTCAGAACGACCAGGTGAGGGGTCAGTAATTTAGGGACTAGAAACATTTTCCAAAGCCCCAGCAGTGTCAAGTAGCAGCATCGAAAGAAGAGTTGATTGTATGTGGAATTTCTTACCCTCAGTGATGGGGTTTGGTGAACCTTAGCAACACGCGTTGGATACAGCACATCCTGTCTTTGGCGGATGAAATGGAGTTGGTACATAGTTCGGATTTCATTGGGGGAGCCGCATTGTCCTATTGCAATCAGAATTTCTGAAACTTAATACATTATTTCTTAGAAATCATATTTCTCCTCTATAAGACATACAGATGAACCACTATCAATATAGTTACCCAACAGAATTGTCATCTATGTTCTTGTATGTGCGTTCTCTCTCCATTCTCAACTCTAGATATCTGCAATTTCAAATTAATGATTAATACTCAAATACACTTTTCATATAAAAATTAACACAAGGCAGAAAGAAATCAATGATCCTGCCATAGAGAGTACCTGTCTGCATACTTGCAGCACTTTTCATGTACATTATTTTACATTGTTTTTCTTTTAACATTCCTGGTATCATAGGCTGGCAATTTGTTCTGGGGATCTTTCTAAGCAGGCATATTGTTTTTAATGGCTACATGCATAGTATTCTGCCCCGTGGTTATGCCATAATGTATTGACTATTCCTATCACGATTAACTTTTATTTCATTTCCATGTTTCTGCTGTCCATTGCCTATCAAGAACCTCTCTCTGTGTACCTCTTTATGAATTTAAATATTTGTCCATGTAAGACACCAAAGAGTAGGTGTGACGTGTTAAAAGCAAATGTATTGCACGTTTTACATTTTAAATTGACACTCCAGATGGTCCTCCAAATTTGGGGTACCACACTACACCCAACCAGAAGAGAGACTGCAATTCTACTGTAGTCCTTTGCTTAGTTAAAGACTTTTGGAAGCAACATCTGCTATTAAAATGCAAACTACCTGGCAAGCCCTGGTGGCTTAGTAGTCAAGTCCTCAGCCTCCAACCAGCATACTCTACACATGTCCCAAGATTTGGGGCAACAGCCAAGATGAACAGCTAAAGAAAAGATAAAATAAATGCTTCTTCCTCCTCTCTTCCTGCCTGTGGCCATCTTGCCTTTATTCCTGAAAAAATGGGGAAAATGTACCTGGCAGGGGCTGCCAATTTTAAGTCCTTAAAGCCTGAAAATGAGTCGTGCAGCTTTGGAGGTAGACTTTTAGGAAGTCAGAAAGCAGCCTGAAGACTTAGGGCACCAGAAGGTAAGAGGAGCATCGTCGGGAAGATGACAACAGAGATGGAAGGTAACTGGCACTGGGGAAGGTTGAGAAAACCGGAAAACTAATAGCAAGCAGCTATCACCCCTACTTCAGAGTGAGGGGGATGGGGCAGGATGGGTTTTATGTACACTTGTCCCTAAACCTCCGGGTCTACCATCTCCGACCTACTCCCTTTCTTTCCCAGAGTTTGTGAGGGGCATCCACGCTCATTTATGACTCTGCTTGGGTGCCATGTCAACTTTTAGGGGAATTGACAGCAGGATGATCGCAGTTTAAAGCAGCTCTCTGCCAAGTTCTTTCCTGCTAGACAGTGCTGTTTCTAAGACCAGAAAGGCAAACGAGAACATCAAGAAAACGCCTTATCCCAACAAGTTCTTAGTGGTCATTCAACATGTAAATATGACAAGAAGCTTCTGAGGACTTTACCCGTCCCACAGCATTTTCAGTCTTCAAATCCAGAACAAGCACATGTTCCCTAGGAACCTCTCTTACCTAAGGCAGGAAAAGAAGAAGGAAAATTATTTCTCAGGATGGTTTGTTTCTTACTCTCGTGTGTAATTCATATACTGAGACTTTGAACTTTACAAAGAGAGGCTTACTTAACACTGAAGAACATTTTTTAAAAGTTGAATTTGAGGATTGTAGCTGAGTATTTTAAATGAAATAGAAAAATGTCAACCAACTCTGTTGCGCCTTGGTGGCCGAGCTGGTTAGTTCATCAGAGGAGTCGTCCACATACATCCCAAGGTCCCTGTTCAAGACCTAGGGCCCAGGAACCAACTAAGCAAAAAGTAAATAAAACATGCTTCTTGTTCTCTCTCTTCCTTCCTGCCCATACTTTTCCTTTAAAAAAAATTTTTTTTTCAACTAACTCAGAATCATCTTTTTTTCTCTCACTCTCTTTGCTAAACATCAGAATTAACCACAGACCTTTCCAACTCAGGATACCCCAGGGTAATACTCCATCTTAATTAAATCAGAATGCCTGAGAGTAGGAGTTGGGTGTCAGTGGTTGAAACTACTGATCCAAAAGAAAAAAGTTGTTTTGGGTTAAAAATATAATTTCTAGGAAATGGAAGACAGTCACACAGTTAAAATATTTAAATACTTGACGTCTTTCCCTGTGACCAAAGAATTCCATGATATAACAGACCAGTTGAGCAATAACTCATAAGATGAGATACAATACTATTACAATTGACCAAACTGAGACTTTAAGAGGCATGTTGGGTGAGAAAATGATTGAGTACAGAAAACATAAACTCTAATGTTTTATCTTGATGTCTTGCAAGTTTATGATACAAAGACAGCACTTGTACATTTTGCGAATTTAAAGAAGGTATTCTTAATGAAAAGTGAACAGACTTCTTAGTAACCCGAAAAGAGCACTTAGGAGAGACTCCTTAAGGATGTAAGTGAATCATGGTCATTTCTGAGGCATGGGGGTAGGGAATGGTAGCTAGAGAGAGCTTTAGTTGCACCTGCATTCGGGAGACTAGAAATGAATTTTACTGCACAGACAATACTTCCACTTCATTACTTTTTAAATTCTAGAGAATGTTCCAAAAGTTCCCCACCCCCTCAGGCTGGAAGGAGAGGGATTCTCATCCCACCCAGCTCAAAGAGCAAGTCTGCTGCCTGTTGCAAGGCTACCCTGTGAGTCAGCACCTATACCCTGCAAGAATGCATTTAAAAAAAAAAAAATTGCCTGAGCAACTTTCTTCTGGGGGGGACATAACGGGGAAGAGGGCATTTAAAAACCTGCTGCAGCCTGGTGAGGAGAGCTGTTTGCCCTCTCTGAGGAAGCCACTCCCTCCCTCCCTTTGCTGAGCTTAGGCCCCAGGGAAGTTGGTTTTCCATTGCATCTGGATGGACTTCAAGAGACTTCTGCTGGTGGTGATGTTTTGCTGTTCTTTCTGGCCCACTGAGTCTTTCAAGGGCCATTGTTGATTCTTATCAAACGCACGGATTTGGTGTCTGCCCAGTCTGAATGTCTTCTGTCTGGACACTGGCTGTGTCCCCTTCTCTGCTTGGAGGTTACTGCAAAGAAATGGTTTGTACTTTACCATCTCCTGGTTGAAAAGGAATAGAATTGTCTCATTGTTCTAGCACGGTCCTTTGGGAGAACTAACCTTGGGCTGCTGTCCAGCTGACATTGTGTTTGACACTGCGTCTGGTTGCGTTTTCACCCAAGGGAGCAAGCAGCTGAAATTGGGGGTGGGGTGCTTTTTGCTGTATTTTCCTCTTACCTTCCCCCCTGGTGCTCTTATCATAACCTAGATTATCACTGCTTTTGTGAGCGCTCTCTTCACTCTTCTTATTTTGCATTGGTCACAATAATGGCATGATCTTATCTCTCAAAACACACTTGAGGGGAGAAAAAGGGGGAGAACAAGTCTGAGTAAGTTCATCTCTAAAGAAACCTAGTGTTTTTAGCCTTGTGACTTCTAAGTAAGTCTCTAATCTCCCTGAAAATGTCTGTTTGAGTGGGATGCAGCACCTGCCTGAAACTTTACCTTGACCTATCTGTGGAGTTTTTTGCCGCTGTTCTTTTTTTATTTTCTTACACAGCTTTATTCTGAAATTTAAGTGAAAATTAATTACATTAAAAGAATAAATTCCATTTCCCAGCCACACTAGTCACCTTTCAAGTGGTCAATAGTCACATGTCACTGGTGGCTCCAGCACTGAGCAGTGTGGATGTAGAACATTTTTTTTTTTTAATTGCAGTTAAGTTTCATTTTTCACATTAAAATAAACTCATATATGCAGGTCTCCCATATGTGCAGTTTTCCTGTTCCTAAGATACATGTCACCGTTGCTGCTATTCTCTGTGTCTGGTGTTAAACATTCCAAAGATTTTATGTTCTTGAAATTATGCTGGATCCTTACCGTGAAAAAGAACAATCCTGAAGGAAACCTAATGTGACTGATATTTCTGTGAACTTTATATTTATTTATGCCTCAGTCGGTGGGAATTATTTCCTGCCTTTGAGAGCTGAACGTTTTGGCCTAAAGGGAACATTGCCACAGGAAAGTGACTTTATAGTCATCTAAGGGCTTCATGACGGACCCCGCCTCGTGTCCCGTCTTTCACCACTGTTGACAAGTTGAGCACATTTGCTGTCTGAACCTGCCTGTGATTTTCCATAATCTCTCTTATCTCTTCCAGGACTACCAACCCGAATTCCAGAAATCATGTTGGTAGGATCTCAGTCCTTCTCACCTGGAGGGCCCAATGGGATCATTAGAAGCCAGTCCTTCGCGGGGTTCAGCGGCCTTCAGGAGAGACGATCCAGGCAAGTGACGTACTGTTCTGTCCAGGGGCCCCGTTTGAGAGGGCAGCAGGCGTTGATGCTCTGCAGAGCATCCCTTTCTGTGGTGTTGGCCACACACGCACTCACATATACTCACACATGCATGCGTGCACACATCATCCTCGTCTTCTCTGAAAAAAAAAAAAAGTGTGAGGCACCAAAAAGGAAATGCTGTCATTTCTTTCCTATGATTGAGAATTTCTTCTGCAAAGAAGATGGCTGAAAATTTAAGATAAGCTAACAATATTTGTGTAGCACCTCCCGCCCACCACCCCTGTCTGAAGCATGGGTTTTGTTACATCCAGATTTGCTACAAAGTTATGCAGTGAATAAAGATGCCTCCACACATTAACTCTGGGGAGCCAATGTCATTCAAACACCGTCTTAGGGAAGTTAGTCTTCCGATTTTCCTGGAAACTCCCATCATCTAAAATAGAATTCAGGGGAACTAAGAGAGAAAACAGAGGTAGTGAAATAAGTAACATGGAATAAAGTTCGTCTTGGGTTTTTCTGACATGATAAAGGTCTTACACTCCGAGGGGACCTGTGATCTTTGATCTGTGTTGTCCCCTGGGATGACCACAGTGAAGACAATACTGACGAACCTGGGAGGCACACATCAGGCACCTGCCACAGCTTTACAGTTGACATGGGGGTCAGTGAACCATCTGGCCCTTTGTTCTCCTGATCAGATCAATAGTTTGAGTTTGAGTGGTCGGTGTCCCATTTACCACTGAAGGCTGCTTCTCTGCCACTTAATGGAGATGATGAGCTTTGTGTTATACTTGAGTATAATTAACTCCATTAAAAATAAAGCTGAAACAAATGAACCAAATCAAACCAAAGGAGATTTATAGACCAAATTAGTGGTTACCGGAGGGGGTTGGGGGAGGAGCAGCAAACTGGGTACAAGGGATCAGTCTTATGGAGACGGGGAACTGGACAGTCAATGGTGAACTAATGTATTACATATGAATGCGGTTTCACCCCGATGCCTCTCTTCAGCTTACATAATGTTGTAATGCAATTTTCCTTCAATAAATTAAAAAAAAAAATTTAACTGCAAAAAAAACCCATCAGACTAGCTAAATACTTCTCTTCAAGGCTACACAGACTGAGATATTTGTCTTGCTTAGGATACTTTACCAAACAATAGTCCTTCACTTTAGTCAAATTCAACAGTGCTTGCAGATGTTGCACAGGGCACAGGTTTTTCTAGTTGTATTTTACCCTTCTGCCTCCTCATTTCCACCTGGAAGCATTGGTCCTTGGCTTCCTCTGAGTTTCAGCAGTGTGAGAGGTTTTCACTCGAATGCACCTTTCCTGAAGCCGGACTTTCCCATAGCCATGGCCCAGCAAAGCGTCCAGAGTTGAGCAGTTAGCAAATTGAATAAACAGAAACTCAGCGTAGAATGGCTCAGCTCCATTGCTGTGCAGGGCCAAGTGGCCTTCCCCCAGAGACGCTGATCCCAACACAAGATTGAAAGGTCTTTCTTTGGATCGTTTTTAGATAATTAGACTCAAAATTTCTTCTTTTCTCTTTGCATAGATGTAACTCCTTCATTGAAAATTCCTCCGCTCTCAAGAAGCCTCAAACCAAACTGAAGAAAATGCACAATTTTGGACATAAAAGCAACAGTCCTCCCAAAGAGCCTCAGCCTAAAAGGGTGGAAGAGGTCTACCGGGCCTTGAAAAGCGGCCTTGAGTAAGAACATGGAACCCTGCAGTACCCTGAAACCTGTTTCCTCTCTAACGTGCTCGGGGCGGCCTTGGGGGCAGAGAAAAGCTAGTCTTAGGAGATTATTTTAAAATGTCTTCTTCCCTATTAGATGTTTTATTTTGTACCTTAATTGAGGAAGTTCTGAGTGAATCACAAAGATGCTGGGTTTCTACATCATAACATTGAAGGAGACATGAAATATTATTTATCCGTAGTTCTCTCTGGTATTGGATTTCGCTTAACCAATGATGGTTTATCCATTTCAGAGATTGCTAGAGAGGGGTTCTAAATCTTCCTAAGTACATTGTTGGGATTGTTTGTCCAGACTAGACCTTCCTGGTGTGTGAACACACAACATCATGTTGTATTGACCTAGATAGAAACCTGTAAGCCCAGATC
The DNA here is from genome assembly GCA_004363575.1 of Solenodon paradoxus. NCBI lineage: Eukaryota > Metazoa > Chordata > Mammalia > Eulipotyphla > Solenodontidae > Solenodon > Solenodon paradoxus. The sequence continues at coordinate 144,371 of RJWH01000149.1, forward strand.
CAGGACTGACTCCAGTGTTTCTAGTACCTTCCTTCCCATTGGCTTTTATTTTCTAGACTTTCAGCATCACAGGAGTTCTCCTTTTATATCTGATGCAACTGCTAGAGCTTTCAAAATCATGAGCGACTGGGAAAATGCAGAGCCTCTTCGTTTCCCTTGCTCTCACTCTGCCCTCAGCAGAGTAAGGCTCAGATTCCTAATCCCCTGCAGAAGGAGCAGATCACCCACAGCCCCTGATTCCACTTGACAGCCCCAGCCCTCATGGTTGCATCTCACCTTATCTTTGCAGTGAGTATCTGGAGGTTCACCAGGCGGAGCTGGACAAGCTGACAGCTCAGCTCAAAGACATGAGAAGAAACTCACGCCTGGTAGGTACCAGTCATTAGGATCCAGTCATTAGGATGTTAACGCAGTGCTGTTTGTTTGGGGGGTGTTTTTGTTTTGTTTCATTAACTATCTTCTTTTACTGGATGCATGGCGATGCAGAAGAGCACATCAATTGTTATACCTATTGTTGTCATATGTCCCAGAACTGTCCCAGTTTAGCAAGAGTGAGCCTCCACCCCATCTCACTTGAACTTTCCTCCCTCCATACCTAGTGATACTCCAGTTGGTGCTGTTTTCAGCTCGAAAAATTTGTTACATCTGCCTTTAAGAAAAATAGAATCAAGGAAAAAAAGGCTGCCTTCTTCCTAGTGTGTATTTTAGAAGGAAGAAGGAAGTTACTGTTTTACCCCATGGAGAATGCACACTTATTTTTGCCCAAATTTGTGAGGGAAAAATAAGGATAAACATTATACATGGGTAGTACTAATTCCATATCTAAATAAATGCTTTTAATCTTATTGATGCTTCTAAGTTAAAAGTGTAGCTCTAAACATCAAATAATGTTATCCAAATGCAAAATAATAGCCTGGAATACGGTAGTCCGTTTTGTTGAACTCACGAGGACCTTGTAAGGAAAGCAGTTTTGGCCAATGTTTTATCACAGTGAAATGAAGAAGGACGTGTTGTTGTCCACAGAGTAAGTGACCGACTCGACAAGACAGGGGTCGCCACCTTGTTGACCATCAGGTGAACAGCCTACAGTTCTCCTCCTGCATTTTAGGTGGGAGCTAGCGATCCAGCTGATGGTTTTACAAAAATACGGACATGGCAAGCTTTAAGCTCACAGTTATTAAAATGCTAAAGAGCAGAACCACAGAGCTGCCGAGGGACACTCTGGACCTGCTCCCACAGAAAGTGTCCTCAGATGGTGGAGCCACAGGAAGAGAAGCTTCTTACACTTACATGTGTTCTTATGTCTTGTAATTACGTTACATAAAATGTGTGTACCATAGCATGTTAAAAAAAAATGCTAAAATTCCTTCATAATACAAAAAACAGGTACCTAAATACAAACAAATAAAAATTTGCATTACAAATTTTAAATGAAAGGTTTTTTTTCCTCAAAGTTTGGGCCAAAAACATGGGAGCGCATTGTATGTGGCAAAATACAGTAGATTTCTTCTTAATGCTTCATTCATAATATTTTCTGGTATTTTTGGACAAATATTTATGCAGAAAAGCTTTATAATCAGGAAAAATTACTTTTGAAAAGTTTGCCTATATCTTTCCCCCTTGAGTAACATAAAGGAATGAAGAGTTGGAGTTTTCTTCGTATGTTGTCAGCATAGAATTTGGAACCCAGAACTTTTGCTTTATCACCAAATTTCTTTTAATGTAATATGTCAGTGATGTCAGAAGGGAAGGATGCTAAGGAGGTAACTGTTTTGAGAAGCTGGGAGAGTCTTAGAGTCAGATCAATTAAACTTTGTTCCAGATGCTTGCAAATTTTCTGTTTTAGTGTGCATATGGGAACTTGCCTGGCTGAAGAGGTGTTTCTGATGAATGCACTATTTTCAATTATTTTGTTGAGTTTTCAATGACAGTACACCTTGATATTTCAAGGCATCAGTAGGTCCAAGACAAGTCCACATATCCCTACAACGTGCCGCTATGTACGAATGGATATTATCTTGTTCTTGCTTAGGAGATGAGCTAAAATACATATTGTCCTTCTCAAATGCTTAGAGGTTAAAGGCTTTATTTTGACGTTTTATATTCTAATGCTCTTAAAGTATAAATGGCTCCATTCTATGTGGAATGACCTTCAGAGTTTTTGATTGCCCATGACGTTCTCAGTGGCTGCAGATACTGAGCATTGTTGGAGCAAACAGTGCTTGGGAGGAGGGCTTCCACGTGACCTGAGGTTCTAGAAAAGCTCACTGCATGGGGGTGCAGGGGTGGACTGCCAATTCCGCTGCAATATTGTGAGCACACAGGAAGTGGACTTGCTTTCAAAAACAACCTGTGAGAAGCATATCACTTGCCCTCAAAGGTTCTTCTTAAATTCCATCGTGCATGTTTAAACAGGAAGGCAAGTATTTTAACACATATCTCACTGCTACATTTTATGTTAACAATATTTATTTTTTAAAAAGTGAACATGAATTTACATGCCCCTCATCATGTTAGAGAAGAAAACTCAAAGCAAGTGAAAAACCTCAAAGCTCCCAAGGTGGGGAGAACTCAGAATTTGAAAGCAAAGTATAAATAAATACTGACTCTTAAAAGAACTCTTACTAGTATTTAAAATAACCAAGATTTTTGCTTTCTTAAAGCAAATGTCAAAAAATTCAACAGAACTTTGCAGGCTGATTATTATTTCACTGCTAATACAGAAATTCAAACTAAATCCCTCTATTAGCATTGCTAACAATGTTGAGAGAGATATATTTTAATCCAGATACTCCTTTTTTTATTGTAGGGTGTGCTGTATGATCTTGACAAGGTAAGTTGTCATTGTGTTGGAATGTCACTGAAAAGTCAAACCCTGTGTCCTTGAATAGAGGTCAGTGATTTCCTCTTCTGCATAGTAGAATCCTAGGAAAATAATTTTTTTTATGTCTAGTGAGGATGATGAATAGGTACTATGATTTGCACATCCATGAAGTGTTTAAGGTCACTTCCATAGAAAATGCCAAGATTGGAGGGTTTCTCAGTGTGCTGATAAATTTAAGAATTTCCCAAGTGTGGGAGACCCCGCCCTGTGCTCTCTCTAAATATTGACCGCCATATTTCATCAACCGGAAGCCATCTTTGATTGGCAAATGCATCTTTATTTTACTCGCCACTAAGGGAAAAATAAAATGATCTCAGTTAAACTCTTGACATAGTTCTATCTTTTCACTTAAAATGTGCTCTTTATTCTTAGTGATAAATCTCTTTTAGGCCTATATTACATGTAGTGGGTTGGTTTTTTTGTGTGCTTTTTTTTCTTTATTTTATGCATGCCTTTCTGTATATACAACAACTTGAATACTGAATCATAGTGTAATCATTCTGAAGATATTTTGAAGGGTAATTACATTTAATGCATGTAGTAATATTTATAACTCAAACGAAAAGATGACACATGAACAACTATTATTACCTTCTGATCCTACACAGTGAGTGGCAATTGTGAAAACCACCCCAGTTGCAAAGACACTAAAATGAGGTGGTCCCCTCTTACAGAGTTGACAAAATATGTTGTGATGTAGGAATGTAAGTATGCTTCAGTATGATACTGCCCTTCCAGAAGTCCATTGACTTCCATTTGATTGGTTCAACACGATTCCAATAACTAACACAAGTTCAACTCTCAGAATATCTAGTTAATATTTTTTAAAAATACTTTCTCCAGACTGACATTTGAGAATCTCTAAAATTAGCAACAAAGATAGAAGGAAGGGGGAAATAGTATTTCCTGAGATTTTTGTGTATGGCATATAAATAAGATATATTTTGAGATCAATGAAACTACTTTTTCAAACTTCTTCCTTTAATTTCAGCAAATTAAAACGATTGAGAGATACATGAGACGCCTGGAATTTCACATTAGTAAGGTAATTGATGTTTCCATTGTCCTTGCCGGTTTTTCAGTTCTTAGTTCCTGATCAATCCCCCTTTGCTTGAGCATAACGTCTAGTCCATGGAGAATTTCTTATCTAATTGATGCCTAATCTGATTTGCAATTAAGACCTCTAACAGCCAGCAAGGTAGAGGGAAAGTGAGAGCAGAGAGCTGAGTAACCTAGCGGAGTTAGACTCAACTTCAGTTCAACATTTATTGCTTCCTATGTCACATGAACAGTGCCTCGTGGACCATTATACAAAAGCTTCATCCTTACCTAACTTTACACACTGGTCCCATACACAAATTGTACCTCGTAAACTTCTTCATGAAGGCCTTTAAAATGCTTACAGACAGCTCTCAGGTACCTCCCTAGATCATTCTCAGGCTTGGATCTGCACCTGCTTTTCCCTGCTGGCCTCGTTTCTGGGTTCCTTTTCATCTTCATTACCCCCTAGACATGTACCCTACATGAGGGGCATGTAATTTCTATGGCAGGCAAGCTTTGACAAACTAGTTCCATTTGAAAAGCAGCAAGAAGACAAAATCAGTATTAGGTAGGAGTGCATTCATCCATTTTATAACATCATTTGTTGATACAATGACCCTAATTTTTATTAAAGTTCATTGTACTCTGTAGTACCTTATCCACAGGAGGTCTAACAAACTATATGTAACAGAATGGGTTCATTAATCAGTGTACTTGATAATGTCCACTGCTGACTTATCCATAAACAGGTGCTTCCCTACAAATGGCCTGCTCAGGTGAGTATATAGTTATCCTAACATGTAACTAAGTGTGGCTAGAATAGGTTAATAGTGAAATGAAAATAAAATAATTAACTTTGTTTTAAATGCAATACCTGGCTCAGTCATTGGGACTTTACCAAGAGTCCAGTGAGTATTGTCCTCATTGAAGGATTAGTGTTAGATGTTATCCTACCCAGTCGTGGGAAAGGCAGTCTCCCAGGAAACTCCATGCCCCACTAGCATTAGAAGAGGTACCAGCTCTTGTGTTCCAAAAGTTTTGTGGGAACCTCCCATTTCCCTGAAATCTGCAGTGTTCATTCAAGAATTACAGATTCATGACCCAGTGCTAACCTGCTAAGTCAGCATTTCACAGCAGGGGCGGCGGCAGGGTGGGGGGTGTCTGGGAATCTGCATTTTAACAAATTCAGCAGGTGACTCAACTTAGTTTTAAAGGAATGAACCAGCCTCTATGCCACTCAACAACCAAAAGATTTTATCAGTTTATATGCCATCCCTTGAGTCTTATAACTCCCTCTTAATCCCAGACCAATCCATTGACCCCCCAAACAAAAGACGGTTCTTTCTGGGATTTGGCACTGGCTCTCAGCAAAGCAGAGTGAGTTGTTAAACCAAAGAGCTACAGAGAATCATGTAACCAAGAGAATCATTTTCATTCTCTTAATACCCACCTCCTAAGCAAAGTGCAATTAACACCTATACAGAGAAAGCAACTGTGGAAAATTTGATTACTTTAATAGGTATAATGCTTTTTAGTGAGCAGTCAAAACTTTGTCTTAGTAAAAAAAAAAAAAAGGAGTACCTTAAATTCTCAAAATTCATGATCTTCTTTTTCACCTTCTTTTGAATCTATAACTTAACCTTCTTTTTTGAGGGAATACATTGTTTATTAAAATGAAAACTCCAAGTAGTCCTAGGTAGAGAGCTGCCTACCGGAGGTAAGATAATTTTCATTTGCTTCTGTCAAGGCCTGGTGATAATCATCTTTATCTGCCTGCGCATTGCTCTAGCTGTCTGTGGTCAGTGTGCTGATAACTGAGCGTAGTGCCAGACTCTAGAGAGAAACCTCATTGGGAATAACTTTAGACTAGGTTTTCTAAGCCTAGACATTATTGACATTCTGGGATCATTCTTTGTTGTGTGACGCTGTTCTCTGCACTGCAGCTGTTTAGCTGTATTCCTGGTCTTTGCTACTAGATGTCAGAAGCTCTTCCTAGCTGTGATGCTGACACGTGTCTCCACATATTGCCGGTGTCCTATGGGTGTCAGCATAGCCTTGGGTTGATTGAGAATCAAAGCCTTAGAGGCTTTCCATGGTTATCAGACTTATATTATGAGTGTTATCAACAGCCATTTAAAGGGCATATTGCTTAGAAGCATAAATATAGATGGATATTAGAGAAGTGTCCATTCCCATCATTTTTATTCTTTTTAATTGCAGCATAATTTACATACAAAAAATTCAGTTAAGTTTATAGGATTTGGCAATTTCGCTTCACCCTAATTTTAAGAATGAATTAGTAATTTGGCATTCTCTCTTTGTTGTTAAAGCCTTATTGAAATGATTTTTGTAAAGTCTTGATTCAAGTTCTTTTCTTTAAAAAAAAAAAAAGCTAAATCTGGATGTGTGAATATCATCTTATGACAGTTTCTCTTAAAATAAAGTGATAATAGCTTCCTCTACTACACATTTTTCACCTTGGTGTGAAACTGTATCAACTTTCAGTGTTCGTTCCATACATAGAAGCATTCTTCAATACTTATCTCACACCGCTCACCCATGTTCAGTTCCTTTTCCTCTTGTGTAAGTTGAAAGGAAGGCTCAGCGTAAAATCTCTTTGAAAGAGAAAGTGGATCATAGTGACTAAAAAGAAAATGATTGTTCTCTGTCTGAAAGGATGACGCTGGTACAGGATTCTCCTTGTTGCCGTCAGAAAATAGAGTATAGTAAGCACTTCTTAAGTGGTAAGTGCTAAATAAAGGTCAAGTGCGATACATATTTACATCCCTTGTGTTCCCTGTTTGGGGTTCTGGCAGGTAGATGAACTCTATGAAGCTTACTGTATCCAAAGACGCCTGCAAGATGGTGCCAGCAAAATGAAGCAAGCCTTTGCAACATCCCCAGCCAGCAGGGCCGCCCGAGAGAGTCTGTCGGAGATCAGTCGGAGTTACAAAGAATACACAGAGGTATGTACCGACTTGCTCAGCTGCTGAACTCCGCCTGGCTTGATCCAAATGGTTGACAACTGCCAAGAAGAAGGGAGTGGAATCTGTAACCTCGTCCCACTCATTGAAGAGATGTTTTGCTATTATGACTCTCTTGCTTTATTCTTTTTTTCTTTCTTTATTTCTACTGAGCTTGTCACTGGAATTGTTTCAGATGACTTTGGGGTGGTTTTATTAGTTGTATATTTGTTTAGAGTCTTCACTGGACTCCAGAGTAGGTACGTTTCTGTCAGTCCCTGTGCACCTGCGAGACACACCTCTCCTGGGCCTGGTAGTATGCTGTTCACAGATGTGTAAAACCACAAGATTTTAGACACTGTGAAGTCTTTTTTTATTTTTTTATTTTTTTTTTAAGAAGGAAGACAGAGAGAAAAGGAGAGAGAAGCATTTTGAAAACGTATTCAGTTGTTCCTTTTTCAGTCATTGGTCGCAGATCATGAACCCAGGGCCTTGGGCTCCATGTGGACTCCATCAGAGTCATAGATGTAACACCTGAGCCACCAGCTCCATCACTGACCAAGTCTTATGGGCTCCATACTGCCTTGGACCGTCTGCACAAGTAGACTACAGATGCTTGTTGAAATTTTCAGTGAATGAATAAACCTTGTCCTGGTTTTTGCCATTTAAATGCAATTCCAGATTCTCAGTAAACAAGCTAATCAAGCTTTATCCCCTGGAAGTTGAGGACACCCTGTGGTTAAAGCTGCCCTGAATGCTGAGTATTAGCAGCCCTCCTGCCTATGATTATTTTATTGTAAGAAATCCCCCTTCTCGCTTAAAGGAGGCCAGATAAAGAACCCTGAGCAGAAGTGTGCGTCCCTGGGTTCTGACTGCTCCATGTCCCCAGCATGTGGTACAGGGCGGTCTTTGCCCCTCCTGGGGTCATCCGATACCAGTGTCTTTGGTGAAATGACTGAATTATTAAAGCAACACTTCTCACCATCCCGTGAGTCTCTGTACAGAGATCGCATTTCATGAATGAAGTCATCGTCCTGATGAGGGTCTGTTGGATTATTCCCAGAGCTGAGCCTCTGTCTCAGCCAGGAAGGAGGGGACTCCTGGATGACTTGTGGTGACTCTGTATATACACCCGAGCCGTGCATCTTGTCTGAACCAAGTTTGTCTCTTGTCAGGATCTAAAACTGGGCTTCTGAACCTCAGTTCCTCTTTCAGAATAACCCCTTTTAAATGCATAAAATAAAATATGTAGAGAATCAATAGAAATGAATTACATTGCAATCATTACTTCAACTTTATCAGTACAGTTATCAGAATATATTTAAAAAATGAGATAGACGATGAGCACTGATGCAGCTACTGTTTTAGTGAGACTTCAGATGAAATTCTAAGAACTAGCATTGACTAGTTATTCAGGAAATTTCCAAGCAGGGAGAAATAGAAATTATTTTTCAAGGTATCTGCAATGTGATGTGACGTGAACGTCTATGTACTTTGTCTCAGTGTCAAAGTCACTAGTAACTAGTCACTAGTAACACTCTGTGGCTTGTGTTCCACATTCATGCTAGATGGGCCTGTACATCTCAGTTGGAGGTTAGTGACAATAACAGTGTGACTTCCTTTCTTCCCCATCCAGTGTGAGAACCAGCAGGCTGACAACTCCTCAGCCTGGGTTCATGAGCCTTCGTGTTAGCATGTCGTTGACATTGAAAGAACATCTGCTGCTCACGGCCCACAAGCAAACACCTGACCACGGCCTGTCCTCAGTTGTTTCTGAAATACCCACCCTTGGTCAAGTGCCAAGACACAGCATCATACTTTGTTCACAAATTCAAAGGTGTAGAGTGCAATTCCAGTAAGAAGACATCCAGTCTTCTCTTGCTTTAGAGAAGAAAGACTTAACACCAGGCAATTTTGTATCTTTGACATAATCACAGAAGCCAGGGCTTCATCACAAAGAGTGTTTCAGGTGAGAGAGTTCTCAGGGCTTTTATAGGTCCAGTCATATTTATCAACAGCTACATGGGGACACAGGAAATTCTCACCAGGGATGTTCTCAGTTGCTATACTAGCTGCCCACCCCTCCCCAAAATTTTGAAGACCTCAGTGACAATCCTGAACTATGTGATAAAATCATTGACATTTCTGGAAACAATAACATGCTCCTTCACAGAGAAGCCTGCTACCCTGAGGAAGATAACTGGTCTTACAAAACTTTCCAAGCTTCCAAGGTGCACAGAGCACAGACTTGGAGACATTTCCCCAGCTTTGCTGAGCTATTTGAGAGGCAAGGCAATGGCATTCTCTTTGCATTCCATCCATGTGCCAAGTTCAGGACAGTGATCTTTTAGAGCAGAGCAAGGGACCAAATAAGAATTAGAAGCTCTAGTCTCATGAATCAGTCCTGAATTCCTTGGCAAACAAAATGTAAATGGAAGCAGTCCCTGTCCATGCCAGCTGAGGTGACTGTGTCAGGTGGACACCTCTAAGTCCCCAACCTGGATGGAGGCTGATGACTAGGGAGAAGCTTGCAGGTGCTCGCCCCCTCACCCCTGGGTGGGATGGAGACTGCTGCTTGGTAAAGCAGAGGTGGCACCAAAGGCTCCAGTGGGTTAAGCTGCAGAAGGCCCCACTGGGGACAGCCCATGGCCACAGCACTTTTCCTTTTGACTTGTGACTCCCACTACTTAGGCCTCAGACACCGAGGAAGTAGAGGGAGTCACATGTCTAACCCCCTGTGCAAAGCTGTCGCTCCTTCTGCTTTACTGTCCCTTCAACATTGCAGGGAGAGGACTCTTGTCAGATGCAGGAATCATTCTGGGGGATGCTGTGACTTTGTGGTAGGAACTCTGCCTCACTCAAGTTGAGTTGAATTGAGCTCTGATACTCTTTTTGCCTTAAATTCTTATTATGAAAAATTTTAGGTCCACAGAAAATTCAAGTCCGGTTTAATGAACCTTCCCTAGATTTACCAGCTGATGACATTTTGTACATTTGCTTCCTTTCTAGCATATACACTCAATTTTTTTTCTTTTTCTTTCTGTGCTGAGGCATTTGACAGTAATTGATAGACACCATGACATTTCACCCCATAAATATCTTAGCAAGAATCTCTTAATGGTAATGTGTGTGACATTTGTATGCCCTGCATGCCCACATCTCTTATCACAATGAAGAAAATTAAAAATCATCCTATAAAATTATTTAATATCCATTACACTTTCAAATTTCCCTGTATTGGCCCAGTAATGTCTCTCATAGTTTTTTAGTCTCTTTTGCACAGAATTTTTTCCCCTGTGATATTGCCTCTTTGTAGGAGCCGGGTGAGTTCTTTAGCATATTCCATATTCTAGGTTCATCTGTTTATGATATAACTCAGTCTCCTATGCTCTACTTTTCCTGTTCACTAAAGGAGTTGCTTAGATGTAGGTTAAACATTTTTCAAGAATGCTTCAGAAACAACAGGTCGCTGCCTCCTATCATTCAATCTTTGCTTGACAGCTACTCCTAGAATACCATGTGCTTATTAGTGCAACCTTTCTGGAAAACAGTATGGAGATTCCTCAAAAAATTGAGAATGGAAATCCTATATGATCCCATCATTCCATTTCTGGATATTTACCCAAAAAACATAAAAACACTAATTTGCACAGATATTTGCACTTCTTTGTTCATTGAAGCATTATTTACAATAGCCAAAATTGGAAATTAAGTACCTGTCATGAGATGACTGGATTAAAAAAGATGATGTAGGGAGAGTAAATATGAAATATGAAATCCTATCCTTTGTGACAGTGTGGCTGGAACTAGAGGGGATGATGCTAAATGAAGTAAGTCAGAAGGAGGAAGACAAATACAGGATGATCTTACTCATATGTAGAATATAAAGAAACAAAGTAAACAGACAAAAGAAGACCCCAACCCTTAGACAGTGACAATAAAAGTGAGGCTACCAGTGGGGCGGGGGGCAAGTAGGGGTGGATCCAGTGGGCAGGGGCGCAGGGCTTTTGGTCATTTGGTGGTAGACAGTGTGTGGTCATACCTCTGAGAAATGGAGACTCTGCACAGGTGGGCTTGCGTTATTTTGCAAATCACAGTTACCTCAATAAATATTCATTTTTTAAAAATGCCATGTGCTCTGAGCTGTCGTGTGCCAGATGCTTCACTCTGACGCCTGTCTTCTGTCCTCTTCCCAGAACATGTGCACCATTGAAGCGGAGCTGGAGAACCTGCTGGGGGAGTTCTCCATCAAGATGAAAGGTATTTTCCCCTGTCCAGAAGGGAGTGAAGCACCTTCTCTGCAGAGCTCCTCGAAGTCTCAGAGCGCACATTCTCTTTATTTGTCTTGCCAAACACTCTGCCACCCCCTCAGCCCTCCCCACCAGCATTAATTTCTTGATACTTCAGAACTTCTCATCCTGAGACTTGCCCACACGCTTAAATATTTATTATAACAGAGTCTCAAACATACACAAAGTGAAGAGAATATTACCATGAACCACCTCTCACCTAGATTTAATAATTAGCAAGAATTTATCACATTTGCTTCATCTGTTTTCTTTCTTTTTCCTTTGAGGAAGTAAAACCCTGATAAGTGAGTTAACCCCTGAATACTGACATGTTTCTCCCTTAAAGAAAAAGGGCATCTCACAGAACCATAGTGTCAAGGAATGATCACACCTGATAAGTGACAATGACTTTGTCATTAAATCATGTATTCGCAAATTTTCCAGTTTTGTACAGTTTGACTTGTTTAAGTCAGGATCGAAACATAGTCTGTGCATTATAATCGTCATTAGGTCTCTCGTTTAGGTTTCCTTTCATCTTAAACAGAGCCCTTCCCATTTTTCCCCACCATTGACTTGTCACATTATTGTCAAGAATGTCTCATAATCTAGATTTGTCTACTGGCTTCTTCCTGGGGTCCTTTCAGTTGTTTCTTTATGTGCAACGTTTCCTATAAACTACCTGCCAGTGTTTTTATTTTCCTCGCGTGTTTTTTTTTTAAGCCCACAGAGTGTGTTCATTTTCCTTTTATTTCCCACCGTCCTTCTGGTCTTTACTCTAGAACGTTCTCATCTGGAAGCATTATCAATGGCAAAGTTTCTCCAGAACGAAGAGAAACTCTAGAAAATGGCCCATCAGCCAGATGGTGCTGGACTTTCGGTGGCCAACAAGGCTGTCAAATAAGTGGCCATCACAGCAGGGCCATTTTCCTCTGAGTTTTGACTCTGGACTGCAGCTAAGAAGGCTGGTACTCATGCATTTCTTTTTCCTTTTCCGAGGTTTCTTAGCAGCTTGGTCCCAGGGTTGCTAATGGGGCCTTAATCGCCCTCTTGTATACTGTGTGCAATTATGGGAGTAGGGAAGGAGCACATTTTTCAAGTGCTCAACAGGAGAGCTTCATTTTCCAATGAGTCATCTAACTTGGGGGGTGAGGGGGAATGTTTCCATCAATTGCTCTGCAGGACACGTGAGAACTGCTCTGAGTCTCAGCAGAACATGGGCTTAGAATGACCTTGACGCTCCCCAGGTAGTTAGGTCTTTCTCTTCACGTGTCTGGTGGTCAAACCCTTCGTTATTCAGTGTCCATTCTCAATACTTACTTTTCGCCTCAGGTTGGGCCTGTGTGTTTTTTCCATTTTTTATTTAGATCCCTTTCTCCTCAGGTTGCATCCTTATCCAAGTTGGTGGTTCCCAAACCACTCACGCTTTGCCCCATCTCAGCCCTCAGTCCAGGGTTCCAGAGTGGGGCCCTGAGGTATTTTTTGTTTAATCCTTAGTATGACTCTTTATTAATAGGCCTATTGTGGAAAGCAATGGCCCTGAATCAATGTTTAGCAGAAACCACGTCCCTCTTCTTCCCTCAGACGCAGGCACCATCCATGCAGACTAGTAGGATCAGAGTCACCCTTTGACCAAGAGAGATTCAGACCCCACACACCTCGCTGTTCCTACAAAGAAGGCCTCATTTTCCCTATTTCTGGTGCTCGCAGTTATCAAACACATCCATTTTTGGTGGGGTGATAATTTCCCCATTTTGTAGAAGGGAAATGCATACATGACTTGTCCCAGAAGTCAAGAGTAAGTTGGACTCAAGCTTGAAGCTGAATCCCAGGACTCTGGCTCCAAATACGTTCCACCCAGGTTCTAAGAGAGCTGAGAAGACGCAAACTCGCTCCAAGATGGCCGCCTCCGGAGAAGAGCTCTTGCAGAGGAGCTCATGGGTCCTGGAGTGGGCTGGGAGCCAGAAGCCTGGGGGGTCAGTGAGAAGATGTGAGGGCCCTGGCTCCCCGGCTAGATAAGAGCCCAAGGTTATAACGGGTTATCATGCCAGAGCTTTGCTGCTCTCGCTCTTCCATTTCAACCCTAATGTTGCTTCTTGATCCGCTTCCTTACCTTTTATCTGGACTCATCTGCTGGCTTGATGATCCCAACTCTGATTCTCCTATTTCATTATAGATTTATCTCACTTCTGCTTTCCTAATCTAACTTGAAAACCCAGAAGTTACATCTGTGAAGCTTTTCAAGGGTAACCCTGCCGTGGAAACTTTCCTCTCCCCTGATAAAGGGAAATCCCTTCACAGGCCCATGAAATCTTACATCTTTGGAATTAGCTACTTTCCTTTCTGTTGTTCATTCCCCTAAAAGAAAACCAAACAACATCAATATTGACATAAACTGAGAATGTTGCAGACTATTCTCAGACTTGTAACCCAACTTCCTCCTGCCATGCCACACCCTCCACACTTCCCTTTTTGTCCCACCTCCAACTGAGACAACAACTGTTCTGTGGTTTGGGTTGGCTTTTTGTGTTTTGGAGGGTATGAAGTGTAGGAGGTGGAGATGATGATGAAGATAGTTGGTAAAGGCCATCTGATCTCCTCTTACTGGCTCAGCACTGGGCTGCTTCCTAATGAATTGCCTGTGACCTCAAGCTCCATATAGCCTAGTGGAGAAACTAGATGGATGTACCAGTATGTTCTAATTTAGTGGAATAAATGACCTGTTGGGCCAGATTGCTGTAAAAGTCTGTGGGGGTGGGGAGGGTAAGGGGTGCAAAGTGCCAACGGGCTTTCTATGGGAAGGGATGCAAGGAGTAAGAAGGCTCCCGGTGTAACCTTTGAATTGGAGTGAGGGGAACTGTTGTAGGCAGATGAACAGAACTGGACTAGCATTCACCAAAAGAGGGAAGAGCGTTTCAAAATTGACAGACTTGTGAGTCCAGAGTGCTTTTTCTGAGAGAGAGTGGGGAGAGTTAGTTGGCACCAGATTTTTTGAGAGCCTTAATGCCAGACTAAAGAGAGAGAGCAAGACTGTCAGCCAGGATGGAGGTTAAAAAAGGTGATCTTTTTGTGGCTCAGGCACCTGAGGTGACTAAGGGGCAGACCATGAGGGCCAGGGCCCTCGGGCCTGGGTTCAGGGACAGGGAACAACCTCAAAAGCAGATGTGATCTCTTAGAGGAAACTGGTTCTTCTCCAGTTATTAGTTCCAGGGCAGTTCCAGGCAGAGTATATATCCAAAAGTCTGTGCTGGTCCTTACGGCATTCGGAGCAGGGCAGGTCTCCAGAGAGGAAATCACTACCGCTGAGGTAGTAAATTTGCATCATTTATGTGTGGCCGGTAAGTCTGCACGGTCTGCCGTGGGAGCTCCTGACTGCTCGGCTGCTTGACTGTTTTCCCTGGAGTAGAAAGTGTAACTCTTGGAAAGGAAGATCCTCATAGAATTAGGAGAAAAAAACGGGGAGTGTTATTCTGACAGAAAGAGCTCTGAGCAAAAGAGGAAGTGTGGGTGGCTGCATACTGTAGCATCTGGGCCAAACCAGACCTCAGGAGAGCTGTTTTACAGTGGAAAAAAAAAATACAGTAAAACATCCCAAGGTGTAGCAGGAGGCACTATGAAAACAAAAGTCCTATGACCCCCGACACCTGCCCAGACCCAGCCCTGGGAGCTAACCCCACAAGGGTTGACAGCCATCTCAAAACTGGGGAGAAACCATTCAGTTTGCCCCAACCGTGAAAATCCCAGCTGAACTCAAACCTGCATCTGAAAGAAAGGAGGCCAGTTTTAAAAGAATTGGGCTGTAACTATAATTGCCTCACTGTTGATTTCAGTTCTGCCAGCAGTAAGTAAGTACCCTAAGTGGCCCGCAGAGCAGATAGGACATTTAGAAGCAGAACCCAGGAGCTGTTTTTGCCTCCTTATTGTCATTTGCTACATTATTGTTTTAATCAGGGTCTCAGTGTGAAACCACCACCAGCACTTCCAAAAAATGTTACCTTAATAAAAGGGGCTGACAAGTTAAAAACATCACTACAGAAATAACTTTCTCCCAGCAGATAAATTCTTCACCTAAGAACTTTGTGATTTTTGAAAGAAAAAAAAAAACTTCGAAAGCGTTCCCCCTTTATTCATCTTCATCAAGCACTGATATCAGATCAGTTTCTTCTTCTTATTCTTTTTTTTTTTTAAACACAGACTTCCATTGTCACTGAACAGGTCAACAGACAGTGGGTGAATCCCAAACTCATTTTCAGAGATTTTTAAAGAACATTTTTATTGTATTAGAATTGACGTGATTTATAAAAATCAGCCCATTGTGCTTTCTCTCCGAAGTCTAAAAAAAGTAATAAATCCTCTAGAAAGTTATTAGTGACTTTTTCAGTTCTGCTCTTAGTTCAATCAGTCGTCGAAAGCAACTTGTTTGTTACTGAAAACTGGTTCTAAATGGCTCTGCTCCAGGGATTCGTGTGGCGCTGGTGGGTTGCTGCCATCTACTGACAGATGGTGGTAATAGCAGGTGCTTTTTAAAGCCCATAATCAGTTTCAGCCAAACACATTGTGTGACATAATCACCATCTTAACATGAGTATGATCATGTGTAACATAAAAAACACTAAGAACGTAAAGGTCATAAGTGGAAGCTTGATGAGACTGAGTGGCCAAGGGATCAGTTTGGGGTGCGTGTGTGTGTGTGTGAAGAAATCTCAGAACCACAGTGTTTGTATTGACTGGTCATTATTTCCTCTTAGGCTGCCTCTGTGGAAATAGGAGGATTTTCTTCTGAACCTGTTTTAAATTTCTTAAAGTGCTACTTCTCTTTTTTAAAAATATTGGGAAATATAACAAAAAATCTTAAATCTAGCGAAAGAATCTTGAATCACACATACTCTGCCCAGTGCTCATCTCTGTCATATCTAACCAGCCTTTTCTCTGTGCCTGACAGCCTGTGCTCTTCTCCCTGTATCTTTTTTCTTTTAAAATAAAAATTACTTCTTAATATCAGATTATCTTCATAGACTTCTTAATGGATCCATCATCCCACCCTACCAGAAATAATCATTTGTAACCATTTGACATATTTTTCTAGACTTTTATTTCCTGTGGGCCTATTTTCAAATAGTGGAGGTTATACTCTCTATAAGGTTTTGTATCCTTCCTTTTAAAAAAATGTAATATTACATATAAATCTTTTCTTTTATTAAATATTCACTCTAAATGTTATATTGAATTTTTAACTGGAATTTTTATCATAAAATTTTACTGATTCTTTCCCCCATAAAATGAAAAAACGCTTTTTGTTCATTTTTATTACATTTGTTTCCTGCCTTGATAAAAAAAATAAATAAATAAAAGTTGGCTTCCCATCCCCATGAGGATACAGACTTTGCTTTGCGACTGGCTTGGGAACAAAGATTAAAGTCAGAAATAACTGATTAAAGGCAGGTTTACTGATAAATGTCTGTTGCTGAGCATGGCCCCCTACATTTTCATCATGTGCCTTATTACTTGCCTGCTTTCCGCCCCCAGCTTTATCCCTGCTTGACACACAGAAAACATTAGAAAAATACAACATACATGTCACTCCCTCTACCCAGAAGTATCTTCCTCTCCACGCCCACATTTTCCTGTGGTGAAATTCTGTTATGCAAATGCTACGTTTCTCTGTGAAACTAATACATTCAATGAGATATGGCTTCTTTGTTTTAATAATACTTATCTTATGTACATATTTATAAAAATTCAGAATACAGAAAAAAGCAAAGATCTCTCCATTGCTGTTCCCTCCCTGATGGGCATCCATGTGCTGTGTCTTTTCCTATAGACTTACAGACTTCCTTACAGACTTTCCTATAGACTTTATATTCTCCAAATGAACCGTGTATGGTCCCTGCTCCATAAAAAAAAAAAATCATCAAACTCCTGGATATAGAATCATTGCTACTTATTAATCAGGTGCCATCTATTGTCCTCATAAAGAATTCTGTGAAGTGGACATTGTCACGCCTGTTTCTTTAGAAATGGGGGGGAGGGGCATTAAGTAAATTTTCTTAATTTGCTTATTTAGTAAATTCTCTTAAGTAGTCTGACTGGTAGACACAACATAAATCAATCTCAGAGTAGATCCAGTTAACAGTGACAAGTCGCATACACAGTAGAAAAGAAGACCCATCTTCCATGTGGGGTACAGGTTGTTATCATCTGTGTAGTTTGATTATGTCTTAATTGCTACGCTTGTGTAATGATAAGTAGGGTAAAGAAAACAGGAATGAGCAAATTGGGGAGAGGGAAAAGGAATAAGTACATGGAATTATCTTTACATTTTAAAATGTCGTATTGAAGGACTATGATATTACAGCACGATTTAGGTTTAAGGAGTGCATCTTTATGAATTAACATCTGTATATAATACACTGAGCCCACCACCAACAGTCCATACTTCATCTCACTGACCCTTTTTACCTGACTTGCTCCCTCCATTCCCCCTTGCTTTCTTGTGACCATTAAATGAAGAGTCTGTTTTCGTTAGGTTTTGTTCAATTGTCTGGTTTCTCCGTATACCACCTATGAGTGGACTCATGTGGTTACTTGTCTTTTTCCTTCTGATTTATCTCACTCAGTGTAATTCCCTCTATGTCCATTCATTTTGCTGAAAATAGCAGAATTTAATCTTTGATAGTTAAGTAGTTTTCTATTGATATGTGACCACCTCTTCTCCATCCACTTAAGTACTTGGAATCTTAACCCAGATGGGAGACACTCATCAGAAACCACAAATACTGGGACAGGAAGAAAGACGAGAGCTTGTCTTTCCATGGAACTCTATTGGATAAATAAATATCTTTCTGGTCCTCATTCCCTGATCGGGTGGGATATTAAATTAAAGGTACCTTTGGCTCTAGCCCCTGCTGAAAGAGTCTTCTGTGCTCTAGAAAGCACCACTTACATCGCCATCAAGCAGTGTCCTCTCCAGCTGCCTGAGATGGAATTCTCAACAATAGCTGTCCCCACAGATGGTCCCCCAAAAATGTCACATGAGTTTTCACAAAGAGCCAGTATTTGAGTTTTGCAAATGTGCCTGTATGAGCTTGTAAAGAGGGGAACTACCTTCTGTACCTCATGTCCCAATCACTTTCTTGCAGGTCTGGCTGGCTTTGCTCGCCTCTGTCCTGGGGATCAATATGAAGTAAGTCTTACATTGATCTGGAGTTGGAATCAAAGGACTTAAGGACAGAGGTCCATTGTCATATTGTGCATCTTAAATTTTTTGAACATTTTTTATTAAAAAAAAAACAAACAACTGAAGCCAATAAGAAAACTTAGAATTTGGTACACAGCCTCCCGTATACTTTTCTTCTACATACCAAGTTTTAACATGCCACATTTGTCTTATTATCATTATTCTTGTTATAATTAATTGGCTGAACACTTTAGATTAATGCAGAGACCCTTCACATCAATTCTCCTAAGACTGGAAAGACATTCTCTTATTTAAACATTTCTCAACAACAGCAAATTAAGCTAATGTTTCCTGACTTACAGTCTCTATTCATGTTTTTACAAGATGTCCCTGTATTGTAATTCATAACAGTTTTTTCCTGACCCAAGATCCCATACAGGATCATGACTGCTCTAAGTGTCATGCCTGAAGAATAATAGTATCGAGATATTTCTTAAAGAGTAAACATCTTGTATCTTTTCCTCCTTTAAATGGGAACTTACATAGTTATCGCATCTATTTCCTTCAAAATCCTCTGTAATTAGACCTCTTGAGGGGATGGAGAAGGGGAGCCCTGTCCCCTAAAGAGTAAAGCTGTCTGACCAAGAAGAGACAGCACCACCTCCCTGCAATGTGTCGAGTTTCAGATCCCTCCTCCCGCTCCACCCACCTCAGGCAGAATAGAAAGCCTTCTATCTGCCGCTGATAAAGTAGGCTTTTGCTGATGGTTTCCTGTCTCTCTAACACAACTGGGGAGTGTAGAGAATTCATCTAATTGCTGTTCCATTGAAGTCAAACTAACAAGAGAACTGCTTAACAGAAGGGCTCTGTGAATGACTGGTACTAAAGAGAGTCCCCACCCACCCCGTTTATCTTAGAGAAGCAGAACTTACTCTTCAAAGTCTCTTCCCCATTCATTATCCACTCCACCAGGGAGAACCCAGGACACTTGGAAGACAGGATAAGGGGAAGAGTGGGAAACAGAAGGGAAGGAACAGTAGCTACTTTGTTTATCTCCCATTGATTTCCGTGACTGGGTAGGTGGAACATGAGGGCCTTTGGTGTCTTCTCCCCAGATTTTCATGAAGTATGGCCGGCAGAGGTGGAAACTGAAAGGCAAGATAGAATTGAATGGCAAACAGAGCTGGGATGGAGAAGAAATGGTGTTCCTGCCCCTGATCGTTGGATTAATTTCCATCAAGGTACAGTTCTGCCCTTGCCATCTCTTATCTTTTCCGGTGCCATGCTGGCTGATCCATTGGTGGGGACCTTTGCCCCTACCTTCTCCTGCTGCCCCTCCATCTGACGGACGTCTCTGCTCCACACTTGCATTGCAAAGACAGCCACTGCATCAGAGAGGGCGAGGCAAACGTGAGATGGGCTTTGGCAGTGTCTCCCTCTGACTCCAATCTGATTCTCAAATAGCCAACTGAGCTGGCTAAGAAAACCACAGGAAAAGACTTTTTCCTCTCACTCTCTTCCCAGGTCACAGAGCTCAAAGGGATAGCAACTCACCTCCTGGTAGGCAGCGTGACCTGCGAGACCAAAGAGCTGTTTGCAGCCCGACCTCAGGTGGTGGCTGTTGATATCAATGACCTTGGCACCGTCAAACTGAACCTGGAAATCACCTGGTAGTAAGTTGCCCTTCTAAATTTTGTCTTATAGAAATACGTACAACAGGCTAGTTGGACAGCCTTGCTATTCAAAGGGGTGGTAGGTGGACCATCAGAATCACCCAAGATTGAGATCATTACAAAGGCAGACTCTTGGGACCGGCCCCCTCCTTACTGCAGAATGTCTCGGGCCAAGAATCTGCTGAACAAGTTCACCGAGCGATGTTCAGATACTCACATGAGCGCTGACTTTGTCATTACTCCCCTACTTCCTATTGGTTTAATATTTCATTTCACCTCCTGCCCTCCTTCTCTAAACATATACATAAAAATAATACATCACTCAAGTAATTTGTAAGAAAATAGCCATCCCAGCATGCCCTGGTAGAGCAGTAGTTAAGTTACTAGCCTCTGAAGGAGTAAGCCGCAGACCCCTGGGTTCAAGTCCCGGTCCTGGAAGCAGAGCGGGGGAGTAGGTTGGCGGTGGAAGGGTAGGATTGGGGGACAGCCAGTGTGAACAACTAAATAAAAATAAAATAAAGATGCTTCTTCCTCCTCTCTCTTCCTGCCTGACTACTCACCTTCATTCCTGCCTGTACCTTGCCTTTAAAAAAAAGAAAGAAAAGAAAAGAAAACTATCCAACACACTCTGGTGACCTACCAGGTTAGAGCAGGCACAGTCCACATACATCCCAAGGTCCCCAGCTCAAGACCCAGGGTCAGGAAAACATCAGAAGATGAGCAAATGAATAAAATAAATAGAGTGCTTCTTACTTCTTCTTCCCCTCTTCTTGCCTGCCTGCCTGCTCATTTTCATTCCTGCCTATACCTTTCCTTTACAAAAAGAAAAATAACTATTTTGCCTTTAGAAAAATCCTGATTCCTGCCATGGTGTTTTAATTGCTCCTCCCTTTCTGTCTCATATACCTTACACAGCTCAAAAAATGTTGAGCGTCCTTCGTCCCTTCACACACTATTTATGGAAATAGAATAGTCAAGGGCCAGCAATCCCTTTTGTCCAGTGAACCTAATAGTGATTTTCTGCAGTCACCCCATGGGCAAGGTCACAATGCGTCATTAAGCACTGGTCGCTCACAGTGTTTGCTGTTACACCCCTGGCATCTTATCAAGTAAATGTGACATATTTATTAAAGTTCAGGGTCTCCTGAATAGTTTGAGGGTGAAGGCAGCGAAAACCCCGTAGCCTTGTCGTTGAATCTGTTAGCACCTTTCGGCCAGTCTTCCCCTCCTAATACACTGCAATCATTGACTCAAATCCAAGAACATTCCTCTTGCTGGCTGAATCAGATGGCATGATGATAAGTGGTGTCACTGTGAGCTGGCCATTGTCCTCTCTGTCACACAAGAGGCTCTGTGTCAACTGAAATGAACGAGATTCTATTTTCTTTAGAATTCAACAATAATCATTACTCCCTGGTATTGTTAAAGTGTCTTTCCCACAAAGCTCAAAGAATTTTTACAGACTTCCTCACCTTGTGCCAGGAGGTTGGGAGGAGGCAGACAAGCATTAGCATATTTATGTTTCTGATATTAATGGGAAAACAGATTTGTCTAATACCTAGATGTATAGCTAAATTGTGCTTAAAACTGGGATGACAATCCGTCGTCCCCTGAGTGGGTCTAGACTCAATATTCTGTTCCCCTTTCTTCGATCTTAGCTTATTTACTGACAGACCTATGTAGCCACAGTTCTCATTGGTTTGAGCCACTGTGATAGAATGTGGGGCTTCCTTGGTCAGCGGTCTGGTAATTACAGGTGACTGGAACAGTTGCATTCATAGGGACCTGTTGTCTTGCAGTCCATTTGACGTGGAGGACGTGACCCCGTCCTCAGGCACTGGGAACAGGACGGCAGCCCTCCATCGGAGAATGTCCATGTACAATCCGGGCACCCCAGAAACACCCACTTTCAAAGATCACTCCTTCTTCGTAAGTTCAGCGTGGTTTCTGGGGTGGAGACTGGGAGCCTAAGGCTATGGTTACACCAGTATTTGCAATGTTTAACACAGAGGTTGGCACTTCTCAATAATACCTACTCATTTTGTTCTTAAACTTCACCCTCATCAAGCAGTGAGTAAGGACTGCACATTCTCAGATGCCTTTGGCCATCGGTACACAGGTGGCAAACCCCTGACTCTGACTTGTCTCTCCCTGCTCACCTACTGCTCTCATAACAGCATGTAGACTTTTCTGAACATCCTCTAAGATCAGCCTTTTAAAGAGTGGGTGTCATTAAGGACACCCTTTGAGTCAGAAACTAAAAAGCTAACAAAACTCGCTCACCTAATGCTGTCCACTAACTCCCCCATCTTGCTTTGACTTCTGAAGAGATGGCTGCACCCTTCCCCAGACAAGCCAAGGCGGCTGTCTGTCTTGAGTGCCTTGCAAGACACTATCTTTGCCAAGCTGCACCGCAGCCGTTCTTTCAGTGACCTGCCCTCCCTCAGACTGAGACCCAAGACCGTGCTAGAGTTCTCTGTGAGTGTGGGTGGACTGCCGGGGTGTGACGTGCTTGTCTCTGGGGCCTGGTGGCATGGAAGCTTTGCATGTCTCGTGTTTTATCCACTTCTATGTCTTGCTCATTGGGAAATGGTTACAGCTGTCACTGTCCTGTCCCTGGTGGTGGGGACCTTGGTCAAGCATGCACCTTGGTGAGAGAGGCCATTTGTCCTCTTCAAATCTGTCCAGGTTTTGTGCTGTGATTTTTTTCTCCACTGTGGCAGAGATATCTGGGGTAACGAGATTGTCATTTTTTTTTTTTTTTTTTTTTTTACAAAATACAGTCCCACCGAAATTAAAGATACTGTTTTCATGCACTAAACAACTTTAGCACGAATCAGTCGAGATAGAGTCTTATCATTCAAAAACTGGCATCAGGAGTTCAGAGGACTGAAACTAATTTTTCTCAAGCTATTTTCATTTAGAGAGGTTCTTAGTTTATTAGAGTGTTTTATTGTTCACAACCTGAGTAAAAGAAACTCTTATTTGTAGTGAGGAATACAATAGTAACCCGCATTGCCTGTGTTAGACATATGTCACGAGAATACACACATACCTACGTGTACACCCACACGTGTATACATATGTGGAATGTTCTGCTCTTTACAGACACAGGGAAGTTATCTTTGAATTTCTCTGATCCAGCAGAGACACTGTTGAGGGAAGACCTCAGTCTTTCTATCTTTTCCCATTTTATCAGCTGTAACATTGCTCTTC
This sequence comes from Solenodon paradoxus, assembly GCA_004363575.1. NCBI lineage: Eukaryota > Metazoa > Chordata > Mammalia > Eulipotyphla > Solenodontidae > Solenodon > Solenodon paradoxus. The sequence goes on from RJWH01000149.1 coordinate 167,611, forward strand.
CCTGGACTTATTCTCAGCACAGACTCATCATTGCTTTATCTACAATTTAAATAGATATTAGGTTGGTACTTAGCATATACTTTAAAAAGCAAGTCTTGACTCTGAGAAAAAGTATTCGTATTGAAGGGATTCACCTGAAAGAGCTAGGACATTTTTCTATAGAGTGGCGGTGACATTTAAACACAATCCACTGTGGAAAGAGAGAGAATTCAAACTATTTAACACCTGCATCAATGAATGATCTTGGTTACCCGGATAATTCTGATCTCCCTTTTCTGAGTTCTGTTTCATGAATTCCAGAGGGTGCCTGACCCAGACAGGAGTGCATGAAAGATACCGCTCAGAGTTTCCGCACACCTGGAGAACTCTGGGGTTCGCTCTCCTGGAAAAGAGGTTCCACTTTCTAGTCCTTTCCCTCCTACTTTTATAGACGTTATGCAAATGGATTTCTGGTCTGGAATTACTTGTTGCATAGTTAATTAATTAAACATTTTCAAGGGCTGGGGAATTGTGGTTAGAGATTTTCAAAAGTAAATTATGAGAACTGTAGCAGAATAAAGCAACACATCTTTGAGTAAACCAGCATGAATGTGGGAAAGTCTTTTAAGATAGATGCAAAAAAAAAAAAAAAAAAGAAAGAAAAAAAAAATCGGTAGTGTTATTCATAACTAAGGCTGCCAAATACTGGGAGATCCTGGGGTTTAGGAAGCAAGTATGTCTCCACCCCAACACCCCCAAACTTTGCTTTTGAAAAATGTCAGACCTAGGAATAATAGCATGAACTTTCACCTAGATTCAACAATGAAAATTGAATTTTGAAGGGCTCGTTTTATTTATTTTTAATTTTATTGAAGGAACATTGTCTCCAAAGTTTTTTTTTGTTTTTTTTTTGCCAGATACACAAAATCAACAGAGGCTGTTATTATGAAAGTTCTGAGTTTTCTTTTCAATTGCCTTACATTTTATCGGAACAGCGACCTTGCTCAACCTGTCAGTGTATTTTAAATGGTAACAAGAAGCCCTTTGTCCGCAGGCCCATCTACCTGATGACATCTTTGAAAATGGAAAGCCGGCGGAGAAAACACCTCTCTCTCTCAGCTTCACTGACCTGCCCAATGGGAACCGCGCCCTCACCCCCAACCCGGCAAACCCAGAAATCACCATCACCCCCGCAGAGCTGCACCTCGATCGCCTGTCCTCCCAGAGCGAGGGCATGGAGGACACAAGCTCGGCCTCTTCCAGAAGCTCCTCTGGCGACGGCCCAGTGGCCAGGCCGCACCGGGAGGGAGACACAGCTGGGCCCCCGAAGCCGGAGGCCCACCGAGAAGCCTCTGCAGGCCCTGGGGCGGAGCACCTGTTCCTGGAGAAGGAGGTGGCGGAGGCACTTCTGCAAGAGTCAGACGAGGCCTCTGAACTGAAACCTGTGGAACTGGACACTTTTGAAGGAAACCTCACCAAGCAGCTAGTGAAGAGGCTGACCTCCGCAGAGGTCCCGGCCTCCGCAGACAGGCTCCTCTCTGAGGGCTCAGTCAGTGGGGAGTCCGAAGGCTGCAGGTCCTTCCTAGAAGGAAGCCTCGAGGATGCCTTCAGTGGGCTTCTGCTTGCCCTGGAACCCCATAAAGAGCAGTATAAAGAGTTTCAGGATCTGAGCCAAGAAGTCATGCATTTGGACGACATTTTAAAGGTGAGCAGCTGCTTGGGGACACTGGGCTGGGTTTGGAGAGTAGTAGATTACGTCAATCTGCTGTTTAAGATGGGCTTCTCTTTTTCTTCTTAATCCTTTCCCATTGCAGAATCATTTAAAGAGCACTGATTTTTAACACACTTAGCACATATTAACTTTTAATTTCCTGGCAACAAATCCACTTACGTAAAATGATTAGGAGTTAAATTACCAGCTCCAAAGACCATCTCAGTTCCTCTAGTCCCAAAGTTCATGTTGCTCATCCCAGATGAGAAATGGATGGCATTTGAGTCATCAGGGTCTCATTACGGTTGTTACTGGATGGGATTCCTCTAGGGGTAGCAGGAGAGCAGGAAACCCCTTCCCTGATTGAAGTCAGAGTTCAGCAGCCTCGACTTGAGATCCTGAGTTAGGATCCTTCTCTCTGAACTTGACCCTAACTGATGCACCGGAACCGCTGATGAATCATCTGCAAATAATCAGCATTCATATTCTAGAAGCTAGGGAGCCCCCGAGCCCATCAAAGACCCCTTCCTCAATCCTGGTCCTGATCAGACAGCCCAGGGTGACATTGGAGGGTAGGGAGATAAAAGTAGGAGGCAGGTAGGGAGAAGAAGGATGACTTTTCAGGCAGGAGGTCCTGCAAATAAGATCATCATGCAATGTCAGCGTCTCTCTCTCCCCTTGACAAACAATTTTTTTTTAATATTATTGAGGTAACTTTGATTTACAAAATAGTATGACCCATATGTGTAGTTTCCTCAGTCCTCAAATATATGCCAACACAGTCTGCCCACCACCAAGTTGCCTCAGATTTTTCACCATCAGACAACTTAAATTTTTTAAAGTACACACAAGAAGGCAGAACTTGAATTTTTAATCCCAAATCTCACTCTGCCACTCTGATTTACGTGGCCCTCTAGAAGAGGTCTTGCATCCTTTTTCCTTGAAAGAACAGCCCTCTGGGGACCTGTCCTATAAAATAGACTTGAGAAGAAGGTGTCAGTAGCAAGTCAAGAGTCGACCCTCAGAGGGCTGTTGCATTCAATATATGACTCTTTTCAAATGTGGCCTTCCGATGGCATCTGGAACTGCATTTCCAAGGCTTTTCTGATCATCATATCCCTCTTGGTCAAGCTGACCTAGATCTGGAAAGGACTTGTGCCAGGGCAGGTGGTACTTCATGCTCTGACTCTCCAGGCCCCTTAATGCTCCTGGGAGATAAAAGCCACCATAGTGGAGGCTCTGGGAAGCAGGGCTCAGTGCCCTGACTCTATTCTCTATAGAGCTTACCGGTCCAGCTATCTGCCTGCCACTCCCAGTGAACACATCTGTTATTCCTGCAACCAGCTCTTATCTGCACACTGCAAACAGTGTCAGGTTGAAAGGTCTGAGACACAAGAGACCACCATTTAAAGCCAATGCCTTACAGAAGCAGCGGTGATGGGACCTCCCATTTTTTAGGCACTAGGGAGACTGATTGTAGCTTAAACCCCAGGAAACACTAAGCAAGTTCAGGCTGACAAAAACCTGATGATCTGAGTTCTTTCTAGAGTATTGTTTCAATCTGCACTTGTTCCAAAACTATCCTGCTACTCAAATCCATACTGCCCCCTTTTCTTTGTTCCGATTAATATTTTAAAACATTCAGACGGTGCAAGATGAAGTGTCTCAGGAATCAAGCTTAGGAAATAAGACTCAAGAAGTGGGTTGAGTCTGGGAGGGCCGCCTTTCTCCCTCTGAGGTTGAAAACCACATTAGGGGTTAGAGCTAGGGCAGATGGCCTTGTCTCCAGCCAGAATTAAAACATCAGCTGGACAAAGCTTTCTCTTTTTTTTCCCCCCCTTCACATTCCTAGGGTGCTAACCATCTTGAGGATCAGAAACTTAATGATGCTGCCTTGGACGGAGATCACTGAGGGTGAATGAAACAACTCTGATTTAAAAGACTGAAAGGCGGTTTCTAATGTGCTTTTGTACCATCCTGAGTGTCAGAGACAGACCCCCACAAGGCCCTTCCTGCCTTAAATTAAGAATTCAGCAAGGCAGCCACCTAACTGGATGGAAGACATTAGCTCTTCTTGCTTACAGGATTTGTCTCATTCAATCCATGCCAGCATCCTCTTGACTATTTGGAAAATACATCCATAGCATCTGGCTGTATTCTGTGTGTAATGTGTCTGTTTATGCACAGTAATATAGAATTCTCCAGAATGGGCTTGCTCACACAATTCCAGAGGCCGGTCAGGAATTGCCAGAGCATGTTCCTTTAAAAACAGGGGTCTAAAGGAAGCAGAATTGCTTCGCGTTGTGCCATTCATTTTCTCCTCAATGCTCAATGAAAAATGATATGCTGTGAATGTAAAATTCAGGCCACTCTCCTTACCAATGTGTCTCAGGTCAATATAAGCAGTCTGTTTCTGGAGTTTGTTTTGTCTGTTAGAACAGGTGCATTAGGCAGTTAGCTCTTGTCTAAGGACACAGAAGATGTTCCACTTAGACTTTGGTTAATTTTCAACATTAACTCAGTGACCTAAATTTGTCTGCTGGTTTTATTTTATTTGGGTACTTTTATTTTGAGTACTAGGCAAAGGGAGTATAACCGTTCTATTGCCCAAGACTTCCTATTGCAATTCTTTTTTTTTTAAACTTCTTATTATATGAATGTCATACAATAGAACCTTATGATAGATCCCAATGTGACCAGCCCCCTGTTCCTAGAAGGTTCCATTCATGGCCACTCTTGTTTTGTCTATTCTTCTACCTGCTTACTTCCCTCCGGATTTGGGGGAACAAACCCCAGATATTGTAGTATTTTATCTATGGTTGTACTTTTTTTTTTTTTTTTTTTGATGAGGCTTTTTAGTGCACTTTTTAAAAACATAAACAAAAATAAAAGCTTGAAAAAAAAAAAAAGTATTGGATCTGAAATCAGGTGTCCTGTGTTGTGTTTTTCCTTCCGAACATGTTGATGTTTTCCCTGGTGCCTTCTGCCTCTGCAGTGCAAGCCGGCTGTTAGCCGAAGCAGGTCTTCCAGCTTAAGTCTTACAGTTGAAAGTGCTTTAGAAAGCTTTGACTTCTTGAACACCTCTGATTTTGATGAGGAGGAGGATGGTGATGAAATGTGTCCAGTTGGAGGAGGTGCTGACTCCGTATTTTCAGACACAGAGACTGAGAAACATAGGTAAGTCTGAAATTAGTGTCTGCTTATATTTCTCCTACCCTAGCTGGTTACTTTGTTACTATCAAGGCAAAGGAACCAAGTTAGATAAAACTCTCTAACATGAATGACCACTTGGCTTAGAGTTCCTTTTTGTTGCTGAGAACAGTTTACCAATATTGTTCACCTGCTGTGTTACTTAAGGAAATAATGCTTCTCTTCCTTATGAAGAGAAAATTTTTGCACAGGAGTGTGTGCACCTTTGCATGTGTAATGTACATCTTGTAGGGTTTGGTGTCGGCAACTTGTCTCCAGTGTGGTTAATTCCAAATTAACTAGGTGTGCCCTGTTTCTGGAGAACTCTCACTAGATGACCAATTGACCCGGTTCTCCTTGTTTTGCTTTTTATCCCTAATCTCTTTATTGTGCTTTGCTTTCTCCCCTCCTTTTCCATTCCTTCTGACTCCTTCTCACTTCCCTTCAGCCGTATGGGTCTTTGCAGTAGTTTCAGTTCCAAAAAGCCCGATGTAAGCCCCAACTCCTCCCCAGGCACGTATGTCCCTGACAATGAGAAGGGAAGGACTGATAACTGAGCCTGCAGCCTTGCTGGTAGGGAATGTGTCTTCTCTAGGCTGGGGATGAGATAGGGCAGTGGGAACGGACGATGAAGAGGCTTCCTTGTTCAGAAAAAACCGTGATTTCAGGCTAGAGCCAGGGATCTATTTTATACCTTCAGGTAAAAGTAAACAAGCATAGTGGAACATACTCTTGTCAATTGCTGCAAAAAGCAAAGATGTCCCCAAAGGAAAGGTTAATTTCCCACCAACCTTTACTTTAATATGTAATACAAACAGCTTTCCAAATTGCAAGCTGTGGCTATTCACCTTTCACAAGCTTCTCTGTGGGTGGTGGTAATATTTTTGATTTTGTCATCCCTGCAGGTTTTTTTTTTCCTTCCAAAATAAAAGTAGGAAAACAAAAAGTGAGAAAAAGGATTTATCCCTTGAGCAAACTGGGGACATAGCAAACAAAATATATTTTTATTTGTTATATTTCTGCATTCCACACTTTTTTCTAGCTGGATTGAATTTGTGAAATGATTTTTGAAAGCAAAAAAATCTTTCTAGGTGTGCCCTGTGGTCTAGTGAATAAATCTGCCACCTCTCACCTGCACAGTCCACATACATCCCAAGGACCCGGGTTCATGCCCTGGGGTCAGAAGAACAACCAAGATGCACAGCTAAATAAAATAAAAATGCTTCTTCCTCCTATCTCCTCCTGCCTGCCTCTGCTTGCCTTCATTCCTGCCTGCACCTTTCCTTTGTAAAAACACTTTCTCTATATCCTTGTCAATTTAATGGTCATATGATATATCAAGGTGAGGCATCAATCTAAACTTTTTTCTTCTTGCTATCGGAAGTATCTTAACAAAACCATCACAACTTTCATGTATTTTGTAGAACATTGATATATAACTATATCTAATTTGATCAGTCTTACTGTATGTCATCAGGAGTCCTGAGGAAAATTGTGTAAAGTGTGTGTATGTTTTAAATGTGGGTTACTGCCAGGGCACAAGCTGAGTATTTTTCCCTTGAAAGCAAATGTGAAACAAGGTACACCTTTGTGTCTCAGGCAGCTGAGATGCAGACCACATACAGCCTGCAGGCCCAGGTTCAAGAACAAGAGCCAGGATGAAAAACCAAAATGAACAACCAAATAAATGAAAATGTTTCATCCTCCTCTTCCTTCCTTACATGCTTCTTCCCCTTTTCCCTTCCTTCCTTCCTCTCTTAAAAAAAAAGGTTTTTTTTAATGTGAATCAGAGTAAAGCGCTCAAGACCTCCTATTTCTGGTGCATGATCTTAGTAAATTGTGGAGCCTACAGAATGTGAGAAGAGAAATCGAATGCTACCCTGTTCCTGACTGGCTGTGTGAACCAGAACACTGGTTAATGTTTCTTTCCGTTAGTCTTTCCATGTGTGAAGCGAGATGACTGTTCCTTCTCTGTCACTTAGATTTACTTGAAAAATAAGATCATAGTTGGAGCAAATTCCTTTTTAAATGGAAGGGCCCATCATGATGTAACCTTAGGCACGTCACCAGTGGGCTTAAACCAAGCATTAGAGGCAGACCTAACCAGCGCCTCTAAGGATTCAGATGCCCCTTTCAGCTTTGTCCAGACTAGAACACCAAGTCTGTCTCCTCTTGACAACTTTTCTTTATTCCTTTTATTCAAGTAGCAATTGATCTGAGTCCAAGGGAAAAAAAAAAAAAAAAAAAAAAAAGCTTCACAAATTATTTCTTAATGATATTACTCTTGAGAAACCACAGATGTTGAGGACAGTTTTTAATCCCAGAAAATTTGGCAAATCACCCTGTTAACAGAGCAGGAAAGTGCAATAAGGGCGGCATGAGGGCCAGTTTCAAAGACTTCTCAGGGGAGACAAATGGCTCATTGTGTGGGAGAAGCAAACAGAAAACTCTGGAAGCAAGTGTTTGCATACTCTTTTAACATTAAGCTAAGTGGCCACCAAGCCGAGTTAAGAAGTGGTTTTGCAAGGCATCACCACTTTTCAGGATAAGCAAGCCAAAGACATTTGTCACTGGGTGCTTTTGGGGGCCTGATGCAAGCCTGGTTGTGTTGACTTGTGGTTTCCACACAGAGAGAAATAGCTAATGTTTCACTCATCTTCCCACTTCAACAGTTACAGATCGGTCCACCCAGAAGCCCGGGGACATCTCAGCGAAGCACTGACTGAAGACACAGGAGTTGGGACAAGTGTGGCAGGAAGCCCTCTCCCACTCACCTCTGGAAACGAAAGCCTGGACATCACTATCATTCGACACCTGCAGTACTGCACCCAGCTGGTTCAGGTGGGACTGGACACAGCATTTGTTGCTTAGAGCTCGTGTTCTTCGGCACCAAGAAAGTGTGCTTCCTTTTTCAGTTTTGCCAGGAAAATGAGAACTCAGGTAGAAAACAGTCCTGCTTTGATCTGAGCCAAAGCAAAAACTCTGAAGGGCATGTGGGTGGGGAGCAGTGCCTCCTGGTGGCTCAGGCAGCTGAGACGCTGGTGTACAGACCACATACAGCCTAAGGACCCAGGTTCAAGACCCAGAGCCAGGGTGAAAAACCAAAATGTGAGCAACTAAGTAAATAAAGATGTTTCTTCCTCCTCTTCTTTCCTCCCTTAACATGCTCTTTCCTCCTCTTGCTTCCTCTCTTTTAAAGGAAAGGCGCCGGCAGAAATGAAGGTAAATAGGCAGGTAGACAGGAAGAGGAGGAGAAGGAAGCATTTATTTATTTTATTTAGTTCTTGGTTGTTCCCTGCAGCCCTGGCACTTGAACCCAGATCCTTGGGATGCACATGGACTGTGCCCGGCCAGAGGCAGCAGACCCAGCTTGCTATTCCACCAGGACATGCCCCTTCCTTCTTCTCTTAAAAAAAGAAAACTGTGCTAAAACCTCTGGTGGCCCTGAGGACCTAGTGAACAAAGCTCACTGCACTGGAGATGCTCTGCCTTCTTCCCTAGGACCTGGATTCATGTCCCAGGTGCAGGGGGAGCAACCAATGCGAAAAGCTAAATAAAAATGAAATAAAATGCTTTCTCCTCCTCTCTTTTCATGCCTTCCTGCCTCCTGGCCTTCATTCCTGCCTGCACCTTTCCTTGAAAAAACAAACAACAACTGTTAAGGGCATGCCCATCTTTCCTCAACCCTGGGTCTTGGATCTTGAAACCCAGATCCCTAGACCTTCAAAGGTAGTAGGAGAATGATGCTAGCTCTGGCTTTCCAATGAACTGGTAATAGAAGAGAACAATGTATTTAAGAAAAATAAAGGGATTAGCATTCTACCATCCACAAATGGACTTTGACAGTCAGTGTGACTGAACATAAGTTAAGATAAGGTAGTTTTCCCCGCCTGTACAACTAAAATCAAATTGCTACAGAACTTCGCAACAGTTCCCCAGATCTTGAATAAGTACTTATTAGCAATGGGAAACAATATTTTTACAGGCCATTGTCATCACAATTTAGTTCTCATTCTGGGATACCATCAAGCTTATTTTTCTTCGCCTTTCCAGCTGTTTACCACTTAAGATTTTCAAACAGTGGAGCAAACATTTTGAAATTCGTTTCTTGCAGGAAGGGTTTCAGCTGTCTAGAACAAAGTGTTTTCCCTTAAGTCAACTGCATAAACACTTCCTCCTAGTTCGCTTACCTTCTCCCAATTCTCCCAGCTTGCCTGGACATGTGGGGGAACTGGAAGAGAATATGAAAGCAAATGTGTCATGGTTTCAGGAAGCTGGGGTGGTGGGAAGATGCAAAGAGAGGAGGAATCAAGCCCCTAAGGCAAAAGGCTGACTGGAAGACAAGAGGCAGGATAAGGAGGAAGGGGCCCTTGGGAGGCCAGAAATTGGGCCATGTGGCTTCCTTAACACAATGACCTGTAGAACATGTTTCTGCTCTGTGAATAAAGAACCCCAAAGTAACATCAGACACCTTATGTGCTATGGGAAACAAGTTGGCACTTAAGACTCATCACCTGGTTGGCCAGCACCCCAGTTGATCTCTTCTATGGGGTGTTGACTTTATAAGCCAAGATATTGACAACCTGTTCCGCAGAAGGTGCCATTTTTGCTTTCCTGACAAAATGGGCAAGGATTACTGTTTACTTATAGCTGGTCTCTGTTCACCAGCCATTTGAATAGGAAGGTTATCACAGCTTGTTCTTGCTGAGCCTCATACTGTAATGGGAAAGCCACTCCTCCCTTAACCTTTTAAGGAAAGTCTTTATTTTGGAAGACAGAAGGGAATTCTCTTCTATAAAAAAGTGGACGTCTTCTGCCAAAGTTTAATTGGCATATGTGTTCAGTGCAATGTTTCTCCCTATAATAAGGCCATGGTTATAACATGTTAACCCTTCTGTGGGGAAAGTCAACACTAGCAAACCAAGAGGGAGACAGAAGACTACAAAGGAGTGAAGGATTCAAAGCTTAATTTCTAACTTGCACCCCTTCCGGAATCAGTATGCTGATGTATTCATTTGGCAGATAATTGAAGAGGGGTCGAAATGGGCAGGCCATCAAAATCATAATGGCTGTAACTATGCTTAAAAGCAAGTTGAAGTCAGAAAGAAAAAGAGAAATCCAGGATGGCTTCACTCATGTGAAATATAATGAAATGAAACAAATGAACAGAAAGCCCCAACAAAAATAGCAGGACACAGGACGGTGGTCATTAGAGGTGCTGGGAGCGGGGAGGGCAGGAAAGGGGGCCAAGGTGGCGGTGAAGGACACTGACACTCTGGTGCTGGGTGTGGCGTGAAATAGAGACGAAGATGCCATTTCAGCATCTTCAAATGAATATAGCATTGTGAACAAAAAAATCATAAGCATTACTCTTTTTAAAAAAGGAAAGCTTGTTTCTCATGTACTCACATGAAAGGTATTAGCACCCAGTTTCTGCACTAGACTTTGGAATTTGAAACTTCTATTTGTTTTGGGATCAGGATGCTTCACACAGTACGGGATGGAGTACAGGTCTGCACCTTGCATCTGTGCTTGTCACCTGACTGGTCTCCATCCTCATCAGTCAGGTGGGCTCTCAGTAGTACCTGCTTTCCTTGGCTGTTGTGAGAAAATCACACGAGCTGATGCATATGCCTGTGGACCAGACCAATTCCCGTGTGCAATAAGCTCTCATTGTTATAATAAGAGAGCTTCGATTATAATTATGACTCGTGTATAGCATACTCATAATATTCAGCTTGAAAATAAGGAAATCAATCCATACTGTGAGAAATAACTACCCTTGGGGCCCCCTGTATCTCAGGCAGCTACAACACAGGCTGTGAAATCCATGTATCTGGGTTCTAGACTCAGGCATGGAAACCAGTGTTAAGAAAAAAAGAATTACACTTGTAAATGAAGTTTTTTCTGCTTGCACACTGATATGCAGCCTAAATATGCTAGTGCAGTTTCAAGGAGGACTTATAGATTTACAGTACAGCGGGTCCTGAGACCATGTCTTTGTGTTCAGTGTCATTTCATTATAATGTGAATGAGAAAAATGGAGTCCCAGCTAACAATGAAGAAAACACTTATTTGAGGACCTGGTTTCCTTATAGGTCATTTAGCTTAAAGTTGCAGTTTCCTGTGGAGGATGCTATGTGAAGACAATGTACATAAAAGGCAGACAGCTATACAGTAATCTCCCAGCACTATGACTGAGAAAAATCACAGCTTTTCTATAGACCTGAAAAAAAAAATTTAAAGCCAGAAAATCATGTCTGACTTCATCAGATGCAAGCGGACTGAAATGAGGAACATCATCACAGCGGGACAGAACCACTGCATGAGTTTATTTAGCACCCACGACTACATTCAGGAAGGATGAAGCGGGGAAGAGAAAACTCTACTGACAATCTCACTGAAACTATGGTTTTGTTTGTCTTTATCAGCAAATTGTTTTCTCAAGCAAAACCCCGTTTGTGGCAAGAAATCTCTTAGAGAAGCTTTCTAGGCAAATCCAGGTGATGGAGAAACTCTCGGCTCTCAGCGACGAGAATATAGGCAACTTCAGTTCTGTCATCGAAGGTAAGCACCTGCAAGTCACACCGCTGGTCAGGTCAGCAGTGGCGTCACGGCCCGCTGCCTGCGCTTTTCACTGTCTTCTGGGGAGAGCAGAGACCATTCTGTCTCCTGGCCAGCGAGGCCCCATTCAGGCCGCACTGCAGCCTTTGGACTCAAACCAGACACAGAGCTGCTTCTTTCAGGGCTTCCACTGGGGGACGCCAGACCCTAACCTAAAACAGAAGCAGTACCCCTCTCAGGCAGAGGTTCAGTTTTCTGCTCTGGCAGTTATTCTAGGAGACCAAATGACTGGGGTTATTCTCACACCTTGGAGCTGGCTCACAGTGGACTGTCCAGTGCGGCAGGCACAGCCATGCCCTGTAGGGAGCCGGCAGAGATCCAGAAGAGTTCCTAGATCAGAGAGTTTTAGGCAGAAATCTTGACATGGGAAGGTGCCTCTGAATTTGTATGGTTTGGCTACAGGACTCTTTGGTCAAGACAAGAATGGATGTCTTATCCCATTCCATAGTCAGTGGAAATAGTGGACACTCAGCCTTCTAGTAATCTCTGACTAAGTCTGAAAGGCATATGTTGCTGCCCTCTGCATTCTCCCAGTGGGAGCAGGGCATTGCAGCAGTTCTCTGAGAAGCCTTCCTCTCCCAGGCCCCTGCTCATGCTCCCGCCACACACAGGCGCCATGTTGACCAGGTGTTACCTGACGCGGTGCATTGTCTTTGCTCCCTGGCTGGGTGAACCATCATCGCTGCCTGTCCGTTAGACTGTCTGCCAACCACTGAGGAATCTTGTCAGTCTGATTAGAAGCCATAGTCTTTAAAAAAAAAGAAAGAAAGCAGCAGCTCCCCACAGTAGTTCAGGCAACTAAGGTACAGGCTATGAAAGCCATGGAAATGGACTTGAGACCTGGGGCTGGAAAAAAAAAATTCAGATTAAACATGAATAAATAAAAAGACTGGTTAGTCATCCTCACCCCCACCCAGGTCCATCTCTCCGGCTGCTTCACTGAAGACACATGTCGTGGGGTGGGTGGTTTGCTCTTTTCCAGCCATACCAGAATTTCACAAGAAGCTGTCTTTGCTGGTGTTCTGGAGCAAGTGCTGCAGCCCGGTGGGCGTCTACCACAGCTCAGCTGACAGAGTGATCAGGCAGCTGGAAGCCAGCTTTGCCAGAACTGTTAACAGAGAATACCCAGGACTTGCTGACCCAGGTACAGAGAAAACAACCTGCTCTGTTAGAGCTGAGAAAGACAAGGAAAGTGTTTTAATTCTGAATATCAGCAGTACCTTTTAAAAGCACCATAGTTTGGCATTGCTATTTAGGTATGTTTATGTTTTTCATTAAAATGGTACCAATTGGAGAGTGTCAGATGGTATAAACGACTTTGGCTTAGCAGTTTTGGATGAAGTCAAATATACTCCTACTCTATGTGTGAGCAATTCCACTCTTAAATCCATCCCAAGAAATACATGCTTGTGCTCCCCCAAAGGACATGTACAAGAAGGCTCATAGTGTGTCCTAGTGACTCGGGTATTCAGCCTATGCATGGGGCACAGTCCACAGCACCCCAGGACCTGGGTTTGAGACTCAGGACCAAAGGGAACAACTAAATAAATAAAATTCTTCTTTCCCCTCTCCCTTCCTTCCTTCCTGCCGCCTTCCTCTTAAAAAAAAAAAGTTTTGTAGCAGCTTTCTTCACATGAGCCAAAAAATGGAAATAACCCAAATGTCCATCAACAAGAGAGTGGGTAAATTATAGTGTCTTCATTCAATAGATTATTACACAGTAGATTTTTAAAAAGAAGAAAGCCAACAGTTTAGATGAATCTCACAGATTTGGGGGGGGAGTAAAAGCTGACAGATTAAAAAAAATAGAAAAAGTATATACTGTACAATTCCATTTGAATGAAGTCCAAGAACAGGCAAAGCTCAATTATGTTGCTAGAAGTCAGATTCCTCATCACCTCTGGTGAGGGTAGGTGGGTCATTACAGACTGAGAGGGGCACAGGAAAACTTTATGAGGTGCTAGCCGTGTTCTGTGACCACTGACAGGTGTACAGATCTGCAGAAATATGGACAGATATTCAGAAATCATTGAAAATGAGCTCACTTGACATATTTCATTCTGTGGTAGAGCACAGCAGAAAGATGAAGGAATGAATGCATATGCTCACGCTTCTCAAATGGTGTTTCATTTCTTCCCATCCAATCAGTGTTTCGGACCTTAGTGGCCCAGATTCTGGACCGGGCCGAGCCTCTGCTTTCCTCTGGCCTCTCCTCGGAAGTCATCACCGTTTTCCAGTATTACACCTACTTGACCAGTCATGGCGTGAGTGACCTAGAGAGCTACCTGAGCCAGCTGGCCAAGCAAGGTGGGATGTGTCCTTTTGTCACACTGCAAGGTGGTGCAATCTGGGGTTATTGCGAGTCTTGTAAGGATTATTTTTAATGATAGTAGCCTTTTTGTCCCCCTAAGTCAGCAGCTCAGCTGAGATTTGCCTTTGAGGTGAACCCTGGGCCTTTAAGATGAGTAAGCCTCTTGGCCTTGACCCAGGGCCTGCCTGAGCACCCAGCAGGGGTGTTCCCGAGGCAGAGAGCTGGGCAGTGATTGAAGACTTGGCTGTAATTTCTTTCCTTCATTAATGTGTTTGCCTGTAGCAAGACTATTTTCTGGTGCTCTTTTGGGTGATGCTTTCATGGGCATTAAGCAGAAATGAGTTCAAGCAAAGGCAAATGAGGTGACCTATTAAGAAGCGGGAAGAGGAAAAGAAAATCCAAGTCTGCATATTCAGGGAACGAGGAGCATGAGCTCCAATGTAGGGGGCTGGCAATGAGCTCCTTAGATCTTCTGCCATAAGACAAGCATCTGCAATGAGTGCAGACCTCTGTAGGAGGGGAGCTGGGCAGTGAGGGGCTGGTCCACCGAGGCCAGACCATGCGTGAGAGGGGTCGGAACAAGGCATGTGCTGTGGAGTAGGCGGGTTGGCACAGCGCCGGGCACCAGCAACGTGTCTGGCGCAGACCCAGGCTTAGCCCTTCTCTTTCCAGAACATTAAACCTGAGACAACACGCTCAGCCTGGGGATTGGCATCACAGCAAGAGGAAGAAAATTTCCCTCCACCCAGTGCCACCCCAGCATGAGCCCGGGAGAGTCTGTGCAGCCCTCATGAAAAGCCTGTGCTGCATCGGCAGCCCCTAAAAGTGAGGGCATAGATAGCAGACGGTTTTAGGACCCCCGGGGTCTCATCAGATCAGAGTCTTCATTTATTTGTTCTCAATTGGAAGCAGTCTGAATCCGTTTTCTGAGTCTAGTTCTATATCACTGTTTGCGTCAGTTGACATCACTAAGCCTCTTACCGCACAGTCTGGAGGAGGCCTGCTCACTGGTAGTGATGACGGAGGATGACAGGGGAAAAGACAACTTTCTGTGTGTCTTTCTTCTTTCTTTATAAAAGGAAAAGGCTTTTGTTTTTAAAATTTTAGAGAACAGCAGTATATGGAAAACAATTCAAATGATCCATTCTTCTACTTATGTTTTCATCTGTTTTTCAGTAGAACGTGCCTAGGTTTTAAATTTAAAAATTGTGATCACTCATTACAGAATTTTATATCCTTTTTTCCTTTGACCTTATATCCCATGGTATTAATTCTTTGACCTTATATCCCATGGTATTAATTCTTTGAAATACTTGGATTTGTTTTGTAATATCCCTGGATTTGGATGTATACTAATATGTTTGATTATTGTTGAACATCTAGGTTGTTTTCTGTTATTTATTTAACTATTATACATAATATTACCTCAGTCTTTTTACTGGGGTATTTACGTATATAGCAGTGAAATTACTGGGGCATCCACAGCAGGAGAAAGAGGAAATTAAAGCAAAAAAAATTTCAGTCATTCACAAACATGTCCATCGGGCAGAGGATGCGGCCCCGTCAATGGAATGTGAATCTTAGATGCTGTTCCCATTCTGTACTGACCAGACACACCATCATCATCATCTTTTGTGACTAATGGGCGTCTGTGTTGTATATCTAGTCAGAGTACTTCCCTTAGACATGAAAATTTTGTCCGAGTGGGACTCACACGCCTACTTTTTTTCATTCTGTTTTCTCCACGTCCCAGCGAGCTCGCCAGATCGCTCCATCAGAGCCCTGTTGTCTGAGTGGAGACGCGAGAACACAGAGTTAGAGTCATTCAGGGTTAGGGTTTGATCAGTCAGTTGTGACCAAAAGACAGAGTTAACAGAGTTTGCTACATCAAGAAGACTGTAAAAAGTGCTTTGCATTTTCTTCGTGACTTGTTTTTACACTGGACTATTTAATTCTTCTGTAAGCTATCTTAGTAGCCATTAGGATACATCTGCCTTGTTCCCCCAGCCACTTAACAGAAGATAGTTATTCTCATCATCAGTCCTTTTCTCACTAATTGGAGACACAACCTTGATGACAGCCCAATTTTTCCTCTGTGCTTGAGTCTTTTATTATGTATATCATTTCATATGTGCTTCAGTTTTTCTTACATTGAATGAGCATGTTTCTGGACCAAGTCCATAAAGTAAGTGCTGTTTGCTTGTCTCCCTAGTTTCCATGGTTCAGACGCTGCAATCACTCAGAGATGAAAAGCTGCTACAGGCCATGAGCGACCTTGCACCCAGCAGCCTCCCAGCCCAGCAGGAAGTTCTCAGGACTCTGGCTCTGCTCTTGACCGGGGACGACAGCGAGGCCAGTGAGGCGGTGATGCTGTACTTGGCAGCGGCCTCCAGAAATGAGCATTTCAGGGAAAAGGTAGGTTCCGAGAGCACACACATCCCACCAGAAACATGTTTCACGCTCTGTCCTTTACCGTCAATGTTGACCATCTATTCTTTTGTAAAGGTAATTTTCTTCCACTTATGAATAATACATACTCAGTGCATATACTGATAAAGAAAGAAACTATAAATAGGTAGATACCCTTAGTACCATCCCCAGAGAAAGCTATTAATAATTTAATGTGTATTCCTTCAGTTTGTTTGTGACATAAAGGTTACCACGTATCATTGCTTTTCTTAAACAAGCCCACACTATCCTGTTTTATAACAGATATTTTAAATGTAACATGCACGCTGATTTTCTAGAACTGTTACCAGTCTAAGGGTTACAGCCACTATGTCTTAGGCTCAAATGAAAGTGAGCAATGTGACATTCCCTGGTCTCTGCAAGGCGCAGGGACATGCCAGTGCTTCCTGCATCAGGGAGCCATCCCCAGTTGGCACTCAAGCCAGTAGAGGCTCACCCTCATGAAGGGACGTGGTGCCCACACACCACTTCCACGGCTTCAGTTACCAAAGGTGAACTGACAGGCGACACCCAGAACTTCATCCCTGCTGAACCAGAGGTGTAATACAAACATGCCTGAAAGGAGGGATCCCTAGGTCATTAGCCATCATTTAAGCCTAGGAATATCTGGTTTTAGTTTGGTGGCCAAACCTTAAAGGCTTTTAGGAGGGGTAAATGGACAGAGGAAGATAGTATGTGCTAAAGTGTGTGCTGCGTTCATCCACTTGATAATTTTAGCAAGGGCTGGCCTTGGGAGGTCAAAAAAAACATTGACAATGGAAATGGCACTTTCATTATAACAGCAAAAAAGTGGAAACTATTCAAACGCCCATTAACTGACACATAAACCAAATGGGGTCTATCCCCACCACGGAATGTTATCCAGCATAACATGGATAGAAATGCACCCTGGTGGAATAGCAGTTGGGTCAGCCACCTCTGGTCAAGTGCAGTCCACATACATCCCAAGAACCCAGGTTTGGGTCCCAGGGGCCATGGAGGAGCAATCAAATGAACTAAATAAAAATAAACTTTAGAAATGTTTCTTCCTCTTCTCTCTGCTTGCCTGTCTGCCTACTAGCCTTCATTCATGCCTGCACCTTTCCTTTAAAAAAAAAAAAATGGATAGAGTACTGACCATGCCCTTATGGCTCAGACACTGGGTTGTGGACCATGTAACATCCAAGGACCCTGGTGCAATACGCAGAGCCAGGAGTGAAAACCAAAATAAATAAAAATGCGTCTTTCTCCTCTTTCTTCCTTCCTTCTTTCCTCTCTTAAAAAAAAAAAAAAAAAATTAATGGGATAGTGATCATGCTGTCACACAGGTGAACCTTGAAAATATTATGCTGAGACATCAAAGGGCAAGAGATAAAAGTCCACATATTACTTGATTCCAACCATATGAAATGTCCAGAGTAGGCAAATTCATAAAGACAGAGAAGAGATGAGTGGTTGCCAGGAAGGAGAAGGACAGGCATTGGGAATGGCTGCTGATGGCATAGTATTCTTTCTGGGATGAGGAAGGTGTTCTGTGTCAGCTAGCGATGGTGGCTTGTGAATATGCTGAAACCCACCGACTTCTACACTTTAAAGGGTGCACGTTATGGTGCATAAATACTCCACTTTAAATGGTGTTCTCCTGTAGGACTGAGAAAGCAGGATCGGTGTACTACCAGTGTGGGCGCCTCATCAGCGACCTCATGAGCATCAAGTGACTGATGGCACTTTGAAGCTATATCATCGACACCAGTGGGGCCATCGGGTTGGATGGGTGTTCACGGAATATAGAAAGTCATTCTAGGAACTCTAAGTCAGCTAAACAAGGTCTTCATCCTTAGGAAGCTTCAGCATGAACGGGTCCCTGGTAACTTGCTTATAAATACCAAGAAGTCACAGGAATATGTAGGAATAACTGGAGTTGCATTTATGGAGGCTCACTTTGTGACAGCTTCTCACAGGCACTGTTTGCCGTCTTTTCTGGGTGTCACCACATTTCAGATTTGCAAAGTCCTAGGAGGGGGCTCTTATTATCAAACCATTTGCAGATGAGCAGACAAAGACACAGGAAGTTCAGGAACATGTTCCAAATCATGCTTGAGGAAGTTAAGAGACATATTAGAAGTACGTATGGATGTAAATACCAGTGCATGTATATAATGACACGTAGCTTAATCAAAACTAAGGACAGTTTAAGAAATCAAAGAGAATTCTAAAGCCAGTCACACAGCGGTAAGTGAAGTGGGCCTGGCGCGTGGGCACATGTGAAGAGCATTACAAACGAGGCCTGTCGCAGAGGAGAGTGGTGAGCATGCGTTCCCGTGGGCTCACAGCAGCTGACCACTGGGGGCGCGGTAGGCAAAGCGGGCAGTTGGAGAGTAGGGGGCTGCATGGTTAGAGACCTTAAAAACTCACAATGTGGAGTCCAGTCTGATTCCAGACCAAAAACAGGAGGGGTGGCACCTGCTATTCCAAGAGGGTGAGAAGGGGAGCCCGTGATGGATACATACTTACTTGAAGCAGGGACCCCCTCCCTAGTTAATTAGGTGCTAGAAGCAGAAATTCAGGTATGAAAGCATTGCTTTGACAAAGCACATAGCCATGGGAAAGAAATTCTTTTAAGTTTAAAAACTATTTGGAAAGAAATTGGCTTGGTAGAAATAAGAAAAAAAAGTAGAGATATTTATACAGAGCATCCTTTCTTGCTGAAACGTAAGGCCTGTTCCTGCCTTCCTTTCTGCTGGAATATCATTTTCTCCCTCAACTTTCTAACTGAAATTTAACCCATCATTTCCAGCTCAGTTCAAATATCTTTTTTCTAGAAACCTACCCTGGGACACCAGGAGGTGACTATCCTCATTGGGACTAACTTAGCATCTTGCAGCTTTCTCTGGGTTCTTAGTACTTCTCCGCAGAAAGTTCCTTCGAAACAGTCAACATTTCTGCTAGACCCAAAGTCCCTGGAAACCTGGTTGATCATCACTGTGTGTCCTCTGACTTCATATTCCCCAGAATTTGTGGCCTGGTAGGAACTAAGAGATTTCCAACCAAGAAAAAAAATCAGGCTGTAATGTAATAAAAATGCCTACTTGAGAACAGGAATCATGATCTGGGTCTAAAACCAGGGGGAAGGGATCCCAGACGTCATTCACTAGGGTCAGGGAATGGAAAACAAGGATCAGACGGGGGTGGTCTGAGCTTGGGTCGTTTGTTTTGAAATTTTTGGACTGGTTCTTAAGTTTGTCTTTTTGTGAATAGTTGACAAGGGTCCTCTGCAGTCTACAATATGGGATCTTTTGTCACAATCAGGAGAGGGTCCCCTGTTTCTTTCCTGGTCTCCGTTAAGGTACAGCATGTTCCCAAGTCATCTGCACTCAGGAGGTCACCCAGAATGTCCGCCATAGCCGGTAGAGAAGGGATGGAGGCTGTTAGATTCAAAGTTGCTTCCACAGGATCAGTGTATTAAATGGAGAGACAACTCTTTTTTTTTTTTTTCCAAGAATCAGGTTTTATTAGACAAGTGTTCTCCAAGCTTAGCTAATCAGAAACTGCCTGGTATAAAAACAGCATATTGACTTTTTTTTTTTAATCATTGACTCTAGTACCAAACAATAATAATTGTTAGTGTTTTATTATATAAATCAAAGATATCTTTAATCTGCTAGAAGAGATTTTTTATTTGTTTAATACAATTTGATTGACTTCCTTTATTCCAATATTAATTCCACTGGTTTGCGGGTTTGAGGAAGTAACTGATTTGCTGTCAGTGTTTATTAAAACAGCCAAAAAACCTCTGTCTCTATAGTGATCTTCTGGCATAGGTACTCCAGTGATGGAGACAGGAGACTGTCCTCTGAGTTATCAAGACTATGCCACTGTCTTAAAAAGTATGAATTTTAATGGACTTTTGTTACTGTACTGATGTCTTGTTTTATGCTGTCATTTATCTCAAGGAGTGAAAACGAGATAGAGCTCTAAAACTACAAACCAAACAAATGACTTCATGTGTTCCGTCTTGTCTTTCAGGCCTTGCTCTATTACTGTGAAGCACTAACAAAAACGAACCTCCAACTCCAGAAGGCAGCCTGCCTGGCCCTGAAAAGCCTCGAGGTAAATAAACGCAGCCTCAGCAGCCTCGCAGTCCAACTGCAACACTAAGCCCCGAGCACACAACAGCTTTCCTTGCAGGTCCTAGAAGTACCTGCCTTGGCAGCTTTTCTGTGGGTCCAGAAAATACCTAGGGGTCTCAAAATGCACTTTATATTAGCTTAGAAATCTTTTTTTTACCTTTTTCTTTTTAAAGGAAAGGTACAGACAGGGAGAGGAGGAAGAAGCATTTCATTATATTTTCACGTAATTGTTCACATTGGTTGCTCCGCCCCTGGGCCTGGAACACAAACCCAGGTCCTTGTGATGCCCGTGGGCTTTGCTCCTCTGGAGGCGGCTGATCTAACCACTACTCCACCAGCCCATGCCTCTTTTTGTATTTTTAGTCTTCGGACAGTAACTAAGTGTGACTTTGTTTTGTTAGCATCTGTAGGTTTCATAAAGCAATGAGGTTCTTCAGTAGCCCACAGGAATCAGTTTGCCTCTGGGTCAATATTAGAAAAGTATGTCTTATCCCCCAAAGCAATGATGTGATGATTTCACCAGTTTTCATTATGTACAAAAATTAGCTGGGACAAGTAGAATTTGAAAGGAAATGCTAACATTTAATGTACCAACAAATTTCCAAATCCTTCCCCAGGAATTTTCTTCTTATAAGCAGCTGCCTAGTTGTAACAGGGCCAGAGGTGGGTGTCAGTGGGCATAGAGAGAGTTAATGTGTAAATGTAAGTGCAGAAAGAAAGGACTGAAATTTCCCAGCATTCAAATGTTGGCCTTTCAATAGCTGAGACTTAATGTTTGACCTACCTTAATTCAAAAATAAGACTAATCAGTCTTGAGCAAAGAATACAAATGCCACACCTTAGAACTTGCTAAGAAGGTAGATGGGCTTGGGAAAGGTCAGGACCTGTAGGCCTGATGGGACATGAAGAAAGGGATTGACACCTCCGAAGAAAAAGTTAATCATCTGTGAAGAAAAACAGCCTTGGGAAAACTTGTCTTCCTTGTTACTTGGTGAAAATATTAACTTTAGTTGGCCCTAAAAGTCCACAGTGATTGCTATTGATTTGGATGCTTTCCTGATATACAACAGTGAGGCTTGAAATGTAGAGTTAACATACATAAACACATGAGGATACAGTGCCTGCATTGGGTTTTATGGACTAAAACACTGTGAAGGTTACAGTAGAAGCTAGTCTTAAATTCTGGCATATCCCAAGTTTAGTAGTAGAATCTACCAGACTCCATTCTTTTTCCCTTTTCTCTTAGAGGACAGGATCCTTTGTGCTGAATAGAAAACCTCTCCCTACACCATCCCTAGCAGCCCAGCTCCTGAAAGGAGCTCCAGACAGCATCCACCCAGACCCATCAGCGCAAGCTAACTAGTCCATGAAAATGTGCTTTTCATGAATGCCGGCAAGCAGATAGCCCGTATTTTTCTACTGTCCATCTGGACATGACCTCAAGAGATCAAGGTCCTCGAATCAAGTGCCCCTCCGTTTTCAGGTCCCCTTTCGGTCTCTTTGGCTAAAAGGACCTGTAAACTACCGTGTGGCTTGCTCCAGAGGTCCACATGCTCACACCCAGCACCACTACCACTTCCTAAACTTAGCTTTCTCCCCAAATCTGCAAGCCATTAGCAACTCCTGGAATCTCAAGAACATTTTTGTTTTGTAGCATGCAGACTCTCTTTCTTCTTCCTGCCCAATATATTGGTGTTGATAGAGACTCTTCTCCCTCCCCACGTTCTCTCTGTGCACCCCCACCGCCCCCCGCAAGAATCTGGTAGCCACTTTGGAATTCTGGGACACCTGAGCAAATGGAGATTGTACAGAATCTGGAGCATTCCTCAGACAAGGCTTTGTGGCAGAGGTCAGAGATAGGAGAGAAAGAGATAAAGGGTTAGCTTAAGCACATACGGGCACCAGCATGGAGGTAGGGCCTTGACCTATGTCTGGGCAGGAGGGTTGAGGGTTAAGTTAGTCAGGAGGATTAGATCAGTAGTTTTGGAGGAGGGTATTCCGTCTCCTTTTCGTAGGTCCAGAAAATACCTAGGGGGTTTCAAAATGCATGTGTTAGACAATGTTCTTTCTGCTTTGTTTTCTGCTTGGAGGACTTGCATTCCATTGTTTGTAAGGCATTAGAGCAGTGGGTTGTGCAGTGACTCCTTGGGGCCAGTGTGCTAAAGACTTTAGGTGTGCAGCTTAATTATAACATGCTTGGGGCTTGAGATGAGGGTGTGGGTCAGTCATAACTGGATGGGTGTGGGGACAAGAAAGTAGTGCGCATCGTCCTTTTCCCTGTCTGCCTCACCTGGATAAACATCTATTCCACTGTCTTCCATTATCATCTGTATACTAATAATTCCCAGTATTTCCAGTCCCGGTCTTCTGATCATTATCCAGCTTGCAAGTATTAGGCATCCTCAGTAGGAAGTCACCTCAGACTTCACCAGTCTCAACCCCACCCCTAGTCTTCTGTATCTTAGCAAATCATAGAACCGTCTCCCGGTAGCTCATGCCTGGAACCCAGGAGTCAACCGTGACCCTTCCATTGCCCTCATCCTCCACATCCAACCAGCCTCCTTATCCTGTAGACCCTTTTTCTTTGTAGCCCAAATCTTTCTACTCTGTATACAGTTCTATTCATCTCCATTCAAGCAACCGTCCTACCAGACTCTTGTCCCCTTAGATTCTGAATGGTCTTCAGTCCATCTTCTCCACTGCATTAGAGTGTTCATAGTAAAATACAAGTCCTGCTTAAAACTTTTTATGGCTTTCTGAGACCTTCAAATAAAGTCCAAAACTCTTAACATGATTTGTCAAACCCACCTTGATTTGGATCCTATGATAAGCTATTCTGCTTGCCTAGAATGCTTTTCCTTCTCCACACCCCCGGACACTCCACACACAGACACCTGCTAAGTGCCAGACTCAGCTAACTCCCCTCATATAAGGCTTCCTCTATCAAGACTCCGCTAATCACACCACGCTGCCTTTTTGTCTTGTTGGGCCAGAGCAGCCTGACTCCACCTGCTGTGCATTCCAGTAGTTACAGGATATGTTGAACAGGCTCTCTTTCCCCTGGACTGTGAGCTCCTGAGGGCAGGACCATTCTGATTTGTTGCTGAATCTCCCAGGCCTTGTGAACCATTTGTGCAATAAACCAAGAAAAGAATTCCCGTCCTTGACCTTTATTCTCCTTCTCTATTTTAGTGTCTAAACTAAATATTAGGAATTCTTAAATTAGAGTTGTTTTGGAAACAATGAGATGCCCTGGAAAGAACGAGAAGTGCATTCTGTTCTGGAAAAGTAGGCTAATAGCGTCATTCCTCCAGGCCTGGAATCCTCTGTGAAACAAGGGACTAGCTGATGGTCAGATTGCAAATATGAATCCTGGACCCCATCCAGATGGAGAGCATCAGGAGTGACGCTCAGGAATGTGTCGTTTTAAGAGAACTCCCTAAGTGATCCTGGCACTCAGCTAGGTTTGGGGATCCCCGATGGCTTTAAGATGATTTTTCAGACTCCCTACCAGCTATGAAATACTGAATCTCTTCAAACTCCAGAGATAAATATCACAAAGCTATTTTAACCATTTCTCCCCGTAGGCTACTGAAAGCATTAAAATGTTGGTGACATTGTGTCAGTCTGATACTGAAGAAATCAGAAATGTGGCCTCAGAAACTCTGCTGTCTCTGGGTGAGTTGTTCATTTCTGCTTGGCTGCTTACTTCTGATAATCTATCTCTAAGGGAAAAGTTTCAAATGCTGAGCCCTGTTAGCCATTTCCCCCCTTAGGCTATCTGCTCACACTTATACAAACAGAGAGTATGAAGAACCGGATGCAATTTCACCTTAAGCTGACTCCTTGTTCTACTGGTGTAGAAACTGAGGGTGAGGGTTTCTCGCTCCAAACTTCTGGATGGGTTCATCAGTCTGTGATGATTTGGAATCAAGAACATAGAAGGCAAACCATAAAGCAGAGGCAATAGTCAGTAATCCAATTTGGAGTCGAGGTTAGGATGGGCACTACCCAGAGCCCAGTGGTTGGCTGAGATTCTAGGATGCATTTCCCAGGAATGCTGTAACCCTCAGGGACCCTGACTCTAAGGTTGACCCTGACTGCCCAGGGACCTATGCTCACCTGATCCTGACACCAAAGACAAGAACTGAAGTATCTGTTTTATTCTGCAATATCCAGATAACCCTTCACCCTCACTTCATTTTAAAAAAAGTTCATGCCTAGCAGCTTTCATACTTTCATTTTGCAGGGTGGGGTGGGGTGGGCAGGGGCTTAGGAGGGTGGAGAGGCTTATTTTAACTTTTTTAAAAGAAAGGTACAGGCAGGAGTGAAGTTGAGCAGAGGCAGGAAGGAAGAGAGAGGAGGAAGAAGCATTTTTAAAATATGTTTAGTTCATCTTGGTTGCTTCCCCCTGCCCCTGAACACGAACCCAGGTCCTTGGGAGGTATGTGGACTGCGCTGGCCAAAGGCTACTGACCAAACCACTAGTCCACCTGAATATGCCAAGAGAGACTTTCTAAACTCTTCATAAAAATATATAAGCAGTGATTATAATTTTACTACATCAGTCTTTCAAAGTGCAAAAAAATCTATACTCCTGAAGGTCCTCAAATATAAATCTGTCAAGGATACTAGTTGGAAGAAAGCCACCCTACGGTGACTATTGTAGCTTAATAATGTAAGAGAGAATCTCATAGCATTTATAATCACCATAAAAATCACATTCATAGGTAGGCATTTTTTTATAGTTACTGGTTTAATAATGTTTTATTCCACCTGTGAATATATCATTTGATGCACGGGAATCTTAGCCATCATATGTTTATTTAAAGATAAAAGTTATTTCCTAGGACAGTTTTAGACAAAAATTGTTTAATTATTAAAAAATGTGCCCAGGATAGTGTTAGTTTAAACGAGAAGTTCAAACTGGTATCCCTGGTGTTCGAAAATAACAATGAAGATGAGCCAGAAAATTGTAAAGATATGCTACCTACAAGGCATATCTTTCCAGGGTGACCCAAGGAAGCTGATACATATTAACTGTGTATGTGTTGACGGTACCCAAGCAATCGTGATGACAAAGGGCAGACAAAAACATCAGGGTTCCAGATTTGGGCCCAGTGGAGAGGGTGAAACTGTGGGAAGAAAATGGGCCTCGTGGACAGTTGCTCCAGAATCAGCAAAGAGTCTGCCCAGTGGGACCAGGACACAGAGCCGGGGAAGGCAGTCATGCTTCATGGTAGAAGGAGGACCAGCATGCCAGTCGTCTGAGCTGGAGCCCTTGTGGTGAAATTACACTGGGTGCCACTATAACCAGAAGGCAGCTAGGGGAATTGCTACTCCAAACCCCTCCCACCAGTTTGAACCAGAGTCTCAGGATCCACCCATTGGATATCCAGCTCTTCAGCTTGAAGGAAGAAAATAGTCTTATAAAAGAGACAAAACCTCAGTGCTACCAACTAGCACCACCCTGTGGGTGGAGGCAGAACTGCAGCCTGATTGCTGATTGTAAGCCAATGAAAAGGAGACTGGACTTGGATGCCAGAGGAAGGCTCTAGATCCCCCACACAAACTCCAACCCCACAGGCTGCTATCTCGGGCCCCAATACACGGTTCACCTAAGAACTTCAACAGATGCAACCAGTGCACAAAACTCAAGGATTTCCAGTGTTCAAACCAAGATCCAGGCATCTCTGGTGCAAGGCAACACCCTACACAAGACCATCACTGCAGGGAAACAGAACCCACAGAAATATAAACATAATGCCAACAGAGCAAAGAAACAGAAATGTATGGAAATTATGGATCCTATTAAAAACCATGGAGAATCTGATTTTTTGAATGAGTTTTAACAAACCTTCAAAGAATTGATACCTATTCTTCTCAAAGTCTTCCAAAGCATTGAAGAGCAGGGAACACTCCCAAATACTTTCATTGAGCCCAACATCACACTGATACCAAAAGCTGATAGAGACATCACCAAGAAAGAAAATTAGATGCAAAAATTCTAAAACAAAATGTTAGCAAGCCAAATTCAACAATGCATTAAAAAGATCATTCATCATAACCAAGTGGCATTTATCCCAGGGTTGCGAAGATGATTCAACATTTGTAAATCTATTAATGTCATACACCATATCAACAAGAGCAAGGAGAAAAATCACATGATCATATCAATAGACACAGAGAAACCTTTTGACAAGATCCAACACTCATTTATGATAAAAAAAAAACCCTGCATAAAATAGGGATAGAATGTACATACCTCAACATAATAAAAGCCATACATGACAGACCCACAGCCAGCATGGTGAAAAATTGAAAGGATTTCCTCTTAGGAACAAGGCAAGGCTGTCCACTCTCACCACTGCTATTTACTAGAGGTTTTAACCAGAACAATTAGGCAAGAAAAATGAAGGAATCCAAATTTGAAAGGAGGAAGTAAAATGAACATTATTTGAAAATGACATGATGGTATATATATATATATATATATATATATATATATATATATATATATCCCTCAAAACTCTGTCCAGAATCTACTAGAATGAATCAATGAATATAGTAACATAGCAGGCTACAAAATCAGTGCACAAAAATCTGCTGTATTTTTATATGCAAGCAACATGCTAGAATAAAACGAAAGCAAAAATATCATACTTTTTAAAATAGAGGTAAGAAGAATCAAATATCTTAGAATATGCTTAACAAAGATGGTGAAAGACCTGTACAATGAAAACTACAAGTCTTTCTTGAAAGAAATAGAGCAGAATACAAAGAGAGGGAAAAAAATCCCCTGCTCATGGTTGGGAAAAATCAACATCATTAAAATGGTCATCTGACATAAAACAATACACAGAATTAATGCAATTCCCATTAAATTAAATTCCCACAGACTTATTTCCAGGAAATAGAACAAAAGATCTTAAAATTTGTATGCAACAACAAAAGTCCCCCCAAAACCAAAGCAATTATGAGGGGAAAAAAAAAGCAATCTGGAGAGAGTACACTCCTAGGCATTGAGCTATACTACAAAGTTATCATGACTAAAGCGGTGTGGTACTGGAATAATAAGAGTAACAGAGCAGTAGACTAGAACTGAATCACCAGACACTGACCCACTCACATACAGTCAATCTATGATGAAGAAGCCAAAAGCATATGATGGAGAAAGTAAAAGTCTTTTCAATAAATGGTGTTGGGATAACTGGATAGCCACATGCAAAAGAAAGAAGCTAGACCACTCTCTAACACCATTCACAAAAATTAACTCAAAATGGTCTAGAGATTTGGACATAAGACCAGAAAATTCTTAGAAGAAACATAGGAAAGACATTCTGTGACATCAGCCTTACAGAGATCTTTGGGGACTTGACTCCAGCATCAAGGGGGCAAAAAAGAAAAATAAACAATTGAACAATTGGGACTATATTAAAGGACAAAGCTTCTGCACAGTGTAAGAAGACATCACCAAAACAAACAAACAAACGAAAAAAACCTATTAACTGGGCTAAGATATTTGTGTTCCATGTTTTTGACAAGGGCTTAATATCTAAAATATACAAAGAATTCATAAAACTCAGTAACAGGAAAATAGGCAATTCAGTTGAAACATGGGAAGAGGAATTGGAGAGACATTTTTCTGAGGAGGATGTAGAGATGTCCAACAGGCATGAAAAGTTGTTCCTCTTCCCTGGCTCTCAGGGAAATGCAAATCAAAACAATAATGAGATATCACCTTACCCCTGAGAGACTATCATCCAAAAGTCTGGAAACAACAAATGCTGGTGAAGATGTGGAGAAAAGGGAACAGTTTTACACTGTTGGTGGGAGTGCAAATTGGTGCAATCCCTATGGAAAACAGTATGGAGATTCCTCAAAAAGTTGAAGATGGAAATTCCAAATGACCCCTCCGTCCCACTACTGGGTGTTTACCCAAAAGATACAGAAACACTAATTTGCAGAGATTTATGCATCTCCCCCATGTTTGTTGTAACCCTAGTTTCAGTAGGTAAGAACTGGAAACTCCTAAGTGCCCAACATCAGATGAATGGATAAAGAAGATGTTATAAATATATACAATGAAAACTACACAGCCCTTAGAAGAGATGAAACCCTGTCATTTGAATCAACCTGGGGATTATGCTAAGTGAGAAGAAAAATAGATACCAGATGACCTCACTCATAGGTGAAATGTGAATACAAGCAAAGGAACTGAGGAAACAAAACCAACCCTTGGACACTTGCAGTAGAACTGAGATTACCAATAGGGAATGAGAGAGGTGGCAGGGGCAGGGAAGTGGTGGCAGAGCGCACACTGCACAGTGGTGAAGAACAAACACTTGGTGATTTGGTGGCAGGCAGGGAGTGTTGACATTTGTCTTAGGAATAGGGAAACTGCACAACTGGGGAACCTACACATATGAGTTTTTTTAGCATGTAAAATTGGAATTATTTCAATAAAATTTGTTTTCAACTAGCAAATCAGGTGCACCCTGGTAGAGCAGTGGTTTGGTCAACTGCCTCTGGACAAAGAACAAGCCACATACATCACAAGAACCCAGGTTCATATCCTCAGTCAGGGAGAACAACCAAGATGTACAACTAAATAAAAAGTAAAGTGCTTCGTCCTCCTCTCTCCTCATCATCATTCCTACCTGCATGTTTCCTTTAAAAAAAAAAACAAAAAAACTAGCAGATCAAAATCCACTGGAAACTGGACAATAGTGAGAGAGAGCGCGCCCAAGTTATTTCACTGTAATCACACTGGGTAACACCCAGAGAGGACGTGTTGTGTGCCAGGTACTGTTGTGAGCAATTTGCATTAAGTTGCTCATTTCTTCCGCTTAAGAACTTCATGAGAGAGGAAGCTCAGTTAGTCCCATTTTAAAGAGGGGTATGATGAGGTGTGCTGAGGTGGTGTAATTCACCCATGTGCACCCCAACTAGTCCAGCACTGAAATGGAATCCTGATCATCTTGATCACCTGGGGGAGGGGGGAGAAGAGAAAACCTCTAAATTGGAATCTACTTAACAAAAATTAGCAAACCAAACTCAACAAAACATTGGAAGGATTCTAATGATGACCACCTGAGATTTATTCTGGAGACAGTTCAAGATATGTGAATCTTTCAATGCAATACACCACATCAGTGACAGGAAGGGCAAAAATCATATGATCATATCAATAGATGCATAGAAAACATTTGATAAGATTAAGCACCCATTTATGAGCTCTCAGTAAAATAGGAATAGAAAGAACATACCTCAACATAATAAAGGCTCTATATTATAAGTTGACAGCTAACATCATACTCAGTGGTGAAAAACTGAATTCATTTCCTGGAAGATCAGGAACACAAGGGTTTCCACTGTCATCACTCCTGTTCAACATCATATATGTCCTAGCCAGAGCAACTAGGCAAGAAGAAGAAATAAAATGAATCAACATTGTAAAAGACATAAAACTATCACTATTTCCAGATGACGTGATAATATATGTAGAAAACCTAGAGTCCACCAAATAACTTTTAAAGTTAATAAATGAGTAAAGTGGAAGGCTGCAAAATTAGTATACAAAAATGTGTTGCATTTTATATGCTAACAATAAGGTAGAAGAAAAACAAATAACAAATCCTACTTGCAATAAGAACAAGAAGAATCAAATACCATGGAATAAACTTTAAAAAGGAGATGAAAGACTTGTATAATGAAAAATGCAAAACATTGTTAAAAGAAATTGATGTTAATAAAAAGAAATCGCTATTCCACGCTCATGTATGGGAAGAATTAGTATTACTAAAATGCCCATCTTACCTAAAGATGTATACAGATTTAATACAATCCCTATCAAAATCCATTAGCATTTTTTAAGAAAGTAGGACAGTATTTTTTAAGTTGTATGAAATCACTGGAGACTCTGAATAGCCAAAGCAGTTATGAGAAAAAAGAACAAAAGTGGAGGTATCACACGTCCTGGCTTCAGACCATACTACCAAATGATAGTAATCAAAACAGTATGATATTGGGATTAAAAACAGGCATACAGATCAATGGATTAGAATTAAGACCCCAGAAATTAACACCTAGATGGTCAGCTAATTTGTGACAGAGGCGCTAAGGGCATACAATGAAGAAAGGAAAGTCTTATTAACAAATGGTGTGGATGGCCATATGTAAATTAGAATTTCTCTGTGAGCAAAATAGGAGCTGGCCTGAAATTAGGCAGTTTGGGGTTTTGTTTGTTTTTTAAGGAAAGGTGCAGGCAGGAATAAAGGCAAATAGGCAAGCAGGCAGGAAGAAAGAAAAAGAAGGATTTATTTTTTTATTTAGTTGTTCATCTTGGTTGTTCCACTTCTTAAAACCTGGGTCCTTGGGATGTATGTGGACTGTGTCTGGTGACTTTATGCACTAGACCACCAGGTTGTGCCTAATTAGTGGTTTTTAAAATAGCTTTTGTTAGCTACAGCGGCCCAGGGGCCCTGCATCTCTCTGTCTCCCTCTGTGATCAGTTGGGAAAGTGATGTCTTAATGCTTTATATATCAGGGTTTGCATAGGTATTTTGTTTCAAATATGGGTTCTTCTCCAAATTAATAAAAAGTTGAAAACTACTGAGTTAGGTGAAAAAACCCAGCATTTGGCTCAGAAAAGTAAAAGCATGGAGAAATAATCAGTGAACATCTCTAAAAACTGGCAGCTTTTGCTTATGGAAGAATTTGCTACAAAGTGTTTAAAAACAAGTACATCTCTACTTTCATACCTAATATATTCCTGAAAAAGTTAAATATACCCAAACAAGATAAAAGAAAGCCCGGACTTTGGTTTATTGAAAGAATTCTGTTTCTAAAGACTGCGAAGTGTTCTAAAATTTGTGATTACACTTCTTTTATTAAACCCACTGATATCATTATATTTCTAGCATCTCATAAATTTTACTTTTGTTTTTCTTCACCATGAACTTACAATGGAGCACAGCTAAAGATTTCCATCTTTTTCCTCTCACTTGTATTAATGCATGGAAATATGCTTATCACTAGAATCTGTTCTTCATTTTGCCGTTATCTTTTTATAAAAATAGGAAAAATGGAGCAAGATGGTCAGATCATTTGCAAATACATGTTAGCTGTTCAGGATGGCATTACTGACAAAAACTGAGCTAGCCTTTGACTGGTAGATGGACTTCCCAGTAAAGAGTAATATTTTAGCTAAGTTTTAAATCCTAAATTTGACTTTATGCAAGATCATTTAGATATACCAATATATAATATATGAAAGTAAAAGTTACATAAAAGTTCAATGCACTGAAGTCGAAGACCAGACATACGGAAATCCCCAAAGCACTTAACATGTAGTGCATGTGATTTCTTGGGAGTAAGTCTATCCTGTGAAATTATGGACATCAAATGGCCATAGAACTTCTCCTCAGACTCATATGCTTGGCAGTCTCGTGGCTCTGAAATTAGCTCAAAAGTTCTTGGTTGTTCTAAACATGACCTAAAAAACATGATGAAGATTAACAGAAGATGACTTTTCTTTGCCTGAAGTTAATATTAGCAAAATACATATAACAATTCATACCTAAACATCTGGTGTTTGTTTATTGTCCTGAGCAGTGAATAAAAAAAGAAGCTAAGTTCAAACTTATATTCATTTTAAATGTCCTCTATTCAGGAGAAGATGGGCGACTGGCGTATGAACAGTTGGACAAATTTCCTCGAGAATGTGTTAAAGTGGGAAGTCGTCATGGAACCGAAGTTGCCACAGCCTTTTAATTACAAGTCAACTCTGCCTGACAGCTGTCTCAATAAATGGCCATTTTAATCAAAATGGTGCTGTCTTGTAGCTGGAATATGTCTGAAACTTGAAGAGTTCTATTGAGGTCTGGAAATTCAGCTTGTTGTAGAAAGAATTCCAAGTCCAGTTTCACAGCACCTGGCTCCTTTCTTTCGGCCTAATACAATAGGGCTGTGTTTTAGTCAGTAGATGACATTGTTGATTGCATCTGACATTTAGTAAGAAATGTCCGTCCTACTGAATATATGGAATTTTAAAATAGCCATCTTTGTACTTTTTTGGACGTTATTCTAAAAGCTTGAAATAGTCCTGTGATACTTTGATAAATATCATATGCCTTGCAGTTTTTCTCTGTTGTGCTCTCAGGGTTGAGTGCCCCACCCCCAGCCCCTGTTAGCTGCCTAATTTTGTCTTCAAGGAAAAGCAAAAAAGAAAAAAAAGAAAAAAGAAGGAATATCTTCAAATAAAGATTTGCCTGTAGAACCTGGCAAAACAACACATTGTGAGACCTTAAATTTTTAAATTTTCATTTCTGCAAGCCACCAGTGTTTGTTTTCTATCTTGAAAATTCCCAAAAGCATATTTCCACTGTGGTCAGAAGATACAGGTAGATGACTACAAACTACTCCCCTTATACCCTATTACCCTTATACTCAGACTCATTTAAAAAAACAAAACAATTCAATGTTTGAACTTTTTTAAAAACAAGAACCATTTATATAGTACTTTTACAACAGAGATAATTTGCTGCTAGGACAAATCAAAACTAAAAGTCATGGATTTATAAAGCCGTGATGATGTTCTTTGAGGTGAAAACCCAGATGTCAGAGGAATCTTGATATAGGAGAAGAGGGACATTCAAGGTGGTCCCTGCTTCTGTAAAAATTGCCATGAGGTTAGAAAAAGGAATACCCTGAAGGGTGGTTACTGCCCCAGAGAAATAATTTACCACTGGGTAGGATCCTTTGGCCAAATAATTAAATCAACAGCTCTAATTATTGTTTCTGTATCAGGGTAGCAAGTCCATGAAATAAATCCAAAGTCTTTCACTAACTCTTATTAAAATAGCTTCTCTTCCTTTTAAGAGTATACAAGGTGGGTTATGCCAAGATATGAAAGTAATTTGTGTGAGTGTAATTTAAACTGTGGAATAACAATTGTACTCTACACGTTTGCATAAAATATCATTTAGATGTCATTTAAAATATTTACATTTTAGCAAGACCTTTCAAAACAACTCTGATTTCATTTTAAAGTAAAAATTATTCGCCAGACTTTCTGGCAAATGGTTCTTTCAACTGTGAACTTATAGTGTGTATATATATATATATTTGTATATTTATAAATATTATGTATATGCATATATCCTTCATTTTAAAGGTACACTGTACAGTATGCAGTTAGTATGTATAGTCTATAGTTTATGTTAAATGGTTGAAATGATTTTTTTTTTAGAAAGTCAAATCACAAATGTTAAAGTTTTTGGTTTTTTTTTTTAACATTTTGAATCTTGCATGAGTAATTAATTCCATATTTTTTATATTCACTTTGGCGTTTTATTTTTTGATTGAAGGGGGGTTGCTTTTAGTTTTGTGGTATTTGTATCTGTCACTCTTTCAATCATGTAAGTTAAAATAAAAATTATTTTTAAATTACTAGCTTCATGTACAGTCTGAATTCTTTCACATACCCTCTTGAGATGGCATTTACACAACATTATACCTCATTTTCCACTTGAATTTATTCTTACCTTGAAATTTCTGCATCTATAAATGAGGATCATAACATTTCCTTCTCAGACTGGTTTTAGGCTAATTGGAGGAAAAAAAAGCTGCATTTCAGAGTTATGACATCTATGGCTAGAAAATGTGAGCTCCTTGAGAGTAAAAAAAAAAAAACAAAACAACAACTTCATTTATTTGTGTCTCTTTCCAGCCCAAACCCCCACCAGATGCAGCAGAGAAGAACCTCTAGCCTTCCACTTTGAGAGTAAATATTTACTGAGTGACTTACTAAATACCATAATTGCTTTTACTGAGTCAGCAGTAAAACTAATCTCTCCTATTAAGTTTGTTACTGCACTGTTTAACTAAATTGCTTTACTTTACAAAACTTTAAAGTAAAATTAAAAGCCAAAATTCAGAAAATACCCAGCACATTAAAAAGCAAATTCGTCTGGGAAGCCTGTGTGGTTTCTGTTCTCAGAGTTGGTGGAAAACGCTTAATTAGCAACATCAGAGTTTTAAATAAAGTTCTGACTATAACTTTTAAAAAGGAAACAAAGCAATCAAGCAAATCTAAGCAAGAAATTCTTAGATTCTGATAACAGAATAGGGGCTACCAGAGGGCCAGGGGTCTCTGGGTGGGCAGAATGAGTAGAGCAGTTTGTTTGGATGGTGCTGAAAGACAACTTCGGTGTTGACCGTTTTGCCACAGATAACGTTTGTAGAGGTAGGAAGCTGTACTCCTGAAATTTATGCAGTAATGTAAACTAATATTCCCCTAATTTTTAAAAAAAGCTCTTCGATTCAAAGATCATGTTGGTATTTATCAGAGAGGAAAGGGGCTGGAGTGTGTGTTAAATAAGTACAAGGAGTCCTTTGTAAGGTACTGGATGGAAACTAGAATTTTGGGGGTGGTCATAATGTAATATACAGACAGATTGAATTACAATTCTGGACCCCTTAAACTTAACTGATGTTTAATGTTACTTCAATCAAAGGCAACAAAACCAAGAAAAAGAGCAAATTAGTCACCAGAAAAGTATTTTTATCTTTACATTTTCACAGAGATAGTATCTGTCTCTTGTGATTTTTTGATTTTGAGAAAGTTCTATCTTGGGCAAGGAGCAATAGTTGTTTACTAAAAACCAGACCTCTAACTTTGCGTTTAGACAACAAGTATTTATTGAATTCTTATTTGGAATAAGATGTATGCTGGGACTGTTTTTGGTACTGGAAATACAACAGTGAAGTAAAAAAAAAAGCAGATAAAATCTCTACCTTTGCATGGCTCATATCCGGCCAAGAGAGACAATAAGACTGAGTAGGGGAATACGGTTGGATTGAGAGATGTGACAGAGCAAAGATCCCAAGATTAAAGTGATTAGGGAAGAACGAACAGAAAATTATATTTGAGGAAAGACCTTGATGAGCTAATGCGTGAGCTGGGCAGATCTCACTCTGGGAAGAACATTCCTGGCAGAGGCAACAATAAGCAAACCTTGAAAAAGGGTCATGCTTGGCGGGGTTTTAGATTTTCTAGTAGCCACATTAAAAAAAGTCAGAAGAACAGGGGAAATTAATTTTAACAATTTATTTTAACCTAGATTATCCAAAATATGATTTCAACTGGTAACCGATATAAAATTAGTAGTAGGATATTTTACATTCTCTTTCTCACACTGTTTGAAGTCCAGTATATACTTTATACTTAGAGCACATCTCTATTCAGACTCGTTGCATTTCAAATGCTCCATGTGGCTAGTGGTTACCATATTAGACCCTGCAGGTCTATGTTCCCCAGTTATCCCAGTAGTAGTTATTTTTTCAGAGGAAGGGTACAGGCAGGAATGAAGGTGAGCAGGCAGGAAGAGAGAGGAGGAAGCATTTTATTTATTTTTATGTAGGTATTCATCTTGGTTGTTTCCCCGCCAGCCCTGGAACAAACACCCAGGTCCCAGGGCTGGGTGAACTGGGTGGATTGCACTCAGACCTAACCACGACTCCGCCAGATCACACCTCAAGTGCTATCTTTTACTGCATCTGCACAAACATACCTATGCGTGCACACATGCATGTAAGTGCATGTGTCTTCAGGGTCCAACTATGAATTTATGTTTCATTTCATTGTCAGTCTTTTCAGTACCTCATAATCTAGAATAGCATCCCCTCCCCTCCTTTTTAAAATATCCACGTCAGTATATTTGCAGAATATATAGGCATATACATACTGTAGGGTGTCCCAGCTTTAAACAAGGAGTCCAGATTCTACTTTGAAAGTAGAGCGAACAGGATATGTTTATAAGTTGAAAACAAGATGTGAGACAGATGAAAGTCAAGCATAGATCCAAAAATTTCTGAACTGAAAAATTGGAAGGATGGAATGCCATCTTTTGGGATAGGAAACTAAGAAGTAGTGGATTTAGAAATGAGGACCAAGAATCCTGTTTTGGACATGTTAAGTTTGAGAAGACTTATAGTCATTCAAAATGAGATAAACACGTTGGTGACTGAATATTTCTGGAGTTCAGGTGAGAAATTCAGTTAAAGATATCAAATTGGGAGTCGTCAACCTATGAGTAACATTTAAAACCATGAGATTTGTTTTCAATTCCTCTAGGAAATACAGATAGAAACAGAGGTTGTTTGGAGTGAGTCTTTGGACATATGCCAATATTTATAGATCATAAAGAACGTGGGAAACCAGCAAAGGAAAGTGAAGACTGGCCAGTAGGAGAAAAATAAAGAGTATTAACAACTTAGAAGCTAAGTAAAAAATTGTTTCAAGGAGAGAAAATGCAAATTGTTGAGGATGGAGAATTGGCTTCAGCAGAACAAGGTTATCAGTGACCCTGACAAATAAATTCAGTTGATTCATTGGTTGAAATCCTCTTTGGAGTCCATTCAAGAGAGAATGGAAGAAAACTTGAAATGGCAAGTATGACAACTCTTTGAAGAGTTTTGTATAAAGGAAAGCTGAAAAATGAATGTGCAATAGAAGGGGTTACGTGATGTCAGGAGAGTGTTTTATGAAAATAAGTAGAATGTGTTTGTTGATGAGTCAAAGGATTCAGTTAGGATGGAAAAATTAGGAAGGCAAGAGAAGAACAATGGAGACTGAATCATAGAACAATCCTTGAGTAGAGACGGTCGATTGGAATCTACTGAATAAATGAAGAAAGCATCGTTACTAACAAGAGAAAAGTCAAGAGTATTGGGCATAGTTGTAGGTAGGTAGGTGGAAGTAATCATGAGAGCTATGGAAGTTCTTTTTAGATTGCTTCTTTTTTCTCGGCAAAAATAGGATCAGTATAGAAAATCAATGCCATAGAGGGAAAACTCTAATAACATACAAATAAGCAGGTTATGAATTGTGAATTTATAGAAAGAAGTTGAGCTTATGTTAGGCGAGTCAAAGTAGAATGGACAAGTTCTCTGTAGGTCCTACTTCTAAAAAGATGCATAGAAAGGAATGGGCTTAGAGTATGTTAGGGGAAATCAGCTTAATTTAAGCTGAGATTCTGTGTACCAGAGAAAAACTTGGTTTAGCAGAAGTCATAGAAGGCCTTCAATGCCAGGCTGAAACATCTAGGCATGCATTGCCTAAAACTGGTGTGTTCCATTCTACAGTGTTGCTAAGTGATGTATTCCAGAGTTCTTGACTATCAACTTCTGTTACTGACAATGGTGTCCCTGAAGAACTGTGGGCCTTTCTGCACAGTAACTAAGTGCTGTATTTTTTCTAAGAGACGTTGGTCTCGAATTTGCCACTACTTTGTGGGACTCTTTCGGCTTCTCCGGAGATTGTGGAATATCACTCTTGTGAAAATTTTCTTGAAAAAGGAGAAAGGACAATGCCTCCTTCCTGCTGAGAGTATTTTCCATAAAGAAAAATTTGTGGTACTTGGCCATATATTGAAGAATAAATCTCTACCCATTGAGAAGAGGGCTCAAGCTGCCTATAGAATCGGACTGTTGGCCTACACAGGTACGATTTAACCAGTGGTATTAAAAGAAGTGTTTCAAAATCTTTTTGATTGTCATAACACTGCAAGTTACTGATTCTCATAGCAGCTCTGGTCTTAAAACTCTAATGATATTTCCTTTGCCTAAATTAATAGTTATTTTTCTTTGCTTCACCAAAGATATTACTACTTTCTCCTCAAGGATCTCATTTTAAAAGAATATGTTCATCATATAAATTACTAAATAGTTTTGCACTTTCATTAAGTAAAAATACATATGTATATTATATATACATGGAAATTACCTATCAAAGTTCTTACTATCATAAAACATATCAAAGTATCTATACCGAGTTGATAAAATTCCAACTTAGTGAGTGATATGATTCTAACACAGAGCAAAAGCACTAGTTTAGTTTTTCATCTTGTAAAAATGCATTACACAGGAAATAGCTTAGAAAAATCATCAAGAAGTTAATGCTTTTAAAACACCTACCAGGAAAGCCAATAGGTGCATCAGTGAAAAGCAACTATTAATTGGCTAAAAGTGAAACAGTAAGCCATTTAAGCACCCACCATTCTAATTATTCTCAAGTCCAAACTTTCTCCACTTTTGTTTCTGATAAATTTCAGGGTACATAATTAAACTTTGTAGATAATATTGAATAATCTCTCACCTAATTAGAAACTCTAGTTGTAACTATATGTGTCATAGATTTTTTTTTAAGTGGGAAGATGAGTTACTTAGAATGTAGTTTGATAAACTAAATCTTTCAAAGGATGGTGCCCATGAGAGAAAACATTTCTAGTTTTCAAGATACAAGGTGCCAGAATGGTTGAGAACCTCTGACCTCAAGCTAGAAGACAGGAAACTCAGGAGAATGCCCCTGTCATGGAGAATTAATGGCACCCACCACAGAAGTAACTCAGTTCCTTGTGCAGCTTCAGTCATCATTTGGGGAAAGACTTACAAATTATAAAATCATCAGAATCCTTTAACTTAATGTTATTTAGCTTTAACTGTACTGATAGGAAGTGAAGAAAAGGGTTGTGCCCAGTCTGCAGCTAAAGCTTTAACATTGGATAGAATATGCTTGGGCCCATGGACGTGTGGGAGGAAACCCAAGTAAGAGAAATCCAAACTGGATCCCCACTCCAGGGACTGGAATCAACTCTGCTACTCCTCACTCTCTCCTCTTCATCTAATACCTTCCTGGCTAGTGCCTTGTTAGAGTTTGGGATTTGACTTGGAATTCAGGCATCTGATGAAAGTGGTGTCTGAGATCAGTCTAAGTCTAGTAACCAAAACCAGGAAAAGCTTCTAGGGTCATGCTGGTCCCAGATCTGCAAAAGAGTAGAGGTGAGAGATGTGTCAGGAAAATGGGCCAACAGTGATCACCCAATCATGAAAAACCTCTGTCATATCACTTTAGATCCAGGCTTTACTGCTCAGCCTTTTGGTTTTCTTCTGCCCTGATGCTCTAGCATGTTCTCAGGTACTAAAAACAGAATCGGAAATGAGAACAGGAGAAAGATTTGCTAGGTGAACACAACCAGGTTTTATTCACTTTGAAATGCTCGCTCCTAGGACCTGCAGCCTTGGCAGGCAGGGGTCTTCCAGTGTTTTTTCAAATCATCCCTTCATTATCAATAGGCTGTCTCATCTTCGGAGCAGAATGGAGGTGGGTGGAGGGAAGAAAGATAAGAAAAATCAGAGTATCCAAAGTGCCATTTATACTGCAACAAGAATAGAAACATAAGAGCACTCAATTATCACGAGCTACAGGAGACCCCAAATATTGTTGGAAATGCAAATGCTTATTTTACAGGAGGACCAATGGCTGGGAGATTTGCTGGGGGATACATGACAGAAATAGCTAATTTGTTGCAAGATCAGATGACATCTAAAGCAAAGATCCTGCTGCTCCAAAGCGTAGCCTGCTGGTGCTACTTAAATCCTGCCAGCCAGAGAGAAGCCAGACATCTGCAATTTATTCCTATTTTAATCAAACTTTTGGATAAAAAACTTGAGTCTACTGCCAAAAAAAGGGAAATAAACAGGAACCTCCTCGTTCAATTTTGGGCATGCTATGTTCTCTCTGTCATGACGTGCAATAATTTGTCTTACGTAGAAGAACTGAAAAAGCACCGTTTTCTAAAATGTCATTTGCAAATGCTGTCTGCTGAGAATTGGTCTGGATGGCCTGAGAATTTTGCGGAGGTGTTATATTTCCTAATTGGTTTTCACAGGAATTAATTTCTTGAAATGCAGTTACATGATAGAGCAGTCTGCACAATTGGATTACCCAAAAGCTGAAATAAATAATAAAAATCTGTAGTGTTCTCTGGTGTTTTCTTTAGGTAGTTGAATAATTTTCTGTAAAATTTCATACAGTCACAGCAATAATCAAACTTCTGAAAAGAATTGCCGTTTAAAATGACCTCGTGAAAGGTAAGTTCATAAGATGGGAATTCATGGAAGGTGTGCTACCTCTATTGGCTGAAATAAAATATTTGCTGTGAAATAAAGAGAAATGCATTGGATTATTCAGTCTGTTTGAGGATTTAAGCCTGGGTGAAGCACCCCCATGCACCCCCAGATTGGAATTTCGCTTTTAAACAGTTTGTGCCATCAGATCATGTACAGAAAAAGAGTCATTCTCTAGTTTAACAAATGCATCAGTGGAGACATTTGGTTAATTTCTAACATTCTTTTGAAAAGGTAAGTCTGCTATCTGTGGGAAATCGCATGAACAAGGTTAATGATTTATTTTTTTTTACAGAACACCGCCTACGGACTTGACTTTTTTTTTTTTTTTTAAGAGGAAGGCAGGCAGGCAGGACTGATGGCAGGCAGGCGGGCAGGAAGCAGAGGAGCTGCGCATTCTGGTGGTTCCCACCCCCGCCTGGGCCTGGGTCTGGGACCCGGTCCTTGGATTGCTTGCGGACTGCATTGCTGCGGTGGAAGGCTCCAGACTTGAAGGCAGCGACACGGTCAGCATCTGCTCAGATATTCACGTTCTTGTTGCCCCGCCCTTATCCTTACTAACTTCAGCACAGCCTGCGGGCGGCCATGTCTCTGTCTCTGGCAGGCTGGGGTGGTTTTCTGGCTACTGGAACGTGGATTTCCGCACACCAGGCCGCCTGCAGGCGTGGAGAAATCAAAAGCGGGTCTCAAGACCTCCGGCGCAGCTCCAGGTGGAGACGGAGCGCTGCGTGTGCAGATACCTAAACAGTCCTAAGTTAGGGTCTTACATTTTTTCATACAAAGATTTTCACTCTCCCTATTTTGTCTGCTAGAGAATATGTTTAACAGAAAACAAGCCCTTGACCTTTACGTAGCCCAGCTGGGTTAAAAGCTTCATTACAAACGCTAGTATTTATGGAGAGCTGCCTAAAGGATATGTGTGCGTTTAACTACACTAACATTTACTTCTTCGCTTAAGTTACAGCTACTGTAGATTGAAATATGTGCTTTCATCTTTCACAGACTTGCTTTAGCTTTGCAGGAGGCTTCCACCTTTCAAGGAGTGGTCAATAAAAAATAATAATAATAAAAAAAAACAGTAGCGTTGGTACATCCTGGTGGCTCAGGTGTTAAGCCCATGCCTGGGTTGTAGCCTCCATACAGCCCAGAGACCCCAGTTCAAGGCCCCTGTGTGGAGGGAGGGTGGGACACAACTAAAATGAACAATTTAAAAGAAATGCCTCTTCTTCCTCTATTCCTTCCTGCCTGGGGCCTGCCTGCCTTCATTCCTGCCTGCTTCCTTCCTCTTAAAAAAAGTCGTGTAGTTTCATCATCCTCATTGTGTTTACGGTAGGAATGCTGTCAGGGATACTAGCTGCATCATGTGGATTCACAAGGCTCTCAGGGGAAATTTCTCAGATCTTAAACCAAGAAAAGCTGTGCTCTGCTGAGCAACTATACATTTCATTTTTTATGGATTTTTGTGAACTATGTAACTTTCTGTAACTAGAATCCAGTTTGTGGTAAATTAAGAGTTCGAGATCAGAAACTGAGTGACAGTCAGAAATTACTATTTTTTTTTCCCTTTTTAACTTTTTCGTTTTTTTAATTTTCTTTTTGCTTTATTTTTTAGAAATTACTCTTTTTGTCAGGTAAGAAAAAAGGCAAGCAGGCAGGAAGAGACGAGGAAGGAGCATTGTTACTTATTTTTATCTTAGTTGTGCATCTTAGTGGTTCCCCCCGACCTGAGGACATGAACCTGGGTCCTTGGAATGTATGTGGCCTGTGCTAGACCAGAGGTGGCTGACCTAACTGCTACTCTACCTGGATGTGTGTAGAAAAGGCTTTTTAAATTATATTCAATTTTTTTCTCAAAGTAATATATGAATTCACTTTAAAAAGCCAAATAATGCCAGACTTCTGATAATAACAGCCTCCTAACCTGCTCCTGAGTCATACTCCCAGAGGCAACCATTTGAATTCTTGTGACTGTTTCTTCTGATATTCATTTAATACTTTACTAATTTTTTTCTAATTGTAGATAGTTTCCTTTTGACTTCTTGACAGACAAGGACTTAGCATTTCAGCATTACTTGCCTATGTCTGCTTGCCCTCCTTAATTTCACTTAATGCAATTGTTGACTGAAACAATAGTTTCAGGATTTTACATAACCAGCTTAGATCATGTCATAAGGTGACATTTTCTTCTTTGTCCTACTCTGTGTTTTCCCTGGAGTGAATTCGTGTTATTGCTTAGTTTTCTGTATGATTATCACTAATTATTTCCACACTCTCCTCTATAGCTGTTTAATGCCTCTGAGCAAAATTACACACTGAGTGACTTGTCAGCTCTGATTTTTTGAAGACAGCCCACCATCATGGAAGCCTCCATGTTCGTGCTCTGATCTGGGCCTCCATACAGCTAACAAACATTTCAGAGCTTCCTTTCAATTCCCAGGAATCCCCTTAGCCGCTTGTGTTGGACCTTTTGTTTCTAATATATTATCGTTTTCCGTGGTTCACTACAACATTTGAATTTGCAATAGATTTTCCAGTAGTTTCCTGAGAATGAATCTGAGGTACCGTTTTTGAGAACTTGCATGTCCAATGTCTTAATTCTTCACTTGAGTAATCTTCAGCCAGTCCTTGAACCTGGAGCAGCCTCAGAAGACATCAGTGCGTCAGGTGCACCCTCAATTCCCCAAAGAAGGAAAGAGCTAAGTTACACTCATATGCTTTGTCCCAGCATCACCAGTCAGGTCGGTCACTCATCTCTGCTGCTGAAATCTGGATTGTTACAGTTTTAGAGCTTCCTACTCCTGGAAGGAAACATCAGATCTAGACAGGAAACAGCTTCTGTAGATTTCCAGAGGGATTCTGCCTAATAAACAAGGATACATTTATCCCTTAATTTCTTTGGTTTTAACATGTAGCATAGCATTGTATACACACCAATACTTTATCTTGGTTTTGTTTTAGATCTTAGTTTATTTATTCTCATCTACTACTTTGGAGTATTCCATTTTATGACTCACTATTTATATAACCAGTCTTATAGTTTGGACATGAAAGTTATGTCCAATCTTTTGACAGTTCAAAGCCATAATAAATAACCTCAACCATATATCATGTCACACATGTGTGGGTCTGTCTGTGGAATAAATGGCTAGAAATGAAATTGCTTAGTAATAAGTTCTGTTTCCTTCTGTACCCTTCATCATCAGTTCTTCTTGGTCTTCCCTTTTCTCTCTTTTTTGTTAAAAGGAAGGAAGTAGGCAGGAATGAAGGCAGGCAACAGCAGGCAGGCAGGGAGAGGAGGAAGAAGTGCTTTATTTTATTCATTTTAGTTGTTCTGAAATGAACAGTCCTGGACTGTGAACCCCAGGTACAGGCACAGGTTTAACATCTGAGCCACCATCTTCCTTTGTCAATGTAGAATTAGTCTTCCATAGTTTACTGTCATTTTAATGGGGTTTTGGAGGAGAGAGGGATTTAATGGCTGTGTTCAATTTACCTGTTTAACCAGAAATTACTGAAGGCCTCTCATAATAATGCTGAGAATCTTTAGTTAATATTTTATTTATAGCAGACTAGTTTGTAAGGCTGCCTAGCCATGTCATTCTGTTCAAATTTCATTTTGGTTTCTGACACACCCTTAAAATTAGGATAGTAAATTATTCATATTTGGGCTGTGAGGCATTTTAATACCAAGCTTTGAATTTTAAATTGACTTATCAATGTTTGAACAATAAATGGTTACTTTATTTTCTTTCCTTTGTTATCTTACGAGTGTCTTTCTCCCCAACATTTGGTTTCTCTTAAAAGCAGCTCCCAAATAAGAATTTGAGTGTATGAATGTATTATACATATTAAAAACATGTAATAATTTGAGTACAAAGACTTTATTTGGGAGGTGATCTCAGGAACTAACAATAGTGAAGGGCAGAAAACCAATAAAAGATGTGTTATAAAGAAAGTTACCACTGTAGGTAAATGGAACTTGTAATCCTGCTGAAGAACCATTTTGGTAAAGATAGAACA
Source organism: Solenodon paradoxus (assembly GCA_004363575.1). Classification (NCBI taxonomy): domain Eukaryota; kingdom Metazoa; phylum Chordata; class Mammalia; order Eulipotyphla; family Solenodontidae; genus Solenodon; species Solenodon paradoxus. The sequence goes on from RJWH01000149.1 coordinate 211,994, forward strand.
TACATGTCTCAGAATATTCCATCCAGGGGTCCTGGGAGCTCAAATATTTAGATAACAATTCCTCACCTTCTCAGTTCACCTAAAAATCGAACTAAAACCTAAAATTCATCTGTGATGTCATGAGGGAACCAGGATGGGCAAGGAGCAGTTTTCTAAACAAAGTAATGGCACAAGGGACGTAAGGCAGTGTAGTGGACATTTGTTGTTTTTTGGCTAACTAGAATCTACTTTTTTCTTATAACACTTCAATTTCTTCTGCAGAGGTATCTTGCTGCTGTAGAATCTTAAGAGAATTGTCAGTCAAGGTAATCTGTCTACCCATGGAGTGTGGTAACATAAGCCAGACTTTATACATATGGTTTTCCAGCAGATTCTTAACCTTTTGCCATTTTCCTTATGGAAACTCAACTGAATTTCACTTTTATACAGGTGCATATGATTTGCATTTTTTTCTTTTATTTTGATTAATGAAAATACATACTATAAGAAGGAGTGGGGAAAATAATAATAACCACATGAGCCTCCTCCCCTCCACCTGTGGCAACCTAACCCTTGCTATCATAATTCAAGTGTGTTTTAATTTTTTATCAGTTTATCTGTTATTTCTCCATATTCCAAATATAGGTTATCCATATTTCTTTCTCTTTTTGACTTACCTCATTCAGCAATATACCCTCATTTCAAATGGCAAGATTTCACCTTTTAATGATGCAACAGTTGAATCAAGTTGAACAGTTGAATGAGAAGTCAACTTTGCGTGTATATATATATATATATGTGTATAGTGTATATATATTTATATACATACGCATGTATGTATATATATACACATATACATTTATCACTTTATACTTTCATCACATCTTCTTTATCCATTCATCTATCAATGGGCACTTAGTTTCCATCTTTGCTATTATAAATAATAATGTTGCAATAAACATAGGGTTACATGCATCTCTTTAATAGTTTTATAGTCTTTAAATAGATTTTCAACTGAATTTTTTTGCACTGAATTTTTAAAACCAACTTCGAAGAACTCCTTATTCTAACTTGCCAGTCTTGATAGACCTCTGACCCTATCTGAGGCACTTTCATTGAGATGTTCTAACACTCAATATCTAATTAAAATCAGATTCAGCATCTAAAGAAAAGCCTTCCAAATTCTCCATCACTAGGGTCCTCGATGCCCACGTGCTAAAAATCCATCCCCAAAACCACTTGCGCAAAATCCATAGGCAAATAATATGCTTTCTCACTATAGTTTGAAGTTTTGTAATTTTATTTAAATATAAACATACAGTAGATACCTTACCTGGCTTCTCTCAACATCACTGAGATCTATCCATGTTGTGTGGACCAATTATGTGTTACTCTTATCGTTGAGTATATGCCCCCATATGGATATACCACCATTCGTTTATCCATTCACTAGTTAACATTTTGGTGATTACAAAGTTAATTATGAAAATGTATGGAAGAGTCTTCATGTGGATGTATGCTTTCACTTCTCCTAGATTAATACCTCAGGGTGGAATGATTGGATCATGTGGAATGTGTATATTTAATATTTAAGAAATCGCTAAACATTTCCATGGCGTTTGTGGTTAGTTAACAGCATTACGGAAGTTTCAATTGCTTCAACATCCTTGCCACTTGGTATGCGTAAGTTTTTGTTTTTTCAGATATTAGCATCTAATAATTACCAGTTTCTCACTACTTTTAATTTGCACTTCCCTGATTGATGTTAACATTTTTATGAGCTTGTTATCTATAGATATTCTTTGAAGTATCCAAATATTACCACCCCGCCCCCCCCCAACCTTTTGTTTTTTCTAAAGGAAAGATGCAGGCAGGGAGAGGAGAAAGAAACATCTTAATTTATTTTTATTTATTACATCATGGTGGTTCTCCCCAGCTCAGGACAAGAACACAGGGCCTTGGGAAGTATGTGGACTGTGCTTTGGCCAGAGGTCGTTGATCACTCTCTGCCTTTCCCCGCCCTCCCTCTCCATTTTTAAAATTAGGTTATCTACTTATGAGTTGGAGTTGTAAGAGTTCTTGATAGGTACAAATCTTTTGCTGGATGTGCTTTGTAAATATGTTCTCCCAGCCTGAGGCTTGTCTTTTCAGTCTCTTAAATCTTTCAAAGAGAAGTTTTTATTTTTATCAGATCCAATTTACTAACAATTCCTGTGTATTTGAGAAATCTTTGCCAAATCCACTTACTAAGATATTGTGAGTTAAAAGAAATACACATTTGGCCATTCAGAGAACTCAAGATATATTTCTCATATACATATTTGGTCTTCATTCAGTTCCTGGATCACAATTTGCATAAAACCTTGGACTTCCCTAAGTATTTAGTCATAAAGATGTCTTTTGTTACATGAATAAGGTGAAGAAGGGGAAGCAGTTGGGGGAAGGTTGGGGGTTGGTCACCAGGAGAATCAACCAGTGAGTAAAGTTGGAGTTGGGACATCCAGTCCCACTCCAAACCTCTAGATTGAGTTCAATTGCCAATAGTTTAATCAATCATGCCTAAGTAATGAAGCCTCCAATGAACCAAAACGAGAGGCTTCAGAGAGCTTCTGGGGAGATTTGGGAGAATTTGGGGAGAATAGAGAGGGCATGAAATCTGCAAGCCTTTTCTCCATACTCCACATTGTGTATCTCTTCCATAGCTGTTCCTGGGTTACATCCTTTGTAGGATATCTAATGCACACAGGTTTCCTGAATTCTGTTATCTGCTCTAGCAAATGAATGAAAACTGAGGATGGAATGAAAACCTAGGAATAAGTGATTGATACAGTCAGTACAGGTAGCAGCCTGGGCTTGTGATTGGCATGTGGAGGGGGAGAAAGTCATGGGAGACTGACTTTACCTGTGGGATTTGATACTCTCGCAGAGTAATCAGAATGAAGCCAAATTTAATTAAATTACAGAATATTCAATATCTGGCTATTTTGTGTGGCGGGGGGAACTACCCCTCTCCCCCACAATGGAAATTAGTCAGGAACCCCTTTCAGTCACTAGGGTTGTTTTCTGTATTTGCAACTAGAAGATCAAGTTTCAGTTTTTATATTATTTTAAATCCTCTTCAATTCCTTCTCCTCTTGCTCTCTACCACCGAATCCCGGCAAATAAATTTCCAGAAATACTATTTGTCAAGTCATCCTATTCTACTTTAGCTCTTTCTTACTCATTCTAACCACCTGTCAGCTGATTTCCTTCTCCCTATAATCCAGAATATTCTTAAATTTAAAAAGTTGTGGTTAAAAATATATATATATATATGTGTGTGTGTGTATATATATAAAATGCATCTATCTTTAATTCTCTCTTCAGGTTAGTGTCCCATACCTAAAACAGATTTGCACTGATACAGGAGCCACTAACTTTATATGGCTATTTAAATGACAAAAATCTCAGTTCCTCATTCACACTAGCCACCTTTCAAGTGCTCGACAGCCACATAATAACTGGTTATCGTACTGGACATCTGTTTCATTGGTTAATATTGCTATAGAGTAACAATCGCTTCCATTTTTTAGTAATTTGGGTACTGCAGTAAAGGTTTTAATCCTCACAATAACACTGAGGTAGACTTTATCTCAGTATTAGAGATAAGAAAACCAAAGTTCTAAACGAATAAATAACGTGCCTTAGGTAGTCCTGCAAAGCTTGACATTGCTCTTTATTGGCAATTTTTACAAAGTTACTTGTATGCTTCCCATAGAAGGTACTCAATCCTGATGCTGTATACTTTCCAATTTGTCTTTATTTTGCCCTTTCTTCTTTCAAAACAGTATATATAGGAAACCCCTAATTTCACCCTATTACTTAATATATATATAAAATATGTGAATGTATATATGTATATGTATGTGTGTGTGTGTGTATATATATAATGTGAAATGTAAATAGTTTCAGAACTCTTAGCAAACCCTGAATCTCTTAATTGGGACTTTCACCTGTGCTCCCCCGCCCACCTACCCAATTATCTAGAGAACTATCAATATCACCCGTCATTTAATCAGACATCCACCTGGCTAACTGGATTCACTCAGGGAGCTTTTGAAACTAGATTCTCATACTCCCATTAGAAAATACTCAGTAAGACTATCTGGGTATGGGGTAGAGAGATCAAAAATCCTATAGTGAGCTGGAGGACAGCTAGGTTTGGGAGTTAAAACCTCAACCATCTCAGTCTAAAGAGGGATAAATTTTCTCCTTGTTTCCTCCAAGGTAGTAGAGGAATAGAAAAGCAATATAAAGCCACAGAAATCGATGTTTTCTACACAGCCACCTTATACTTCACTTTTCTAAGACACCACAGTGTTCAACAGGAGACTGAAGTTTATTTATCATATATACAAGTCAGGTCTGACAACTGAGAAAATGGTATTTATATAAAAATCATAGATTAAAAATACATAGTATTTGTATTTTAATACAATAGGGTCCCAGGATTCAAACAAGGAAGTTTGATTCCAAGTTGCATTATAGAGTTATTTGCTCTGCTAAAAAGAACTACAGTGGAGGTAAACTTTGGCAGCATATTTCTCAAGATTCAAATATTAATGCATTTTATATACATGGTTCTGTATCTGCAGAGGAAGGTAAAATTTCTTCAGCACAAGTACCAATTTCTGAGTCTTCTTCAGAATTATCACCAGTTTCCTCTTCAGAATCATATTCCTGATTATCTGGTGACTCAAGGTTATCTACAGGTTCACCACTCAGTCTCTTTTAAAAAAAAAAGGAAAATAATAGAGAAAGCAATAATTCATTGTAAAAACATTAAAACCCAAGTCTATTTTCAGTATGCTAATACAACTGACCCTCATTGTTTTAATGAGGTGGTTTTTTCATCCCTCAATTAAATTAACAGTCTGTTATGTAAATTTATTATGCTGATCATATTTTAGCAAATTCAGTGTTTAATAAGTTGCTTAATTTTATAAACCACTTACATGCTTTCATAGTATAACTGAAATCAATACTGATCAAACAAGGACCCAGTTTTCTAATTTCCAATCTGCTACAGACCAACACTTTCATAACAGTTAAAGAGTGATTAACACTACTTCCAAATGAAAACTTCATTTATTCCATCACAGTTCTAAAATAACAAGGCAGCAATTCAGTGTAAGTATTGATTTGAAGAACTTTCTTCCCATCAGGAAGATGATTTGCAAATATGAAAAAGTTGAAAAGCTAATTTTAGGTAACTATTTTTAACAGTCATCAGACTAATTCTTATAAACACATCAGCTCCTTCCAAATTAAAAAGTGGGGGAGGGCAGACAACCAACAAACTTATTAGTGTACCTTAACAGTTTTATAGGTAACATCAAAGTTAAATTAGAAATGGTGCACCCCTAAGATGGCTAAGATGCAGGCCATGTAAAGTCTATGGACTCAGATTTTGAGACCTAGGGCTAGGAGTAAAATAAATGAATGAATGAATGAATGAATATTTCTTTAAACGTCAAATGATCTAAAAATGTGTCAACTGAGAAATATAATAATTTTTCATCTATTTTTCAGTTATTCTTTTTTCTATCTCTATAGGAAAACAGATGATCTTTGGCTTTAAATAATTCTTACCTAACAGTTATTGGGTTCTTACTCTTAGAGGCATTGCTTTCATCTTTCTATGTTTTATAAATCATTATTCTTGTAATAAGTCTACACTGTACCACCACTGTCATTTACAGATACGGAGAACAAAAAGGCCTGTCAGGATAAATAACCCATCTGACTCAACTAACTTAAGAGTACCAGCCAAGAAGCTAAGACTCAAACCCAGGAAATCTAATTCCAGAGTCCAAACACTTACTAGTCACACTACTGCCTTAATTTTATAGAAAAATGCACAATTTTGAATCAGATGGATGTTAAAAAACCTACCTCTATCAATTCTGCCATGTATTGTACATGTTGTACTACTTCTGCCAATTCTTCATTCTCCTTTTTCAGGCGGGCAATTTCATTGTCCTTTTGTTCAATTTCTTTATGTAGCTACACAGCAAAAAGCAAGCTCAGTATTCTATAATTTTGCTATGATATAAACCAAATTACATGTCTCCAAGAATAGTACTGACAGACACATGTGGTACAAAATTCCTAAACAAAGATTTTATCTTTAGTTTGACAAAACAGACTTCTTTTTGTAATTTAATTCAAATTAATGTAGTTACCTTTCAAATTAAATTTTCCAGTAAACATTAAAGTTAGTTCACAGCACTCTAACCAAATATACTAAGCACAGAAGAAAAATAATCCTGGATTGTTAAAAAAAATGCACAAATTATATTCAGTACATACTTTCTCATTTTCCTTAAGTGCTTCATAGAGAGCCTTCCTCCGTTTTTCTGCCACTTCTTTCCAATATTGAGGAGATGGATTTTCTAAAATGAATTAATATTTTACATGTAACTTTTTGAAAGCCATTACTCTCATATGCTGCTGTAAAAAAAAACTTTTTCCTATTTTTTCAAATTTGTAATTGTACTCAGTAATACCCACATTACTTATTAATATACATTTTTAAAGTTAGAAAAATATATCAATTTTTTTCTATTTTATTTGTTACATTTTTAAGATTGTAATCTTTCAGAAGAATTGCCAACACAATTACAATGCACATTGTTCACTTAAGACTGTCAATGTTTGCAACATCTGTTGTGTGTTTGTTTTTTCATTTAACATTCACATTTTTGCAAAGTCCAGATCAGTTATTTCGTACTGTCCTTATATTTGGATTTGTCTGTTTCCATGATTAAGAGTCAAGTAAACCGTTTTCATAAGAATATTGTGCAAGTATGTTTTTCAGTACTTCTTTATTTCCCAACACAAGATAGTCTTAAGTTTACATTATAGTATCCCAGCCTGTATGTCCTGGAATCAGCCATTTCTCCAAGGAGCTCTAGTAGAGAACGGTGTTTACAAACCAAGAACTGGTGCTAGTATACCTACTGACAGACACTGGGTGTCATGTTTCTAGGCTCTTTCACTGGCAGTTAGGAAATGTACCATCAGTTTTGTAACTCCAAATCCCAATTCAATGATAGAATTTTTCCTTCCCCCATATTTGTATCTTCATATTTGTATCTTCATTCACTGTATTATGAACCCAGCAATGTCAACATATTACTCATTTGTTCAATCCTCCAACATACACACCAACTTATTTTTTAGTTCTCACATGAATATTACTGCCAATAAAATAAAGTTCAGGATTCTTCGCAGTTCTTTTAATCTTCACAAGGAAATATATTCCATTCATTCTATAGAATAAGTTCTGTGCTCAGGTTAGATGCATTAGTTTGTTTTATGTTTGGTTATATCGGCAACTTGATATATAGTCGTTTGCTTCTGTATTTAACATTAGTGTTTTTTGCCACCAATCTTTGTTAATTTTAACCAAGTCAGATAGGAGTATCACAAATTCTGTTGCTTAAAATATTATTAAAAAGCTTCTTTATTTTCCAATTTTGCCTAAGAAAATCCTACTTCTGTTTTTCTTTACTGTCCTCCAGACGACTCAAAGCGAGTCCAAAAATGTCACTATAACCTTGAAAAAAATCATTTAACTTCTCTAGGTCTCAATTTTTTTCATTAGTAATATCAAGTGACCTATGTTTATTACAGAAGTTATCACCTTTCATAATGCTTATAAAACATTAGCTTCCTCTTGATTTCATTAAAAACAGACATATTGCTTCTCATTCATCTTCATTCCCTTTACTTCCCCCATGTTTCTATGGGCTCCCTTACTTCATATTCTCTTGATAATAGCCAAATTCCTATCTTCAAATTCATTAATTAGATATTTTTTCTTAATAGACTATTTCCAAGTCCTGAGGCAGTCTACTATCAGAAATGCCATATAAATCACTATTTCTTTTAATTCATATTAGAATCATACCAAACAGTAAAACCTGTCTAAATTCAGTTTGTATGTTTATAATCATAAGAAATGTTAAATTATCAAAAACATAAAAGTAAAATATCTAGGCATGCCTCTGTGGCAGCTAAGATACTGGTATGCAGACCACACGCATCCCAAGGTCCTGGGTTGAGACCCAGGGCTGGGGTAAAAAACCAAAATGAACAACTAAATAAAGATGTTTCTTCCTCCTCTCCTTTCCTTTCTCTCTTAAAAAAATTTTTTTAAAGTAATATCTAATAGTGTTTTCAGATTAAAAGGCTGTAGGCTAAATTCTAACAGTGTAACAAATATTTACCTTTATTTATTACAATAAAAAATTTTTAGATATTCTATATATTCGTTTTCATACCTGTAATCATAAGATCAAATGCTTCTTGAGTGACTCCTCCAGGACTTTTATTATCACTATGTTCTGGGACAGTAACAACTTCAGAGCTGGAAGTCTTAGATGTTAACTGGTCATTCCAGTGTTTCCTTTTGGATAAGCCTTTAACCAACTATAATGGAAATGTTTATTAATCTCATTCATTTTGATTTAATGAACAAGAAAGCTAAGTGCTTCTACTAATTATGTATTAAAAATAGAATAATTAAAAATAGAATACTCATATCTATACCTTTTGATATCCTTGGATCTTTTTTAAAAAATTACACAATTCAAGACTAACAAAATGTATAGGTACACCTTAGGAACTTTATTTGCAGCAGCTATTTTTAGATTAGATTTGGGCCTGAAGCTTAGGTGAATTATTTCTATTTTTTAAATAATTCAGAAACGAGAGAGACATTTTCTTCTGGTGAAAGTCTAAATACCCTCATACGTGCCTTTATCACTTTTATACAGAGTAAATCAGGGAATCTAACATTTTATCTCACAATAGCAAATATTACTTCTATAGGTTAATTCACAATTTATTACATCATCCAGTTCCACTATAGGTATTCATACAAACTTTAAACTCCCTAAATTGAACAATTTCAACAAAAAACACTTCTGTGGGGAATATGTAATTGTTATTCTTAAATTATTTCCAAATGTCAATGATTTAGGTATTCTTATCATGGAAATCTTGGAAACACTTTTAATGTAAAAGTAGTATCATTTGTACCCAATTCTAGGCACATATACCTCATTTTCTCTTCCAACAAGAGATCCAGTTGCAGAAGGCTGAATCATCTTCAGAGTTCTTCGTGGAACAGGACTATTCTAAAAATCAAGATAATTCATAATCTGGTTACTGAGTTTTATTTTTAGTCCTACTATAACGTAGGAAAAACACTGTGAATGCTAATATTTGACATGCTCTATTATTTTATAATGTTACATAGGAACAAGATGTTAGTTTAATTGACTAGCAATATTTCTCTACATTTATAATAAAGTTTGATCACTAATAGATCACCCAAATCTGATAGAAATAAGTAGCTTTTCTCCTCACATTTCAAAACATGCTTTTGCTATATAGTCATTTTGTCAACAAATCATACCTAATTAAAACAAAAGATCTAAGCGCTACTACTTCAAACCATGTGATGAAATTCCAGTACAAAAGGAACATTTATATTTCCTCATAAAATATCCTCCACACCAAACTAGAAATATATTGTATCTCCTAACATTTATGGTAGAAATCTACAAAAGAGGGAAATTAAGGCAAAAGTTAATTATTTACACGGCAAAATACTTCTTTCCCAAATTCAAAGGATTAAGCTCAGACTTCAAGTGCATGATTCATAGCACATAGAAACCTTGCCCCACCTTTACCTAACCTAGAAGCAGTCTGATGTTAAACTCATTCATTAGGACACAGCTAAAATGCCAGTGCTTGAGGCATACTATGAGGCATATATATGCTAAAAAGCCCAAGCTATCGCTTTGGAAAAAACATTGCCTTCCTTGTAATATGTAAATATCTTCCTGTATATTTCCTGATCTGAAAGTTCTACTTAAAAAAAAGATCATTAGTTATACTGCCGCCACGGGATAGCAAACAATGGTGAATACTCAAACAAGGTTAGTGAGAACATGATACCAAAGCAGCGTGAGAAAGTTACCAATTCCACATAGTACTTCAAATGACATTTCCCACGGTAAAGTTCCTAATGCTGACTATTATCTCACTAACTGGAGAACAAATGCCAGTTACTGTGAGAACAAATATTACACCAACATTTCAGATATAATTTAGATTACAGATTAGTCAACAGTCTCCAGACAAATAGAAGAAAATTTTAATCTTGGAACCTTAATTATAGAAGGTGTTAATGTAGTTAAATGCTTGATATTGATAATAGCCAAAGAAGTCAGGTAAAGTACTTTCACCCCAAAATTTTACAATTTCTAAGCTTTCATTTTTATATGTGTACAATTTATAGCATTCAGTCCCCAAAGTGTAGCATTATCATTTTCTTTATTTAGATCATGCACTGGATTAATTGACTATTTAAAGCTAAAAAGATTCTTATATATCAATGGGTTTCAAACTTTTCAGAAAACATGTTAAGATTCTGTGAACACTCTTTAGAAAAAAAATACACACTAGAGCACAACTTGAACAGAATTTTGTGTATACCTGGCAAGGAATTCATGACCTCCCAAAATTCACTTATGTGTCTAGTTTTAATTTTGTTACTTCATTTTACAGATCAGTAAACTAAGGTTGAGATGCTGAATAAGTCGCCCAATGTCACAGTTTTAGAGGCAAAACCAGAACCAAACAGAATCTGATCCTTTTATATATTCACAATTGTTTCACTGTAGCTATTTAGTCTTTTGTTTTCAATATAAGGATCTGGCAGAATTATATAATTATGACTCCTAGATGTGCTTCAAAATACTTTGGTGAAGGAAAAGGGGGAGTGAATGAAGATGTAGATGAAACCAGACTGGCTGTATACTGGTAATTGTTGAAAGTAGGAAAACAGATTACTACACTACTATTTTTAAATATTTGAAAATTTTCATAATATAACGTTTAAACATATACACAAAACACAGTGGGAAGCTGTCATCCCAAAGAGTAGTTAACAGACTCATACAGATTATCAATACAAAGTATCATTCAAGAAAAATGTAAGAATACCAAACAAGGCAAACAAAATGATCTATCATAAAGTCCCAGCTATCAATTATGAAAGGTTTTTATTTACTCCTTGAAATCTAAATCTTCAAACTGATAGTTTCCCTGAAGACGGAGTCTCAGTCCCAGGAATTTGTAGAATATCACAATCAACTACGTTGTGCAGTAGGACCTAGCTAAGTTATAAATTCATTCAGAACTGTAAAAATAGAGATGGTCAAAATCACAAACTCAAAATGAAACAAAATGTCCTTATTTTAAGAATTTGGAAAAAGATTTCCAATGACAAGTATCATACAGAGATTCGAAAAGTATGGCAAATCAAGCTAGATGGTAATGACTATTATGCACTGAAAATATGTGCAGTAGAATACAAAATAATGTCTCTATAGTGAAAAACACTAATTCTAAAGATACACAGGATTTTAATAAAATCATTCATGAAAGATAAGAGTAGAAACAAAGCAATAATAATCTTATATATAGAAAATGCCAAGAAATCTACCAAAAATTATTAGCACTAGTAAGTTCAACAAGGTGGCAGCAAATAAAATGCAAGAAGTATACAAAAAGACAGAAAAACGAGTTATATTTCTATATAGTAGCCAACAGGCACAATGAAAAATAAAATAATTCCATCTACATAGCATTAAAAAGAATACTTAGGAAAAAATTTAACTAAAGAATGTAAACCTCATTACTCTGAAAACTACAGACCATAGATGAAAGACTTAAATAAACAAAAAGATATCCTATGTTCATGGATCAGAAAACAATATTCAAGCATAATTCATTTTTAAAAAGCTCTATTATTACTTGTTCTCTTACTAAAGATTCCAGGTTCATAGAAATTATAGCCAGATTAACTAAATTTAACTAAATTATTTCAAAATACTTCTAACAACATGCTTTCTTACAACAGATTAAAATCATTCTATCACATACCTTTACATTCTCTTGGGTTCCTTCTTGTTTCTGCTTCATATTGGGATTCATTATGCACCTGGTAAAACAAAAAAAGACTAGTAATTCAAAAACAGAATAGTGTTTGCACTTAAAGGGGGAGTTTAGTTTTTGTGTTGTGGTTCTCTGGAAGTATTTATAATTGTAAAATTTAAAAAAAAAAAATCTTGAAACCAAAAAAAAAAATTTTAATGGAACTCTTTTCTCACTTTATCCAAACTTAATCAATGACTTACATGACTGATTCTTGATATTGCTATATTACACATACACACATACGATAATTTGGGCTGGAAAAAATTGTTATTAAAGAAAAAGTAGGTATTCTAAATGATGTCTAATATTAAATACAGGGCTCTCAAAGATCTGAAAAATATTCATCAGGAAAAGCAAAGCTTTTGATACTAGCATATGCTTAAGTCTAAGGCTAAATAACAGCATCCTACCTTGCTGTTTCAACAGCACATTTAAGCTTCAATAAATTCTAGTAACCAGCAATAACTCAACAGTGATCTAATATATAACAAAAAGAGATTATGCATTTACACATTTGTAGGGAATGTTTAACCACCACCATGAACTCAAGACAATAATGGAAGCAAGGAAAGGGAAGCAGGAATTAGGTTTGCAGTGTGGCTCCAAACCCAGCTCTGAGCCTCCCCAGCCAGGTCTCCGTCACTGGAATAGAGCTCCCTGAATTTTACTTAGTGGATTTCAAATTTTGACTAAGAACCTTCCAGCACAAGCAAACGAAGAAGTTTAGGAAACAAAGCATCTAATTTTGGGATCCGCTATTATTTTCTTTCTACTTCATATTAAGTAAATGTGGATGGAGACACTAAACTGCGCCTTGGCGATGTTTTTCAAGGTACGGATCGTGGCCAGATTCCTGAACGCACCCAGTGAGTCATGAACATCATTCAGAAAAATTTAAGAGGGCAGTATGGAAATCACCAAACGAGAAATCATCAAAGAGCACTGGCAATAACAATGAAATAAACACTGATTCGGGAAACTTCTAGCTCAGTTAGATGGCTGCATCCTAAGCTGTGACATATGTGCTTCAGTGTGAGGCACGATTTAAAAAGTTGAAAAATCAAGTGCAGTGCTTGCCACACTCCGCTCAGCATCCTCAACTTTTTATAGTCTCTAGTTCCTTTAAACAACTAGACTAGAACTCCAGCAGAGGATTCAAAGCAAGCGCTGGCAAACGGGTGCATCCAATGTCACCAGCGCTGATTTGTCTTTCAACGGAGACACAAGCTTCAGCGGTCTTCTCTCAAGAGCCCGGTTTGCAGAGCTTCCCGGATCGAGGCAAGAGGACGGATGTTCCGTCTCATCCCGAAAGGCAGGTATGCACAGGCTGAGGCCCTCACACCCACCTCCGGGTCCCGCTAGCTCGGTCCCCGGACCCCGAGACTCCGTCACCAGCGGACAGTCGGGTGCCGCGCGCTCCAGCTCTCCCACCGCGGAGCGCGCCGCGGAGCGTCCACCAGCCAATAGGGAGCGCGGCTGCGAGAGCGCGCCAAAACCGAGCCAACCAATAGGGCAGCCGCAGCGTCTTCCCCCGCCGCGGCTCGCACGGCAGTTCAACAGCCCCCGGCGCCCGCACTCGGGCCGCTGCCCCGCAGCTGTCACAGGAGCAGCGACTTCCGGCTGGCTGGAGAGAAAAGCGGGCTGCCTGGCAGCCCCCGTGTACCCACTTTCTTGCGAACTCTCTCACGCTTACCGGATGGAAAAACTCAATCCTCGTAGTAACGCAGGTCGTTGTGACAGCGCCACGCTCAAAATCCACTGCAGAGCCGCTTACGGTCTCCACGGCCGCCGGAGTAGCCGGTTCGCGCCGCAGTAAAGGCTGGCGAACTCCGCCCGCCTGCTCCAGAAGGCCACGTGACCACCTGACGCGAGACGAAGGGTGGGGCTACCTGAATCCGACCAATCTCCGCTCGCCTCCGCTCGCTTTGGTCCCGGGCTCTTCCTGCGCCTGCGCTTTAGGAGTGGCGCGTATTTGGTCCGGAACAGCCCGCGGTGTTTTTCTCTCACTTTGAGCTTCTGCCCTGAGACCTTGGGTTCGGGTCTTCAATGCAGAGCGAGGTACTTTTTTGTCCTTAGCAAACAAGGAAGAGCTGCCCCCACTAGACGTAAAACCGGGAGAACTAAATAATGTATTATACATATGGTACAAATGTTAGGTTTCTGAAAAGACTTTCTTGGATTCCTAGTTGTTTTTATGAGCTTTTTACATGTTGGCTTTTTGTATTTTGGTTATGTTGTGGTCCGGTGGGAGTTCCGGAAGACCTAATTTGGCGATTATTGAATCATGCTGCTGTCCATTGAATTCCTAGTACGTACCAAGTACTGATCTAAGCACTGAGAATATAATTATCATTGAAACTAAACGGTGCGGGGAAATCATAAGCAAAATTACGTCGGGCTTATTTTATTTTCTTAAGTTTGCAAAATTCTCAAATAACTTCCCACTTGGACTTAATTGCAGTCTTGTCATTTTTTGGTTACATCTGCTACAGATAGTAACACAAGTCTCTTTTCCCTTTTCTTAACTTTTCATGGGATTGTCATTCTTGAGACAAAAAATATCTACAAACTACGTACAGCACAAAATTTAAGAAGTACTTTCTCAGCTATACATATCCTGCGACCTCCTGCCACCTCTCTTGCTGGATTTCTTTTTTGATTAGAACTCAATATATATTAAACTTTGGGGGAAATATGTAAACTAAATTCATAAAATAATCCATTGTTTGGAAAGCTGTCAGACTGGTTTTCCAGAGTAATATATTTTTTAAATTTTTTGCAAATTCATGAATAGTTTATTACATTTCAGTAAATGTATCATAAATTAATAAAGCAAAAGTTAAGGACTGAGTTCATAAGCAAGACAGTTATTGTTCTGGAGTTCCAAAATAGAAATAGTACAGGGAAGGATATATTGAAAATAAGACTTTTTGGGGATAGTAACATTTTTTAATATCTTAAGAACACAGAACTAAATAAATTTTTTAACAGGGATTTCCAGCAGTTACTTACACTGTTAATTCAAGTTAATTTCATCTTTTTTTGGTAATTAAAGATATCATTAGGCTTTTACTGCTTTTTTTTTTTAAAGAGAGAAAGAAGGGAAAGAAGAGAAGGAAAAAGCATTTTAATTTTCTTTTTGGCACCCCACCCCCACCCCTGGGCCCTGAGTCAAAAACTTGGGTCCTTCGGTTTTACAAGGCCCACACCCCAGCCCTCTCAGCTGCCTGAGACAAGGACAAACCTACTCTTTCCGTTTCTTCGATATCTTCCTCTCTTACCTTTGAAAAGCCTTCCTTATTAGCACTTTATCTTATATCACTGGCTTACACCATGAACTGGGTGACTTAAACAACAAAAAAATTATTTTCTTATTGTTCTAGAAACTAAAAGTTCCAGATCAAGATACCAGCCTGATTGTCTCTAGTGAGGGTTTTCTTCCTGGCTTGTAGATGGAGCACTTCTCTGTGACCTCATGTAATGAGATCAAGTTCTCTGGCGTTTCTCTTTATAAGGTCACTAGTCGCATCATGATGACCCTACTCTTCTGACCTCATCTAACCCTAATTACCTCCCAAAGGTCTCATCTTCAAATACTACCACGCTGGGGAATAGGACTTCAACAGATGAATTTGGGGGACACACATAAAGTCCATAACATACCCTAACAGAAAAAAAGACATTGACTCCAAACACCTGACTAGATAATATGGAAATGAATAAATCAGTTTTAAATAATTCCAGCAGAAAGTTTCCTTTTTTCTTCCTTTCATAGCATCTAATTTAGCACAGAATTTCCTAAAAAAACTTAGGAACTGAAATTCATTTCATGAAACAGTAACTTTTTAAAAATCAAAAAAAGTTAACACACTTTATTTTGTTTTTTTACCAAGGAAAGAATTCTTAATCAATTGGTATATTAAATAAAAACATGTTAAATCCCCTACTCTTGGATCCTGTGTCAACTAAAAATCCTTAAAATTATTCAAAGCACTATATATGCTTAGAAAGTCATATTGGAATGCACAATAACATCTCATACATTTTTATAGATATTTTTAAAGGCATAATGAATTCCATATTCTTCAAAATATGGGCAACTGAAATAGTAAAACAAAATTGATGACTTTATCCTCAATTTGTGCTGGATTTTACCTAATTTTAAAACAATAGTTTTTATTACCTGCTACATACATTTGAGGTTTAAGATGTAGTGTGAAACCAATGTAAAATATTTCCATAATTTTTGTATTGATTACATATTGAAATGAAATTGCATGTTGACATATGGAGTTCAATACAAAGGTTGTTAAATTAATTTCACTTGTTTCTTTTTACCTTTTTAAATATGGCTATCAGAAAAAAAACTACTTATAGATGTGTATCACATTTTTGTCTCCCATTATATTTCAATGGGACATGGCTGCTCCAGACTATCATTATGTACTTTATCCCACTGATCCCTCTCAGTACCCCTGAGGTAGATGTTGTTACTCCCTTCTTTTGTATAAGACCAAGAGGCTAAATAACAAGTCCAAGATCTCACACAAGGCAGTGGCAGACTGAGACTTCAGATCTTCTGACTCAACTTCCTCAGATGGAAATATCCCTTTCTCAAGCCACAGAGGATACGCAAACCACTAAACTACTGGGGAATGTCTCCCAAAACATATGCTTTCATCTTATGTTTGAAGAACAAATTTATAGAGAGAACAATTTTGTAGGGATCTGGAAAAAAAACTTATTAAATTTTACTTAATCAGAATATTTCTCTAGACCGCCAGATGCTACAGCAGTCTTACCTGTAGTAAGAAAACATGGATGTTGATAGGATGTTTATGTAGCAATATTGACTCAAATAATCCTTTAATTTAGTGTACTTTCTTATACTGTGCAACTTGAAAAAAAAAATCACACTTTTTTTTATAACCTTTCTATTAGCCACTTCCAGCTAAGCATAGTCTCCATTGCTGTATATCTTCTTCTCTTGACCAATATCATTTTTAATCAGTTTATGAAAAGAGGATGAAAGAAACATCATAAAGTCTATAGCAGAAAAATAAGACCAAATTATTTAGCATGGTATAAAGAATAATGATAAATTGGCACACCCTGGCGGCTCAGGCACTAAGTATGCAACTGGGACATAGACCATGTAAAACTCAAGCACCCAAGGTCAAGGCTGGGGGAAACAACCAAAATATATAAAGCCTTCCCCTTCTTCTTTTCTTTCTTCCTTGAAAAAAATGCCTCTTCTTTCTCTCCCTATCTTCTTCTTTTTTTAAAAAAAGGGTAAATTAAAATGTTCATGAAAGACAATAGAACTGATGACATAAATCTTTAAAAAAATGTGTTATTTGTGGTCTTGGTGTAGTAGCAGTTACGTCAGCCACCTCCAAAGGAACATAGTCCACGTACATTCTAAGCACCCAGGTTCACATCCCAGGCAGAGGGAAATAACCAATATGAGCAACTAAACAAAGAATGCTTATCCTCCTCTCCTGCTTGCCTATGCAATTTCATTTATTAAAGCCAAATTGAACACGTTTTTCAACCAGAGTGCAGAAATTATTTATTGCATAGTAATCTCTTCTCTCCTGAAAACTGCTTCAGGGACAACAAGTCACAATATATTACATTCTTAATTCAAAAAGCTCATATAGGATCATTTGTAGAGAGCAATCCATTTCACTAATTTCCCCAGGTCTGATTTGTATTGATATAGTTTAACGTAGATTTGAGATTACCCGTGACATGCACAAAGTTGGAAGAAAAGAAAGAAAACAGAAACAAAGTAAAAAATCAAACAATGTGTCAGAATTAGGGTTTTTATTTAAAATTTTTAATTCTATTGAAGTAACATTGCACTATAATATTGTATAGGTCCTTAGGGTGTGCATTATTGTAAATGAGCAGCTGTATATATTACATTGGGTTTTTTAGATAACATTTAAGAGTTGATAATATGGGATATAGTAATTTTAGTGATGATAATCAGCTTTAAGATAAAAGATAGTAAATAGACAATTATAAAGTACATAGAAAATGAAATCATGAGGAGCATAATTCTTTACTTACCCATTATAATTTCTCTTATTTTTGTTTTAAATGTTCATTTTCAGGTTTCAAAACAGTAAATATTGATCCTGAGAAGTTTATATTTTACAAAAACATATTTTGGTGTGCTAGTGGTTCTTTATATAAAGAAATTGCTGAATTTTTGCAATGGCCTCTCAATGTTTCCATTTCAAAACAAGTGCATTCCAAGTGGAAATTTTGTTCTTAATTTCTCCTTCATTTGATATTTACTTATTTTTACATCTGAAACCTAGACCACTTCTGAAAGGACTTTGACATGGAGAAAAATTTTGCAAAATTCACAGTGGTCATTTTACAAATTTAGTTGGATAAATTTATATGCTAAGGCATGCCCTAGTGCAGTAGTGGTTAGGTCAATTGCCTCTGAGGGAGTGAAGGTCACATACCCCTGGTTTTGAGTCCTGGGCCCAGGGGGAAGAAAACCAATGTGAACAACTAAATACAATAAAAAAATAATAATAATAAAGTGCTTCTTCCTCTCTCTTCCTGCCTCCCTACTCTCCTTCACTCCTGTCGGCATCTTTTCTTTAAAAAACTTTTTTACATGGTAAGAATGACTGGCTGGCAATATGAGAGGATGGATATATTAGGGATCCCCAGAGAAACAGAACCAAAAGTATGTATGTGTATATATATATATATATATATATATATGTTGTATACATATATATACACAGAGAGAGAGAAAGACAGAGACAGACAGAGACACAGAGAGAGAGAGAAGTATATAATATTTATTTTATCTAGATGGGTAGATAAATAAAACAATTGGTTCATAGATTGACTTGTCCAAAATCTGCAGTCACTGTCCCAGTTTAAGTCCTTCCAATGAATTGGGGGGCAGGGGAAGAGGCAAGGGATGCAATTCAACTCATAACAGAAAGCTTTTACTTTTTCATTCTCCCTTCCAACCTGCTTGCTTCTCACTTCAGCATGAGAGTAGCCAGCATAAACTCTAACCCTGATGCAAGGCTACTTAAACTATTCTGTAATTTGTGTGATCTTTGATGACCATTTCAACTTTATTTAATTTGAAGCAATGCTAGCCAGCTCCTACATTTAAAAAGGGCTCTCAAAGGGAGAAGAACACTTTTCTTTGAAAATCTGTTTATTGTGTGCTTTGTGAAAAATAAAATTTCTGAATACATTTGATATGTGAGGCCCAGAATTTAAACTTTTGACATTACATATCACAAATCTCAGGAAGGCCTATCCACTATAGTAATATCTTTATGGAAATACAAGCTGTATTCTTATAACAAATTTGTCAGAAAAAAATTTGATAAATGCCAAAATAATACAAGAGCTATAGAACTATATTCATGAGCATTAGGAAAAATAGGTGGAATGTAAAATTTGAATGAAAATAACAACATACATTAAAAAGTTAGAAAGAGGAAGAAGAAATGTGTTTATGTGTTTATTTTCTCTTTGTAAAAGGGAAGCACAGAAAGGCTAAATCAGAATATGATTGGTCATGAGAGCAGGAAATAAGATGGGAGTGAGATTTTTGGAACTTATTTTCTACTTGATATGTAAAATGCT
The DNA here is from genome assembly GCA_004363575.1 of Solenodon paradoxus. Lineage (NCBI taxonomy): Eukaryota > Metazoa > Chordata > Mammalia > Eulipotyphla > Solenodontidae > Solenodon > Solenodon paradoxus. Next base: position 231,674 of record RJWH01000149.1, read on the forward strand.
TTGCAAATGCAAAAGAATAAGTTAAAAAACTAGTAATGATATGGATGTTGAAGTATGTAGGGAGAAATGTACAAATACCCGTAGTATATTTTGAAATGTTTCAGAAAAGATGGATATGGGAATTGCAGATGAACTGATCAGACAAGTATAGTAACATGTTAATGATAGACTCTAGGTAGTGGGTAAACGGGTGTTCACTGCACCCATTTTTCAGCTTCCTTGTGTGTTTGAAAATTTTAATACAAAGGTATTGGGAAGAAATCAATAAAAACAGATGGACAAAGGCAAACCCTAGAGCAATCCTAACTCTATCAAATTGATAATGTAACACACAGAGAAAATAATTATTCAAGTACATTTTGCACACCGTATTCTGTTTATACAGCCTTATTCTAAGGACAAAAAAAAGTTGAAGTTATGTTGAAATTTTAGAAGTCAGAAATATGTTTAATTTTTGGTAAACAGATCTCCTGAGTAAATTCCAGGTAAACATAATTCTTCCTGAAATAACCTGTTAAGATTCAGTTTCACAATGTTGATAACTTTTTTCAAAATAATTTACCAAGTAATTCCTGGTTTATAGTTCCAGGAATAATTACCTTTTATCCACTAGGTGGCAGTGCTAGCTAGTCTGATTGAAAGCAGAACTTCACTGAAAATTCACCTGAAAACCTATATATTGATTTTTTTTCACCTACTGAGCAAATTACATTCCATTAATATCTATTCAAAGTAACAGTCTTCAGAACTTTTAAAGGACATAAGAAAATAAGAGGAGGAAAAAGTACTTTTATTTATTTGGGTTTTTAAAAATGTTTTGTTGTTCTCCTTGGGTCCTTGGGCTTTACATGGTCTCTGCCCCAGCTTGATTTACTGCCTGAGCCACCAGGGTGCACCCAGCATTTTAATAAAGAAAAATAGAAAGTACAGTCGTCCCTCACTATGTGGTTCACTCATCACAGCTTCATTGTATCGCGGGTTTTTTAAATATATATATATCTAATTCTGTATCACGGAATTTTCGCTGTATCGCGGGATTTTGTGGCCTACTAGACTTCACTAGTGAGCACCCACATGGAATTGTATATGTTGTTAAAATTACGTAGGTTTAAGAGTGTAGAAAGTGTTTATAAGTGCGGGAAAGGTTAATAAAAGTTTGGAAAGGGTTTAGAAAGCCTTAAAACATATATAAATAATAAAATAAATTATAACGCCGCTACTGCGCGTATTTTCACCTATTATGGGGGTGTCTGGAACGTAACTCCAGCGACAGGTGAGGGATTACTGCGTTTCCCCCTATAAGGGCTGTATTAAATCACAGTCAGGATCACTGGATTGGCAGTGAACTTCAGAGGTCAACTAGTCTTCTTATCCCTCTCCAAACAGAATAGTAATCCTACTCTAGTATCTATTCTCTAAGTAGGAAATAGGCCGTTTCTCAAAGTTCTGTTGCAAAGATTTAGTAGAAAGTCAAACTGCTCATTCATTCATTCATTCAGTCTTCATGAAGAGCACAATTCCTAAGTGATCGCCATATGCCAGATGTTGCCCTAGGTATGGGCGCCTGCCGACACAGTCCTGCAGGCCTGCATGAGCTCCTTGTTGTCAACTGCCCTGGCCACTGGCCTTCCTGGAAAAATAGGAGAGTTGATGTGACTCCTAGTAGCTCAGGTAGAGTGGAGATTCAAAATTTTTTAAGAAGTAGAGGCCCAGTGGGGGAAGCAGACTAGTAACAAGGCGACGTGAGAAATGTGTAAGTGTCGCGGAGCACACGGGAAAGCTTCCCAAGCCTTAGTGGCATGTTTAGTGACATCTAAACTGACATCTGAAGGAGGTCAGATGAAGGAAGTAGAAGCAAGGCAGGCAGGGGCCAGATGAAATGGGGAAAGGAAAAGGACCCTATGCAGATTGCACACACTGGAAAAGGGACAGCATTTTATTGGCATCTTTTCCCCAGGTCCCAGCATGATGTCTAGGACACAGTGGAAAGATCGAACCTTACCCTCAGTCTGATGGTATCACACATTGTGACCTTGGACACATCACTGCACTTTTTGGAGGCTAACTGTCCTCCTGAGGGTGAATAACATCTGAGATGGCTGGAGGAGACTGTGGAGCAGGAGCCAGCAGGACTCAGGATCTAACCTTGAGGTCCAGAGAAAAGAATTAGCAAGGGAGGCTGCGAAGTAGCAGCCGAAGAAGCAGGAAAAGATACTCGAGTGAGATATCTTGAAGTCAAGTATTTAAGAACTGAGTATTTATCAACTATCAAAAATCAAGTCACTTTAAGAAATAGTTAAAAGTGACCATACACATCTAGATAAGAAGTTGCTCTTGGACTTGGTGAGAATCGCTCAGTGTCAGGTGGGTGCAGTGACCACACTGCAGCAGGTTGAAGACAGAGCAGCAGGTGAGCTTGTGGGGCCAATGAGTACAAAAAACTCTTGAAGGAAATCCAGCGGTGAGTGAAACTAGGAAGATCTTGAGCATGCTGCTGGAAAGAAGCCAGCAGATCGAGAAAGATCCTAGGTGGCGGAGAGGGAAGAGGCAGGAAAGTCTGTGGCCATATGTGCATCTAGGAAGAATCTGGGAGCTAAAAACAGGTGAGCTGCAAGAGGGACACCCAGAGGTGTCCTGAGCTTATTAGACACCAGAATGGACCTTCTTTCTTTCTTTTTTTTTTTTAAGAGCGGTTATAAATTTGCAGCTAAATAAAGAGATTTCCCATATACCCACTGTCGCCACACTGGCACAGTCAGAGCAGTACATGTTATATAATTCCTGAACCGGGCGCACCCTGGTCGGCAGCAGTTTGGTCAGCTGCCTTTGACCAGCACAGTCCACATACGTCCAAGTTACCAGGGTTCGCTTCCCAGGACTGGGGGGAACAACCACAGTGAACAACTAAATAAAATAAATGAATGCTTCTTCCTCCTCTCTCTTCCTGCCTACCTATCTGCTTTTGTCTTCATTCCTGCCTGCAACTTTCCTTTAGAAAAAAAGTTTAAAAAAATTCATGAACCTACATTGACACACCTTTATTGTCCAAAGTCCATAGTTTACCTAAGGCTTCATTCTAAGGGTTTGAAAAAAAAGTGTAATAACACGCAGCCATCATTATATCATACAGAGCATTTTCACTGGCCTAAAATTTCTCTGTGCTCCACTATTTATCTCTCCTTCCCCCACAACCTCTACCAACTACTGATCTTTTTACATTCTCCAACATTTTGACTTTTCCAGAATGTTGGCACCATACAATCTGTAGTCTTTTCAGATTAGCTTTTGTCACTTAGTAACATGTGTTTACCTCTCCTCCATGTCTTTTCATGGCTAGATAGCTCATTTCTTTTTAGTGCTGAATAATACCCAACGAAATATTACTCAACACTAATTAGTATAATATTCCATTATTTAGAATGGATCACCATTTTTTTAGAATGGATCATTTTTAAAAAACATTTTCAGAAATCATAAAATGAAGCGAATAAAAAAGCAAAAATCTGTTATTGAACTTGGTACACATAATTATGTAAGTAACATTTTCATGAAAAAATTACAATACAGGAAAGGGGGAAAGTAATACATGAATATCATATTACATGCAAAAGATACAATTTAGGAAAAATACTCAATTGTTCCACTGATGTGAGATGTTCTTTAGTCAGTCTCCCGCAGGCGCCAGGAACTGTAACAAGTCAAGTGAACTAAGATTCAGCAGGAACCCAACTGTGTACACCTGAGGCTGGGTGTGTCCGGTGCCAATGATGTAACTGGGAGTTCTCTGAATTATCTTCCCTGGAAAACATAATGTTATCTGAAAGAGGAGTAATTAAAAAGTGTGCTCATTTTGAGCTTCTCCATATTGTGAAAACTCAACAGTAACTGCTGTAAATATGTAGAACTAACCAGCAAAAGATTGCTTCCCGGACAGGGTATTTTTGATCTGACATTTTAGAATCACCAGTGTATAGCGATGATTAAAAGCAGACCAAGTAAGCAGTTTTGTTTTAAAATTGCTGCAGACAACATATTCCTCCTGGCGGGCACCTGAGCTAAGCGAGCCTCCCCTTGGTGTGCCGCTCAGGCAAGTGCCCCTCGTGGCACAAGACAGGTGGAAGGAGCCTGGCGGGGACACGCTGGAAGTGGTAGGAGCAAGACAGGCTGTGCGGCAAGGGGAAATGGGTGCTGGTTGGGATTGTAACCGAGATTTCTGATATTAAGGCTCCAATGTCTTCAAAAAAGAAACAGATGTGGGGTTATGCTTCACGGAAGCTCGGGCTCCTGAAATAATAAAGGAGATCACTGCAGCCATTGACCAGTCACTCTGGTCCAGTACTTCTAAAATGAGATGAGCGACAGGCCTCAGAGGACTGAATGAGTTTTTGAGGGGCTTCTTTTCTGAGCTCACCTGAGCATTTTGTACTTACACTGAGAGCCTGTCTGATTGGGTGCTCTAAGGTGCAAGCTCATTGGGTGGAGTTCCATCAGGCGCTCCTCAGAGGGGAGGCGCCCCAGTACCTCTGAATCCTGGTCACTGTTGGCAAATGGTTTGAATGGCACAAACCACACAGTTTTGAGTAGAAAGTGCTGTGCTTGTGACATGTTAACGAAACCACTCCTAGAGACCCCCCCACACACACCCTTCCGCTCCAAGACACTTGTACAGGTGAAGTCAGAACAAGCTGCCGGGGTTCTGTGAAGAAACCATGTCAGAATGCACTGACTTGAATAAGCAGTCATCTCAGCCCACCTGCCTGATTGAAGCTACAGCACAGTCTGAGTACTCCTTAAGGTTCCCATGACATTCCAAGGGTGAGATGTATTTTAGTCACCCTGTACTTGACTCTCTTGGTCCCCAGATAATATTGGAGTCACTGGATCAGATCCACTTACAGAGGTTTCAGCAACTTACCAACTCAGACAGAAATCAGACCACTTATGATTGATTACTCCGGGTTCTTTATTAGGATTGACAGGGGTTGTCTCTTTCTTTGCATGTACCCCAACCCAGAGACTATGCAGAAAAGTTCAACTCCTGGACAATCTACACAGAGCGATCTGTCAGACTATTCCAAGTTTGAATCTTCAAGCTGACTGACTATTAAGTTCATAATTTCTGGCAACTTGCCTAAGAAAGATCTGTGGGCTCGCCAAGAGCAGAGAGCTCAACGGGATGCTCTTAAGCACAACGGAAATTGAAATACAGTAGCTGCTGTGGAGAGTGAGAACCAACCCAAAAGAAATGTAAGATTAAGGACCCATTGAAGGGGGAAGTTCGCAAGTTCCTTTCACTATGACTTTAGGAGAGAAGGAAGTCAAATTGGTTCTGCTCTCTAGATCAGGGGTGGGCAAACTTTTTTCTGTAAAGGGCCAGATGGTAAATATTTTATACAGCTTTTTTGTTTGTACATATGTATATATACACATGTATGTAGAGACATTTATAAATATATAACATTCTAAGTGCTCAGATAGGATAAAAACTCTGTTCCATTTACCTTAGAATTTACAATCACGTAAATTCTCCATATGTATGTCATTATATTTGATCTTTTCTTCTACTAATCCTGTCTGATGCTAATTTTTTTTGTTCAACCAGTCTGAGAAGAACCTTAAAGGGATGGGGAATTTTCTCCAGGCCCTTACAACACTTTCTTAAACTGAAGAGAAATTACAAGTAGTCAGCTTATCAGAGAGTGATATTTCTCTCTGTCATTCCAAGATTGACTATTTTCTTGCAAGAGACTCGATAAATAATTTTGAAATGGGTATGCGAAAGAATTATTTTCTTTCTACCTGAATGAAAAAGAAAAGGATGTTCTAGAGGACCAGCAAGGTACAACACAGGCTACGAAAAAGCTAAGGTGGTGACCCTCGATGGAAGGATAATTAGAAGTTATATGATGTCTTATTTACTTGACAGATTTGCTTAACGGAGATTTTTCTCTTCGGAAAATTTATGGGCTAGATATTAAGGAGACTTTTGAAAAATATACTGAAAAATGCAATGAAAAGGAACAAAATATGTCCCAAGACTCCAAAAATGTTAAAAAAAAAAAAAAGCTTTAGTCTAAATTGTGAGTATCAGTGAGAATGAAAAGAGAAAACCATCTAAAGAACCAAAGTGAATACAAAGTTTTCTCAGTCATTAAGAATTTAAAAGAGCTTACACAATAGATGAAAAGGGGAGTGCTGGCCCCCAAATGAATGGAACATTAGCAAAAACCTACATGAAAAGTATCTCAAAAAATTAACACATAAAGCAAACTGGAAGGTATATTAAAGGTACAGAAGCTTCATGAGAAACTAAGGATTTTTGTTGGAAAGGTGCAGTTGAGTGCGGTTAGTTATTAGGGCTGGGTCAGCACTAGGCGTATACTATATTTTGCCATGTATAATGTATGATGCACTCCCATACATTGTGCAACCGCACTCTTTGCCCAAACCTTCAGGAAAAAAAAAAAAAAAAAAACTTTCCTTTTAATTTTTTAACTCAAATGTTTATTTGTTTATATTTAGGTACTTCTTTTTGTGTATTATAAAGGAATTTGAGCATTTATTTTTAACATATTATGCTACAAGAAATTTTATGTACCAGATACTTACAGAACACAAGCACAGACACAAAGAACAGAAAATTTTATGTACCAGTAACCAGTTTACAATATTTATGCACCACAGGTCAAGAACTGTTCATCACTGTCACTATCACAACTATGGTCTTCTTCAATTTCTACATTACCGGTGTCCTCTGAAGAGTCACTTTCCACACTGCAGTTAATTTCATCATCCTCAGTTCCATCCACGGCATTGCTTATGTCACATAGTTTAAAGGATTTCACAACCACTTCCGTCTTGACACTGTTCTACAACTTTAGGATCCAATCACAAATTTGGGCAATAGATGCTGTCTTTATTCTGCCTATAAAATGTTAAATCTTATCTAGCTGACTGCATCCACGATCTCCACTCTTTCTCACAGGCCTTACAGGACTTGTTTGCTGACACATCAAGAGAATGCAGCTGGTATGCCAGCAAGTTGGGTTTTCAAGGCTACGGCATTTTTGCACTTCGTGGAACATGGCTTTCAAGTGATCAAAAACAAGCAAAGCTGGTTTTTTTTAAGTAATCCTCCAGGCCTTGGTGACCAGACATTGTTAAACCAAATTCTCATGCCTTCTTCATTCATCCTTCCTTTCTCCAGGGCATTATTTTGCTTATGGATATTGTTACCATTATTGATTTCTAGGATTACACTTTAAACTCATAAGCATAAATGAAAGAATTAAAAACATCTATATAGATATGGAATTAGTACTACCCATGTATATAATACGTAGTCTTATTTTTCCCTCACAAATTTGGGCAAAGAAGTATTCATGATAACCAACAAAATACAGTAAATTCCGGGTCTCAGTGCAAAATTAAAATATTTAAAAATTATTTTTAGGTGTGCCCTCGTGCCTCAGGCATAGGTCTGCAGTTGCAGCAGCATAGTTCACATAAAGCCTGAGTTCTCAGTTCTGCACCTGGGGCCAGAAGGAACCACCAAAATGAACAACTAAATAAATGAATTAAGTTGTTTCCTCCTTCTTTTTCTTTGCCTGCCTGGCTGCCTGCCTGCCTATGCCTGCTTCCTTCCTCTTAAAATTTATTTTAAATTATTTTCATTAAAATATTTAATGAAAAATTATAAAGTTTATTTAAATATGATTAACAAGTTCAAGATGGTGACAGCAGAGCAATAAAAGAGGCACTAGGCCCTTCCGAACGACTGTTTATGTGCTTACAAGAAGCAGGTCCCTGGCTGATGATGCAAGGCTGCCCTAATCCTGGCTGACACAATCAGCAGTGTTCCCTTTCAGGTTCTCAAGGAAAATGTGCAAGATACAAAACACAGAGGATACTATACCAGGTACTCCATGGGGTGGGGGGTGAGGAGCAGAACAGCACCCACCACACAAAAAAACTACAGAAACTGGACAGGAGTGCAAGACAAAGACCTACCTGCTAGTTCCCTGCCCCCTGCACTTGAGAGCTGCAGTGAATGAATACCAGCTCCTGAAGATCCAGGGCGTTTATAGGGGCAGACTTTGAACTCACCCCTGACTGGGAAGTTGCAAGCACCACCAGAGGATATTTCAAAACCTGTGCTTAGTATGGCACATGGACCTGCCTGGAAAATTCCTGGCCAGGCTCCAGATAACAGGGAGGAGGGAGACCAATCCCCCTATCACCAATCTTTAAAGGAGCACACAGAGGCCAAAAAGCAATCTTGCTCCCTGGCCAAGGAGCCTGGAACAGGACCAATTACTCAAAGGTGTGACGGAACTGCACGGGAGTGCATGACCAGGCACTACCTGTGAGCTTCCTGCCTCCTATGTGGGGAGCTACGGAGCCACAGAACTCACAGAGTCTGCTTGTAAACTCAGTCCTTGGCTTGGAGAGCTTCCTATCAGTTGCCACATATCCCCAAAGAAGCCAGTGGACACCACTAAATCAACACTTGTGGCCCACCAAAAGTGAGCATTTCAGAGAGGGGGGAAAGGCCCACAACCCACAGAAGCCAAGTGGACAGTACTGACAACACCAGGACCCCAAATCACCACTTAGGAAGAATTTAACATTTAAATAAATGTAAGAAAGAAATCTAAATCTAAGACAGAGAAGGAAGTCATGCCAAAAGCAAAGTCACCCAAAAAAGCATGAATGGGCCAAAGAGAGGAGGATGTCAAACCCTCCCCAGAAAAGAACACCATTGACATCAAATGAGACAACCTAACAAGAGAAATAGTTCCCAAAAATAGTTATTAAAAAAAAGCTGATTGAGATGCAGGGAATACATCATCAAGGAGATCGAGGCCATGAAGAAAGTCTTAGCAGGAATACTAGAGATAAAAGACAAAGTCAAGAAATTGAAGATAAACATGGAAATCTCCATAAACAGATTCAGTCATGCAGAGGAGCGACTCTCAGAGGCTACCTTCATGGAAGAGGAAAGAGAAAAAAGACAGAAGGATCCTGAAGAAGTCCTACAAGAAATATGACACCATAAGAAGAACAAACATAAGGATCATAGGTATCCCAGAAGGAGAGAAGAGGGAAAAAGTTACAGAAAACCTACTCAAAGAAGTAGTAGAGAACTTCCCACATCTGTCGCAAAACACAACCATGGAGCTCCAAGAAGCAGAAAGATGACCAAAATTTCTAAATGTAAAAAGGCCTACTCCTACACACATCATAGTAAAACTAGCAAAAGTCAATAACAAAGAAAAATTCAAGGTTGCTAGAGAAAAGAGAAACATAACCTACAAATGTAAACCCATCAGGCTATTATCAGACTTCTCAGCAGAATCACTACAGGTCAGGAGAGAATGGAATGACATATTCAAAATAGTGAAAGATGAAAAATACCAGTCAAGAACACTCTACCCTGCAAAACTATCATTCAAGAATGATGAAGAAATAAAGGTCTTCAATGATAAACAAAAGTTAATAGACTTTTCCACCATCAAACCTGCTATTCAAGAAATCCTGAAAGGGGTCCTACAACCAACAGGGAAAAAGAAAACAAAGATCCAGCAAACCCCAAGAATGGTGATAAACAGGAAAGCAAATGCAGAAAAAAAGCTGGAACCAACCAGTGAGAACAAAAATCACCAATGAGGGAAATGAAAGTATAGAATGCATATGCATATATAAATATAATATGGTGACAGTTCATAAAAGACTATCAAAGAGATGTAAAGATAGCAATAATCCAGATGAGAGCTACAAAACCTAACATTAAAGAGATGCGTAGCTGGGAAGCAGATTAAACTGAAAGAACCAACACCCCAAACCATACAGAGAAAAAAGCAAATAAAAATCAGTGGGAAACAAAGCAACAGACACAGAAAACACAGACTCAAATGACAGTGATAGAGCCCTCTGGTCCTAAATGTGAATGGACTGAACACACCAAAATCAAAAGACACAGAGTGACTGGATGGATTAAAAAACAGGATCCAACACACTTACATCAATCCATTATTCTTACAAGAAACTCATATCAGATCCAAAGACAAACACAGGTTGAAAGTCAAAGGCTGTAGAAAATATATCAAAGCAATACTGATTAAAGGAAAGCAGAAACTACAATACTAGTTCCAGGTAACTTCCACCCTGAAAAAAAAAATCTCGGGGCAACGAAGGGCATTATGCTATGGACAAGGGGGTAATTCATCAAGGAGAACTATCATTAACATATATATCCAATGCTGGACCATCTAAATATATAAAACAAATCCTAACAGAGCTAAACGCAGATATTGACAGTAACATAACAGGAGGGAACGAACTTCAATACCCCATTTATATCAATAGATAGATCATCCAGACACAAAATCAACAAAGAAATAAGGACTCTGAATGAAACAACAGAGCACATGGATCTAACAGATAGATACAGGATGCTCTATCCCAACAAAAAGAATATATATTTTTCTCAAGTGCACCTGGAACACTCTCAAGGATAGACCACATCATAGAACAAAAAACAAGTCTCAACAAATTTACAAAGAATGAAATTATGGAAAGCTTCTTCTCTGACAACAAAAGGGTAAAACCAGAAATAAACCTGAAGAAAAAAACTGGAACCACAAAGATGTGGAAATTGAACATTATGCTTCTGAACAAGTCATGCATCATTGATGAAATTAAGATGTATCAGGAAACAAATGAAAATTAAGAGATGAGCAATCAGAACATGTGGAATGCAGCAAAAGCAGTTCTGAGAAAGAAGTATATAGTCATATAAGTACACATCAAAAAAACAAGAGAGAGCCCAAATTAAATCTGTAACCTTACACCTTAGAGAACTAGAAAGGGAAGAACAATCAGAATCAAAAATCAGCAGAAGGAAGGAAACAATAAAAATTAAAGCAGAAATAAAATGAAATGGAAAACAAAAGAAACATCCAGAAGATCAACGAAACCAAGAGTTGGTTCTTCGAAAAAAATAAGATCAATAGTACCCTAGCTAGATTAACAAAGAAGAAAAGAGAGAAAACCCTAACAACAAGTATCAGAAGTGAGAGGTGTGCTACACTTGACAGCAGAGCAATGCAGAGGATTATGAGAGGCTATGACAAGCAATTACATGCCAACAAACTAATCAGTCATTAAGGAATGGAAATATTCCTAGAAATCTATAACCTGCCAAAATCGAACCAGGAAAATAAGGATACCTTGAACAGACCAATCACAAGCACAGAAATGAAGCAGTAATCAGAAATCTCCCAAAAAACAGAGTGTAACCCCAGATGAATTCTACCAAACACTTAAAGAACTGTTAATTCCCATTTTTCTTAAACTCTTTAACCAAATTGAAGAGCAGGAAAAACTCTCAGATGTATTTTATGAGGTTAAACATTACCCTGAGCCCCAAACCAAAGATAGCACCAAAAAAGAAAATTAAAGAACAATATCACTGATGAATATAGATGAAAAAACCTTACCAAAATCCTAGCAAACTGAATTCAACGGCACATTAAAAAAAATAATACAGGTGTGCCCTGGTGGTGCAGAGGTTCTGCACAGTCCACATACTTTCCTGTGTTGTCCATGGGGCCGCAATTCATGTCCCGAGCCAGGGAGAACAACCGAGATGAACAGCTAAATAAAATAAAATAAAATTTAAAAAATATTTAAAAAATTACCTGTGATCAAGTGGGATTCATTCCAGGGATGCAAAGATGATTCAACATATGCAAATCAATGTAATACACTGCAACAACAAAGTGAAAAAGAAAAATCACCTGATCATATCAATTGAGGTAAAGAAAGCTTTGGACAAGATTCCACACACATTTATGCTAAAAACTCTCCATAAAATGGAGATAGAAGGTACACACCTCAACCTAATAAAGGCCATATACAATAAGCCTGCAGCCAACATCAGAGTCAAAGCTGAAAAACTGAAAGCATTTCCTCTACTGTCAGAAACAAGACAAGACACTCTCACCACTGCTATTTAATATCGTATTGGAGGCCTTAGCCAGAGCAGTTAGGCAAGAAAAAAAATAAGAGGAATCCGAATTGAAAGGAGGAGGTAAAACTATCATTATTAGCAGATTAAATGATTATATTGAAAGCCCTAAAACCTCTTTCAAAAAAACTACTAGAACTAATTAATGAATACAGTAAAGTGGTAGGCTACAAATCAATGCACAAAATTCTGTCGCATTTTTGTATGCAAACAACAAGCTAGAAGAAAAGGAAGTCAAGAAAACAACACTGTTTAAAATAGAAGAAAAAAATTACACATCTTGGAAAATACATAATGAGAGGTGAAAGACCTATATGATGAAATATACAAGTCTTTCTTGAAAGAAATAGAGGAGGACACAAAGTGATGGAAAGACATCCCCCACTCATAGTTAGGAAGAATCAATATTGTTAAAATGGTCACTTTACCTTAAACAATATACGGACTTAATGCAATCCCTATTAAAATCCAATGGGCTTATTTCAAGCAAATAGAACAAAAAAATCTTAAAATTCATATGGAACAATGAAAGACCCCAAATAGCCAAAGCAATTACAAGAAAAAGAACGAAATCAGAGAATTACACTCCTAGACATTGAGCTATATACTACAAAGTGATGGTGATCAAAATGGTATGGTACTGGAACAATAACAGAGGCACAGATCAGTGGAACAGAACTGAATCACCAGAAACTGACTCACATGCATACAGTCATTTAAACTATAACAAAGAAGCCAAAAGTATATGCTGGAGAAAGAAAGGTTTCTTCAATAAATGGTGTTGGGAAACAGGACAGCCATATGCAAAAGAATGAAGCTACATCACTAACACCATTCACAAAAATTAACTCAAAATAGACTAGAGACTTGGCATAATACCACAAAACCATAAAATTCTTGGAAGACAATGTAGGAAAGACATTCCATGACATCAGCCTTAAAGAAGTCTTTGGGGACTCAACTCAGCATCAAGTGTAACAAAAAGAAAAATAAATAACCGGGACTCCATCAAACTAAAGAGCTTCTTCGCACTGAATGAAAACATTACCAAAACAAAAATACAATCTACCAACTGGGAGTAGATATTTGTCTTCCATTTTTCTAACAAGGGCTTAATATCCAAAATATACAAAGAACTCATAAAACTCAATAACAGAAAAAGAGGAAATCCAGTCAAAAAAGTGGGAAGAGGAATTAGAGAGACATTTTTCTGAAGAGGATATACAGATGGCCAATAGACACATGAAAAGATGTTCCTACTCACTGACTATCAGGGAAATGCCAATTAAAACAATGAGTGATCACTTTACACCTGAGAGATTAACTATTATCCAAAAGTTTGGTCAGGATGTGGAGAAAGGGAATACTTACATTGTTGGTAGGAGTGCAAATTGATGCAACCCCTATCGAAAACAGCATGGAGATTTCTCAAAAAGTTGAAGAAGGAAATTCCATATGATCCCACCATACCGCTTTCTGGGTATTTATCCAAAAGATACAAAAACACTAACTTGCAGAGATTTAGGCACCCCCATTTTTATTGCAGCCCTATTCACCATAGGTAAGAACCGGAAACTACCTAAGTGTCCAATGTCAGATGAATGGATAGAAGATTTGGTGTATATGTGTGTGTGTGTGTGTGTGTGTGTGTGTGTGTGTATGTATGTAAAATGGAATACTACACAGTTCTGACTATCAGGTCTTAGAAGATATAAAATCCTGTTATTTCCATCAACATGGATGGACCTAGAGGGGATTATGCTAAGGAAATAAACTCAAAGAAGAAAGATAGATACCAGATGACTTCACCTATAGATGGAAGGTGAATAGACAAAACAAAGGAACAGATGAAACAAAACCAGCACTTGGACACTTGCAGTAGGACTCAGGTGACCAATAGGGAATAATGGGATGGAGGAAGAGTAAGTCGTGGCATATGCCACTATACAATGGTGAAGAGCACTTGGTGATGTAATGGAGGGCAGGGTGTGTTGATATCTAGCTAAGGAATCAACACACATAAGTTTATTTTAACTTGTAAAACAAAGTTACTGAAATAAAATACTACAAAAATAAATAAAGATGGAACTACCATTTGATCCAGCAATGTTCCTTCTAGGCATATAACCAGATAATCGAAATCCTTAATCAGGAAAAATATCTGCACCCCTATGTTCACAGCAGCACAGTTCACAATAGCCAAGACATGGAACCAGCCTAAATGCCCATCAATAGATAAGTAGATAAAGAAGCTGTGACATATATGCTCTGCAGAATTCTATGCAACTCCTGAAAAAAATGAAATTGTGTCCATTGCGACAATCGGGATGGAACTGGAAGGGAATCATGTTAACCACATTAAGTAACAATGAAAAAGAAAAATACAGGATGGTTTCACTCACATGCAGAATATAGTGAAATGAAACAAATAGTTGAACCCCAGCAAAAATCCACAAGATGATGGCTGCAGAGAGAGGTGAAAAGGAGGAGGGCAGGGAGGAGGGAACGAGGTGGTGGTGAAGGACACTAGACCAGGAAACAGCCTCAACATCTCTATGTGAGTGTGGCTTTGTAAACAAGGAAATAATAATAAAATTATTATTAAAAAAAGTACCTCTGAGGCTGGCGTTCCCTGTGGCTTGCTCCACTGCTAAGCGCAATCCACGTGCATCCCATCTGGGTTACATGACCCATCTAGGTTAGCATTCCTGGGTAGAGGAGAGCAACCAAAGTGAACAACTAAATAAAAATAAAAGTGCTTATTTTCCCATCTTCCTGCCTGCCTGCTGGCCTTCATTCCTGTCTTTACCTTTCCTTTAAAAAAAAAAAATGTTTGAAAGATACCATAAGACCCCAGAACTCAGATTGGGGACCAGGGCCTGGGGAGAAAAAGCCAAAAATAAATTTTTTTAAAAAGTACATTTGAATAGAAATGTAAAACCTTATTCTCTGCTACTATGATGGAGTTAGCATAAATGTTAATATCCATGAGCAAGAAAAACAGCCAATTATTTTTCTTCATCCTCTTTGTAAAGCGATGTGTAGTAAACTGCAAAGTTTTAACCAAGAAAAAAACTGAAGCCTGATAAAACAATAAGAGCATCAGTTATCACGGCAGGTGTTTTTAAAAATGGATTTAGGTGTCTAGAAGGAATCATACTACCTCCCTCAGATTCTGTGGGAATTGATACCTGTGCTCTGCGTCCTTGTAATTACTCTGTGAGAAATCAGAGTATGTGTGAGGAGAAAACAAAAGACTAGACCAAAATTAAATCTCAAATTTTGAAGAAAAATAGAAAGAGAGTTTAAATCTCAAAATACAGACTAGTAATTTGAAGTTTAAATGATTGGTAAAATCATGGACAAACACCGCTACACAGGTGATTTGGAAAGACTTCTGTCAGAATGAGATAATAGAACACTGTTCTGTGTTCTGTAAGCAAGTTCTTTCAATCTGGTCTTTAAAAAAAAAAAAATCACCACCATAATTTACAGTTATGTTTGTAAATTGATGGAATAAAACTAAAATGATTCCAGCAAAATGATGATGCAAAATGATGAGCAAATCCTTTTGCACTGTCTTTGGGGACAAGATAAAGAAATGGTGACAAATGAATCAGCAGTGAACCTTCCAAATAGTGTTGACGAATGAACAATGAACAGCAGAGCTCACTTGGGTCTACCCATCCATGTCCTGTTTAGCAACTTTAACAGTAATTTACATATCAGTACAGAAGATGTGCTTATCACATTTAAAGATTATTCAAAACTAGGAGGGAGAGTTAACACAATGAGTTAACTAAACATTCACAAGTTTCCATAAAATGAATTCTCTATCCCGAACAAACAAGTTGACATTTTAACTAGAATAAATGGAAAAAAATATTTTCAGGTTGAATGGTTTTTGTACAAATGAATGAAGGAAAAGACAAGACTTGTGTCAGAGCATAGGGAGAATTCTTCCATCCTTCTGAGGTTCTTCCTGGACTGGACAAACAACATCAGACAAGGTTAGGAGGAGAAAAGATCAAATTTAATGGTATGCATATGGAGAATTTACATAGCTGTAAATTCTCTCTAAGAATTTAGATAACCAGGACAGATTGAAGATTGATATTCCGTGCTGAGGAATGAGAAAGGGGCCTGGGGCAACAAGAAGTGGGAAGGGGTCTTCACGTGATGAGGAGGAGATGACTCATTTTCACTCTGAAAGTAAAGATGGGTTTCTGAGATAGAGATGGCTGGTTCATAAATAAACTTCAAACCTGGATTGTGACTTCATCATACCACATTCTTCTAGATGACTGGGAACACTGATCCCTTCTCTGATTAGGAGAAAAGCAAAGGGCGCAAAGGGCTAGGGAGTGGTAATAACTTCTTGCATTAAGGGAGGGCAAAAGGTAGGAGAAAGACAAGAGTTTCTCCTTTGTCTTCATCTCTGGGGCTTCCATTGTTCTCAACTCAAAACAATTTGCCTGACACAATGGGGCCTCTGCGGGAGACCAACCTGTTTTGAGCAACTTCAATCAATCACAACTCATACAACAAAACAAAACACAAAAAACTTAGACGTTTTGGTTGATTATACATTAAAATGAACCAGCTCTAGATGTAGCTGTTGAACAAATATGTTTTGGACAAATTATCTGAAACAACTATAATCATTTGGGGAGGAAGTTATAAGCCCTGCTGGCTCTGGACCTAGACTGTCAACTAAAGTTCAAATATTACCTCTTTTTTTTTAATATGCCAACAATGTCATCATCACACCTAACAACGTATAACAATTCCTTAATGAATAATATTTTGGAGTAAAGTTTTAAATGTTTCCAATAATTCTTAATACAATTTTGGCTAATTTTTTTTTATATTCTTCATTGGCCTTCTAAAGTGAACTAATAGTGAAGAAATCAGTATCTATATTTGCTGTAAACTTTTGAACATTATTAATTGTCCTGGCTCAGAGCCCTTCACCAATTCCTCTTTCTTCTTGTCCCTTGAACCTGGGTATTATGGATGGTTCCCACTCCATTCTTATTTCAAAGTAAGAACTAAAACTTTTTGACCCTTCTTAAAGGACTATCAAACATCAGTAAGAAAATCAAGAGAAAATTCTTCATGTGTTAGAAACCATGAGAATATCTACTCATGAATTACTCCTTTCTTTTGATCTTCCTATAGATGTATGCAGATATATATATACAGATAAATATATACACGCACAGATATATATGACAAACTAAAACAAATATATGCTGTATGTGTTATATAGAATATATAATATCCATATATGTGTTAACTTTTGTTCATATATATATCCTTTGATTTTCAATGTTACAACTTTAAAGAAAAGATTTGATGGAGAATGAAACAGAATATCATCTCTCTTAATTATAAAGTTGTATGGTGTTCTTTATCCATAATCAAATGCTATCTTCCCCGTTTTCAGATTCAATTTAAAGTTAATGATTACTGGTGCACCCTCATGGCTTAATGGTTAAGTCCTTGGCTTCTGGCCAGCAGAGACCATGTACATCCCAAGGACCTGGGTTTAAGACCTGGGTTACCAGGCACTGGAATGAAGAGCCAAGATGAACAAGTAAAGAATAAATGTTTCTTTCTCCTCTCTCTTTCTTCCTGCCTACCTGCCTGCACACTTTCTTAAAGAAAGAAAAAGAATAAAGTTACAAACCACAATGCAATACCACAATAACAAACCACAATAACAGGTTAAATATACACAGCACACATTGATTTTTGGTCTTAATGCTTCACAGAGCTAATGAAAGAAGCAAGCTGAGGCCTGCCCTGGGGGAGCAGCAGTTAGACACATGCCACATACATCCCTAGGTCCTGGTTTTGTGTTCTGGTTTTGATGGGGAACAAAGCCAAGATAAACAACTAAACAGAGTAGAAGTTGAGCTTCTTCAGCCCTTCCATTCCTTCCCACCTGTCTCTGCTTTCCTTCATTCCTGTTTGCACTTTTCCTTTAAGGGGGCTGGGGGGGGTGGGGGGGTGGGGAGAGGAAAGCTGAGTCCTTTTGTAAGGTTTTTGTGTGTTTTTTAAGTGGTCAGAAAATTGGATATTTAAATCAATAAAATGCAGAATATAGATGTGAAATGAACATTAATATGCAATATATTTCTATTTTGGGAAAAGAAAGTTTTTTGAAAAGGAACTAGTTGAAAGTAAGAGAGTTTCCTTTTTAGTTATCTTTTCCAAATATGGTAAAACTATAGCGGTTACAGAATTAACAAAAGCAAAACAACTGACATTAGGAAGTTAGGAATGAATACATTTTGGTCTTTGTTGGCTTTTGAAAATAAAAGTTGCCCTTTTAGCTTTCCATTTCATGTTGTGTATTGAATACTCTCAAACATCTAGTTAAAAGATGCCAATCAGACTTTTGAAATAAAATAATGTTGCTGGGACTTCTTTCTTAGTAATTCACTAAAATAATTAAAGGAGATATAGGAAAGACGTCAAAAAGAGATATCCTATGATTATAATCTACTTTTAATCTCACTAGAGTCTAAACTTATTAGTTATCTTTTATGTCCACACTATTATAAAATGGCAGCTCAGTTGTTACAACTTAGTTTGATTTCATAATCAAAAGTCCAACCCGGGTGAAATCTGAATGAAGTCGGCTTTTGTTGACAGTAATGTAAGAGTGCTGGTGTTTTACTTTGGCAGCTATACCACAGTCACAGAAAACGTTAACTTTGGGGGAAAACAGGCGAGCGTTTCCTCCAAGTTACATTTGGGGAGAGTCATTATTATCTTTGGAGCTTTTCTGTCAATGTAAAATTATCTGAAAACACAGGGCTTTTAAAAAATCCTAGCAAATGGTAAAGATTCTAACAAAGGGTGTATGACTAATGACCTGCTCAGTATTATCCAGATGATGATTATAATCATGAAAATTACACACACCCAAAGCTTGCTAATCAAAATTTTGGAATTTCCCAAGTAACATTTGTCTTAAAAAATTCAGCTAAAGTTATCAGTTCTAAACTAACAGTTAATTAATAAAGAACAGACTGAGTTTCTCCAATATTTTGGGTACTAGAATATGCAGAAAACTATGTTTCTTTTAAATATTTTTAAGAGAGAAAGGAAGAGAGAGGAGAAAGAAGCATTGAAGGAAAGAAGAGACATCCTTATTTATCCAGTTGCTTATTTTTTTATTTTTCCACCGCCATCTGGGGTCTACTAACCAGGGCTGGATGTGGTCCGCACACTAGCCTCTCAGCTGCCTGAGCCACAGGGAACAGCCCTAAAACTGTATTTCTTGGGGCCAAAATAAGTTAGATGAGAACATTTGAACAAAAGAAAGCTGTTATCACTACTTTCTACTTCATTTCTGGTTAATTTGGAAAGAAACATGAGGAATCTCAGGGGATTAAATGTCCAAATAGTTCCTTCTTTTTCCATTTTCTGGTATTCAGATATTTCTGACATGAGGGCAGTTGGGAAGATCTGAACACCCATGAGGTTAGGGCTCTTTCAAGGAGTAACTTTGTAGAACTTGTTAAGAATAGTATGTGCCTTCTCATTAAGCAAACTAAAGAACCTTAGCCATTAGGGTTTTCATTGATCCCATCATAGTTTTAATTTCAGAGCAGTTCTTTCATTTGCTTTCCAACTAACAGGGATTTAAGCGACAATACAACAGGGTTGGTCTGGTGAAGTCAGGACCAGAAGTTGCTAGGCTAATCGGAGGTCTGGCTGATAGCACAGCCTGGAAGGTGAGACAAGCTCCAGGAGATTAATAATATGGCTGAAGACCTTAGGCAGATCCTGTTGATCTGGTAGAAAGGAAATCCCTTTTTGAGAAGTTAAGCAAACCCAAGCTTACTCTTGTGACAAAGGTGATTGACCCATTTTACACTGCTCTTTGGAGTTAGATTAGTATTACATTCTAAAGAAAGTCAGCAATATGAGCCCCATCTTCTCAAACACTTAACTCCTGTGATGCATGCTAAAAAAAAAGGCACATATCTCTCTACTACTAGGTTTTCTTTAATATCTTGTTCCAGTATTGATTAGAAGATATCTTTACTTTTATATTTCATCAAAATAACTATTGGGCAGAACTTGGTCCTTCTTTCATGACCAAGTCATATATCTAGTGCTATTATCAAAGTAAAAGGGCATCTTCTTATCAAACTCCCAGTGTTCCATGCATGGCACTTGAAGTCCCCAGTGCCTACATTCATTCTGATTCCCATCTGACTATACAGAAAGTATATAATGAACAAGAGCTGGGGAAGGAAAAGTGACAAAAAAGAGGAAGGTCCTTTAAATTGTGCTGACTCAATTATTTCAACAGGAATAAAAATAGATCATCTAATGCTATAAAGCCAGTATTGCAGAATAAGTATATTTTAAAATGTGAAGATAAATATTAAAAAGAACAGAAAGAGGAAAGAAGTGACAATACACTAATTTCATCAGTGTTTACAGTATAGAATCAATTGATCCTCTAAAGAAACAGAAAATTCAGGGCATTATAAAAGTAATTATTAGACTAGAAAAAACACTCAAATATGGTATACTTACAGGAGAAAATAAATTTCATGTAAGTGGAAGACTTGAAAAGTAACAAAAACAAAAGAAGACAAATGTGATGCAGATTTATGACCAAACATATATGTGTGTGTATACGTGTATATATATGTATATACACATACACACACACATATGGGCTACATGCACTGTGACCGACACTATTGCCTACTCAAATCATTCCCTGATTTTTTTCCACCCTGTTTTTGTTGGGGGATAGGCCCAGCCCTAGGGGATGAGTCACTATTGGGTAAGTCAGGCATTCTGTGTCCTTTAGTCAGCCTCCCTTGCATCTGACAGTAGCCAATAATCTGATCCAGTTATGTGGTAAATGAGATTCGAGGGGACATCTACTGCAGAACTACTGGGAAAGATTAATTTTTTCCCTGATAAGAGGGACCCCAAGAGGACAAAAGTTTTTACACTGACTATCCTTTGTTTTCTGCCTTTGAATGTACCTGTGATGTTGGGTGCTGTGGCAGCCATTTTGAAATCATGAATCAATTGGCAGAGCAGAAGGAAAGAGCGATGATCTGCTGACATTGCTGAACTGCTGAACAGATGCCAGCTACCAAGTTGCAGAGTGACTCATAACTTTGCTTCCAACTTTCATTTCTGTTTTAGGCTTATAATGCAAATAAGTCATGACTGAGAGTGCTTAGTGAAATTTTCCTCTCCAGTGCTTTTAACCATTTGCCTTTGCAGACCTCTGAGATATTTACTTGCTCATAGAATAGTTGACTTTATACTAAAAATTTTTCTAGTAGAGACTCTTTCTGGCTTCTGATTATATAAATGACCTATTGCTTGTGGCATAGAATTCCAGAACACTGGAAAGTGCAATGCAATAAGAGAAAATGATGCAGGAAGGATCTTCTTGAGATCACACACATGGGTTATGTAAACTGCCTTAATTTTTTTAGTTCATTTTTTATTGTAGTAATTATTCTATACATTAAAATAATTTCCTATGTATAGGTTCCCCATTCCTGACATATATTTCAACATACCATGCCCTCCACCAAATCACCAAGTGTTTTTTCCCATTGTCCAGTGGGCTCCACCACCATTTGCCCCCACCTACCCCATTCCCTTTTGGTAACCTCAGTTCTGTCGCACATGTTTCAGGGTTGGTCATATTTCATCGGTCCTTTGTCTATTCACATTGCACCTATGAGTGAGGTCATCTGGTCTCTATCTTTCTTCTTTTGACTTCTTTCCCTTAGCATAATCCTCTCTAGTTCCATCTACGTTGATTCAAATAATAGGGCTTCATCTCTTCTAAGGACTGTGTAGTATTTCATTGTATGTATGTACCACATCTTCTTTATCTATTCATCTGATGTTGGGCACTTAGGTAATTTCCAGTTCTTAGCTATTGTGAATAGGGCCACAATAAACGTGGGGATGTATACATCTCTGCGGATGGGCGCTTTTGTATCTTTGGGTAGATGCCCAGAAGTGGAATGACAGGATCATAAGGGGTTCCCATTTTCTGTTTCTGAGGAATCTTCAAGCTGTTCTCCATAAGGGTTGCACTAATTTGCACTCCCATCAACAGTGCAAAAGTATTCCCTTTTCTCCACGTCGCCAACATTTGTTGTTTCCAGACTTTTGGACGACAGCCAGTCTTTCAGGTGTAAGGTGATATCTCATTGTTATAATCTGCATTTCCCTGATAGCCAGGAGTAGGAACATAATTTCGTGTGCCTGTTGGCCATCTGTATATCCTTTTTAAACAGTGTCTCTCCAATTCTTCCTCACATTTTTTGATTGGATTGCCTGTTCTTCTGTTGTTGGGTTTTATGGGTTCTTTGTATATTTTAGATATTAAGCCTTTGTCAGAAATATTGTCCTTATTTTTTTATTCTCATAAATGCTTAAGCTCCTGTTAGTCATTGGTTATTACTACTATTTGGTATCTTTTCTTATTGACGTCTATTAAATTCATAATTTCTCTAATAGACTTTCTTTCCTTCCACTCCTTTACCCTTACATTCGTTTACATTTTAATAAATCTCCTACAATTATTTAAATTTATTTTCATTATTTAGATGTCCTCCTGACCCTGGGTCATGAACCCAGGTCCTTGGACTTTACATGGTCCACAGCCCAGCTGTCAGCTTAGTGGCTGAGCCACCAGGGTGCACCTTTCTTATAATTATTCTAAATCTTACTTCCGTATATCTTCAAAGTCCTCGTCCCTCCTAGCATCGTGGAAGTCTTATCCTCAGACCTTTCTAAAATAAATTAATCTATAGTGCTTCCACCAATCCTAGGCAACCCAAAAAGTGTAATGTCAGTATAAGGTTTATATTAACATAACTATGTAAATATTGTTCATTGTAGAGACAAATATTGTGCCTGAAGTAAATTTTGCTCCTGAAATACATTGTTAACAATTCCTGGGTCATTCCAAATAAAGTACTCTTAATGCTCAAAAATACACCCCCTTTTCTTCCATGAATACCCACATACCTCATCTATAGTCTAAAATAAACATTACATTTGCCTTATTAAATGTAATCTAGTTATCCATCCTCTGCTCCTCTATTCCTCTACTGATTCATCATATTTTCATGCATTTCAAAATGAGTTGTGGACATCACTATATCTTATCCTCAAACACTTCAGCAGATATGGCATTATGTGGAACTCAATATTCATTAGCAGTTTGTTTCACTTAAGCTAAAATTTATGTAAAATAAAATGCACAAATTTTAAGTGTATCATTTGATGAGTTTCAACACTGCAACCCAAATTCCGATCAAGATACAGAACATTAGATGTCCCCTCACGTCCCTTCCCAAATCCCTGCACCTATCCCTGAAGAAGAAATGCTGTTTTGATTTATTCCATCTTAGATTGATGATGTCTGTTTTAGGACCTCATGTAGATGAATTCACTCTTTAATGTTAGTATTTTACCCAGCATCATGTTTTTGATATTCACCTAAAGTGTAATCTGTAGCTAGTCCATTGTCTGAATATATACCACAGTTTATTCATTATTCTATTATTCATAGATACATGGGGATTATTTTCAGTTTTCAGCTATTAATAAAGCTGCTATACACATCCTTACATCTTTTTGTGGAAGAGTTTCCTTTTTTCTTAGACAAACACCGAGAAGTGGAGTTGCTGAGCATAGAGTAGTTTTAAGTTTGATTTTATAAGGAACTATTAAATCTTTTTCCAAAGTGGTCATATCATTTGATAGTCCACCAACTCATAAGGGTTCCAGTTACTCCACATCCTTGCTAACACTTGGTTTCACTTTCAGCCATATTGGTATTTCATTTTCATATCAGTTTTCATTTCCTGATGTCTAATAATTTTTCATATATAATTTATATATTTTCTTTTAGATAGTGTCTGGTCACATTTTTGGCTTACCTAAAAACTTAAATTATCTCTTTATGAATTGTAGGGGTACTTTATATATTCGAACCTTTGTCAAACATACGTTTTGGAAATATTTTTTCCCTATTTCTCACTTGACTATTCATTTTTCTTAACAATGTCTTTTGATAAACAATAAAAAATTTGATGTTCATCAATTCTTTAACAGTATTTACTTTCAGTGTCCTGACTATGCCAAGCCATGAATATAATCCGTGTTTTCTTCTCTCTTTTTGTTTTACTTTCTACACTTAGGTCAAGGATTCATCTCATTTTTGTGTGTGTTTTGAGACAAAACATGAGATTGTTTACTTTCCCTATACAGATTTCCAGTTGCTTTATTTACATCATTAAAAATATTCTAGTGTTTTCTGATGTTGGTTAATTGTAGCCTCTTGCCAGTCTGATTTTTATTCCTTTGAAGGTGATGTCAGGGTATAGGAAAACTCTTCCCATACTGTTCTGGTTTCTTCTAGACTGACAAATTATTAAATAGGCATCAGATTGACAGAAGTAAATGAAAATAATTTTTTTAAAAGAAAGGTACAGGCAGGGCTGAAGGTGAGTAAGCAGGAAGAGAGAGGAGGAAGGAACACTTATTTTCGTGCTGGTTTCTTGGGATGTATGTGGACTAGGTCTAGTGACCTTGTCCGCTGGGTCACCAGGGCACACCAAAGACATTTAATAGCATATATACCATCTGTATACGTAGAAGGAATCCAATAAAAGTGAGTAACTCACCACAAGACTTAAGTTACCATCTTAAATACCTGTAACTAAAGATAAAGGTCTTGGGGGTGGGGATGTTGAGGACATCAGTCATTGAAGTCACCAGGAAGGGCACAGTAAACAAGGTCATGGTCATTAAGGAGATTTAGGCTCTGCTTTCTGCACGAGTAAGTTTAGTTTAGTCCCTTTAAAAGTTAAGAGAGGTGTGCCCTGGTGGAGCAGTGGTTAGGTCAATCACCTCCAAAGGATGCAGGTCACATATGCCCGGGTTCAGGTCCTGGATCTGGGGGAAAATAAGTGTGAACAACGAAATAAAAATTTAAAAAGTGCTTTTTCCACCTCTCTCTGCCTGCCTACTTGACTTAACTCCTGCCTGTACCTTTCCTTTAAAAATAAATAAATAAAAAAGGTAAGAGAGGCACACAAAAGGAGATTTTTCCTTTACACATGCTAATGTCTTACAAAATGGCAACCTCCACCCTGCCTTCAGAGCCCTTCTGTGTATAACACTTCTGCAAAAAATACATTTTTGGTGGTAAAATTTTACTTCCCTGCAGTAACCTATTTTCCTTTTTTCTCAGTGCTTTCGGAATCTTTTTTTATCCTTAGTGAATCTACTACCAACATTCTCTGAGTTCTTTTCCCTCCCAGCTAATAAAGATTGAGAGCTATAAGTAGGAACCAAAAAGAAATGTATACTTTGGTCAAAGAGGGGAAAGGGAACTCATGTGCTAAAGGCTTCCCCACTCTGGCCACATAGGGACTAGGTGATACGCTTTTGGCAAAGGAAGGGGTGGGAAGGGGCGGCAGTTGGGTCTGTGATGTCTGCAGACTTCTTGAAGAGGAGAATTCCAGGTATAGGGGGTCACACCTACTTCCAATCTGGTTTGGATTAGTGCTGTCATGACGCCTAGGAGTGGTGGCTTCTTGACCTGTCTTATCCTCACCTCCATGTTGTGCAGCTGCAATATTGCAATATTGTGCACATTCTGGAGCCAGGACAGCCCAGCCAGCCATCACTTCCTTATCAATGATTTTAAGTTCCACTGATTTCTGTAAAACTGGCCAGTTATACAGTTCTGGTGATATCTAAAAATAAGCACAACTGAGTCCTATGTTAGCTCTAATTTAATCATTTTGAGGAAACGGCCAAGCACCAGGTGACAAATCTAATATCATCTTGCTTATCTTTCCATATACCCTTTCAATTTGAAGATCTGCAGCTATTTAAATTTTGGAATTTCTTCTTCAATGATTTTTTAATAGTCATTTCTATCCTTGCATTTTCTTTGGATCCTCTTTCTGGAATTCCTATAGGTTAGACCTTGAACCTGGACTGGCCTCTGGGTCTTTTTTATTTTCTCTTGTCTTTCTCAGTTTTCTAATGTCATATTCCCACCTTTCTTAAAAAAATGTAAAGGTGGCCAGCATATTTTCAGTTTCAAGAACTCTTATTCTTCCATTGTTCTTATTTATAGTATCCTGTTTTTACTTTAGGTATTTATTGTCTCCTAGAAGATCGCTGAGAAAATTAATTAGAGGCTTGACGTTTCCTTTATCTGTTACCTGAATTTGTTCTTGTGAGTTTAGCTTTCATTTTTGCTTCTTCCGTTTTTCTTCTATTTTATGTAGCTGATTTCCCTCTTGTGTCCAGTGATGTGGAGGTCCTTTTTTATATTTAAAAAAGAGGAAATGGATTGATTTTTTTCTAGATACATTTCATCTACTGTTAAATATTAAGCATAAGACTGTTTTCCTGCTGGTTAATAGCCCAGAAAACAGAAAGGCTGACAAGGAAATTCTGTGTTCATGAGCAGACCTGTTGAACAGGGGTGCTTCCATTTCAAGAGGACTGGACACCAGAGAAAGGACAGCTTTGACTGGGGCATTACCACTCACCCTTGCATCAGTTAGCAGTATTGAGTTAAAAGCTATTTGTCTACAGATTGTCCTTTTCCCATTTCTCATAGCTGTTTATGATTTAAATTTTTTTTTTTTTTTAAATTTTTCAAGAGAGGAGGAAAGGAAAAAGGGAGAAGATGAGAAAGCATTTGGGGAAATAGGGAAGAGGAGAAAGAAACATCCCCACCCATTATCCGGCTCCAGGTCTTGAACCTGGGTCTTGGGCTGATTGTGGTGCTCATGCCAGCACCTCATCCCCGAGCCACAAGGGTGTGCCCCAATTTAAAAACTATGTGCTGCTCTTTTTAACTGTGAATTTAGGGAGAGGGTAGCAAATGCTTGTGTTCAGGTCACAAATTTGAACTGAAGGTTCATTCTATCTTCTCTAGATTACTTCTGCTCTTTCTAAATGGGCTTCTTCACTGTTGTGAGGTTGACATCTTTACTTAGGTTGACCATGAATACTATTTTAAATGGGACAGTAACATTATTTTCGTATTTCTTGACTGTCCTGTCATTTTGACATAAATGTCAATTTTGTCCCATTTTTAAGAAACCAAGGCCATCTTTAACATGGGACAAAAGGGATAGTTGAGTTGTCCCCAGCCTGGTTGTTGAAGCAGCCTTAAAGCAGCTGTGCCCTTTGCCTAGCATTGAAGACGACCTTTGCTGGTGCTAACTGCTGGGGGCTGCTGCTACTGTTCCTGCCCATTATGAGGAAATAGGAGCTGTGCAGGAAGAGGATTCCCTCCTACCCTGCATGCACCTGTTTCTTCAAAGGGGGCAGAACACTGCAGCGTGGTCAAGCTACAGGTAAGCACTATGGGGGTTATATCTGGCACTGTGAGGGTTAAAGCAGCATGTATTTTAGGCAGGACATTTAGAGCCAGGCTTATAGGGGCACCATATTTGTTTTTCACCCAAGGGTTCGGAATTCCTTGCACTGGCCCTGGTCATTTATATGTAGTCCTACTGGACCGCATGTCATTAGTATGCGATTGTGGCTCGGCATCACATAGTACTTATTTGTTACTGGCCTGGCTGCTCTGCTCCTGCTCGGATTGCTCCACCTCCTTCCCTCCCCTTAGTCACCAGCACTTAACCCCATCCCGTTTTTGCCATCCCAATGTCCCATTTTTGTCTCAAGGAAATATGGTCAGTCTATCTTTCCTGTCTCATGGACATGAGGATAGCATCCACCTTCATGCCCTCAGTTTTTATGTTTTCTTTTCCAGAAACTTCTTCCTTCTCTCACCTAAGCCTAGTGAAATATTTTAGTTAATCTGAGTATACTTCTCCCATGAATTCCGCCTGTTTTGCTGAGCTTCCATTGACCTTCCTTATAATCTCACTACTCTTCATGGCAATGTCTGTCGTTCACAATTCAGCTCTAATTATACAGCCTAGTATAAAACCTAGTATTGCTCACTCTTATTTAAGATGTTTTGTTATTCTGTTAGTAACTATTGAAAATTCTTTGGGGAATAAGGTTTGTTTTCTCTGTCCTTGAAGACTTCACAGTATGCATTTATAGTATTCAATAAATATTTGTAATTGATTGACTTCCCTACTATTTGCAAGAGAGGAGGTAGAAAACCACTTTTATTCCCCCCTCACCCCCAGAAACAATAGGAGGTATATCTTTGAATTGGAAACTCCATTTCAGGAAGAAGAAATGCTGGAAAATAAACAAGTTATAGAGCTGAAATATCCACTGAACACAGTATCAATAGATCTACCAGAGTTGAAGTAATTGAAGCAGGAATGATTTGGAAAGAAGCAATGTAGTAAAATGTGATTTAAACATAAACTTTTTAGTCTAGGATTTCCACAATATTGTGAACAAGTTCTCTCTCAATAATGCAGTGTCATCTTCAATTAAATAGGAAAGAGATCTAGTGGTAGAATAAGAGCAAAATAATTGGAAATAATATGCCTTTGGTTGTTATTAGTGCTGTTCACCAAACATTCTGACTTACCGCTCTTCTGGGTATGTGTAAGTTCTTGCTCCCTTGATGCAGTGAACTTAGTGGTAGCCAGGTGACTTGCTTTGGCCAATAAAATCGAAGCAGGAGTAGCGTCACTTCCAGACAGAAGCTTTAACAGCCAGTGACGGATCTGCCATCTTTCTGTTTTCTGCCTCACATGGAAGCATGTAATATCTGTGATTCTGAATCCTTGAAAGTTCATAAGTCTTCTTTCAGACCTGTGATGGAAATATAGTATGAGAGACAAATAAACCTTTGTTGCTTAAGCCACCTAGTATAAATTATTGCTGTGCAGGGTTAGCAAACAACAAACAACCTGTAGGCCAGCTGCTTGTGTTGGTAGAGTTTTATTGGAACACAGCCATAATATTTGTTTAGTATTATCTATGGCTGCTTTCATACTACAACAGAGTTGATTAGTTGCAACAGATTGTATGGCCTGCAATCAGAAAACATTTACTCTTACTCTTTAAGACTATGTCTATTGAGCTCTGATTTAGCCTATCCTGGTTTTGATAGAACTGGAGGTCTTTGATAAGTACCATTATATGACTACTTTCTGTTCCGTATATAGCACCAAGATATTGATAGCAGCTTCCAAGATGGCCCCAATGATCCTCATCTCTTAGTATTCACACCAAGGAACTTATGAAGTTCCTCTCCACGCTGAATAGGGCTGACTTCTACAACCAACGCAGAAATGAAGGAATGTGACTACCAAGTCTAGGTCATAAAATACATTGCAGCTTCCATCTCCCTCTCTCTGAGTTCATTCACTCTTGGGGAAGCTATCTACTATGTTCAAGAAGCCCGAGGGAGAAACTGAGACTTCTTGCCACTAGTCATGTGAGTCAAACCTTTGACTATAGCTTTAGTCAATGTCTTGACCACTAAACTAGTGTGTGACTCTGAGCCCCAGTCACATAGTTAAATTTTTCCTGAATTCCTGACTCACAGAAATTATGAAGTAATAAATGTTTGTCGTCTATTGTCTTAAACCACTAAGTTCTGTTATGGGGTAATTTGTTATACAGAAATAGATAATACAATATTCAAATGAAAATGTGCACTGCTACTCTGTACACTTGTATATGCAATTATTTCCAGAGAACATATATATATATATATATATATACACAAATATATAACTAGACAAATAATTCATGGGCTTCTATAATTAGAATGTACTTATGTGAGTACAGAATAGTGAAATTACCCTATGGAAGAAATTATTATAAATGCATGTATCTTTCCCATCCATTTTAGAAACCTAATCTTTATAGAATAGAGGGTGAAAATATTTCAACTTTCTTTGGTATGTCTACTACCAAAATTTGCTTAAGTTTTTTTGTGGGAATAGAATAGAATGAATGGAACAAAAGCTTTTTGGCATTTTAACATTTTATTTCAAATACTGTTGATCTATTCCTAAAAAAGTATCAAAAGCCAGATATGTTCAAAGGACTAATACAACTTTTCCTAGATACATTAACTCACTTAGTAATAACATTTTGAAGTGTGGGAGTGACATATGGAATCAAGTAAGATCTTTGAAATAAAATTAAAAGTCAAGAAGCAGAAGTCAGTGAGAATGGTTAAGAAAAACTAAATAAAATTGTTTTTGATAGCACTTGCTTATTCTTTTACAAATTGAGATAGATAAGCAAGGATGGATTAAAAATCCTCAAATGGTATCAGCAAATTTATTCAGGCCTGAGTCTATACACCTTTAACCCAAAGTGTAAACAGAAGGGTCAAATATTTTTGGATAATTCTGTTAGGCATGAAGTTTGAGAAGGAAAAAAAAAGAGATAGGTGAGAGAAACAAAGTAAGTGTTGAAAGAAGAGATTTTTTAAAATAAAATCCATGATGGTATATAAATATAAATATTCATCCACGTGTTCCTCTGGTCTTAACAGTGTTCCAAACTCAGGGATAATGCTGGTGACTTGGCAAAAATTCATTTTCCATATCCATAACTTACTTTAAGCTCTCAGTAAATATTCAACTGATTATTCAACTATCAGCTTGCAAATAAGTACTGGCCTACACAGTTTGGCCTAAGTGAAGAATAGTTTAAGAATAGCAGAGAAATTAATAAACTATGTCCTTATGTCTTCCAAAAAAGGGTAGCAAAGACATCAAAATAAATACGATTTCTTAGAAATTTTTGTTTAGTAACCATACTCCATTGTGGATGGGAGGTGTTTATGTACTAGGGTATGTGCTAGAACTAATCCTATTGAGATTTTATGAGCTCATATTATCAGTTATAGTAGATGGTAAAGTGGTAAGGATGAAATCTGGAGAGTTTCTATTTTTAGGATCAA
The DNA here is from genome assembly GCA_004363575.1 of Solenodon paradoxus. NCBI lineage: Eukaryota > Metazoa > Chordata > Mammalia > Eulipotyphla > Solenodontidae > Solenodon > Solenodon paradoxus. Next base: position 262,627 of record RJWH01000149.1, read on the forward strand.
AACATAGAATATTAGAGCTAGCTCTCCAGGCCTGAATAGCCCGATCATAAACTTGTTCTGCACAGATTTGTATCATGCTTCTTAAAATGTAAATCATAAATAGAGCCAAAAATCAAGACCATGTCTGATAAACTTAAGAGCTAGTAAAGTGACAAATATTTGAGAATTTCATAAAAATCCAATACTCTTGCCAGCCATAAATATGACAGGGAGCTGTTGAAAATCAGATTTTTGTAAGAGAATTGTGTTTGGTGTATATTTTTACAGGTAAATTCTGTTTGGTAAACAGTGAAGAATAGTTCTTAAATACTTTATTGATGATCCTGTCATACACTTGGGTTATGTAAGCATAAGCTTGAGGAATCAGGCTCTAACTGGGAATAAATGCAGAAGAGTTGTTTTGCTTAGAGGTCAAGAGGTGAAACTTGGAGCCTGCTGGATTCTGTTCTTCAGGGAGGAGGCCATCACAGACTCTTCATAAAGTGTTATTTTGTTTAAAATGTAAACTCCTGTAGTGGTATCTGCATTTCAACCAAGATTATGTTACACAATGTATCAAATGATATAATACAAAATTTTAAAGGGGAAATTAAGGAATTGTCTTAATGTCACCATCATTACTCCACAAATTTCATGGTGTTTGAAGTAGCCTAAGTCCAAAGAAATCATTTCCAACATAATTAAGTGGACTTTTTCCATAGTTAACAAAGCTAAATCTGTTTGTTTTTTGGTTTTTTTTTTTTTTAAGGAAGGATATACGCAGGAATGCAGGAGAATAGGCAGGCAGGCAGGTGCGGGAAGAGAGGAGGAAGCAGCATTTTATTTCATTTTCATTTAGCTATCCTTCCTGGTAGCTCCCCCCAGGACTCAAATCCAGGGTATGTGGCCTGCTCTCATTGTGAGGCTCCACCCAAACAGTACTCCACCTGGGTGAGCCACAAAGCTAAAATTTCTGTGTTCTGATTTTAACCTGATTTTCATTTAGGGATGTTGTGGTCATGTCTTAAAAAATGTATTTCTTTCAACTGTCCTTCCCATTTTAACAGCTCTTCCAAGGTGCAGAGAAAATTGAGCTAGAAGAATTTTCTTCTTCCAGGGCATGTTGGTGCTATTTTTCAGTTCATCTAAGACCTGACACAGACCCACGGCACACGGTGTCATAGGATTTATTTAACTTGTGACCATTTGTCTCCAATTCTGTTTCATAAGAGTGGAAACTGAAAACTTTTTTTGCTGCAACATTGGCTCATCCTATTTTTTCATGATTATTATAGCTGTGTAACATTTTTCAAAGGTTTCTTAGATAAAACATCAAATGCAATAAAAGAAAAAAGATATAATTGAACTTTATCAAAATGCACAACTTTTGTGCTTAAAAGAACACCCTCAAGAAAATGAAAAGACAACCCACATGATGGGAGAAAACATTTGCCAATGATATATCTGAAAAGGGACTTGTATCTAGAATAAAGAACTACACATCAATAATAAAAAGGCAAATAACCCAATTTAAAAATGGGCAAAAGCTCTGAAAAGACATGTTTCCAAAGAAGATAGATGAATGCCCAAAAGCATATTCAAAAGGATATTAATATGCTTAAAAATCTGCTCAATACCATTAGTAGGGGAAAACAAATCAAAACCATCATGGAATACTACTTCATACTCACTAGACTGGCTGTAATAAAAAAGACAGATAATCACAAGGATGTGGAGAACTTGGAGTCCTCTTACACTGCTGGTGGGACTGTGAACTGGTGCTCCCTCTTTGAAGAACAGTCTGGCAATTCTTCAAATGGTTAAGACGGAGCTAACGTTTGCCCCAGTAATTCTACTCCTAGGTTCAATTGAGAATTGAAAACATATGACTATACGGAAACTTTCAAGTGCTCACAGTAGTATTAATTATAATAGACAAAAAGCAGAAAGAGCCTAAGTGATCAACTGGTGACTGCATGAACAAAACGTGGGTTATCTATACAATAGAATATGACTCTGCAGTAAGAAGGAAATAAATAAGAAGCTACAACATAGGTGAGCCTTTTGAAAGCACTATACTGAGGGACTTGCTACCAAATACTGTATCATTCCACTTTTATGAAATGTTCAGAAAAGGCAAGTCTATAAACAAAGCAGACTAGTCATCACCAGAGGCTGTGGAAAGAAAGAAGGGGAGTGTTACTGACGGCAGGGTTTATGTCATGAAAATATTAGAAAATTGTGGCAACAGCTGCACAACTGTGAATAAATGAAAAGCCATTGTATACTTTAAATTGGTAAATTTTAGGCTAGATGAAGACATTTCTAATAAAGCTGTTATTCAACTCTTGGCATGCCCAGCAGAGCCTAGTCCACATACATCCCAGGGACACAGGTTCAAGGTGGCAAGCAACCAAGATGAGCAACTAACTAAAAATTGCTTCTTCCTCCTCTCTTCCTGCCTGCACCTTTCCTCCAAAATTCTTAAGCAGTAGGGGAGGGGGAAATCGTTAAAAAAGGTTCATTATATGGTGATCGATAGAATTGGACACTTAATGGAAAACAGTGTATCATATACAGATGTTGATTTACAATGATGTACACCTTAACCCCTTTTGATGTAATGTTCCTTCAATAAAATTAAAAAATGAATTTAAAAAAATTCTTCCATGAAAATGGTCATGGACATAATCAAGGCCAGATCAAGAATGCGTTTTTTAATATACTTTTTTTTTTTAAACCAATGCCATAAACTACCTACAATCTTTCATTTTACCCTTGTGAGTTTCCACATGATTATCATTAAGTGGTTTTGAAAATGCTTCGAGATAAATCTATTTTATCAAGTGAAGAGCAGTAATTTCAGGATCCAAGCTTCACACGAGAGCAGCTCATAAAGGGCATAGGTTTTACTTTTTATTGGCCTTTGCTGATTACTTACATAACTACGTTTTTGTCAGCACATTCGAAAAATAGAATTCAAAGCTCTTTGGTGCCAACGACGTATGATTCAGCAGCAGATGGCTCACCTCACCCTTTTCCATATTTTGAGGAAGACAGAGAACCATAAGGAATTAGGAACACGACCTATGTCTGCGTCCTGGGGGCTCCTAACGGAAATTGTTTTGAATATGGTTCCCCCCGTGGTAAAAATCCACGGGTCTAGTCCTTTTTCTTTCCCCGTGAAGTCCCAGCAATCACCCTCCAAAACGTTTTAGACCTTGTTCAGAGTTTGAAGCCCGCCCTCCCGCCTGCGCACGTGGCAAGCGGGCACAGAGAGCCACGTGGGAGCAACGTGAGGCAGTTTCTGCTGCACCGTTTCAATTCTAGGTTGTTGGAAACGAGCTCTCGGCCGGTCGCTGCGAGATACCGTAGGGCAAACTCCGGGAAGGACTGCCAACCCACGGGCTAGGAATAAAGCCGCAATGAAATGAAGTGTGAGAATCGTTCCCCAACCAGCCCTTTCCCTCCTTGCGCCACCGCTCAGCTCCGTGCAGCACCAGCCCCAAGTTGGGAAGCTGACGGGCCAACGGAACAGCAGCTCCATCCGGGGACTTTGTCGGGGCGGGCGCGAGGGTGTGGTTTTATGACGACGGGGGGGAGGGGCGGGGCCCAACTCCGGAGCCTAGGACACCCCGGCTGAGGGGGCGGGGTCGGCCCCTTCCAGGCCTCCTGGAAGCGCCATGCTGGCCGAGGGGGGGAGTGACTATTCTTAAACTCTCTTTCGAGTTGGGTATAATAACTAGGAGGGTTAAGTTCAAAGAATCACCATTGACAATCTAGTTTACACATACAGAGCTACTCATCAACGATAAAGCCGTGATGCGCCTTCTGCGCTTCTTTCCTCTGTCCTTGAGAATCAAGAAAGCCGTCCCGCCTGCAGTCTCGTCTCCCCCTCGGTCTCCGCGCGGATGGTACGGCCCCAGCAGGTGCGCAGCCGCAGAGTGCTCGGGGCGGTGCCGGCGAGGGGCGGGTGACGCAGCGGCCGTCGCTGCCATTTTAAGTTGTTTGTTCTTGCTCCTCTTCTCAAACGCGACTCTGCCCCGGACCCGGGAGGCGCCCGAGGCCGCCGCGCTTCCACAGCCACCGGTCGCGGGGGACGAGGCTCTGCCGCCGCGGACGCTCACCAGCCGCTTGGGTTTCTCCCCACTGCGGGTCGCCTCGACCTCCTTTCCCGACAGCCGGGACCCACCGTGGGGGAAGACAGACTCCAGAGCAGATGCTTGAACTGAAATAACTTTACTTGGGGGATTACTTCGCTGACAGACCCCTTTAGCGCAGGGCTCCCTTCCCCTTCCTCCCCCCCTCCGCCGCCAGCACCAGTCCCAGCCTTCCCTCTTTCTCCTCGTTTCTCCTGCTCTTCTCTTTCTCGCCGTCGCCGCTGCCTCCGCGTCCTTCCCACCGCCGCCGCCCGGGGCGCCGAGCCAGACTATGGGTCCCAGGTGGGGGCTGAGCGGCGGCAGCAGCGCGGGCGGCCCGGCCACAGTGTGCACCGCAGCGGGGATGGAGGGGCTCAGTTGGCTGGTAGTTTTCTCTTGACATGGCTCCTGCCCGTGCTGCGAGCAGCGCCCCCGCCGCCGCCGCCGCCTCTTCCGCCGCCGCCACCGCTCCGCCCGCAGGCTGCGGCTAGAGGGCCTGAACCCCGCCCGAGAATCGGTCCGTGAGTCCCGGTGTTCGCGGGGACTGGGAGGGGACTTCCCCATCACCCACCCCACCCTCCGCCCCAGCTGCCTCGATTCCACCCCTTGCCCCCTCGGGAAACAAACTAACCACCCCACCCTGAACAAACTCGGGAAACATGGTCTGTTCGACGTGAGAGCTAGCTAAGCCGGAATCCGGGAACTTAAATTTTTTTGGGGGGGGTGGGTGGGCATACTTAAAAAAGTAAGTATTAATACAACTGTACCCCCCCTGCCCCGCACTGAGCCTTCCTATTTACCCTCTCCCGCCTACTCCACCGGGGCGGGAATTGTTTCTACGATGAAATGAGTGAAATCCTGAGTGATCCTGTGTCTCCCGCGGTGCGAGTGAGTCGCCGCCGCTGAAGGCAAAGGGAGGGGGAGGAACCTGGGAGGGGTGGAAGGCTGGTGGTCCCCGGGCACTGCCTGGGATTTGGGAAAAGAACCCGCCACCTTTGCCTCAGCCATGCTCACGGAAAGATAAATTGCACCCGCTACGATCTTGATCGGGGGCAGATTTATAGGGAAGGCTCCCTTGGGGAATGTAGGATTCTTTGTAGGGCTGGGGGTATTGGGGTCCGGGCATTAATCAGGTGTAACCACAGAGCCGGAATAATTATTATATCGTAATATCTACCCCCTTTCCCTCTGCCATCATGATTCTCCTTGGCAGCAGCATTAGCAGCCGCCTGAGGGTGAAAATGTGGGTGATGGGGAAGTTGGTAATGACTCCGCTGTTTTTTCTCATGGCTCCTTTGGGCAACAGCTGCCCGCCCCCGGTATACACTGTAGTTGATTGCAGGGAAACCCTGTACCTCTCCCCTTCCTTCTCTGCCGATTTTGCACTTTTCTCTTTGCTCACCACCAAGTGTAATCAATAACAAGCACTGACAATACATAGCAGTAGTGAAGTCTGAAATAACTAAGAATTAATTGTACTACAGCCATGCATCTGGCTGGGTAAAATCCAATTGGATATTTCAGTTTCATTCACCTACCCTTTTTGGTGATTTTTTTTTTTTTTTTTTTTTTTTTTTGCGGGAGAAGGAGGGCTTGGTGAATTTTTGTGTTTTTTTTTTTTTTCTTTTGGTATTTGGAAAGTAAGGATCTGACTTTCCCCCTACCCTGTTCCTTTTTATAATTTCATCTCAAAAAGGGGGGAAAAAGTATTCGAATGGATTTTAAAGATTGGATGGGTGTCAGCTGTGTTTTATTGTACACCTAAATCCTGATAATAGGCTTTTCATCTTATTTTGGCAGTTAAGCCAAATGTGTTTTCCAAAAAGTTAGTTCAAATATTTCCTCCTCTTTCTTTCCTTCTCTTCCTTTTCCCCATCCAATCCCAAAGTTGTCGTCCAAACATGACTGGACAGCAGTTAATGTTTCTTGACCCTGTAATATGACAGTCTGCTAATATTGCCAGAAGGTGCAGTTTTTGGGTTACAGTCGTGATTTTAGCAATTCAATCATATTAGCAGGAAAAAAAAAAATGACTTGTTTCTGTTGTACTTGAGTCTTAAGAAAAAGTGCCCATAGTTTAGTGACAATTTCCAAAGGCTTTAGTACCATCTATTTCAAAATGGGGGACCCAAACTCCCGGAAGAAACAAGCTCTGAACAGACTACGTGCTCAGCTTAGAAAGAAAAAAGAATCTCTAGCTGACCAGTTTGACTTCAAGATGTATATTGCCTTTGTATTCAAGGAGAAGGTAATTTAAAGTTCTTAATGTGAATTAGTTTAAGTGATTTTTGTTAAGTGTGTAATAAGTTGTTAGCTTTAATAGCTCAATGTTAAGTTAGCGAGTGGTTGAAAAAAGTGTACACTGTATGCTGTGAGTTTCAGCCTTAATAGATAATTCTCTGAATTGAGTAGATAACTGAATGGAAGGCTTGAATATTGATTGGTTTGGAAGTATTTCATTTTAAAAGCTTAGGCTCTATTTTTACTTAATGGGGTGGTCAACCACGAATAACTTACGTCTGATACTAACTTCATTTATGGAGAGAGTTACAGAGAATTTTGTCATTGAATTTAAAGATTACCTTACAGTATAGGATGTTTGAAAGTGGTAAATTAGAATCAAAATGCTTATATGCTAAAATTAGTCTTTTTCTTCAACTGCATGATGTATCTTTTTTTCATGGTACATTTTATGAAATAGAACACATTTTAATTTTTAGGAATAATTTAAAGACTAATAATTTTGTGTTTCGGGGTGTAATTTATTAAAATTCAAAATGACCTAAAGAGGAAGTTCGAATGTTTTTGTGATCTGAGAATTAATTCCACATATATATAGCAAATAAGTTGTGAGTGATCAAGAGACTGTTACAAAAAGCAGCATTTGCAACTTAACGGACAGTTTATTAAACAATATGTGATGTGTGACTAGGTTATGATTGCACCATTTTGACTTTTGCACTTAAAATGTGAGCTAATACCGATCAGAAATAGAATATTTGTGTGATCACCTTTTTTAATTTTTGGCAGTTTCCCAGGTTATTACCCTAGTCTTGACTCTTAAAGTAATGGCGTTGTAGTGGTTCGTTTTCAAGTGACTGTCCCAAGATTGGGTGACATGGAGGATTTACTGTTTCCATTTTCTTTATAAGTTCATCATTGGTAAGATCAGATTTTAGTTGGAAGATTTTGTAGTGTAAGTTCATGAGAAATCGAAGCTAACAGTGATGGGGATTAGATCTTTATGTTTAATCTTTGAGGTGCATCAGGTTGTACCATCTAATCCTATAACACTTGGGAAAACTTATTTTTGTTCTTTGAATGGACAGTATCCAGGCACTTGTCCTGATTAGTTCCTGTATTTTATAATATAAATGGTCATAACTTAATTTGACATTTTTTCTCCTTTCAAATATACACTAAATATATTTATGTAGTTATATCCAGAATAAAAAAAATTGACCCTTAAGGAATAAAACAATCTGAATAGCTTTGCTTTTAAACTGGTGAGATCTTAATTTAATTTTGTGTAGAACCAGTTCAGTGAAATTATATCATGAGTAAACCCACAGATTCTTTTTTCTTTTTAAACTTTAAGGGTACCTGGTGTTGCTCACAGCATTTAAGAAATACTGTGTAAAATAAGTCTTGCTCTGGATGCTGTGATACTTTTAAAAACCCTACAGTTAAACTTTCTGATAATAGCCACTTTGTATGTGGTTGGGTTCAGAACAGGAAGATCTGCTTATTTGAAAATCTGTGTTTTCCGTACAGAGAATACTGAAAAATTTTACTGGGTTAGAATAAAAGTACATAATATAATGTGAACTGGGTGTTGAGTAACTGTGCTACCAGTGGGTTAATAGACTCTTCTTTCCTTTTAGAAGAAAAAATCAGCACTTTTTGAAGTGTCTGAGGTTATACCAGTCATGACAAATAATTATGAAGAAAATATTCTGAAAGGTGTGCGAGATTCCAGCTATTCCTTGGAAAGTTCCATAGAGCTTTTACAGAAGGATGTGGTACAGCTCCATGCTCCTCGATACCAGTCTATGAGAAGGGTAAGTTCTTGTGAGTTGAGTTTGCATTTTTCCCCTCTAGGGAATAGTTAATTGTAACCTAGATTTTCTTTTTTGTGGGGTGGGAGAACTGACATCATGTCCCTTATAAATAAAAAACTTAAAGTAGGTATGGCTGCCAACCTTCTGAACTCTTGCAACTCATCTGGAAGTTAACTGGGATATACTCGAACAGGAGCTCCGCAAGTAGTTGAGTTGGGGAAAAGCTGGAGATAACCATGGGCTGAATGGTCTGGGAGAAGTTTATTGGCCAGTGAAAATTATTCTGCTAGACTATGACAAGAACAACAGGAACAAAGAAAAGTAGTTTTCTATCAGCATGTAACAAAAATAGCTTTACAACTGTAGTAAGAAGGTAGTGATTCATATTAGAAGTTCCAAGAATCCTTTGTTTAATAAATTAAGTTTTGAGTTTAAAGAGTGGAAATAGAGGTGCAGAGACTTAGTCAGAAGAACAAAAGAACAAATCAGAATGTTAGTTGAAGTTTTTCACCATGTGCTGGTGAACGTAGGTCTTGATGTGAGAAACACTGGATTGAGACTAATGTGGATTCTGAGGTACAAATTAGGATTAGGTCTATTCAGTTCGTATATACTCCTATTACTACCACCTTTTGTGATAATAAATGTTAGTGGACCCTTTTGCATTTGTGAAACATTTTTGTAGTGAAACCCTGTAATTTGTGACATTGCATATTACAGCTTTGTTTCTTTGAAAATGATTTCCACTCCCCTTTGGTCATTCTACAGGATGTAATTGGCTGTACTCAGGAGATGGATTTCATTCTTTGGCCTCGGAATGATATTGAAAAAATTGTCTGTCTCCTGTTTTCTAGGTGGAAGGAATCTGATGAGCCTTTTAGGCCGGTTCAGGTATTTTATTCTAAAATAAGTGTGGTGAGCAATTCAAGAAGTGAAAACTGTTAGTGGGGTATAACAAATTTGGGGAGAATAGGCTTTTTAGTAAGTTTTATTTTAATGAATCTTTCCAGTCTTGAATATTTTAATGGAAAAGGAGAGGGCCTTTGGATTATAGGATCTCTTAAAGTGAGATGATTCTAACCTACCCAGTGTATCTTTGAAATTATGACCAGAGGAAATCTAGTATACATTTATTGATTTGTAGAGGGACCCATGATGAGCTTGTGAAGATCTTGTCCCCTGTACCACATGCACTCCTGAAGTGTGTGTTGTATGCTGAACTATCCTGGCTCTCAAAGAAGTTCTGATGTCAGAAAGGAGTTAGACCCTTTTTTTCTATAAGTTGACTTGTATATAAAATTGTATACAGGAGAAACTTAAATTTAGTGTTGTTTCTTAATTAACTTCCTCAACATCTTTATTAACTTCCGACTTGTTATTTGATGTACTTGACGTTGGTGCTAATTTGAGGGATTTACCTAGGTGCTGGTGATCCTGATTTTATTTATAGTACAGTTATATGCATAGAAGGAAGTAAAATGATCCACTGAAATATTAATTATGGCTAGTTTTAGGATAGTATAGCTAAACTTCCCTTTTTTATACTTTATATATACATACATACAATTTTCAGCAATGAACATATTTTTATAATCAGAAAAACAATGACATTTAAAGATTCAAGTGTACTAAGCAGTATATTACAGGGCTTATTTTAAGCTAATTGTTTAAGAATATGAAAATATTGAAAAAGTTTTGTATCCATTACTATGAATTGTCTTTATGGTGCATAAATTATAAGTTCGAAAGATAATGCATAGGCTCGCTGTAGGTAGAAACATGATTTGTGTCTTTTAATGGATATCTAAAATGAATGTGAATTCAGAATTTCCTATTGGAGCAATCTAGGTCTACTTATCAGTATGTGTTTAAATTTCTAGTACTCTTATCTTTCCTACTGGGACCTTATTTGAAATAATTGTGTTAAAATAGTCTTGTCGCAAGTATTAATTTTCTTTGAAATCTTGGGTAATGTCTATTGTGTAGTTGTGCTTATAGGCTATTTTAAATACTTTCTATACATTTAATCTGTCCTTACAGTAACTGGGTAGATAAGAACTTCCTTTTGCAGAGAAAGAAACTGAGGCAGTTAGAGATAGGTAAAAAACTAGCCCAAGGTCGTGTAGTTTAGTGGGGTTTAAGACATAAGTCTGGACTGACTGGAAAGCCTATTCTCTTTAACTTACTACTGACCTGTCCTATGAGAAGTATCCTGTTTCATTGTAAAGCCTTATGTTATGAACTGAACATAAGCAGTGGTATGTAAGTAATGTGTTGTGATTTTAGCATTCAACTGCGGTCAGCAAGTTACCAGTGTAAGGAAAGGTGCAGGCAGAAGAGAGGAAGAAGGCATTTATTTCCATTGCCCTTCTCTGTTTGTGTGTTCCCCCACGCACTGCCCCCTCATCCCAGCCTGGGGTCCTTGGAATTTATATAGACTTCTACTAGAGGCCACCAGGCCTGTGCCAGTAGTGAGATTTTAATAGGAACAGTGTGCAGGTGGCCTAGCCGTTTAGTACATCAGGTTGTAGTCCACATACAAGACACACAACCAAGATGAACAACTAAATAAAGTGCTTCTTCCTTTCTCTCCCTACCTGCCTATTCACCTTCATTCCTGCCTGCACCTTTCTCTTTAAAAAACAAACAAACAAAAAAAACCAGTTACTAATACATTCAGAATACTATAAAGTATTGGGAGATACTATTAAAATACAGTAAATCTTCACTTTAACCTGCTAGATAAGTTCTTGGAAACTAAGTGAATCAGTGCATAACAAGGCGGTTCTCAGATAACCGTTGACCTGGATATTGAACAAAAAAGGTATTATCTTAACCTTTCTTCATCACAGTATTAAAATATTTTATTACTTTCCTTCTGGGAAATGCTTTTTGCTGTTTATTGCAGCTTTCTTTTTGGTGTGGACTATTCCTCTCCCTACAGATATCTTTGGATATTCAGTTGGATAGAACTGAAATACCATAGAATTATATGGAAGACTTTTTTTAAAAAATCTCACTCAAGTCTCCGTAGTGCAGTATACTTTCCTGGCCCCTTCCATCCACTGGCATTTGTCATGTGGAATACTTAAAACTTAGTTCATCAACATCTTGATTTTGACAATATTTGTGTTACTTCTTAATGACATTTTCAATGTTACTTACAATACTTTCCCCAGAAGAAATTCCTGTCAACTTTCAAGGCCCAGTCCAGAAAATCACTTGCTAAACTTGCCTGTATTCTGTTAATTTTCTCTCCTCTTATAGCACTTTATGATAACCCATATTAGGTTCTTACAGATAATCACATCTTACTCTGGTAAAGATTTGAAGCAAGTGAAGTTTTATGTTTGTATGTGCTTTATTCTTTTTAGCAGTGTTTGAGCCCCTTAACGATAACTTTTTTCATATTTTCAATATTTAATAACTTGCATTTCATATAGCTGAGAGTTTAATAATTGAATTATACAGAGGAACAATTCTTTAAAATATTTTGCATGCATTGGTATATAGGGACAATTATATAAGACATTAAGTTACAGCTTATAAGAAAAGCTATTGGGTTGTAAAATTCTACATAGCAGAAACTAATGATTCTTCATGTTGGTTTTTCCTTACTGTCTTTGACATAATAGAACAAAAGTTGTTTGAACTATATGAAATAATGATCATTTTTACAATTCAATATTATTTAAATATCAGACTGTTTCTGGTTTTCTTGAATTATCTGTTAGCTTGGCCTTTTTACTTTTTACTGTGGTTTTTCCACAGACATTTTGTGGACAGATGAAGTTGATCTTCCTTGTGTTAAAATATAAAAAGCACTTTCTGACTTACTCGTACCAGTCCTTCATAACTTGAAATTATACTATTTTTTTAAAAAAATTTATTTTGTCTACAATGCTGTATGATTTTCAGAATATTGAGTTTGCCTCTCTCTGCTTTTCTTTTTTAAAGGAAAGGTGCAGGCGGGATTTAAAGCAAGTAGGCAGGCAGAGAAAGGAGGAGGGAGAATCTTTTATTTATCTTTATTTAGTTGTTCACAATGGTTGTTTCCACCCATTCTTGGGACTTGAACCCAGGGGTATGTGGCCTGTACTCCTTCAGAGGTGATTGACTGCTGTCTTATCAGGGCACGTCCAATCTGTGCTTTTCACACCACACCTGTTGCCAGAGTTCCAGTGCCCGTCACCATTACTTTATTTACTCCTACCTTCGTTCCCTCCCCATTCCCATCCCTTTGGTAACCATAGTCTTGAGTCCTGTGAATTTTGTTATGTTTTGTCTCTTAAAACTTTTATTGTTGAATCTAAAAGATGTACATAAATTTTTTTTTTTTTTTTTTTTTTAATTTGGGGGTATTGATGTATATTCTCAGAAGCCGGTTTGTGAAGATTGGAACTATATTTCAGGCATGAACTTTACATTTTATTTAATTCTATTAACCTGATGAGTTAAGAGTTCATCTGGTTTGTAGATGAGGAATCAAAGTTTAGAAGAGAGTAGTGAGATACATGACTGAGATTGGAACTAGGGTTTTTCCAAGAACCATCCTTAGTGGGTTTTTTTTGTTATAGTAGAAGGGCAAGGGGGTGTCAGTGGACTTAAAGTACTAAAGTGGGTGTCTTTGAGTTGAGCAAGTTTGAAAAATCTGATTTTGGCTTAATCATTGAGCATTAAAGTACAATAAATCAAAGGAAGAAAGATAGATACCAGATGATCTCACTCATAGGTAAAATGTGAATAGACAAAAAGAAACATGATGGACAAAGCCAACACTTGGACACTTGCAATAGAACTGAGGTTACCAATAGGGAATGGGATGGAGGACTTGGGGGTTGCGGAGAGGTGCTAAGTGATGGCGGAGCCCACTGGACAATGGCGAAGAACACTTGGTTATCTGGTGGAGGGCAGTGTGTATTCACATATTTCTGAGGAATGTAGAACCTACGCATAGTTTATTTTAATTTGTATAACAGTTACTGCAATAAATACAAAAAAATCATTGAGCATTAGGATTTAGTCACTTTAGTGCAAAATTTTTCTTGGTATATAATGGTGCATTCTACTAGAACCTTCTGTGTTGAAGGAAATGTTCTGTAAATCAAGATGCTATTCAAAATGGTGACCACTAGCTACGTGTGATAGCTGTGCATTTGAAATGTAACTATTGAAGAACTCAGTTTTTAATTGCATTGGATTTAAATTTAGCCACTATTTGCTACCATATTGGATAACTCTTGCATCTAGTAGGTGTTTTAGGAGGTGTAACATATTTGCAGCTACATATAAATATATGTTTTCATCTAAATGTTTATATTTCCTATTAGGCCAAATTTGAGTTTCATCACGGTGACTATGAAAAACAGTTTCTGCATGTACTGAGCCGCAAGGACAAGACTGGAATTGTTGTCAACAATCCTAACCAGTCAGTGTTTCTCTTCATTGACAGACAGCACTTGCAGGTAAGCATTTTTAATTTTTGAAAATCCCTACAGGCTCATTTTTTGTTTTTGTTTTTGTGTCTTTACAGTATAAGATATATGGTGAATGCTAGAGCAGAGGATAATTTTGAGTGGACAGGTGGGATAGAGGTACGTTTGAAGTCCGGATTCTTATACAGATGTAGCCACTAAATAGGAGATTTTGGGCAAGTAACTTCTGTGAAGATGATCTTTCTGTTAAATTGAGTAAAATTATGGTGACACTAAATAAAAAATACATGCATATGTATAGGTTTATTTACACTTGTAGACTGCTGCAGACATTCGCAAAAGCTTTTTCTTCTGCCTTTTTAGAGGTGCTTAGTGAAAAGAAGATAAAACTTTCTAGAAGGCAGGTCTACATTCAGATTTTATCTAGGTTTCTTTTTTCTTTCCTTGTTTCTGAATATATTTCTGATCTCCTTAGCTGCTCACTCTCACTTCTACTGCCTTTTTAATATTAAATTCAACTTCGGATTTTATTCAAATCTGTTTCCATAAAATTCCTTTAACCCTAATTTCCTTTAGCAAGTCTGTGGTTGACTTTCCTAGCTTTTCATCTTTTATTCTGTATGAATCCTCTAAATATTTATAATCATTTTAACTTTTCCTGCATTTTTATGGCAAGGATCTATCTTTCTAGACTAAGATCTCTGTGGGTAGGGACCATTTTTTATTCACTTATTCTTCTGTGCATTGTTACTGTGTCCACAGGTTCTTAATACATTGTGGGAAATTGATTTCATGCGACAATTGATCAGTCATGTTAAAGTCTTAAGAATATTAAAAATTTTCTTCTTCTAGACTCCAAAAAACAAAGCTACAATCTTCAAGTTATGCAGCATCTGCCTCTACCTGCCACAAGAACAGCTTACCCACTGGGCAGTTGGCACCATAGAGGATCACCTCCATCCTTATATGCCTGAATAGAGTACTGACCAGCAAATGGAGAAGATCAGAGTGCAGCAATTTTTTTTCTTGTTTTCTTACCACTTTATTCTTTCAGAGTTTAAAGAAAATGGACTCATGCACAGAACACTCTGCATTTTGAAACTTGTTCATCCTGGATTGTTTTCCTTTCTTTTTCTTTTTTTTTTTTTTTTTTTTTAAATCATTTGTATCTCAGAACTTAAAACAATTAGATGTCTTCTGCACGGACTGTGTGAAAGAAGATGCTTTGCATATTTGCTGCACTGCATCAGCATCTTAACTAAAATGTGAAATGAAAGGACTATTGTACACTGAAATGCTTAAATGTATCTGAAAGCACAAGGTGATACTCATTTTTGATGGTCTTTCCATTTATGCTGGTTTTTGCCTCTTTGACAACTGTCATCAGTATTTCGAGGGTAAGAAGTAAATGTAACAGGTATAAACAACATTTTAAAAACTTAATAGCTTTGCTATAATCACCGTTGTTCAGAACACTGTCAGATTCAGTCTAATGACCAGAAGTGGTTGTTAAAAAAAGAAAAAGAAAATACAACCACGGGAAAGAAATCTTAAATGAAATAAGCATCTCATTGTAGGCATTGTTGCCTCATGTTTTACTGGGCCATGTTTGTTTCCTGGTACTCATAAATATATGAATTTTATTTCCAGATCTCTTTCCCTAAGTTGCTGTTTTTATAAAAGTATTCTGCTGAGCTATGGATGAAGTTATCCACATTAAAGCAGATCTGGAGTCTAAAGTAGCCAAAGCAGCTATCAAACTGAAAAAATATATTCATAGCTGCAGAAACCATGATAAGTAGAAGACTTTCCTTTTGGGTTTTTGTTTTGTTTGCTTTTAAAAAGAAGAGATTTTTATTACAAAGAAAAATTCCAGTGAATTGTGCAGAAATACTGATTTCTACACCATCCTAAAGAAAAACTTACTGAAATAGAAAAAGGCTATTAAAAGTTGGGATCTGAAATTGTAAAAACCACCATTGAGTGTCAAAGGTCTAAAGGAACTCATTTTGTGCAATGAACATAAGGAAAGACTACTACTGTATAGTTTTGTTTGTTTTCTTTTAAATGAAGAAAAGCTTTGCTTAAGGGTTGCATACTTTTATTGGAGTAAATCTGAATGATCCTACTCCTTTGGAGTAAAACTAGTGCTTACCAGTTTCCAATTGTATTTAGCTTCTGGTTGGAATTTGAAAAAAAAATGAAAACCTAAATAAAATAGGTGAAAATTCCCTGAATTTTCAGGTGAATACACAAAACTTGAAGTGGTAACTTTTTTTCCCAAGTCACTGGTAATGTTACTGATGACCTTGGGGGGCTATTTTATAATTGTCGGCCAAACTGTAAATTCCGAAGAAAAAAGATAGCAGTTGGGTTTGTTACTTCATAAGAACAGGAAACAAGAATATTTTGACCGCTTTTAACAAAGTTATTCACCCGGCCTTAAGACCATGAAAAAAAGGCATTCTTAATTTCAAAATCCTTACATGTTTTCCGATGAATTGAAAATTAGAATCTACTTGAAACAACACATTGTAAGTTTATCTTGGTCAATTACTGTTATGTAGGCCCTTGCTTTAGAATAACCTTGAATGGAAATGTATGCAAAAGATTAGAAACTTGGTAAGTAAAGTTCTTATCATGAGTAGGGGAGGATTTAAAACCTGACTTGCTCTGGAGCCCAAGATGAAGCAGTTCAATAATCATTTTTTTCTATTTTAGCACAATTTAAAAACACTTTTTAAAGGATGTTTACAGGGAAATAAAGGTAAGTAGGCAGGCAGAAAGAGGTGAAGAAGCACTTTATTTTTATTTTTCACATTGTCCCCTCCTGCCCAATGTCCTAACTGCCTCCTTTGGTCTTGAACCCGGGTTCTTGGGATACATGGGAATGCTCCCAGCGTGTACTAGACCATCAGGGCACACCAGAATTTAATTTAGAACAGTTACAAGAATAGTACAGAAAGCTCTTGTTATCTTTGCCCCAGTTAGTCTAACATTTTGCCACATTTCTTTTGTCTCCTATGTGAATTTACACGTTTCTTGCATACACGATTCTTTACCTTTTACTACTTTGATATAGTTCCAAGTATAACTGCAGTGACTTGTTAAGCTCAGGAAATGTAAGTCACTTTAATATCATCCATGTCTACTTGTTCTGATGCCTTCGTAGTTTTTATTTCCCTTCAGTACAGTATCATTGCATTTAGTCTCTTCTTGAAACTGGAACAGTTGTTCCTTGGCCTTTGTTTAGTGGCCTTGACATTTTTAAAGAGGTTTAAATGTTCTTTTTGCATTTGAGTGATGTTTCTTCATGGTTAGATTTGGCTCACACATTCCTGACCAGTAGCCAACGTAAGTGACCTTATACCACTTTCTAATATCCAGAAGCCCACTGTCAAGTTTGCTTGTTGATTTTACTATTCTCGTCACTGTTAAGTTTTTATTGGGAGCAGTAACCAGTCTTAAAAAATGGTAATTATCTGTATCTATCCTTCCCTCCATGTTTATCAACATTTTATTACAAGGAAGATTTTCCTGCTTTTGCTATTTAGTGCCTACCTAAGCAGCATGGACTCAATTTTCTTGAGTATTTCAAGGCACAGGTATGTACATCTTGGAACTTCCCTAGACCAGCCCTTAGCCCTGGAATCAAGCTATTTCTCTAAGAAGCCCATTTGTTTTTGTGGGACATGGTAGAAATCAAGATCTGGGGCCCCAGTATACTGTTAGTGACTGTGAAGTCTGCTGTCATTTCAGCAGATGGAACATTCTAACGTAATCACCCTTTAACGACTATTTTCCAAATTTAAAAAATGTACTGAACATTACATCGTTAACATACAGGTTTAAGGTGTGCATCACTGTAAATCAACATCTGAATATAACACATTGAATTCACCAACAGTCCCATTCTATCCACCCTATAATCAACCCCTTCTACCTGATTTACCGCCCTCCCCCTGCTGCTTCCCTCTGTTAACTGTTTAATTCTATGTAGACTAAAGGTTTGTTTTGTTTGCTTTGGTTCATGTGTTTTGTTTCTCTGCTACATGAGTGAAATCATGTTTGTTCCAAATTTAGTTAAAATTGCTTCCCAAGATTCCCTAACAAATCAAATGTTTTTAAGAATGCCAATGTCAACAGAACTTAAAGCCCTCAATTTGTGAAACTGGTCTTTTGACACTGTAGATCGGATGATTCATGTTCTGCATAATTGTATTCTATTTCATAGAAAAGGCACCAGGAAAAAGGATATGCCATTAATTTATATTTCTTAGGTTAATACTGAATTTTTTTTTTTTTTAATTCTCAAAGTTCCATTTTTAATTCAGCTTTCCGACTCTGCTCATGCCTCCAATACTTTTGTTTCCTGCTCCTGGCTAAGGAAAGCCTGCTGGATCCTTCATGGACACATTTAGTGCACATGGAACCACCATGGGCCGTTCGACCACCTCATAACTGGGTCTCAAAGCACGAAGTCAGCCTGGGCACATGCCACATGCAGCATTTGGTGTGCTTTCCCAACGTTGGTATAAACACTTCGGGGTTCAGGGGACAGCCTAGTTTTGTGAGAGGCTGTACTCTAGGAGAGTCTATGCTGGGATGTCAAATGCTGGGCTGCTCTGTATGCCTCCAAGCAACATCCCAGGAAGCAAATTGTTTTCTTCTAGAGGAAGGAAAGGTGCAGACAGGAAGAGAGGAAGCAGCAGCATTTTATTTTAATTTAGTTCACACTGGCTATTCCCCAAGGACCCAGGATGCAATGATGTATGTACACTGTGCTCCTTCAGAGGCAATTGACCTAACCATTACTTCACCAGGGCATGCTGCTTTACCTAAGTTTTGAAAGTGAGCCAAGAAATTTTTCATCCATACCTCCACTCTTTAATTTATTGGTCTCAATATTTTCCTCTAACATTTCTTCACTACTTCTGGTTGTGCTCATTTGTTTTGAAAGTTAAATTTGTTCCAGTCAGATTTACATACTATTCATTATTGGGGTTCTTAGTTCCCCAGGTGTTTTGTGTGTCGGCCTTGTGCTATTAATTTTCCCGTAGCCTTGTTGGTCAGATCCACAGAGGCAAATGCAAGTGTTTTTCCTTGCTTCAGAACATGTGCTGTAATCAATACATCATCTCCTATTTTAGCAGGTGACATGTACCTGTGGAAAGGAAACATTTAAATACAGTTAACAGCACATTTTTTAAAGGAATTTTTTTGTATCATAATAGCCTCATTTATTTTACTCCTAAAAAGAGTTAATAATATTGGGGGCGCGCCCTAGTGTCCTATGGTCTAGCACACCTCAGAGCTGTCCCACATATATCCCAAGGTCCAGGGTTCAAGACCCAGGGTCAGGGTGAAGAACAAATGTGAACAACTAAATGGAAAAAAAAAAAAGTTCTTCCTCTTCTCCCTCCCTTCCTGGTTTGCCTACTCACCTTCATTCCTACCTGTACCTTTCTTTAAAAAAAAGAAAAAAGATCAGTAAGCTTTCTGTCCTATCACACATGAATGGTCAGTGATAACCCAGTTCTACTATTCCTTATCTGTACAAGTTTTCTTTTCCCATAAATATGAAGATGGGGGAGAAGTGGCTTTCTTACCCCACCTTTTTTAAGTTTCCCACCTGATAACTTACTTGGAATTGGGGAAACATCCTCCAGTTTTCATTCAATCTGCTTAATTTCCTAGGTGAAATTATTTCTTGGTGTCTGTATCTTGTCATTTCAATGTTTATAAATAAAAATTGTAAAAAAAAATTTTCAGTAAAATGATAAGAACTATAAGGAATTAATATAGGGCCTTAATCCTTATGAACTGCATATACGTAATTTTTAAAGAGAGACTTAATACCCACCTGTACTCATAAGTTGTCATTTATTTACTTTTGAAAAGAAATTAGGTCATTTTCTGTTCAAGTGAATCAAGTTTTGAAAACTCAGGCAGCTCCTGATGATGGCCAATAGCAACACATACCTTAAAAGGTCTTATTAAAAACCCTGATGACTGAAAGCTGTATCTTAAATAAAATGTGATGCTAGGCTTGAAGACCTCTGCTCTTAATAGTGGCTCTTAAGGCAAAGCAGAGTCATCAACTGGCCTCAGCCCTCATCACATGGAATAAGAGAAGGGCTGCTGAATACTCGGCAGCCTACAAGCTGAAACTTCTGCATACCTTAATTTCAAAACAGCATTTGTATCTTGTCCTGTTATCTGCCTATTATACCTCCAATTTAAGTTGCTTTTATCGTCAAGAGGGACTGAATGTTTTTGAAAACCTAATAGCTGACATTTCCATTTCCCTCATAACACTGACTTTCTCACCTAATCCCTGCCTGTCCACCCCACAAAAGTCATCTTGTTGCTTTTATGTTGAAAGCAGCTGTGTGGAAACTAAATCCTTGAGCTCCACACTCTGGGACAGGACTAGCACGAGTACTAATTCAAGTGTATTCAGGCTTTTCTGTATATTTGTACAAACCTAAGACAGTTGTACATGTAGTACTTTTTTACCCGCTAGATCAGACTTACTACAAAAGATGAATCAAAGCTATCTAAGGAGAAACAGGGCGAGGCATGGGGAAAAGGCAGGGAGCTGCCATTCTTTCCAGATCTGTATAACCAGCCTGCAAGCTCCTATAGTGGCGTTAATGACCGTGTGGAGCGGCTACGAGCCATGAATGGTGATCCCCCACCCCCACCCCCCCACATACAAATGAAAGGCTGAAGTTTTTCTTCTTTGAATATTTGGGTTAGCCCCCCTTTACTGCTGATATAACTGTACTTGGATATTAGTTCCACTAATTCTAGATTCGCAGGTCATGGAATATTTTGAACAAGTCTATAGCTGCACGTAAAGATGAGCAGTTAAGGGCACCATGGATGTTGTACGTTCAGTCTCAGTTGTTTGAAATGTGTTACCAGGTTAAAAAGTTCTCGGGGGCACAGCTTGGACACGTACGTTATGTTCATGTCAACGCTGACTCCCGGCGCTCCCCGCTCTGTGCACAGCAGAGCCATAGTTGATATGTTGTCCACTATGGTGGCTGTCAGACCACCGTGGAGCGTGCCCATTTTATTGGTATGCTCTTCTTCGACTTTCAGTTCACAAATCACCTTCCCAGGAGCAGCAGACACGAGAGTCACCTACAGGTCAGAAAAGGAATTTGGGGCATTATGTGGTATTAGAAAAGTCCAAACAGTCCATCAGAAACAATCATTGTATTAAACTGAGTAACCCCACCCCACAAAGGATGATTCATAAATTGAAATGTTACCAATCTTTCTATAATGGAGATTATGTAAATTGTTTTTAAGGAAAAAAGGAACGTTAGGGGCAAATGGTGGTAGTTTGTATTCTCCGTTTCTGTACAGAAATCGAACGTGTCGTCTGAGCTTTTCAGCCTTGTATTTAACAACCTGGCATCTTAATATCGCCTTAGAAATTCTGCACAACACAAGTCCTATGATGTTAACCCACCAGAGACCGAATGAGGATGTTCTCTAGTTTCCGCAGAGCATTTTCATGTCTCAGGCATATGCCGTACACTTTATACTGTATAATAAGGACGGACAAACTTTTTTTTTTTTTTTTAAAGGAAAGGTAAAAGCAGGAATTTAAGGCAAGTAGGCAGGAAGGTAGGAAGAAGCATTTTATTTTTATCTAATCGGTACTGGTTATTTTCCCCTGGACCTGGGACATGAGCCCAGGTATATGTGGTCTGGGTCCTTCAGTGGCGACTGACCTAACTGCTGCTCTTCCAAGGTGTGTACTAACTTTTATTTTATAGGTAACAAATTCAGAGTGGTTTATTCTCAAGGTCAATCAAGTTGTGATAGAACTTGAGATTTGGATTTAGTTCTCTCCACCTTCAAGTCTCCTTAGTTGCTTCCTATAAAGTCTCCAGAGAGAGTAGCCTATTCGACTCCCACCAGGAAAACATTTTGGAATTTCACAAACCACAGCCTGAGTGGTTTTGCTCTCTGTCCTCTAGAAGGCTCTGAGGTAAAACAAGAACACAATATAAACCGCTCTAAACAGAATGTCATGTTCTGCTCAACAGGCAAATCAACAGAAAAATGTCAGAACAGGATCAAGTCTATTTATACAATAAATGATCTAGCTACAAGATGTCCTCGTAAACAACTAATACACGCCAAGCAGGACCAAGGTGTAAATTTGCCTTATTTGAGCATTTATGTGAATATATGAAGGGATCAAATCCCTGCTAATCTTACAGGGTTCACAGTATAAAGGAAGGAGACCACAAACTACTGCATGGAATTACTGTAAATATATGCTGTTTGAAGTAAGAATACTTAACTTAAAATATGTTTGCATGGAAGAGACGTTAGGAAAGGCTTTCTGGGAAATGTGAGCCAGAGGACAGTTCTTAAAGTTCCTTTGTCTGACTTCTGCTGGGATGACAAGAAGTCAAACATGTCAGTTGGTTTTTCTGCTGCAGAATATAGTTTCTAATATTTTTCCCAACTCAAAATGCCAAAGGATATACTAAATACACAAACTTGATTTAAAATTATACATTGGAATAGAGATAATTTTGTTTTGGTAAGCCTGCTATAGCAAGAAAATTGCTTTTATGAATTGCCAAATTTTCTTTCCCTAAATAAAGGGATTTAAATCCATGGAAGACAATGATGAAGGAATGTCCTATCAAACCTCTCCCAGACACCTAACACCAGCTGATCACATACATTCTTACATGTGTACAAACATAATCACCTGTTCCTCCTTTTTATTAATTTATTTTTTATTGTAATTATTCTACACATTAAAATAATTTCCTATGTATAGGTTTCCCATTTCTTAGATGTATTTCAACACACCATGCCCTCCACCAAATCACCAAGGGTTCTTCCCCATTGTCCAGGGGTCTCCACCACCATTTGCCCCAGCCCGCCCCATTCCCTTTTGGTCACCTCAGATCTGTTGCAAATGTTTCAGGGTTGGTTATGTCTCTTCTGTGTTCCTTTGTTGTGTCTATTCACATTCCACCTCTGAGTGAGGTCATCTGGAATCTCCATTCTAAAGGCATGTGGCATACAGCATGCGAAAATCTGTATATAAAAATGTGACTCAACCTAAAAAGAATGACTATGAAAGACCACATATGTGCATGAAGGGGCAGAATTCTGTATGTGTGTATTTGTGAATGAAACCATTCCAAGCCATTTGCCCCAGTGATGGGCAGTGATGGTTCCCATGTGCCACAGTTCTGGATGCCAGGAGGAAGCGTGTCTGAGGACGATACATGGAGGCACTTTCACATAAGTTGGAAAGGAGGTAAAAAGAGTAAGAAGACAGGAGGTGCAGTGTGATGGGGCAGCAACTGCAATAAAGACATGAAAATTATGTTAAGGGTCTTAAAACACGTATGCCATAAGGAAACTGGTTGCTGTATCAGCCCAGCTTTTCAGTTTTATAATAAATGTGTGTTGTAGAAGCTTAACTACATAGGTGCTAAGGGAACAGCTCTGGCGCCAGACTTAGGCAAGATCCCTAACTGAGGTCTCCCCATCTGTAAAGTGCAGACGATAACACTGCCTTCAAAGGGTTTCTAAAGATTAGGATAAAATGAAAATTCAGCCATTAATTTGGCCTGACTATCAAAGCATATTAACACCCTTATCAAAGTGATCATTCTAAAACAATGATCAGGCTGAAAAGTTGGTTTGCACGGTTTGGCATGGATTTTCTTAAAGTTGCCCATTTGGAACTGTTTGTATTGCCATGATCAGTAAAGGCTTAATCACTCAGTTCAGTGGAGACTGTTCAGCTCTTAGCTTACCTGCCCGCTCAGCATTTCAGGACATACATAACTTTTTTCTGGCCTTTCCTTACCGTCCATGTCGATACCTTCTCCTGGGTTTCCTACCTTACTAGCCACTCCAGCCTCCTTTGCTGGCTCTTATTTCCCAATACCCACCAGCAGTTTTAGGGCCAAGTGATGGTTCAGACTCACAAGATCACCAAAGGCCACACCTGCTATCGGTTTCACTCAAAGGGACAGAGAACGAGTTCTCTAGAGTTAGACACTGTAATGCATTATAAATAGCATGAGTTTTGAAGCAGACAATTTGGGGTTAGATCCCACTTAATAGTTAAAAATCTTTAGGGGGTTGTGCGCTGGTGGAGAAGCAGGTAGGTCAATTACCTCCCAAGGAGACCTAGGTCCAGGGGGAGACAAGAAGTGTGAACAACTGAATAAAAATAAAAGTGCTTCTTTCTCCTCCCTTCCTGCCTACCTGCTCACCTTCATTCCTGCGTGTACCTTTCTTTAAAAAAAAAGTCCTTAGGAAAGTTAAACTTTGATTTTTTTCATGTAAAATGTGGATGATAATAGTATCTACCTCACAGGATTGTTGAGAGGATTCAATGAAATAATATAGGTAAAATAAACTATTAATGTAGTGTCTGGCTCAGGGTGTTCAATAAATGTTATTATTGAAAAATGCCAAAACTGAAAATGACTTGGGCCTACTTTTTTTCTAAAATCTTTTCTACTCAAAACTTTAGTTCTTAGTTTAAAAGACTTAAAAGTGTGAATATCCTGGTGTTTTTTTCTGAAAGTGACTATGATCCTTTTAGATCTCAACTTTCTACCAGGAGGTTCAGTTCCATTCTGAGCACGCCTGATTGTAAAAGTCCCAGTTACAGATAAACATCACAGTTCCATAATAATAGCACTCAGGGTGTATGTACTCTAAAGCACTTCCATGGAAAGAGGGGCAGTGATAAATCTAATAAATGATGCCAGTGACCAATTTAAGACAGAAGGTCAAAAAAGTCAGGGCAAATGGTCTACAATGTAAAATTGCTATAAACCCTAGCATCATTACTCCTTTCTCATTACCTCACTTTCCAACCCATCAGCACATTCTCTCAGCTCTTTCTTCAAACATCCAGAATCCTACTTTCCCTAGCTCCAGTCACCTACTCATACTTCCACTCTGGTTGAAACAAGACACCCATCATCTCTAGTTGTTACAACTGCCTCCCAACTTATTTCCCAACTTCTGCCCTTGAGCAATTTATGGCTATCCTCAACATTAGCAACAAGAACGCACCTTTTAAATCACAAGCCAAGGTGTACCCTGGTGGCCTAGGGGTCTAGTACCCCCTGGGTGCAGTTCACATACATCCCAAGGTGCTGAGTTCAAGACTTAGGGTCAGGGCGGAACCAAGATGAACAACTAAGTAAAATAAATAAAGGGCTGCTTCTTCCTCTCTCTACCTGCCTGCCTCACCTTCATCCTTCATTCCTACCTGCATCTTTTCTGGGAAAAAAACAAAAAGTACAAGCTAAATTAGGTCACTCTTCTGTTCAAAATTCTCAAATTGAGCTCCATTTCACTCAGAACAAAAGCCAAAGTGACCTGCTAAAGCCATTCATGGTATCTCATCTCCAAAACACTTCCTTGCTAGCTTCCTCTGTGCTGTCACACCTGCCCCCTGGGGAGTCCTCCTCCAAAACTTAAAGCACAGAGTTGCAAGGTCTCAGGACCTTTAGACCTGCTGTTCCCCTGCCTGGAACACTTTCCCTTTGAGTATCCAAGCCTTGCTCACGCCTTGACTGCAATGTCACTATTTCAATGATACCTTCCTAGATGACAATATTTAGAATTGTAGTCTCAAAAAACAGGGGGACCCCACAGGAATACATATTTTGGAGAAAAATATTCCAACTCTCCTGTCCAAACAGTCTCCATCCTTAGGCTCTGTTTTTCTTCTATAGAACTTATCATCATTACTACTATAGATTTTACCAACTTACTCTGTTTATATTTTGGCCCACGATAAAATATAAATTCCATGAGTGGGTGGATTTTTGTCAGTTTTGTTCACTGGTGTGTCTCCTGTGCCTGGAACATGGTAAGCACTCAAATACTTGTGGAATGAATGTACTCAAACCCCAAGGTCAGCTAGGAGCCATCCTATAATGCTTAACATTAAGTGACTTCAGCGACTGATGAACAGGCTATCGGAGTGTCTTCTATGCAAAAGGTATACTACTAGGCACTGACAAGTTTTACTAAGGATCTACTATGGGCTGGCTCCAAAGAAACTTTCAATATGAGAGGGAAGACAGGTGAGTCAACAGCTATTTTCAGTAAAATACAGTGAGTACTATAATGAGATAGATAAGGTGGATCAGAGGCAGACAGGTGGGGATGCCAGGGAAGGCTTTTCAGGAGCAGTGGATGCCATTCAAAAAGATCCTTAAAGAGAAAGAGTGAATGAAGGGCACCTGGGGTAAGGGCAGATACATAAAAAAGTAAGATGGTGCCCTGGTCCTCAGGTCATGTACAAACCAGTACAGGTTCTAAGACAAGCCCAAAAATAATAAAAATTAACAAATTAGTGCCATCAGAGGCAAAACAAAGCCCTAGAGATGAGCAATTAACTAAATATTCCCTGAAGCTCTAGCCAGCTAACATAATATTCCACTCTTGCTCACTGGAGTGGTGGTGTTAATGTGCTTTAAAAAAAACATTAGTAATCGTTGTATTTTCTTCCAAACGTTAGTTGATGGCAGATCTTATTGAACCATTCTGAAATGCCTAGAAAGGTATGAAGGCCTCTGTCACATTGGCAAGATTTCTCTTTTTACTGATTTCTTTCCTCAGTGCTTTTAACCTGGGAAAGGGACTTCAGGGACGGTGTTTCCTCCTCTGCTCTAGACAGGACTGGGGCAACGTCTATTCACACTTCAGTTCTCCTCTTGAGGGGAAAGCACAAATCTGTGCAGAATTCTTGCAATTGATCTAGTTTGGAATCTAGCACCTAAATAGAGGCTCATTCCCAGAAGGGATGATACCTTGCCAGAATGCAAATACAGTAGCCCTGGCAGGTTTTCAAATGAGAAAGCTAGAAATCCAACAGTGACAGAGACATTTACATAATCTCTATCCACTGAAGAATAGTATCGAAGAAATTGTGGGAACTCCTAGGGGGGTTGAGTTAAAATACACTGGTTTTATTTAGCGTTTCATTCCGAATTTTTAAAATACATTATTACTATCAAAATCTTCAGATAATCATTTCAGATTTGAATAAAAGGGCTACTTAGACATAACAACTCAGCATTTCATTTCAGAGGATGTACAGAGAACTAAACCTTGACTATATTATTCCATGGCAGAAGAAATATAAGGTCATCATTTCCCTTGATTTTGGTCATCCATCCACCATTCTAGAATTATTTTCTAAAATATTTATAGTTGCTGTGAGTCGATGCCAAACTTAGTTCCCCTGCATTATCAGTAACACTTGAGTTTCCGTAAATATATCTTGATTCCTTAAATCCTCTCTCTAAGCCATCTAAATCACCAAGTTTTCTTTGAGATAACTACAAATTAAAAAGTAAAATCATAGTATATGAAAAAGTAAGTCAAACAGTATAGAGATGCAACGTCCTAGCTACTATCCCTTCAATTATCAACTCCCTAGGCTTATTAGGACATATACACATATTTAGAGTCTTCCCCTTTTTACAACATTACAAAAATGGGGTAATATTATATATATACATATTACTTTACAACTTTCATTTTTAATTTCCCAGTACATCACTGCCATTTTTCCAGCATAGTTCATACCGATTTCTATTAACTGTGGGGTAGTCCCTAGAATTGGAAGACATTAAATTATTGCTTCCTATCTGTGTTCTTTTATACTTTTTACCATTACAAAGTTATCCCAATTGTATAGGACAGATTGCCAAAATTAGAAAGCTGGGTAAAAGGATATGTGAATTTTTAACAAAACTGCCAGACTATGTTCCAAAAGCAATGAATGAGTGCCTCATTCCCTAACTCATCAGTAATGCATAGTATTGCTCTCAATTTTTACAATATGATGGGCCAAAACAGATCTTTCAAGGTTTAAATTTGCATTGGCCAGTCTCATGGCACTATTGAGTATCCTTTTATGTTTATGTGCTGTCTTCATTTCTTTTTCTGTGAATAACCTGTTTAATTCTTTGTGTCTACTGACCTGCATTCTCTCTACAACTCTTCTCACCATATCATGTGATCAGATTATTTTCCAGATGATTCTATTTTGATTTTATTGTATTATCTACCATAAAAAGATGAACTCGATCATATTAGCTAAGTGCATAGAGCCTAACACATGGTGTTATGTAAATGTCAGATTAAATAGGGTAAACTGAAACTTCTAATTTTACAAAGTCATACCCAACACATTACTTAATGACGTACTTCTGTGTTAGTAAATCATTTTTAAAGACATGATTCCTTCACATGAAGCTACAGTATTTTCTTTTACCAGCCCACCTACAGTTGAACATTTAGGTTATTTATATCAGAAATGATGTTACAATCAATATTTTAATTTGAACAAATTTTATTATTCTCTTGTGCATTTCTTTTACCTAGACAATTTTAATGGCCAATAATGAATTTGGAAATATCTACTGGCATTTGTTGATAAATTTTGAATGATATTATTGCCCTTTTGTGATCAGTCCAAACCCTTTAAGTTCTTCTAGTAAATATAAGGCCTATTCTCACCTTCTAACCATTTCTATTATCTTCAAAGTCTCCTTGTCTGTTCCTCAATCCTGTATGTCCTCAAGGTTCAGTTCTAAATACTCCCCTCTTTTTATCTTGTCAGTTTCTATTGGGGCAGGGTGGTTCATTCCAAAATCCTTAATGTTTCTCTCTAGTCTTCTGAGAAATCTCGTTCACTTACACATCTTCATCTCTCATTTCCATAAAGATAACTCCTGTCACTTGCGGTTCCAAGATAGCTTCTCCACATGTCATTTTGTGTGTGTGTGCAAATCACTTAAACACGATCAATGAAATATTTGCTTATTACAGAACCAGCCAAGAGTTTCAACATGCAAAAGAGATAAATCGCCCCTACTTATATGAGGTACCTAGAATGGTCAGATTCATAGAGACAGGTTGGTGTTTGTCAAGGCTGAGGGAAAAGGAATTGCGGGTTATTTTTAATGGGTACAGAGTCCCGGTTTTGCAAGATGAAGAGGGTTCTGGAGAGGGATGCTGGTGATCGTCGTACAACAATGTGAGTGTACTTAACAGCACTGAATTGCATATTTTATAATGAATTTCATATTATGTATATTTTATTTCAATATTTTAAAGAGGGAATACAACATCAATGTTTCCTGAACTTATTTATTCATGGGACCCCTTTTTCTCAGGGCACATTTGAGGGGGACTATTCATTGGAATGCACTCCTCTCTTCTAGCAGATACATTCTTAGAGGGAGAGGAACTACACAATCTTTCTTTCTGATTTCACAGCACTTAGTTTGCTGACTGGTTAAAAAGTGATCCCCTAGCAAGAGCAGGGCATTTGAGTGTTAGTTTTCCTGTATCTGTGTTTTAGAGAGGCTTTGGATTCCTAAACAGTGATATGAGAGGTTTTAAAAAGAGAATAGGTTAAAATAAAGAAGTTCTAATGTAAGATCTTCTGTATTGATTTCACATCTGTACCAAGGTTAATTGGCAAGTGCCCTCTATAACAGATCATTTTTTAGAACAGGAAGTTGCCATCATTCATCAGATTCTCTATGCTGGGTCGAAACATCTACCTAAAAAAACAAAAATCGTATGGAATATTATCCACCAGTTTTCCAAGTTTTACTTTATTTGATTCATTGGCTTTAAATCATTAAAAGAATCAGCCAAGGTCTAGTGAGGCAACAAAACATACTAGTTATTTTAACAAAGAGGCTTTAAAGAATTATTAACTGCCATTTAGAGAAAAGTGGATGTCCCATGATTTGAACAAGTCAAAGTTCAATGTCCCATGATTTGAACAATTCAAAGTTCAATGCAAAGAATAGTTTTATTAGAAAGAATGAAAGAGCAACAATGTATCTAGTTTTTGTTTTTGAGAAAGAAGCATTGACTTATATTATGTCCCAGGGAGGAATCTGAGTCCTTGGGATATATGTACACTATGCTGATCAGAGACTCTGGATTTCACTACTAAGTTACCAGGGTGCACCACTGTCTAATTTTGACCCAACAAAGTGAGTAAGAGGATGGCCTATATGTCACAGTTTCTTAATGTCAACACTGTTGGACATTTGAACTGGCTAAGTCTTTGTTGTATAAACTGCAGAGGGAATCTGTACACTGTAAGACATGTGGCAATATCCCTGGTTTCTATCCACCAGATGCCAGTAGCACCCTTCTCACCCCACCTCAGTTGGGATGATCAAAAAAGTCTGCACATTGCAAAATGGTCCATGGTCAGTAAATCACCTCCAATTGATAACGGTCTATATCAGGTTACCTTAAAATGTACAGTAAAAGGGAGGGAACCATGTCCATGACTAGATTTATGGGTCACTGTGTATAAATATATATGTAGCCCTAGCAATGAAACCTAAACCACCACAAAGCTTAGGTCAAATTAACGAACAGAATTTCTACCTGCTCCGTTATTATGACAGCCACTAGTCACATCAGTATTGAACGTCTGAAACATGGCTAATCTGAAATGAGAAGTACTCTAAGTGTAAAATTGATAGTGATTTCAATGATTCAGTACAAAAAAAAATCAATACATTTTTGTATTCAGTATGTTAAAAATATTTTTGATAAAATAAGTCATTTAAAATATATCACTCAATTAATTTCCCTTATTTCTTTTCATTTAAAAAATTTTTAACCAGAAATTTAAAATTACACTTGTAGTTTGCACTATATCTGTTTTGGACAGCATTGGTCTAGACACATAAAACCACTCTTCAATCTACCGCAATATCTGAGAAGCTCCACACACCTGCTTTAACTCACATATTTTCTTGAAAGGCAACTTACTACCAATTCAAACTGAGGCATGCAAGTAGTTTATGACTATTCCATTGTGTCTGTTCAAGATATGAGAATTTTAATCAGACATTCGAGCAAATCCAACCCATGGCAACAGTGAGAAGACACACACCTATAAGGTTGCTAAAAGTTTAACACTGAAAATGACTAGATTTTTCTTTAAGAAATTCAAGCTTCCCTTTAGGTTAAAATATCCTTTTTAAGATAATATATCTTTCAAGAAGTTACTGTGAAATAGTAATGCATCCTTGGATTTTATAGTATTTGCTATCTGGAAACATTAAATATATTCATCTAAGTAGAAGTTCCTCTTTTTAAAAATATCCCTGAGTTATTTACATGTTGAAAATACATGCTGTCACAGCCTCATAGAGCAGCGGTTAGTCAATCGCCTCTGAAAGTGCAAGTCACAGACCTCTGGGTTCTAGTGGGGGCAGGCAGCTAGCGTGAACAACTAAACAAAAAAATGAAAGCTGCTTCTTCCTCCTTTCTCTGCCTGCCTGCCTGCCTGCCTACTCTCCTTCATTCCTGTCTGCACCTGCACTGTTCCTTACAAAAAAAAAACCAAAAACCAAAAACCAAGTCACGCTAAATGTGTCAAAGCCCTATGTTCTTCCGACAAATGACTGCAATTTATAGATGTATAAACGCCACATCCAAATATTTCCGTTTCCCAATAAGCACTTCTTATCAGAAAAAGGCATGCGTGCATTTAAATGTAGAAAAGAACTTAAATGTCTTTCAAATCTGAATAAGGAAGTGTTTTTGTTATTCCTTATTTATAAAGGCGTCCTGCGTAAGAATATGTTCTACAAAGATACTGAAAACTGGGCGTCTGGACTAGCTGGTTCAAGTGCAGTGGGAATGACTGACCTAAATGTAGCAACATTACTTAGTACTGGGTTTGCTACCTTAGTGCAATTACTTATCTTCAAACCCTTTGAAGTTATAAGTGCCCTTCAAAGGCAGAGGCTCTCTCATTCTCTTCACGGGAGTACTGCAAACACTTGTTTGTTGAAGGATGGAACTTTAAAGTTCTTTCTGGCTTTAGAACCGAGCAATTCGGTCTCCATGGGTGAAAACCATATTTAGGTACGTTTAGATGAGATAATTTATACACTTGTATTTGTAAGGTTTTTCTGGGCTCCGCGAGGAGAAAAAGTCAACTAGACAAAAAAGCAGAATAGTCAGGGCTTTATTGGACTCTGCGCACCCGTGCGAAACTCCCAAGTCCGCAAAATAGGCCTGGGGATGTCGCGCTTGAACAAAAGGGGAGCCGGCTCTTTAAGCAGAGGAATTTCGCGGGCTTCCTGTGTCGCGATTGGGGATGGGCCCTGTGAATCCAGGTGTGGGGGTCGCATCCCTTATTCTGATGTCATCCACCTTTTTCCCGGGCTTGGCCGCTGGGCATGCCCGCTGTCCCGTCTTTCTGAGCCGGCCTAACAGTATTAGCTCAAAACAGCGCTCCACTAATTAGCAATCACTAATAATAGGTGAATTTGAAGGCGCAGTCGAACAGAATTTAAAGAGAGGTATCCAGCACCCACCCGCACAAAGCAAAGTGCTTCCTTTCCCATTAGTATCTTAAGCTTCGCCTCCAATACCTTTTCCAAAATTCTATCAAATCCGCGTAAAGTTCTCATGGCCTTCATCACTTCCATCAGGTTCTGTGTCAGGCTCATGGTGGACGTTCGCCCGCGTGCGGATCCTAGACGAGAACGAGCCTTGGAAGAGCGTTAAGACCAGACACTTGCAAAACAAGGACAGCTAGGGCAAAGACGCCGGCAGTAGGCGCGATTCGGCCGGCGTGCACGCCGCCTTTGTCCCCCGTGCTCAAGCACAGACGTTCCGCGCCCCATTGTGACCGCGCGCGCGCGCGCACGCGCCCTGTTGCCCTCGCGAGTTCCAACCCGTGCAGCCGCGCCTCCCGCCTTTTGAGAGCGGAGCGCGTTTCCTAGCCGGGCAGCTGAAGCGGGAGCGCC
Source organism: Solenodon paradoxus (assembly GCA_004363575.1). Classification (NCBI taxonomy): domain Eukaryota; kingdom Metazoa; phylum Chordata; class Mammalia; order Eulipotyphla; family Solenodontidae; genus Solenodon; species Solenodon paradoxus. The sequence goes on from RJWH01000149.1 coordinate 295,089, forward strand.
GGGTTGCCGAGCGCCTGCGCAGAGCCGACTTTGGGCTGCCCAGCCTGCGTAGTTGGGCGTTCAGTTTCAGCGAGCCGATGGACCCTGTCCGGGAGAGCGGCCCCGAGGCGCGGTCAGAGGCGGAGCGGGAGGAGGGGGAGCCCGAGGTGAAGAGGCGGAGACTTCTGTGCGCGGAGTTCGCCTCGGTGGCGAGCTGCGATGCCGCGGTCGCTCAGTGCTACCTGGCGGAGAACGACTGGGAGATGGAAGTAGGCTCTCGCAGTTTCTCGGTGCCCGCTTGTCACCTTGGCCCGTAGAGCGCACGAGTCCCAGCCTTGTGTTTTATTTTGCAGAGAGCACTGAACTCCTACTACGAGCCTCCGGTGGAGGAGGGCGCCGCTGTGAGCCCCCCGGAGGTTCCCGCGGAACCCGACCGCTGGTGAGTGAGGAAGGCAGCGGGGAGAGGAGCCGGACGCGGGCGGTCTGAGTGCCGGTTGTTTCTTCACCCCGGTCCTGCCCCGCAGTGGGCTCGCGGCTCAGGAGGACGGTAGCTCTGTCTGAATCACCCGAGAATGGTGTGTGTTGGTGCCTTCGGGAGGAGAGGCGTCCCAGCAGCGGGCCGCACGCTCCTCTCCTGAAGTGCAGACTTGCCCCGAAGGACCATCTGACATGTAATTTTTACGTGTAGGCAAAGAAAAGTTTTCCCTGTTCTTTTTAGATTCTTTAACTAGTTGTCATAAAACACTTTTAACGGGATAGGTAAAAAAAAAAACAAGAAACAAAACCAGATTGAATTACACCCGCCTGGGAGTGCCGCAAACAAGTGTGACCTGGAGGTGGCCAGATTGAGGCGAATATAAATAACACCCTGAGTTCAGGAAAGGGGCTGGGACACCAAAGGAAGGAAGGCCATTCAGAGGAAGGCAGAGCAGATGTTTGGGAAACAAAGGTTGCCCTTTTATGCAGATGAGTTAGGAAAAATAGTATTTGATGACAACTTTTCTTGGTACTGACCTCTTTCCTAGTAGATACAGGCGGGAGAGCGGGAAGTTCACCCCAGAAGGCCCTGTTACGGTTTGATGGTTATGGAAATTTAAGTTGCGGCCTTCTTCAGTGATGACAGCGCCTACTGATTGGCTTGCATGCCTTTAGCCGGTACTGAAGGGGAGCCGCCCTCACCAATGGGAATTTCCCTTATGCATGTATACATTTTTCTTAGAGGACACCTTTGATGCTAGTTTTTTCAAACTTTTCTTCTGTCCGCTGTTTCTTAAAATAATCAGCATGAAATTTTACACCAAAAAGTCGTACTTTAAAAGGCTGGCAAATTTTGTTCCTTTTCTCTAGGAAATACGTGACAGGTTCGAAACTAGATTGAGACCAAAACCTCTAGCGAACTATAGTAACTTGGAAGTCTCCTTGCTTTCTGTATAGGTGATTTATGCTCTGCTGGCCAGACAGAATAATAGTCTTTTTTTTCTTTTTAAATAAAATACACAACCACCCCTCTTTTCCAATGTCTTCTTCCCTCTGGGCAACCCCTGCCCCGCCCCACCTAAATCTTACTTTGCTTTTAAAGTCCGGATTCCTTACAAGTTGCTCAGGTTTGACTACTGCCTATTTTTTCCAGGTTTGTCTCCTGTCACCCTCTCTTTCCTACCCTACAAAAGTTCCAGGCATATTAAACTTTCACTTTCTCCAGTGGGCCTTTTTGCCAGTCAGTCTTAGTAAAGATATTTATTACCTCTCCCTGGAACTTTTTCTTCCTTATTTCTTGCTAACTGATGTTTTTCTTGAAGGCCCCAGCTGAGGCATAGCTTTGCTCCAAGGAGCTTTCCCTCATCTCCCAAGTCTGGGTAAGATTCCCCTCTAAGGTAATCTTATAGCATCCCTGGTGACCTCGGTCCTAATACGTTAGTTTGTATTATAATCGCTGTTTAATATTTACATGCTTTGACTACACATTCTGTGAAGACAGTATCTGTTTTATACATTGCTGATTTTCCAAAGTCTAGTACAATACTTGGTATATAATAAACTCAATAAATAGTGAATATGTGAAGTTCTCCTATCTATTAGGGCACCCTGTAAAGTTAACCATTTCTAGTGGAGACATTTCGCTGTTTGATCTTATAGGAGAGGGAAAATCTTTCTCTACTCTTCAAGGTGTTTTTGGCTTGTCTAATAATAAAACTGACCCAAGAGAGACTGATGGGAGATGAACAAATTTGATTTCATATGTATGGGGAACCCACATAAATATGAGTGGTCCCAGGGTGGAAAGATAAAATGGGTTATGTATACCATTTTGAGCTAAGGAATGGAGTAGTGACCTGGGGCTTCAGAGTGGGAGATGATTCACAGGATTACACGACAAAAGATGTTTGCTAGTGAGATGTTTGCTGTGTCATAGATAGGTTATAAAAATGTAGTTTTAGTAATAACTCCTACCTAAATACTTCTGGGTACTTGAGAAGCAAAAGTTTCTCTTGAGCCTTGCTTTCATCCATGATGTCTCAAATGACAGGATCTCATCTTTTTAAGGGCTGTGTAGTATTCCATTATGAGGTATGTATGTAGATATTTGTGCATACATACATACATACATACATACACGCCACATTTTTATCCATTCATCTTGACAGTGGGCGCCTAGGTATTTTCCAGTTCTTGGCTATTCCAAATAATGCTGCAATAACCATGGAGGTATCTCTGTGAATTAATTGTTTTTTGTGTCTTTTGGGGTAAATACCCAGAGATGGAATGATGGGATCCTATGGGATTTCCATTCTCAATTTTTTGTGGAACCTCCATACTGTTTTCCATAAGGGTTGCCGAAATTTGCACTCCCAACAGTAGTATAAAAGTGTTCCTTTTTCTCCACATCCTCAACAACTTTTGTTGTTTCTAGACTTTCAGATAATAGCCAGTCTCACAAGTTTAAGGTGATCTCTCATTGTTGTTTTGATTTCCATTTTCCTAATAACAAGTAAGGAAGAACTTCTTTTCATATGCCTGTTGGCCATCTGTATGTCTTCTGTAGAGAAATGCCTGTCCAGTTTGGCCATTTTTAAAATTGGCTTGTTTGCTTTTCTGTTTGAGTTTTTTTTTTTTCTTCAGTTCTTTGGGTGTTTTGAAAATGAAGCCCTTGTCAGATACATAAAATGCAAATATCTTCTCCGAGTGTGTCCTGATTAGATCTTGATGTTGGCTTTAGTAAAAAGTAGATAAGAAGATTTTATGACCACAATAACTCAAAAGTAGATAAGAAGATTTTATGACCAGAATAACTGAACATGGACTTTGCTTAATCATTTATCCTTCTTTCTTGTGTCAATGCTTTCAGTAAAAAGGGAAGACCTTTTACCAGGCACCTGAATCACTTGACTTTTTTTCCTTCAGCTCTAAGACTTTGGAAGAAAATAGCCTATTAATAGATTGTTGAGTGAATAAAAGAGCTTTGGGAAGAATGCAATTCACAAAGGAAGGTTTTCCATTGAAATGTGGTTTTTTATGCTCGTGAGGATCATCATAAAGAAGAGTACCTAGACTGACTTTGCGCTAACATTGGCACTAAGTCCATATATACCAAGATCTCGGTTTCTAAATGACATTCTTCACTAAAAGGAAAAGGAGTTTGTTAGAAAAGTAGGGAACATCTTGTGTGTTAGGAAATGCCCAGAAAATACCCGGGGACCAGTTAGTTTTAACTCCCCTTCTCCCAAGTCTATAACAATTCAAATAGGTTAATAGGAACCGGTTATAATCTATAGAATAAAATAAGAATTGATACTGACAAAATATGTTTGCCTGGGAGTAAGGGAGCACGTTTTTTTATTGTAGAATTCCAACTACTGCAATGGAGAACTATGGCAGACAGTACCTTAACCTAGTGATCAGAGTTAATGTGCTGGGGAAAATCTATTTCAGGTACACTGAGGAGGACACGCTATCACTTCTGTGTCATTCCTGCCAAAAATGCATAGTCCTCAGTCTATTCATAAGAAGATGTCAGGCAAATCCAAACTGAAGAATGCTATAAAATAGCATGTACCCTTTAAAAATATGAAGGTGATAAGAGACAAAGATGAATAGTTCTGCACTGAAGGAGATTAAAGGACATCCCTGGTGCACCCTGCTGCTTGGGCTTCAGGTGCAGGCCAAATAAAACTCACAGACCCGGGGTCCTTGGCCTTTACCTGGTCTGCATGTTAGTGTCTCAGCCGCCTGAGCTACCAAGTCTCACCCTCAAATATTTAAAATAAATCCACATACAATTGGAGATCTTATGTTAGCCCAATTTGGGATTATAATTTATAAAAGTCTACTGACGTTATGGAAAGGATATTGAGTTGATTCTCATTGTATAACTGAGCAGACATTTTAATTAACAGTCATATAACTTTAACTCTTCTATAGACGGTGATATTTTTGTGGCTTTTAAAATTTATTTGTCTGTAAAATGAGGGTTTCAAATACTTACAAAATGATTTAAAATCAGTTTATAATTTATTTGCAAAGTTGCATTTCTTTCTCATCTTGCCAGTGTTGACCTCACCAATGATGAAACAACAACTGATTCCACTGATTCTAAAACCAGCTCATCTGAAAATAGACAAGAAGACGGCAGCATGTTCTCTGTCATTACCTGGAATATTGATGGATTAGATCTAAACAATCTTCAAGAGAGGGCTCAAGGGGTGTGTTCCTATTTAGCTTTGTAAGTGTTATTCTATTTAATGGTAGTGATTATGTGCCTTGCCTTTCTACAGAGTAACAACAGTTTAAGGTTATGGAATTTGGAATCAAACCTTAGTTCAAAATCCAGATCTCAGAAGAACTGTCTAAAAGAATTGAGAGTAATGGCCTCTAAGAGCAGAATTATGGGTTGGGACGGAAAAGGGAATACTAATTTTTTTTTTTTTTTTATCAGAAGCGTTTTAGTGCTATTTTACTTACTCAACTTTAAAATAAGTATTGCTATGAAATTAAAATTACCAAAAAGATTTGTATCTAGTTGAGCTTAGACAAACCATTTGAGTTTTCTGGGACTTAGTTTTCTTCATCATAAATAACTTTCGAGAAAATTAAAAGAGATAGTAACATTTAACATATTTGTTAAAATGCAGGACCATTGGAGGCTCCCAGTTTATTGATTTTTATTATCAGTGACTCCCATGCTTTTAAATTTAACATTGTCATGCATAGGTTTTTTTTCAAAAAATCATTTCTTCCAGTATAATGTGATAAATAGCATAGGTCTTTCTCATTTTCTAGTTATTAAAGTTCTGTATAAACACTGAGTATTAGGTGTCCTAGAGGCTGGTAGGTAGGTTTCTTTTATGTTGTGGGATTTTCCTAATCTAGGCAGCTGCAGATAAAACTGCATACCTGTTATTTATCATAAATGGTTGTTTTTAATTAGGTACAACCCAGATGTGATATTTCTCCAGGAACTTATTCCTCCATATTACAGCTACCTAAAGAAGAGAGCAAGAAGTTATGAGATTATTAGAGGTAACAATTTTCCTATTTTACTTGTCTTTCTCTTTGAAAAACTCCTCGAAGATAAATCGAAGTTACGCTATTTAGAGCATAGACAAGAATATGCTCAAATAAATTTGAGAAAAATAAGTCACACACAGGAGTCTGAAGGAAGTAGGAGAATATGTTATGCAGTTAAAGGTGAAGAGGTGGTTGAAATGAATGGCGTTTTGGGAAAAAAATGTCAAAATTTGAGACATTGAATAACTGATAAAATTAAACTGCTTAAAACTTGGTGTGATTACTGCATGTGGCCTTTTTTTCCAAAAGTCTTATTCATTTCTTTTTATTTTCTTCTTTTTTCAGATTTTTGCCCTGAATAATAATAGTTTTTTGAGTTTCCTGTTTTGTTCTTATTAAGTGCGTTTAATATATATTTTGACTACATTTCATGATTTTTGCCTAAATCTCATGTTTTCTTTGACTGTCACTTTTATATTCTGTATGATTTTGACTTATTTACTATAGTTCAGAATTACTAAGCGAGGGTTCTTTCTCAGTGTGTTTGTCTTTCTCTGACTCCTTTGCTTCTTTTCAGATTTCTTATTCTCTGATTCCCACACTTTCCTCCTTCTTGAATTACATCCTCATTTTATTGAGTGTATGCATCTGATCACTTTTAAAGAAGTATTGCATGGGGATGAAATGTTTGAATCTTAGCTTATTCGGAAAGGCCTGTGTCCCATTCTCAGAGTTGGGTGATAGTTTGGCTCAACATAGACTTCTAGGTAGGAAGTCATTTTCCTTCAGTTTTCAAAGCATTATTTAGTGTTTTCTAGTTTCCATTGTTGATAAGTCTGATGCCATTCTAATTTCTGTTTTCTTTCTCTCCCTCTCCACTTCCTCTTCGGAAGCATTGAGGGTCTTCTTTTTAACCCTAATGCTCTATCGGTCCTTTTATCATTTATTGTTTTGGACACCTGGGTAAGATCTTTCATTCTGGATGTCTGTCACCAGTTCTTGAAAATTCTTTCATTTATTTTTTTAAGGAAAGGTGCAGCAGGAATGAAGGCAAGCAGAGGTAGGCAGGTGGGAAGAGAGTGGAGGAAGAAGCATTTAATTTATTTTATTTAGTTGTTCATCTTGGTTGTTCCTGCCGGTCCCAGGACAAAAACCCAGGACTTGGGATGTATGTGAACTGTGCTTAACCTTTAGTCTAGCAGGGCGTGCCAGAAAATACCTTTTTCTCTTCTTTACTCCTTTTGCTTCCTCTCCCCCTCCTACCCTCCTGTCATCTTTTTAGCCTGCCTGCTTCTCTCTTTCCCTTTCATTCTACTTTTTTTAACTTCTTCCTGCCTTTTCCTCTTTGTATTCCTTCTCTTCGTGTCTCCTTCCTTTCCTTTCCCTTTTCCCTTTTTCTGGAATCTCTTTTGCAAATGATCCACCTACTTGAGTGAGCCCTGAATTTTCATCTGAAATTCTTTTTTATTCCATCTTGGACTCTGTTCAACTTTCAACTGTCTTGACTTTCTGATATCATTATTTTGATTTCTCAGGCCTCCAGTTCACTGAATGCCTTTTGCTTATTATACTAATTTTATGGATATAATATCTTACTGCTGAAGATATTGGGCTTTTTTAAAATTAGCTCTTTTGTTCTAGGTTTAAATCTCTTTCCTTGCATTATTTTCATTTTGTTTGTTTGTTTGTTTGTTTTGGTGTTGGTCCTTCATAATAACTTGTTACTTAAGTATTTAGGAGTGCTTACCTCTGGGCCATATATATGCTGCAGGCACTAAAGAGCTGATTACGGTTCAGCATTCTGGAGCAGGGCCTGTTCATGTGTCTTGTCACAGTGGGTGAGGAATTGATTGTGGAGCAAACTGCTTCTTCATTTGAGAGAGACACCAAAGTCACAGCAGGATAGTCTTTTCCTCTGAGCCCTTCAGTTTCTCTAAAGTAAAGTGCTTTAGCTCTCTGGGTCTAGGTGTGGGGGCCAAGGACCTGCCTACTGGAAAAACAGGTTTGAGGGAGGAGCTAGGTGTTCCAGGCACCCTATGGGGCCCTATTCTGATAAACCAATGAGCACTTTCCCATCTACTTTGTTTTCTGAAGAACTGTGGGAAGCTTTCATTCAATGCCTCTCCTACTCTTTTCATTTACAATAATATTTCTGGAGTAAGAAGTAAATGCATGTCGGTTTGCTTCATCTATTCTCTTTCAGAAGTTCTCAAATTCTGAGTTTGATGTTGACATCATTAACTATTGGGCACTTAATATGAATTTATTTTAACATTTATTCCGTATTTCCATTTACATTTTAGGAGGGGCCAGATAAACATGGTGACTTGTTGACCTTCCTCAACTCTTTAGAAATACCGTATTCAATTCTAAGCTGCACTTGTTTTTTTTGCCATTTTAATGTCCTCGAAAATCAGGTGAGGCTTCCATTTGAAGGTGGCTTTATAAATAAATCTCATTTTTTTTCATGAAAAACTGGGATGCAGCTTAGAATTAATGATGGCTTAGAATCAAATAGTGTATTTTACATTGAAGATTTAGGGACATTTTATATCTGTACTTGTTATAAAATTTTCAGTAGGGGAACTTGTGATAAACTGCAAATATCCTTGATCTCTCAGCCTAAAGTTTTTCTTTAAAAAAACATTTGAAGGTCATGAAGAAGGATATTTTACAGCTATAATGTTGAAGAAATCAAGAGTGAAATTTAAAAGCCAAGAGATTATTCCTTTTCCAGATACAAAAATGATGAGAAACCTTTTGTGTGTGCATGTGAGTAATTTTTAAAAATCTGACGGTTTTTTAAAGTGGGTTTTTTATTTTTATATATATGTATTCATATAATAGTTTTACATACACACATATTTATTTCCAGGGTTGTGTCTTTTTAAAAAAGACTGCCTTTCAAGAAGAATTTGCATCCTCACTTAAGAGATTCTTGTATACTTGAAGAACTTTGCAAATTAAGTTTTAAGTTTTAAATATAGACAGATTCATAAAAATAAAATTTTAACCCATTATATGTTTTCTTAAGAATCTTTAAGAGTTTGCCAACATTCCACATTTGCTTCCTAAACTAGTTTTTTACTAAATTTACTTTATTTGTACATGGTACTGTATTGGATTCTGGGAGGCTTATAAAAATGAGTCTATAGCTATTGCTCTGATAGGGTTTATAGATTAGCAAGGAAGATAGCATATATAGTAACTAAAGTAAAGCATAAATGCCATGGGAGAGTTAAATGATGTGCCTTGGAAGTTTAGAAAAAGGAGAGATGTCTTGTTAGATTGTTTAGTGCAAGTTTCATGAACGAAGTCACATTTGAATTGGGTCCTGAAAAATGAGATGTAAGATAGAGACATTGAGAACAGTGCAGTAAATTAGCAAATTTATGTAAGTGGCAGGAAATGTATATATGAGCTGGGTATAAATTAGCATTCTATTCAATTGGCTCTGCATTTGGGTACATCGAGGAGTAATGTGACAAGAATTGGGGAAACAGATTGGATTTAAATTACAGAAGATTATGATTGCTGAATATGAAAGAATTTAGATATGATTCTATACACAATATAAATAGTGATAGATCTTACACTGTCAGTATCTTCATTGCAAATGGCAATTGATACTCATTCAACTGAGTTTTTTTGAGTTCCAGACTCTTGATAATCTGGTAGTAAGTAAAAGAATCATCTTCGCTTTCAAATGACCCATAAGGTTTGTGAGCAAAATCACTATGCTGTGTGATACAGTGCAGGATTCTTTCCCGTGTGCTCGGGAGTGGCGAGGAGGCAGACTACCTGGAGCCACTTACGTGTGTGGGCAGGGTTCACAGGGGCGGTGACTCTGGCAGTATGTTTTGAAGCTTGAGTGAGTGCTTGCTCTGTAATCTTTTCTAGGAGCAGGCCGAGCACCTGACATGTTGTCCTAGAAGGATAAGCACAGTGCTGATTTTATAGTTTTGGTAGTAATCATATACTGATCAATAATTACTAATTCTGTTATCACAATTCCGTCTTTGTGGTTACTGGATACTGTTAACAACTGTAATTATTGTGTTGCAGGCGAGCGTGTCGGGAAATGAACTTTGCCTTATGACTTCACATTTGGAGAGCACCAGAGGGCATGCTAAGGAACGAATTAATCAGTTTAAAATTGTTTTAAAGAAAATGCAAGAGGCTCCAGAGTCAGCTACAGTAATATTTGCAGGAGATACAAATTTAAGGGATCAAGAAGTGAGTGACAAAGTCAGTTCAATATTTAGATGATTGCTGTGGGAACCACTTTATGTTCCATTTGTACAAAGCTGTTAAAACTAGGACCTTCATTCTCTGAAAATTTGACTTTGTAGGTACAATTCAGCGGTATTTACTTAGTTTGTGCTATATTCCTAGTGCCAGGAAAGCAGAGGCAGGAAAGTCTCTTATTTTACTGGGGAAAAACGTAAATACTGCACATGAAACAGACAACATAAAACAATATATGTTGACTCACAAGAGGAGTGTAATGAAAATAATGATTAAAAGAATTAGAAAAAGTCAAGCTTATCGTTGTACTTGCCTGAAACTCTTCTGAGGTTTTTGTTTCCCCCCAACCTTTTTTCTGCTACTGCCATGTCCAGACCTCTTTCACCTTAGTTGAGAGATGCTGGGGATTATCAGGACCTATTTAGATTTTGAACATATTAAATGGTAAGCCTACCCAGTCTTTTCCCTTCACTCTGCTGAGCTCACATCAGATTGGCGATTGTGTTTATTTTCATGCCACAAGGAGAAGAAGTAGGAGTGGAAGAAGTAATGAAATGAAAGAAGAAAGTGTGTTAGGTCTTACTGCCAAAGTGAAGGCAGTTCCCAAATAACGTGAGCGGTGCTCTGCTCTCGCAGTGACTCTGCCTTTATACATAGATTATTTTTTTAAATCAAGATTTCTGTTGAACTGTTTGCAGATCAGTGACGATGGCAGCTATGGTTCTTGGTACCTGTTTGATTTTTACCTACTTTCAAAAATCTGCTTTTCAACAAATGTTATTTGGAAAACTGGATTTCCACATGCAAAAAAATGAAATTGGGTACTTTATGCCATGTGCAAAAGTTTACTGAAAATGAATGAGAAACCTAAGATGCAGAGCTAAAACTATAAAACTCTTAGAAGAAAACAGGGGAAAAGCTTTGTGACATTGAATTTGGCAGTGAGTTCTGACTATAACACCAAAGGCATAGACAATAAAATTAAAAATAATGTCATCAGACCTAAAAATGTCCATCGAAGGATACTAGCGGTGAATGAAAAGGCAACACCTGGAATGGGAATAGTTATTTGCAAATCATTTATCAGATAAGGGATTAATATCCTGACTTTATAAAGAACTCCCAAGACTTGAGTAAAATAACCTAATTAAAGTAAATGGACAAAAGACTTAAATAGCCATTTCTTCAAAGAAAATATACAAATAGCCTTAAGTATATGAAAAGATGCAGCATCACTAGACTTTAGAGAATTGCAAATAAGAATCATGATGGAATACCACCTCATATTCATTAACATGACTCTAAACCAAAAGCAACACAGAAGTGTCAGTGAGGCTCTGGAGAAATTGGAACCCTTGTGCATTGCTCTATAAAATGGAGTATAAAATACAAAATGATGCAACTGCTGTGGAAGAGAGAGTGTGGGGAGTCTTCCAAAAATTAAATGCAGAATTTCCATATGATTTAGTCATTCTGCTTCTGGCTGCATACCCAAAACTAAGAAGCCAGATCTTAAAGAGGTGAACATATGGATAAACGACATGTATATGTTTGCAATAGATTATTATTCACCTTAAAAAAGAAAGAAACATTGAGTTGAGTGAACCCTGAAGACTATGCGAAGTGAAATAAGCCAGTCACAAAAGGACAAATATTTTATGATTCCTCATAAGAGTTTCCTCAGGTAGAAATTAAAATAGTTGTCAAAGACTGGGAGGATGGTAGAATGGGTAGGTAAGTGTTTATGAAGGGTACAGTGTTTTCGTTTTGGGAAAATTATGAAGTTCTATATAAGTATAATGTCATAGCAGAAGTTAAAGTGGCAAATTTCATATTAAGTTTCTTTTCCTACAGTGTTCTTTTTTTAAAATCCTGCAGTGTTAATGGAAAAAATTAACATTGTTGTAAATTTCAAGTAAAACTGAAGGTAATTGACATTGGATCATAAAAATGGCATACATACATAGAGAGAGAGAGAGAGACAGAGAGAGAGAGAGAGAGAGAGAGAGAGACAGAGAGAGAGAGAGAGAGAGAGAGACTAAAGTAGAATACCAGTTTTGTTTTTCACTTGTGGTTTGTTGGGTTTTTTAAAACTAATAGCAATAACCGAAGCCATTAGTTTTCAGCCTGAGTTTTTTCTGACCCCCAAAGTTAGGAATCTGACAGAAGAGCAGGGACAAATTGCAGACCTTTGGCTATCTTGATAGTTTTAAATTACCAACTTACTACCATGCAGCAAGATACTTTTTATACGATACCTAGTTACAATGTTTAGTTCGCATTTGTGCATTAGTTTGTGACATTTGTGATTTGAAATGTTGTCTTTAGAGGTGGTGATTGTGAGGATAATTCTGTGGGGAAAGACTGACTCTTGTATGTCCCTTTTCTTTTCAGGTTACCAAATGCGGCGGTTTGCCCGACAACATTTTGGATGTCTGGGAGTTTTTGGGCAAGCCTAAGCATTGCCAGTACACATGGGACACGCAAATGAACTCTAATCTTGGAATGTCTACTGCTTGTAAGCTTCGTTTTGATCGAATATTTTTCAGAGCAGCAGTGGAAAGTGGCCACATGATTCCCCAAAGTTTGGACCTCCTGGGATTGGAAAAACTGGACTGTGGGAGGTTTCCTAGTGATCACTGGGGCCTTCTGTGCAACTTAGATGTCATACTGTGAGATGCTTTTCCAGTAGGAGTTTTAAAATGCCCTGAGTTTGGTTCTGGATTTTTACAACTATAACCCCGACCTCTCCAGAAAGACGGGTTTAATTAATGAGGAATTAATATACTGGATCGTTGTAACAAAAAAACTAAAGTGATTTTATTTTTGTGACTTGTGTCCTCAGATTGCAGAACTACATGTTAATGTCTGTTTAAATTAGAGCATACCCATGTTATGAATCTAGGTTATCACAGCTTTTGGAAATTCTCATAGCTGCTAGCTGGGTTTCGAGCTGGGCCATGTTGTTCTGGGCTTTCATATTTGATTTAGTTTTTAAATCAGGCACTAAGAATAGTTGAGATTTTAATGTCTTCACGAGAATATCTTGAGATTAGACCTTTTAGTTATATTTAAGTAGGTGGCAGCTATCCTGCATTAGACTTTATTTTGTCAGTAAACAGTTCATAACCGGTAAGCTCTAAAAAAAATCTTCTGATTTAAAATGCCTTAAAAATCAAGTTTGTCATGTCTCCAGCAGAGGCAAGGTTAAAGTCAGTTTTATAATGGTGTTGAAGATTTTTTTTTTTCCTGAGAGAAAAATAAATGTGTAAAGAGAAATAGCCTTTGAGTTTTTGTTATTTGTAAAGTGGAATTAGTTTACAAAAGGTGAATAAAGAGCACTTTTAAATGTGCTTTTAAGAAACATTTTTTTTCCATAAGAGAAGTGTACTTTAAAGAATTGTACTTGTTTATAGTTTTAGCATGTGTTTTGTGCCCATGTTGGATTAATGTTTCAGCCTGCTTTTTTCTGACTCCACTACTGCTGCAATGTTTTGTTGCTTCTTACCCTGACAAGAATTACTCAGATTGTATTGACTTTAGTATAAGAAAGGAAAGCCAGTGGAATAGAATGAGAGGGGACAGATCATTTTTATCAGGGGTGTCAAAATTACAACTAAAATACTTAAAAAAAAAAGACAAATTGAATTTGTAATATTCCCTTTGTAGTTACAATGCAAAGGCTTTTATATGTTAGTCAAGATTTCGATCATTAAAAATACTTAATGCTAATATTTTAGTGTACATTATGGAGACTACACATCATATTTGTGGGTAAAAGATGTCTGTAGTGTTGTGTATTTATTTGAAGACTAAGAAGAACACATCACACTACCAAAAAATTCTGAGTGAAAGACTAAATATCAAAAATAGTGGTGTCGGCTAGATTAGTAATCAAATTGTTCTAAAGCCATGTAAGGAATATCATTTTCTATATGTAACTTCAGTATCCAAGTGAATTACCTTCCCATTTATTATAGTGATAAAGTTTAAGAAATAAGTTATAATTGATGTGAAAAGGATCAAACCACTTACTACAGTTTGCTCACATGATAAAAGCTTCAAACAATGACTGAAGAGGCTACTAATTTGCAATATCTTGAGTTTTTTACTTTGAATCTTGACTTTTTCTAGTGTAGTAGTTCTTGTACCTAACCTCTCTGTGAAATTCCAGCTCAGAGTCTTACCTTCTAGTAGGCCAAGCACCATCTTAACCACTGACATAGAGTGTACTTGCACCTTGCTAGACCTATTTCTCTCCAACATAGTATATAGTTCCTTATCTTTTATTGTGCAGCTTAGGAAGACAAATGTCCCAATAAACCCATATAAACAAGATCAGGTGAATTCAGCAAAACTGTATTAAGTGTACATCATTATCATTCGTGTTTATTTTAGCATGTAGTGGGAGGTCAATAAGTGACTATTGATGAATACTGATGAGAAGTGAAAGATAATGACCCCATATTTGTGTCTTAGGGAGGCAGGCTAAGGTTTTCATACAGTACCAAAATAGATATTGTTTGTCAAAATAAGTATTCATTGTAATTGCTCTGAGTTAAAAAATGTTCTCTGACATTCTGGGCTAAACCCATATATAGGATATTTTAAAAGAGCACTGGGAAAAAAAACTGACTAAACTTCACTAAATCAGATGTATTGATGAAATGGGGGAGGCCATTCTACAGGTATTATGGAATGTCTTGTGAGACGAGAAAGGAGGGTTTGGGTTCCTGTTGAAGTATTCTTGGAGTATGGCCTTGGAATCAGATCGGTTCCCACTGGTTACTTACTGTTTTAGTGGCAGACTGGGAGAAGCAGGAATTAACTGGGATATGGGTGTTATCCTGAGGCAGGATAGTTTAGCAACTGGGTATCACCAGGATGAGACCAGCAGAATAAAGAGGATGGGGACATTAGTGGTAAGAAAGCAGTAGTCAGGAGAGGATGATTATGTCATTTTATAGCTGCTGAATGACTGGAAGAAATATTTCCTGTTAACTTTGTTTCTGGCTTTATCTGTGTCTGAAAGCTCAGTTGCCTGTTTTTGTTTTGTTTTGTTTTGTTTTTTACTCCAAGCTAGTAGTCTTTCAGTTCTGAATGGGTTTTTAGTCATTCGTAATGCATTATCTCATTTAAAACAATCGTCTGTTTTGAATGCAAGAATTGCTTTCATTTTACAATTGAGGAAATGGGTCTAATAGGATAATGTAGTTTGTCTCTAGTAGAGGCTTGTTCATCCCTAAACGCTGCACTACATTTCATGATCATGAGAATGTGCAAGAAGTGTTGGCTTCCTTTTTGCCCTGTTACCATACTTAGATGCTTTAGCATCTTAAATATAAGAAAACAGTAAAGCTGCAAGGAAGAGTCAGCTGCAAGAGTTTTCCAAGGTTCAGATGATCGCCATCCCCAAGGCCTGCCTGTGGCGCTAGGTACTGTCAAGCACCCGGTTAACCTGGAAAGCAAGGAGTTGAGCTGGTTTCCTCCTAGCACCGGTGCTTGCTTCTAAGACCAGCATTCAGTAGTAAGACCCAAACAGAGTGGGACTCGGCGGGAGGTCACTTCGCTTCCGGGGGTGAACAGTGGCCAAGGGCCTTTGACGCGGGCGTGCACCGCTCCCATAGGCCGCCCTGGCACGGGCATTTGGAGGAAGCGCTCATCCCCCAGGCCACTTAGGACCGCGGTGACAGGGAAGGGGTTGGCGAAGGAAAGGATCTGGGCTATACAGGACGCCTTCCTTCCTGAAAGTCTGCTTGGTCCCCTGAGTGGTCCTGTTAGTTGCTCATCTTAAACGCGCCGGTGGGGAGCTCGGCTAGGACCCCCTCCCGCCCAGCCCTGCGGGCGCGTGTGCGCGTGCGCGCCCGCGTCGCCGTGGTAACCGCGGCGGCCGAAAGGCGCTGAATCACGGGCGCGCGCTTTCCCGGCGGCGCAGAAGCTGGAGTCGGGTACCCCGGGATTGCATCCTCACTAAACGGGTACTGACCCGGGCGGCCCTGTCTCACCCCGCGTGGAGAAGGGCGCCGGAGGTGTGGCCGCGTCACTCACTGCAGGAGGAAGGTAAGAGCGCAGCCGTAGCTTCAACCTGACTCGGGCATGGCCGAGCTCCGCTAGGACCATATTCCAGGGAAGAGGGAGCGACGGGTTTGCTCGTTTGGGGCGGTACCTGCTTTCTGATAGCAGATGTGCGCACCGGTGTGTGGCGGGGTCTCTGTGTCAGGCCCGGACCTGACGACGGAGAGGAGCAGGTGGGACAGCAGCTGACGCTCCAAGCCAGCGGCACCCTCTAGGGTGAGCTCCAGGGTCGCCAGCAGCTAAGCAGGTACAGTATTCTACTTTGCAGCCCAGCTGGTTGAGCGATGGCTAGGGATTGCTACGAGTAGCCAGGTTATTCCAAAGAAAAAGAATCCAGACGCTCAGAGTTTAGAAGGTGAGACATTTACGGTTCTTCTGGACATCTTGGAAAGGGCATTTCCCGGTAGTTGATTGTTTCCTAGGAGGGTGGAGTCGGGGAAATTTGCATCCTATTGAAACCTCGTGAATTGCATTTCTTAGACCCGTAGAGTAATCGTTTTCTTTAAACTTTAGTAATATTTGTGTGATCTTTGTTATCATTTGCTGAATTCGTCTGGTCTCTGTACCTTAGCATATTCTGAAGCTTAAAACCTTTTCATGGGCGCGCCCTGGTGGAGTAGCGGTTCGGCCAATTGCCTCCGAAGGAGCTCAGCCCACATATCCCTGGGTTCAAGTCCTGGGTGGCAGGCGTAGAGGGGAACCGGGGCTGGGCGGTGGGAACGACCATTGTGAACAACTAAGTAAAATTAAAATGCTTCTTCCTCCCATTTCTTCCTGCCTGTCTGTCTGCTTGCTTACTTGCCTTCATTCTTGCCTGCACCTTTCCTTAAAACAACAAACACAGTTTCACGGCTTTTCTCTCTTTCCCTTTGAACTTCTTCAACGGAATGGATGTTAAGATATTATTAATCAAGAGTATAAACTTGAAGTTACGAGAGTCATTCTATCATTTGTCTTCTTAATTTAATGGAAAGAGAAAAAGAATATTATTACATACTCATGTTCATTTTCATTGCTATTTTTTTAAATTTTAACTTGTGTTTTAAATATCAGTCTTTTGTAGTAGTTGAGTAGAAAAAATTTTATAGACACCTACCAGAAAACAAATTTTTGAGTGAATAATAGTGTTGATTTCTTTATCCCCGAAATGTATATTCACTGTCTAAATGCTTCAAATTGTTTATTAAAAGACCACAAGCATGACATAAATGAGGTTATGCCAAATGTAAAATTTTGTTTGTTCTTTATTATTTTACATCATTTTCATACGAATGAAGAAAACTGTAGGTATCAAAGACTTAGGAGTCAATGAGAAGTAGGTTTCCTCTGCACTTTGAAAAAGAGAAATATAAACATACCTTAAGACTTTTTAGAACCATAAGTAATAGACTCATCACACCTTGGCCAAGTACAATTCTAAGACAGTGATTTAATTTCCTTTCAAAACAGAGAAAAATAATTCAGCCAAAATCTGTATATATTAAAAATAGTCAAAAGAGTTTCATTAATTATTCATGTAAAATAATGGATCTGTTGTTAAATTTTCTTTGACTTAATTTCTTTTTCAGCCAAGTAAGGCAGAGAAATTCTTTTTAAATAAATGTGTAGAACTGTTTCTGAGGGCAGTGATGTCACTGGCCAAGTCAGAGAACCTGAGTTTAATCATGACTCTGCCCCTTAGTGACTGTGTCACATTTGCCAAATTCCTTAACTCGTTTATTCCTCAGTTTCTTCATCTGTGAAATAATCAGTTGAGTGCATTCTTATCTTGAGGCTCTGGGGAAGAATCTGCTTCCCAACTTTGATTCAGGTTGTTAGCAGAATCCAGTCCCTACAGCTGTAGAACTGAGCCACAGCTCTTACTGCCGTCACTGGGTGTTACTCTCAGCTCCTAGAAGCCACTCTTGGGTTCTTTCCTTATGACTCCCTCCATCTTCAAAGCTGGCAGTGAGATATCTCTGTTATGTCCAATGTCTTCTGAATTCCCTTTCTGTTACTGGATGAGAAAATAACAAAACAAAACAAAACTATTTTCAAAGGGTTCATATGATAAGTCACGATTGCCCAAACTATCTCCCTGTCTTAAGGCCATCTGATTAGTAACCCTGCTTACATTGCAAAATCCTTTAGTCATGAAATGTAACATAATCAGAGGAGTAATGCCAGGGGGCTAATGTCATGGGACTTATCTTCGAATTCTGCCTATTATATTTGTCAATTACTATTGGTTTCCTGAAACTTAGTAAGGCTGGCTTTTTGACATTCATTGTGATTTTCTTCTTTGGGTTTTGATAAATCTCGTAGTAGTATTTGTACATCTTTTGTCATCCTGAATGGGTCAAAACTGTTCTCTAGAACACAGCATACACCACAGTCAGGGTATGCTATGTTTGATGAAGAATGAAACTGTCCATCTAAAACTTGTATTGTAAATCAATTATCTCAGTTTAAACTTACTGAAAAAAAAAAAAGAGTACATCCCAGAAAAAGTAGAGATTCCTTAACCAAGGGAAGCATGTGTTTGAGTTTCACAGTGTGTTTTACCCTTCCTGGTCATTTGTCTTTTGGATGGTGTCCCACTGAATTCATTTATAACAGATTTCAAACAAGCGGTTTTTGGAAAATGCTCTTTTTTCTTCTGTGGAATGTGAATATGTTTGTGTTTATCTGTTTTGTCTTTGATAATATCTAATTCCTTAAACTGACTCAAATTAATTTTGTCCTTGCATTTGAAACTAATGTATTTTCCCTCCTTCCTTTTTTTTTTACAATTACATTATTTTATTTTTCAACATTCAAGTACATTTTCCTGTTTATACAGTTGTCATGTATTAAATGCTCATTTCCATCTCATTGTTTTGTTACTCCTACTTTGTTATAGAATAAGCTCTAGTAAAAAGTTATCTGATTTTTGCTTTATAATGAGTATTAGGACTTTGCTTTTCTTCTGATTTCCCAAGCATCTTTGTAGATTTTCATCAGTGGTGAAAATAATTTTATTAAGTACCTTAAAGCATTCGGTTATTTTAATTCATTTCTTGTTTCTTTGCTAAGTGAACATATTATCTTTATATCTATTGTCCTTCCAGGTTAAAAAGCCTTCACTCCCCATTTATTCCAATTTTCTATTTATCTCTCCCAGTGAAGTTTTTTGTCTTTGTTGTTAAAGGAAAGGTACAGGCAGGAATGAAGGTGAGGAGGCAGGCGGGCAGAAAGAGAGAGGAGGAAGAAGCATTTTATCTTACTTTTATTTGGTTCACATGGGTTGTTCCCCCACCCCAACCCACCCCACCAATCCCACAACCCCCCGACCCCAGACTCAATCCCCAGGTTACATGGCTTGCTCCTTTGGAGGCTACTAACCTAACTGCTATTACAGCAGGGCTGCCCAGTTTTCATGATTGTGTTTAAGAAGAGATTCTCTGTCACATTTTAAGTCATTTTGCATCTTTGTAAATGCTTCTGGCAGCCTGGGAATGGGAGCTTGCTCGTTAGTGACTTTGTATCTGTGTGCTTGTTCATCTACAGACATGCTGTTACTTCTAACAACTTGACTCGTATTAACCCTCAGAGTAGTTTTTGTTTCATTAATGATGGGTTTAATGATGAGGAAATACCTGGGAAAATACCTCCTGTTACTCTCACCACCATCTTTCCTATAATTCAATCATTAGAACAATGACAGAAGAGAGATTCTGAACTTTGTCTTTTATCCCAGTTGTTCCCTCATCCACCCTTTGAGCCCAGCAGAATCGGTTTACTCCCCATCCCACACGAATGCCCTTTCTGTGTTTAAAACGAACACAGGATCGTGTTTCCCTTAATTCTGCTTCATCTCCTAATGTGCAGTCACTTTATACCATAATTGTAGGCATTATCTCTGTTGCCAGTAAATTCCTGGGTAATCCACTGTGTTAGTTCGCACAGGTTTCTGTAACTTGCTTTATCAACTTTCAGTGGACAAAGTCAGAGAGCAGAGTATGGAACTGATAAGCTGCCAGCTTTTTACATTCTGAGCCTGGCATCTAGCTAAATGTGTTGTCTAGATTTCCTTCGTCTTTCATCCTTCTTTTGTTCAAAATTTGGGAGCTTGAGAGCCCTTTGTAGATACAGGGGCAGCAGGCCCAAGAGTCAGTCTCTCTCTCTCTCTCTCTCTCTCTCTCTCTCTCTCTCTCTCTCTCTCTCTCTCTCTCTCTCTCTCTGTATTTTTGTTTGTTTCATTTTGTTCCCCACCCCTGCCCCAGGTTGCAAGCCGGGGTCATTGGGCTTTACATGGTCCACACCGCAGCCATCTCAGCTTCCTGAGCCACAAGGATGAACTCCCAGGTCTCTTGTTATGGGTACTTTCTGAGCTGTTTTCTTTTTAATACCACTTGCCCCACTCAGACAGGTCAGGGGGGACGAAGTGTGACTCATGAATAGTTTATCACCTGCTGTGGCAAAGGAAAGTGCTAAAAGTGAGAAAGATCAGGAAAAAGCAACACTGACTCATTTTCAGCTTTCATATACTTTACCCTTGGGAACTTACAGGGTTGTGTTGGAGAAACTGGAAACCAACTTTTGACTGGGGAGTCACAGAACACCAGTCCATTCAACCAGAATATTCTATAATATCTGTTTTACCTCTCTCAGATCATTACAGGGAGGTTCAAGAATACGGAGTAGGTAAAGTTGCCTTTTGAATAAAAGAACTATTATAAAGGGCTATTCTATTGATGCTAGTGATAATGAATATTACACACCATGTATTTCTTTGTTATTAATCCAATAGACTAGTAATATTCGGATAATATTCTACCACTTTTCCATTTTTTTCCTTTTCCTTCAAAGGAAGTAAATGAACAAGTATTATAGCTAATGCCAGAAAGTTCAGTTCTAAAGGAAAACTTTTAGGCCAGCTGGTCACAGGGCTGCTGATAAATAGAACTGAAAGACAATTTGATCAACAGTTTGCCTGATTCAGAAGTTTAGTAGTCATTAGTCTTCCCAATCTGGCATAAAGCAGATTCATTTTCATTTACACACAAAGCATTCAGCTTCTGTTCTGGATGCATCTGAGTTTTCCTTCACTCTCTCTGGCTTTCCCTGCTGGTTGCTTTTTTTTTTAAGGTGGTGATTTAGGTGAACAGCACAAGAAGCAGCATTTCTTTAGGTAACAATGATGACTCCATTAGAGGAGAATTGGATTTAGGAAGAAATAAAAGTGCTGAGCCAAATGAAAGCTAAGCTCTTCCCATAATTAGGGAGTCTATTTAAAGCCCTGTGATGTATACTCTAGAATTTTTCCTCTGAATTTAGAAACAGTGCCTCCAGGAGGATAGCCCTGTGGTGTTATTTACAAGAGCTGTGAGACAGTGTCTTCATTAGAAAAGATGATAAATTATTTACTCTAGCAATTAGTGAATAAATAAATGTTTCTTACTCTTTCTTCCTCCTAACTCTTTCAACTAAATGTCATCTATCCATTTGTGAAATGTTCTCATCTCTTTTATCAGTTACCCCCCTCCCCCAATGAACAGGCAATCATCACATTCCTACCTTGTGTTGTTTCTTTGACTTCTCAATTCTGAGATGCTCAGATGGTTCACTTATGACCTACAGTCACCCCTGGAGTTTAAGGCTGCCCCCCAAATACAGCTGTTGTCAAAATAGTGACTGAGGAAGCAAGGGAAGAGGAATAGTAAGAGAGAGGCTTTCTTGCAGTCCTAGCAATTAAGCTGGAATAGAAATACAGCAATACAGCTCTGTCTTACCTGAGCTCACTAGCTTCTTTTATTTTTGCCTTCCTCTGTCTTAAAAAAAAAATGAAGAAAACTGTAGCAATGAAGGATAATTTTTGTGATAGAACGTTAAATGAAAATAAGAACTATATTATGCTAAGAGGTTAAT
The DNA here is from genome assembly GCA_004363575.1 of Solenodon paradoxus. Taxonomy (NCBI): domain Eukaryota; kingdom Metazoa; phylum Chordata; class Mammalia; order Eulipotyphla; family Solenodontidae; genus Solenodon; species Solenodon paradoxus. Next base: position 316,785 of record RJWH01000149.1, read on the forward strand.
TTTGCTAACAGATGTATAACACATATGGAATAAACTGAAGGCGAACCTGAAAGAAGAAAATTGTCATTCATGAGTATGATTTGATTGTCATTTGTCTCATGTACATGTTGTCATGCTATTTGAAGAGTGATCTATTTCATTCGCTCAGTCTCTGTACTAGCAGTGTGCCAGAGTTCAGTGACAGCTACAACCATAAAAATTCAGTCCTTCTGAGGTGTGCTTCTCTAGGGTGACATTTATCTTACAAAATCATGCTTATTCTTTTGAGCAGAAATTTTAGCTCAGATATAGTATAGCAGCTAAGGGACAGCAAAGTTTCCACCACAAAATTTGTCTTCATGTGTCATTTTGGCTATCCCCGCCCAGCCTCAAGGTAATAGCAGCCATGATAAAGCATCATCATTCTGCAACTTCTGCCTGGGAAGTATCATATTCTGGAATGGATGTTTTCCATGTCCTTCATCGTTGCTCCACCTTGGTTCTGGCAGGCTTTCTTTGGGCAGAGATGAAAGAAAACAGCCCAGTGATTTATTTTTTTCTTACTGTTAGATGGTTGGCTTTTTACACCCCAACCTTAGAAAACACTTTCACTCTAAGCCAATAATGGGACATGGTGGGCATATTTCAGAAAGGCCTTCTTTTGAAAAGTACAAAGGATAGTGTGTGAGGTTGCATTGTGTCCTCACCCCAAAGACATGCTGAAGCCCTAACCCTCGCTCCTGTCAATGTGTCCTTTATTTGGAAATAGGACCTTTGCAGATGGAATCAAGTTAAGGTCGTTAGGTTTGGTCCTAATTCAGTATGACCGATGTCCTTAGAAGAAGAGGGATTTGGGCACAAGACCTGCAGGAGGACTCCAAGAGGAATCAGAGGCAGAGACTGGAGCCAAGTATGCAATGCCAGCAGCCCTGGCCAGCTCCAAAAGGAAGGAAGAGGCAAGGAAGGTTTCCACCTGAGTCTCAGAGGGATTAAAGTCTTGTGACACCTTTATTGCAGACTTCCAGCCTGCAGAACTGCGAGAGGATGCATTTCTATTGTTTTAAGCCACCGGTTTGTTGTATATGTTTTACAGCAGCCCTAGGAAACAATAGAGATGCTACATTTAAAGACTGCATTGAATAAATAAGCATTTTGATGAGCACTTGGAGGGGGCATGGAAAGGGAGTCAACTTGCTGAGTCAGCTGGGGGAAGGGGTGCTGGTCACTGTCGTAAGCTCCAGGGGTGGCCTGGTTAGTGTGGGCTGCACCAGTGTCAGCCCTCCTCTTGGGCCCTGGGCCCCAGGCCCTGGTCTTGGGAGAATGTCTGCTGTGCCATTATGTACTTGGAGTTTCTGGACAAATTTCACATCACAGAGAAGAGTATCTCATGCCTTCTCTGTGCAACTGAAACATTACTGACAACATTTGTACATCATAACCGTTGTACGGGAAGATACAGGGATACTTTTAGAGGCAATCTCCTCCAGGATTTCTGAACATGAAGGCAGAAATAAACTTGACAAAGGAGGTGAAAGACCTGTACAATAAAAACTATAAGACATTGTTGGTATGCCCTGGTAGCCTAGTGGCTTAGTTCACTGGGTGCAGTCCACCTGCATCCCGAGGTTCCTGGTTCAAGACCTGGGACCAGGGAAATAGCCAAGATGAACAACTAAATAAAATACTTTCTCCTCTTCTCTCTACCTGCTTGCCTACCAACTCGCTCTCATTCCTGCCTGTACCTTTCTTTAACAAAACAAAACAAAAAAAACAACTGTAAGACATTGTTAAAAGAAATAAATGAAGACACAAAGAGATGGAAAGATACTCTATGTTCATGGATTGGAGGAATTAATATTATTAAAATGGCCATTTTGCCTAAAACAATATAGAGATTTAATGCATTCCCTATCGAAATTTCACAGACATTTTTCCAAGGAAATGGAATGAACAACATTAAAATTTTTATGGAATCGCGAAGACCCTGAATAGGCAAATAATCCTGGGAAAAAAGAAGAGAAATGGAAATATCACATACTTCAAACTATACTTTAAATTAATAGTGACTGAAACAGTATGGCATTGAAATAAAAACAGACAGATCAATGGACTAGAATTGACAACCCCAAAATAAGTCTGTATGTCTACATATGTATACATATAGTTAATTTACAACAAAGGAGCACAGAGTATACAAATGGTATTGGGAAAACTGGAGAACCACAGGCAAAAAAATAAAATTAGATCACTGCCTGACACCATATACAAACATTAAATCAAAATGGATTAAAGGTTGAATGTAAGACTGAAAACCATAAACTAAATAGAAGAAAATATAGGTGCTGCATCACTAATTTTTAGGGAAATGCAATCAACCATAATAAGATACACATCAAACACCTATAAGAGTATTCTTTATTGAAAAAAAAAAAAAAAAAAAAGATTAGAAACAACACATTTTGGCAAGACCTTGGAGAAAAAGGAGACTTCATACACTGTTGGTGGGAATAAAAATTGGTATAGTCACTTTGGAAAACAGTATCGAGATCCCCTAAAACAATAAAAATAGAACTACCATCACATCCAATAATTCTGCTTCTAGGTATCTATCTGAAGAACATGAAAATATGAATTTAAAAATATATATGCACCTCTATGTTTTTTTGCAGCACTATTCACAATTGCCAAGAAATGGAAATAGCTTAAGTACCCTTAGATGGATGAGTGGCTGAAGATGATGTGGTATTGCTGTACAATGGCATTCTCATCTATGAAAAAAAGATGAAATCTTGGCATTTGCAACAACACGGATGCAACTCAAGGGAATTATACTATGTGAAATCAGTTGGAAGGCGAAAGATCGTCTCTCATGTGGAATATAAAGAAACAAAGAAAAAGAACAGAACAAAAACAAGTCCTTGGATTCTGACAACTGAACTGAAGTTTCTAGGGAGAAAGAGGGTGATGGGTGGGAGCAAAGGGTAGTGCGGGGTCCAACGAGCAATGCTGGAGGGTTACTAGAACTTTGGGGGTGGATTGGTGTGGTATCATGGATTTGCAGAAATGTGAACTTGTACTCCAAAAATAGAGTATTGTAAACCAATGTTACCTCAATTAAAAAACAAGTTAAAAAGACATAAATGGAAGGAAGTCTTAGCGATAAATAAATCTCTGGGTAGACACCCAGAAGTGGGATGGCAGGGCATATGGGATTTCCATCTTCAACTTTTTGAGAAATCTCCATACTGTTTTCCACAGGGCTTGCACCAATTTCACTCCACACAGTGATACCCCATTGTTTTGATTTGCATGTCCCTGATAGCCAGGGAGGAGGCACATCTTTTCATGTGCCTGTTGGCCATCTGTATATCCTCTTCAGAAAAGTGTCTCTCCTGTTGCTCCCCCATTTTTTACTGAATTGCCTGTTTTTCTGCTATTGATTTTTATGAGTTCTTTGTATATTTTGGATATTAAGCCCTCGTCAGAAATACGGAACACAAATCTCTTCTCCAAGTTAGTAGGTTATCTTTCTGTTTTGGTGATGTTTTCTTTCACTGTGAAGAAGCTTTTTGGTTTAATGGTGTCCCAGTTGTTTCTTTTTCTTTCTGTACCAGTCTTATCATGTACATATCATGTCCTTGATCTTTCTTTCTTGGATTCTCTTTTCATTTTGCTAGAGTATCCCCTTAAGAAACATTTTCAGGCAAGCCCTGGTGGCTCAGGTGTTTAATCTGTAGCTGTGGTGTAAAACCCAAGGACCAGGGTTCCAGATGGGGTTGGGGGCGGACCAAAATGGACAACTACATAAAATTTAGAAATGCTTCTTTCTCCTCTTTCTCTCTTCCTGTCTGCCAGCCTACTTGCCTTCATTCCTATCTGCTTGCTTCCTTTACAAAAGAAAATAATGTTTTCATAGGCAATCGTAATAACATTCTCAGTTTTCAAATATCTGAAAACAGACTGATTTTGCCTTTACCATTTCACTATTTGATGAATAGTTTTAATCAATAAAGATATGATTTTTTTTCCTTAGAATTTGGGATTCCTCCATTGCCCTCAAGGTTCCAGTGTTTTCTGTGAGAAATAAGATATTTTTCTGTGACTCTTGAAAATAACCTGTATTTTTCTATATGGACGATTTTAGAGTATTTCTTGTACTTTTGCAGTTCTTAAACTGTATCAAGATGTCTGAGTCATATGTCTTGCTTATACTCCGTGGGCCCTTTTGATTTTTATTGAGGCAGCATCGCTTTACAAAATATTTAAGTTTTAGATATGCAAGTTGACTCTTCATCAAATACACATCATACCTCACCCACCACCAGATTTCTCATTGTCCCCCACTCTGTGCACTGGACCCCACTACCCTTTACTCTCACCCCCCACATGCCATATCCTCTCCTAAGCTCAGTTCTTCTGTCAGTGTTCCAGGGTGTTTTCTATTGCTCTTCATTTGCTTTTTTCTTGATAGTCCACATCTGAGTGAGCCCATCCTGTATTTGTCTTACTCCTTCTGATTTATCTCACTTGCCTCCGCTATTTCTTTCCCTCTATTGTCTTGAGTTTTTTCCATTCTAGAATGTTTCTTAGCTAGATGGAGCTATTCTGGACACTCTCATTCCTTCTAAACTTTCCCCTTATTTTCTCTCAGTTTGTGTGAGTGTGTGGACACCTTCTAGGATCTCCCTCGATTCTCCCCTGCAGATCTGGATGCACCTTCATCTCCACAGAACAGGTTTCTCTGGAAGCAGGTTGCCTGGGTTTGAATTCGGATTCTGCCACTTTCCCTCTGCTTGCTTTGAGATCTTGGATTCTATTTCCTCATATGTGAAATGGAGAGAATGAATGAATATGCCTCTCCAGATTGGTTTGATGATAGAAATTAGTGCATTTAAAATGCTAAGAACAGCTTGGACCTGGTATATAGGAAGTATTACCAGCATTTCTTTTATCTGTTCATTAAGCTTTTATTTTAGTCATTCTATCTGGAACGTCCAAGAAATTTTTATTATTCCCTCTTTTGAGTCTTTTGTAGTCACCTATTTTTATTTGGTGGAGGCAGTATTTTCTCAAATCTTTCTGATATTAAAGAAATTAAATATTATATTTAATTAATTAAAGATATTAAAGATTATGCCTACAGTTTTTTGTTGTTGTTCTTTTAACTAAACTTTATCAGAGTCTTTCTCTTTCATGCTTCGTTTTTCTATTTCTCAAATGTCTGACAATCCTTGGCTGCTTATTCTTGTTGATTTATGAAGGGCTCCATTGATTTGGATTTGCCTGCTTTCTGTTATAGCTGGGCTGGGGCTGGGGGCTTGACTTGGGCATTTGAGTACATAGGTGGGCAGCTTCTGGGCAGAGTTTCCCCTGGGCTGGCAGGTGGGGTATCCACTGAAGGAGTTCTGCCCTGGAACAGAATACAGGGTATTTCCTTTGTTGGGTCTGGGGAAAGTCTCTATCCCTCTGAAGCGCCTCAGAGTCTGGAGGAACAAATTTACCTCAGACATGATTAGCAGGAGAAAAGCCCAAACTGAATGACATACAGATGGAGAATTGACATGGCTGGAAATTCTAAGCTAAGTGGGACAGATGAAGGACTTCTAGGGCAGGCTGAGGAACGGCAGAGGGCATGAAAGGACAGGGGAGCGTTCCTCACAGGAGAGCGTGGCTTCCTGTGACAAAACCTCGCCTCGGGCTTTTTCAAAAAACGGGTTTCTCTGATAAAGAAGAGAAGGTATTCACAGATAAACTTACATCTTGGTGAAGACCTTCCCTAATGACATTTTTCTAGGGGACGAGGGACAATGGTCACATTAGTGGAAAGAGTAGAGGGTGAGGGGAAACGCAAGAGTTTCTCCTTCACCTCTGGGATGGCCATTTGTTTTAAATTATAGTCTGCATGTCAGAGTGGGGAGACCTGTCCCAAGGGTCTTGGAGTGACCCTTCCATGTGTCCTTAGACTCTGCTGGCTCCTCATTCAGAGGCCCAGGCTGCCACCCGGGTCCCATGGAGACACATCTGTCTCTTGAGAGAAAAGTCCTCTGGCTTTAGCTCGAGATCCCTTTCTCTCTGGGTGTGTCCCCCAAGTTTGTGCATTGGCCCATCCTGTCTCTTTCCACACATTGGCTAGAGCTTGCTGCCTCCCCAGTGTCACCTCAAAAAGTCTGCGACCCTTATTTCCATGAATGAGTTTCCTCTGTCTCCATCAGTTCTATGCTGTCTGCTTCCATCTTCCAGGAAATATATGAAATTCTAGTCTATCCATAGCTCTCATTCCTGTCTTTCTAGTGTTATGGTTTCTTTTCTTTCCTCTGCCTGTGTTCCTCTTTTCTTTTCTTTTTTTCTTTTTCAGTGGAAACATGAGAAAGAGGGAGAAAGAAATATATTATGTCCAGCCTGCCTTATTTTTGTTTTTCAGAGGAACGAAGGCGGGCTGCAGGCAGAAAGGAAGAGAGAGGGAAAAGAAGCATTTTACTTCAGTTGTTCTCTCCCACTCCTACCCCAACCCAGCCCCACCAGCCAGGGCCACAAATCCAGGTCCTTGGGCTGTATGTGGACTGCACCCCAGGTCCAGGCTTAACCTCTGAGCCACCAGGGTGCAACATTATGCTTTCTTCAACTAGAAAGTTTTCTTTTGATTCTTAGCTTGCCCCAATTCTAATAATGCAACTAATTTTTCCCAGAAAAATTAATGGAATGTATTTGCCATGTGGACTGTGTCTCTGGACTGTTTGGAAGAAGAGTGACTTTGTCTCCCCATTTGCCTCTTTCAGTTGCTCATTCCCTCCCTCCTCCTCTCCCTGCATTCCTCCCTCCCTTCTTTTCTGCCTTCCTTCCTCCCTCCCTCTCTCCTTCCCTTCCTTTCTTCCTCCTTCCCTCCTCCCTTCCTTTCTTCCTTCCTCCCTCCCTCCCTTCCCTTTTTCCTTCCACCCTCCCTCCTTCCCTTTCCCTCCCTTCCTTCCTTCCTTCCTCCATCTTTCTCATAGTGATAGTGGAATTGCCGTCTTTAATAACACCTAGGGTCTTGGTCTGTTCTGGCATTCTGCTCCTCTGGAGCTCTGATGACAAATAGGTGTGTTCATAGCGCTGATGAGACAATTGTAAGACAAGCACCTCTCCCCCAAACATTTCCTGCACCACCATCGGTCAAAAGTACCTGAAAGAACCTTTAATCAGCGGAATCTCTGTATGAAAATGCATCCTCATAAAGGCTTAAATAGCAATAAGGGCTGACACCTCTGCCTGGAAGCCTGGTTTATGCAAATCTAGTGGAAGAGAACTGATAGAAGGCATGAAAGGCCAAGTGAGACTCCCTAAAAGGAGAGACAGGCAAACTCCTGGATACCTGCCTCTATTTCTCACTTCGAAGTGGAGTACTGAAGAGAATTTGCAGTAGGAAGTTTTTGTATGCAAGGAACAGAAATTCTTTAGGGGTATAGGTTCAGGAGAGAAAAAGCAAACACACAGTTACGGGTTGCAGCCATTCAGGTAAAAGCTGCAGAGGGCTTCATAACTTGCAATCTTTTAGCTAAGATTAAAACTAAGCTCTGAAATGATGCAGGCTTGGTTGCAATTATTATTTTTTATCTCTGAAGTAGAATTCCATATTTGTGCAGGTCTGAATAGCCAATTCAAGAAGCTTGACTCTCCTACTTCCCACCATATTGATGATAAATTTTGAAAATAAATTGCTTTTATTCCCTCCATAGTATATTATTATTATTATTTTAAAAGAAAGGTGCAGGCAGGAATGAAGGTAACTAGGCACACAGGCAGGGAGAGGAGGAGCAAGCATTTTATTTATTTTATTTAGTTGCTCATCTTGGTGGTTCCCCCCGGGTCCCGTATCTTGAGCCCTGGTCCCTGGGATGTATGTGAACTGTGCTACGTGAACTTATCTGCTAGGCTGCTAGGGCACTACAGCACTTATTTTTATTCATTTTGTATATTATTTTATTTAGTCGTACATCTTGGTTGTTCTTTCTGAACCCAGGACACGAACCCGGGACCTTGGGATGTATGTGAACTGTGCTGGGGAAGCTGCTAAGCAAACTGCTACTCCATCCCACCAATGCTATCAATCAAGGAAACAGAGCATGATTTTCTTTATTTTTATTTTATTTTTATCGAGGTAACATTGGTTTTCCACATGGTCTCAATTTTGGGAGTGCAGGTTCACTCATGAGATCACACCACGCCAGGCTCTTAAACGAATTAATCTGGCAGCATTAGAATTAGCAGTGACTAGAACCAACTCTTGGTCATTTTCATCAGTGGGTTCTTTTAATCAGATGAGAGCTATGCTTGATTTTCTCTGACTGCAGCAGCCAGAAAATGACTGCCGTATGAATTGCACCCCTGCTGACAGTAAAATGTAGAACTCTGGAGACCAGAAGCATTGCTGTATTTTGAGTCCCCCTTGCTGGTCACCTGACGAGCTGGGAGATGTGTTTGCAGAACTATTTAAAGACAGGCAATCCCTCCACCTCCACACAGTCCTTCTCTCCTTCCAAGTTCATCTCTCACCACTTCCCTCTCTTCTCTCTATACTTATTCCCTTGGTGTTTTGAACCAGTCTTGCAGCTTTGAATGCTAGCTCTATACTGATGGCGACTCCCAGTTTGTATCTCCAGCTCCTCTAGTTGTATTCATCCCATGGCCAGCTCAGCAGCTGGGCTTGGATATCTGACCTTCACCTTCACTTGGGGTAATGGCCACCCTGTTTTTCTATTTGCTCAGTCTTCTGGACTTGACTTTGTCTCAAGCCCTACATCCCATCCATCAGCAAAACCAGTAGGCGCTCCCTCCAAGATAATGAAGAATGTGACTCCTCAAGAGCATCCCTGCTGCCCACCTTGGTGTGGACACCACCTCCTTACTAGGTCACTGCAGGGTCTCCTAACTTGTCTCTGCTTCTGTTCTTGTCACCTTTGATAATGGAATTTATAAAACATATATTGGGCCATTCAGATGACCACATCTGTTGATCATCTAGATTTGGTCTTTGTCCACCATTCCTGTTTCACAGCCCTCCAAACCCTTAGAATTCCCTAAGTGTATGGGTGATAAAACTGTCTCTTGTTATGTGAACAAGGTGACTTTTCGGAAGCATCTTTGGTTGGGTCTGGTTGCGAGGAGAACCAACCATATGATTAGAGGGTTGCAACTTCCAGACCCGCCCCCAGATGCCTCTGAAGGCGGAGGAGCTCAAGGTCGAGTTCACTTGCTACTGACCAGTCATTCAATTATCATGCCTGTTTTGAAGCCTCCATAAGACCCAAGAAGTTTGAGGTTCCATGCTGGTGAACACGTGCTGGTGTCCCTTCTTCCTGTACCCAGGCCCCAAGCATGTCTTCCATCTGGTTGTTTCTGAGTTATAGCCTTTGTAAAATAAATCAGTGATCTAATGACATACAATCAGATTTCCTGAGTTCTGTGTGTTCTAGTAAATTAACCAAACCCGAGGGGTCTGTCCTGGAACCTTTCATTTATAATCAGTTGGTCAGAAGCACAGGCTACAACCAGAACTTGCTAACTGGCACCTGAGACCTGAGAAGGGGTTCGTGGGAACCTCTGATCTAAAATGATTAGTTGCAGGTGACGCTACCGGCGTCTGAGCTGGAGGGCTGAGCCCTCAACCTGAAGAGCCTGATGCTGATCCAGACAGCTGGTATCAGAACTGAGCTGAATTCTTGGACACCAGAACCACAACACCCTTTCTCTCTCTGTCTCTGTCTTCTCTGTCTCTGTCTCTGTCTCTGTCTCTGTCTCTCCCTCTCTCTCTCCCCCTCTCTCTCTCCAGAGGAAGGAAGCAGGCAGGAAGGGAGAAGGGAGATGCTGAGCATAGTTTCATGTGATTACTGGTCATGTTTTCTTTGAACTACTGTCTATTTGGACCCTTTCTCATTAAAACAATTATTTGTCTTTTTTTTTTTTTATCATTGACTTGTTACCATTATTTGTATATTCTAGATACAAGTCGCTTGTTAGATATATGATTTGCAGGGTTTGTTTGTTTTTTTTTCCATTCTTTGGGCTGTCATTTCAGTTTTTTGACCGTGTCCTTAGAATCACAAAAGTTTTGCAATTTTGCTGATGTCTAGTTTATATTTTCTTTTGTTTGTGGCTTTGGCGTACTGCCTAAAAAACCATTCTAATCCAAGCTCTTGAAATTGTATACCTATTTTCTTCTAGTAGTTGTAGTTTTCACATTTGGGTCTTTGATCTGTTTTGAGCTAATTTTTATATATGGTGTATGACAGGGTCAAATTTCACTTACTTGTATGTTAAACTCTGTTGCTGCAATACCAGCTATTGGAAAGACTTATTTTCGTATTGATTTTCCTGGCACCTTTGTGAAAAATCAGTCCCATATTGTCTTAGAATCCTTTTACGGTCTTAGTTTTTACTTTAGGACTTTATCTTGGTATAAGCATGAGGTAGGAATGCAACTTTTTTGTTGTTATTTAAATGGTTACCCACTTTTCCATTATTTATTTAATAATCTAGGACCCCACCCAATTTGAAGTGTTGTTTTAAAGCATGCTCTATAGTCTTATAAATATTTGGATTCATTTCTTGAATATCTGTTCCATGCAGTGATCTGTTTTTGTGCCCATACCATCCTATTGTAGTGAAATCTCTTTATAAGATGTTTCACTGTCTGGTAGGACCAGTTTCCCCTTAATTCTCTTCTCTTTAAAAAACTCTCAGCCTTTTTTTCTTGTTTATTCTTTCGTGTGAAGTTTGAAATCAGTTTTGTCTAGTCTTCCTCTCTCCCAAGTAAAATTTCTGCTGGCATCCTTCCTGTTGGGAACATAGAAATTTAAAGATTAATTTAGGAAAAATGGGCATTTTCTGATATTGAATCTATCTGTCCAATAACATTTTTATGTTTTTTCTCCACCTACTTAAGTTTCCTTGTGTTTTTCACTAGCATTTTAAAGTTGTCTTAAGCGAAACAGATATTGTGTTGAATTGTTAGATCTTCTATTTAAAAAAATTTTTGTTTGCTATTGTTGTCATACTCTTTGATTATATCATTATATTATTCTTGTTTATTTTTGATATATTCTTCCATGGTTTCTTCTAACTGGTTGTTAATGGTACAACAATGAAAAAAGTCACACATAACTGGATCTCATTTTTAAATCATTTGATCTTCAAGTTTTAAAAATAGACATTTAAGTATCTTCTTTGGACTATACAATCACTTTGCTCACAGTTGGGGATTGCAAAGTTATTTATCATACAAACCAGCAATTTTGAAATCATAAGTCAGTTTAAAAAATATTTTAACTAAATAAACATATTTTTATTTAAAATATATTCATGGATTAACTTTATTATTAATATTAGTACATGAGATAGTCATAAATGAGAAGTCAAAACACATCAACTTATGTTTTAAGATTCATCTCTTTCCTCAAGAAGTTTACGGTTTAGTTGGCGAGAAAAAAATATGTATATCTGGAAAATATTATTGCTCCTATAAGGAAATATATACTAGCTGTCATGTAAGTGGTTTCAGAATATATGGGCATATCTGCCACTTTAAAAATTATAAGTTATCATACTGGTCTTATACAATACTTGAAATCTCCTTTAAAGCAAGTGTACTCACTTTATGTCACCACTGTGCACTTACCAAACCTCAGCATTTTACAATCCATAAACTGGAAGACAAAAAAAAAAAAAAGACTGAGTAACGTTGCTTACCAATTAAAATGACATTTAGCTTCTTTTTTTAATTTTTAATTTTTTTTTATTCCCCTCCACTCCATGGATTGCGACCAGGTACTTGAGCTTTGCATGGTCTGACCTTATCCACCCCCTCTGCCTGAGCCACAGGATGCACCAGACATCTAACTTCTTATAATAGAAAGTTCAAGCTAAGCAGTGGCTTAAGTGAGATAAAAAATTTTTTTCCTTCCTCAGAAAACCTCAAAGGCTGTCAGTTCACACTTTCACAGCAGCTTTATGTCATCAGGGACCTTCTGTCTTTCTAACACTGTCCTCTGCATAGTCAAAGATGGCTGCTGGGGTGCTAGCCCTCACATCCTGGTCTAGGCAGCTGGAAGAAAGAAAATAATTATACGAATTTTCTTATTAAGGAATAGGGGAGAGTATTCATTTCTTTCTTGTCCTGGTCTTGGCTCTATTATTGCTAGTTGAATACATTACTGTGCTTTTCCCATGTCTGGGTCCCCTCCACTCCTACATCTCATTCATTCTCTAAACTTACACTTACCCCATCACTGAATAATTTTGTTGGGGTGAGACTTCCACAGTGGTCTAAGGTCATCCATGACAGGAACCTCAAAAAAGGAGTGAGATTTGAAAAATATCCATCATCCACACTCCTTGGTCTTTTTATTTTAACCTGCCATGCTAGAGTGACCATGTCAAAATATCTAAGCCTTTTTTAAAAGTGAAAATCATAACTGTATTTTATTAATATAAAGATGTAGTCCATTTAGGAAAAAATAGAAAGTATAGATAAGGAAGGAAGAAAAAATGACAAAGAAAAATTATCAAAAGGAGGAGAAAAATTATTCTCACCAGTTTCACCCTGGAAGGGGCATTACTTTCAGATCTTTACATGTATAAAGTTGATCCATGCAGAGCTTGTGTAAGAATATAGGGATTGAACTATTTATAATGCTTTGAACTTGTTAAGCTGTATTTTAAAAGCCCTATTTCACCACCTCTACCTTTGATTGAAATTTTTAGGAAGCTCACACAGACTTTCGATGTGAATTCTTTGATATTTTTCCTCCCTTTTAATGAGGACATGAAGCAACAGGAAGGTGGCGGAAGGTCGACCACCAGAGAGGACTTGACTCTGTTAAGACAACTGGGCTGAATAAGAAGGAGGGAAGGTCTTCTTTCGAAACTCAAAGTGGAATATCTTGTTCACAGAAACAGAAAGCTTGGGGCTACTACAAGGAAAGTTCCAGATATAGAGTCTAAAGATGGACTCTGAAATACAGTCTACTTTTAGGTAAAATGGCAATAATAAGAATTCCTACTTCAGAGAGAGAGAGAGTTGTTGTAAGGATCATTTAAGAGAATATACGTCAAAACATAATTTAACCCCTGAGTACTAAAATATGTATTTAAAAAAGCAGAACCTATACACATTTAGAGCCAAAAAGACTTGTGATAACATCTAGTCCGTATGTCTTTAATGTGGAGGAAATGGAGATCCGTTGTTTGCCTGTGTTAATATACCGAGTAAAAGAACCTTAAATATGATATTGAAATCAGGACATGCTTTTTTGTTGCTGAGCACTGTAACTTTGCACCAGGATGATGACAGTGAATTGCTTTTCAGAGCCTCACAGCTACCTGTGCAGGTACAAGGGGCATCTGCCGCAGGGTCTGCGGGTCGGAACATTGGCTCTATTATTTGCTGAGTTGTTTGTGTTGGGGGCAGTGTCTGCTGAGAGAGGTCTTTTTCTTCTCTAGATGAAGACTTCTTTCTTGAATGACGAGTGGAGGCCTCTGTCGAGCTGCATCTCATGGTTATCACTGTAGTACTCTGGTAAATTTCTAAATGCACTGAGATGCTTCTGGAAGGGGATGGAGGGAAGTTGGGGAGGCTTGTTCTCTCATACTGGCTAAGTATAAGTGTGGGTAGGGAGGGAACAGAGAGGTGGTGGTAACTGGGGAGGATGGTGTGAACTGGCATGAAAATCCAGTTCACCATAACATCCAACTTGCAGCTAACTCACTCTAAGATTTGGACAAGCTCATCAAGGCACCCTAGACAGGAGTGCTCACTCCTAGAAGCCTTTGTCATGTATAGATCTCCTTCAAATTATGATGGGACTACATCTAGATAAACCAATCATAAATTGACAATATCCTCTGTTAAAATGCATCTGATATACTTAAGCCAATGAAACCATCGCTTAGCCTAGCTTACTAAACACACTCGGAAGGCTTAGAGTAGCCCCCAGATGGGGGAAATCATTGAACACAAAGTCCACTTTATAACGAAGTGTTGTCTCTCTCACATGATTCATTAAACATTGCACTGAACATGAAAAACCATCTGTAGATCTGGGTTTTTAACCCCATGTTAACCTTGGTGGTGGCGAGACTGACTGAGAACTGAGGCTCACTGCCCAGCATCATGGGAGACATCGTCCCACACATGGTTTGCTCTGGAAAAGATCAAGATTCAGGTGCGTCCTTGTGGCTGAGAGGGCTAAGACAGCTAAGGTACAAGCCAAGGACTCGGGTTTGGGGGTCAGGCTGGAGGCAGAAAAAGGAAAAACTCAATGAATGATTTTACTGAACGCATGTTGCTTTTGCATAGTTGTACAATAAAAAATTCTTCAGATGAGCCCTCATAAATAAGAACCATAGTACGACAATCTATCATTGGAATAACAAGTGCTTCGAGTCCAGACCTCCTCGTACTGATTCTTCAGCCTGGGGCAAATCAGTGGACTCTTGGTCAGCATCCATTGCATCATTTTAAGGCGATAGTTATTGTGAAGATCACATTGGAGAAAGTGACAGGCAAAATTCAAGTGCTGATATTACTGTGTTTTGAGTCAAAGATGCTAGCGACTCTAAGACGTATCATTATTCATAATAGCACTAACTGAAGAGATGCCTGCACTTCCAAGTTCACGGCAGTGTTGTTTGCAGTAGCCTAGAAACGGAAACAACCTAAGTGCCCATCAGGTGATGAGGGAATAAAGATGTGGTATGTGCACAGTGGAATACTACTCAGCTATTAAAGACAAGAGATGAAACCCTGTTATTTACAACAACATGGGTAGATCTAGAGGGAGTTATGCTTAGTGAGATAAGTCAGAAGGAGAAAGATAAACATCATATTTCATTCATCTGTGGTATATCAAGAAACCAAAGAAACAAACAAAAACAGACTTTTCATTTATAAAATCAAGTTAGTGATTCCCAGAAGAGAAGGGAAATTAGTGATGTCCAAAAGACATACTACATTAAGTAGTTCAATTCTGTCCTTCACTTGATTTCCTTATTTCCTAGGTTTGGGTCAGTAAGGAGAGAGAGCATGAAACTATCTCTTAGGAACTGTACTTGCTATTTGAACAAACTTTGGACGGATGGTTTGCCTGAGTCATGTCCCTGTGATGTTAACAGGACAGACTTCCCATTGCTGTGAATAAACGATAGAAACTACTTTGTATGTTTCAGCATTTACCTAGTCTTTTCTTCTTTCCTGTCTCTTTGTTTTTCTTTTCTGTTCTTGAGGTCAAATCTGGCTCCTAAGAAACATCAAAGGAAGCCTGCCCCCAGGGCCTCTCAGGGCCACCTCAGAATCCTGCTTCACCTACTGCTTGAGGCAGAATGGCGCCTCCTACAGGTGCACTCTCTTCATTGCTGCTGCTGGCGACCATTGCAGGTAGGAAGCCATTACCCTGAGATGCCAGTGTTGTCCTTGAACTTCCCGGCTTTGGCTGAAGCGACTCAGATTAAACAGTCTTTTACCACAAATCTTTATTTTCATAAGCTGTTTGCTGACAGTAGCTACACTGTGGCATGACAGCATGTGTGGACATCAGTTCTGGTGACCCGTGCCATTGCTAGACCAATCGCTTCCCCTTGAACTCACCAGGGGCTGAAGGAAGCGATGTGGTCAGGGAAAATGACTAGGATTTAGGGTTTGTCTAGGGTTTGTCAGCCATAGTAAAGCTTACCTGATAGTGACCCTTGTTAATGTCCTGGGTCTTACACGCCTACTGAATCAAAATTCCTGATAGCTATGCCTTGGGAGTCAGTAAGTACCTGGAGATGATTTTCAATCATCAAATTCTGAGAATCTCTGCTTTAGATTATATCAGGGCCACTTCAGAAAATACTAGCTGTCATTCTCTACAGCTTACTCTTCCCCATGCCGTGCACCCTCAGAACAGTTTCAGCTGAATGCATGTCACTTTTGCACCCATGCACAGTCTAAAGGTCTTAAGTAAAACCATAGTAAATCAAAGATTGTCTAGATTTGAAATAACAAGTACCTGGAGTCCAGAGCTCCTGGTATTGGCTCTTCATCCTTCATGTTAAGCTAACACTGCTTAGTGTGCAAGACAAAATATTCCTTTAGTCTATGCTTGGTGCATTCTGTACTCTGAAAAGTACTATCATTAATGTTTGAGCCCTCTTTTTTCCCCCTCTCTCAAATCCCTACACGTTCAACTCCTCTTTGTCTTTTTCTTAGACAAAATTCCTGAATTATTGAATTAATATGATTGGCAATGTGCCTGTATTCCTTATCTAAATGCTTTACCTTTGACAACATACTTACCAGAGATTTTACTGATTTTTCAGCAGTCAAGGAATGCCTACTTATTCCTACATTGGGCTAGGAATTTGTAGAGCATTAAATTTGTAGAGCATTAAATACTGGTGTGTGTTTTCTGGTCTCTTTGAGACCTTTCTTGAATGACTCTAATAGATTCTGAAGTAATTATGGCAACATGGCCCAAAGGAAGAATGGTTTAAGTGTAGGGAACCTCACCTTTTCAAATTTTATTTATTATGAAGAGCTTTGCTAAGGTATTGTTAAAAGATAAAATTCAAAAGAGTAAATTTTGAAGATCTTACTGACTTTATTCAATAATTCATGAATTGGACCACATCCAATCTAGCAGATAGAAAGGGACTCCAGGGAGCTGTACAAATTAAAGGACTTTCATAGGTAGAAAGGGGAAGTTATACTGGGTGAAAATCATTTGGTGATTGCAAGGTTATTTCCTTCAAGGGATAGCAGTTTCCCTACCTAGTGCTGATCAGATAGGTCCTGACTGACTGTCTTAGAATTCCATCTCTGGAAGAGTTGATACTATAACTGAGTCTGGGTTTGATAATGTGGGAATTCACATAAATGACTCCATTTATAGTCTATTGTTTTTAACAGTATGTGTATCCACATAGCCCATCTGGAGTGACTTTTGCAGAAGAAAGGGATAATCTTCCTGGGAAATGTATGGAGGTCTCCATCTCCCACTGGACTGAAAATAGCTTTAAGCTGTGTGTTGAAGACTTCCACCGTGAAAGTTCTCCTTATTTGTTAATTTGCTTCTATGACAGTTTCACAAGTTGGCTTTGAGCTTTCTGCTGGTCAGACCAAACACGATGTTTTCTCTGAATCACATTGTCCAAAGATGGGTCAACCCAAGGGTTTAGGAAATTTAACATACCCTGCCATTTTTGTTTAAAAAATTTTCTAGCCCAGGTCTTCATTTAAGGACTCTCAGGGATGTAGTGGTATCTTTCAAGTAAAGGCTATATATATAAATGTATGCATGCATATATGCATATATATAGTATATATATAAAGGAAAGGTACAGGCAGGAATGAAGGCGAGTAGGCAGACAGGCAGGAAGAGAGAAGAGGAAGAAGCATTTATTTATTTTTATTTAGTTGCTCATCTTGGTTGTTCTCCCCAGACCTGGGTCACAAACTGGGTCCTTGGACAATAAGTAAACTTTTGCTCAGCCAGAGGCAGAAGACACAACCACTGCTCCACCAGAGCACACCTAGGCAATATTTCTGAGTAGGGCTGGGAGCTGGAATTCACCTATCTCCATTCCACACCCTTTGTCATCTCTTGACCTTGATTAAGATGCTGTTTTGTTATATTCAACTGGAGTTTTGTTACTTTCTCTGTATCTGAGATTAAGCTTTTCTTTGTTTAAAAACAAAAGACAAACACTATTGAAGTGATTTTTTTAAAAGTATATTTGCATTTGAGAAATTGTCATTTTAGTTCAATGAAAGGAATTTGTTGCTGGCTTATTTAGTGGGAAAGATGCGTGCCTCATATCTAATTCCAATTAAATTGGATCAGTTAGACCTTCCTCAAGAATCAATATTTGGTATTGAATGATTCCGAAAAACTTATAACAATGGATGTGTACAGGGGAAAAATAAAGATATATGGAACCATTTCTTGCAAATTGGGTAAAAGGGATCAATTATAAGATGAAAGATAAAATTGAATTATGAATGGTGAATTCAATGAAGTTTATAAGGACCTTGCTTTATAACGGTGCATGCTTTAAACCCATATAAGGTTATCATGCGATGTCACTTCAATTAAAAAGAAAAAGAATGAGAACCTCTCTTAGAGTTAGAACTAATCTCTGACTATCCCTGTGTAAGAGAGAACAGTTTAAAGATAATTATCAATGGCGAACCCTCACTAGGAAAGAGATGTCTTGCCATTCCGAGTTCTGGGGAAGACCTAACACAATGCCTCATAAACTATGGTGAAAGACCAGTTTAATTTTATTTCCAGTCCACCACAGGAAATTCTTTTGTAAACAAAATCAACAAGAAAAGTGTTTTTCACACTTGGATTTTAGGCAATGGCAAATTGTTCCAGAAGTTTATGACAACCTCAGTTTCTGTTCTTTTGTCACGGATGGGTGTGACTGTGTGTGACCTGCATTTTTGCTCTGCGGACCCCCACTTGCAAGCAGTACACTCAAATACCTGCTTAGCTGCCAATTGGAAACATCTGTAGTTCATTCTTTTTCTTTTATTTACATTGCTGTATGCTTATGAGGATATTGAATTCACATCTCAATCATGTGCATTTCACACTCACCCACCTCCGAAACCTGCGCTCTTCACTGCCGTCATATGAATGCCTTCCTCCCCTTGTTCCCTGCCTCCTCCTCGCAATCCCCTGCAAACAGTCTCAGGTTCTGTGAATTTTGTTGGAGTTTGTCTGGTTTATTTCTTTGTATTCCACCTATAACTGAAACGATCAATCTGATTACAGCTAGTTGAGGGTAGACTTGTATTGACAGGTTGTTGGTTTTTTTTCCTCCTTTGATATTTCCCTGTCATTTCATCTATCATCAGAATAGCCTGTGTAGTTAAACAAAACTAAGTTAATACAGACAAATTGATGCTGTTCCTAAAGGAAATCTTTAAACTAAGTTTTGGGTGAGGAACAAAGACCATGAAGGCAACACACACATGAAGTAGAATCCTTGTGTTGATAAACAGTGACATGTGAGGAGAGAATGGAAGGGCCCATGGACAAGTGGAAGAGCATGTGGACAAGTGGAAAGGTGGGAGGGAAGGGTGGGCGGGAGCAGGAGGGTAGGAGCGTGGAGGGCATGTTGATGGGTGGACGACGGAGAGAGAATACGCTGGGCTTTGTGGAGGTATTGCTAGTTGCTTGCTAATAAGACCTGATGTCCCTTTCCTGTTTGGACTCAGCCTTGTTTGCAGGTTGTGTCTGTGCCCAGTGCAGCCAGGGGAAGACTTATTCCAATGCAATCATTTTGCCTAACTTGGAAACCACCAGAATCATGCGGGTGCCTGAAACCACCCCAGTAGTGGACTGCAGTGCTGCTTGCTGTGACCTGTCCAGCTGCGACCTGGCCTGGTGGTTCGAGGGCCACTGTTACCTGGTGAGCTGTCGACACCAAGAGAGCTGTGAGCCCAAGCGGATGGGCCCATTCAGGTCCTACCTCACCTTTGTGCTCAGATCTGCCCAGAGCTCCACGCAGCTGCTGGACTATGGAGAGATGATGCTGAACAGGGCTTCCCCATCAGGCATCTGGGGGGACTCACCTGAGGAGCTGAGAAAGTACTTGCCCTTTCTAAGCAAAGATTGGGGCTTGGAGACATCGGAGTACTCAGATGACTATCAGCCACCAGAGCAGGACTTGCCCCGCAAGCAGGAGCCTGCAGTGGGTGCCGAGTACGTCGACTGGGACCTGCTGCCTGGCAGGGAGGGAGATTTCAACTCCTCTGCTGGAGACAGCCTGGCAGCACTGGCCGAGAAACAACAGGGGGACCCAGAGCTTCAACCCCTGGAACCCGAACACCATAAACTGAATGAGTCCACGTGGGCCCCAGCCTCAACACCTTCTCCAGAAAGGTTACCTCCCTGGGTGACTCCTGCACCTTCAGGAGAGGTATTGGAGAAAGAAGCAGTTCAGCTCCAGGAGCAAGCTAGCAACAGCTCCCAGAAAGAGGTGGGTGCCCTTGGTGTGTGCGTGGTGGGGAGTGGGGAGGGCACGGGCTGAATTCACTTTATAGAGTCAGGCACTCATTCAGGCAAAGGGAGCACAAGTCGGTTTCTCTTAAGAGCCCCCGTCTCCATGTCTGCAAGAATGATGATGACACTCTCAGAGCCTTCCAGAAAAGAAACATCTTGGTGCTTGATCTCTTGACCAGGATGCTAAAAAGAATACTTCCTTTGCCTTCACAGGTCCATCACCTAATGCTGATTTAAGCTCTGCCTTAGATAAGATGCTCTCCCAGTATCTAAGGTGAATGCAGATTCTGTAGAAGTTAAGGGAGCCAGTCTATATACCCAGACACTTTGAAAATCCATCACCATAGGTTTCTCACAACAGGTGCCTAGTTTGCCTGGAATCACCAGTGACATGAATCAGTTGACTAGGAGGAGAGAGATACTAATGTCAACCTAAACATTTCAGAGGCAATTAAAAAGGCAAATTACATTTATTTGGGATTGAAAAATAGTAATTCTGGGTATGCAGATTCAGATTGAAAACCAAGGATGTGCCTCCCAGGAGAGAACAAGTTGAAGATTTTTATGGGAGGAAAAGAGGATGATAAAGTGATTAAGGAAAAGAGTTATTAGCGTTAGCAAGCATAAACTACTGTTGGCTATGCATAACTAGTTACTGAATTTCTAGAAAGGATGAAGAATGAACTGAATAAATATGTCTTCACTAAAAAGTCCATAACCACCAGATGTCCTGATTCAGATGACTTATCAAACAGTTGTTTGCGTGTTGGTTTCTGAAAACAATTGCTTTTGGCCCAATCCAAAGGGCTTTGGTCCAAATCAAATGGAACACGTAAAATGCAGTTTCTCTGTAAAGGCACTCTGGCTAGTGTGAAAATGTCTTCACAGATGTTAACTTTTCACCCTTTAAGAGCTTCACAGAACTTTCCGTGAAAAACCCAGGTGATGACACCTAGCAACTTAGTCTACTGGACATAGTCTACAAACACCCTGAGGTCCCAGGTTCGAGACCAGGGACCTGGGGAAAACAACCAAGGTGAACAACTAAATCAAACGATTCTTTCTCCTCTCTCTTCTTGTGTACCTGCCTGTTCACCTTTATTCCTGCCTGTAGCTCTCCTATAAAAGAAAAGCAAAGCCCAGGTGAAGAAAGAACGGGACTCTTTGGGCTGGTAGATAGACCAAAAACAGACGGCAGGTTCAAGTGGTAATGGCACAAGGTCAGGGAGATGGAAATGAGCTCGCGCTCTGAGGAGAGTATAATTAGAGAGTGCAGATGCTTCTCATTTGGAAAATGCCAGGACTTGCTGAGAGAGTGGTGTGTTGATCAAGAAAGGCCAAATGTAGCTGGAAATAAAGAGAGGAAAGGACGGGTCATAGGAAAAACTTGTATTTCAAGATAGAACAGAGCAAATCAGTATGTAAAGGGATACAAACCAATTAATAACTTTTAAAAATGAAAATACTGTTTATGCATTCAGTACTTAAGCTAGAAAAAGTGAAGAAAGCTGTACTAAATTGACTATACATTATAATCTCAATGATAAAGAAATTGCTGACTTTTTTAATAATGAGATTATCAGGATTTTTTCTTTTCTACATTTTTCTGGGCTTTTCAACCTTTCTATATTTTTGTACTTGTAATTGGCTTCAGATTTGCAAAACTTAATTTAAAAAAATCTGTGTTTCTCTAAGTTTAGTCTTATTTCTCTCACATCAGTAACTAGTAACAA
This sequence comes from Solenodon paradoxus, assembly GCA_004363575.1. Taxonomy (NCBI): domain Eukaryota; kingdom Metazoa; phylum Chordata; class Mammalia; order Eulipotyphla; family Solenodontidae; genus Solenodon; species Solenodon paradoxus. The sequence continues at coordinate 338,521 of RJWH01000149.1, forward strand.
TTTACCTTCTTTCATGTTGTAAAGTCATTTACTTTCTAATTTCTACGGATGAAAGTGTCACAAACCAAGTGCTATGAAAATTCTTTTGCCTCATTAGTTCTTTGACACTGATCATGTGAGAAGATAATTATCAATAAAAGGTAAAGTCATGAATCCGAAAGGGAGCGGAATTTGCCACCCCAACTAATGCCGCTTGTGGTGAAAAGCTCTGAAAACCATAGACTTTACCCTTTTTTAAGACATTTATGTTTCTAAGGGGAGTCTCCCCTTGTGTGGCTGTCTCCCTTCTGTTCCAAGAAGTTGAAGGTGGGTAACTCTGTACACACTCTTATCAATGGAGAAGACAGTCCTAAACTTGTGTGACCACGTAGTTTGTCTTTGGCCAGAGATGGCATTTAAGGTGGTGGCTTGGCTCATTCCACAGCACTACTCAATTTTTAGGGTACCTCCCATGTACGTGGCTGGCATACATATTATTTAATTTTGTTTTTCTTCTGCTAATCTGTCTTTACAGTAGGGGGTCTCCACCAAAAAAGATACAGGGACGTTATTTTTCCTCCCCTCTATAGGATCAAAGGCCTAAATGAGCTAGTTTAAAAGTATAAAACACTTAGAAGAAACACACAAAGGTAAATCTTTGTGCCCTTCTGTTAGACAATGATTTCTTAGATAAGATGGCAAAAACATCAGCAATTAAAGAAAAAAAGATATAACTTTGACTTTATCGAAATTAAAAGTGTTTGGATTGTAAATGACAACTTTAAGAAAGCGGAATGGGATAAGGTATTTGTCATCGTATACCATAAATATTGTGCCCAGAATATATAAAGAACTCTTACAGCTCAATAAGGAGACAAGAAATCCAGTTTTAAAACTAGGCAAAGGATCTGAATAGACATTTCTTCAGAACAGATAGAAGAATGGCCAGTAAGCACACAGAGATGTTCAAGGCCATTTGTCTTTAGGGAAATGTGAACCCAAAGCACAATGAGAAAAAGAAAATCAGATCACAGTGATAGGAAGGACATTGAGAAGTTGGAACTCGCATACACTGTTGGTGGAAAAGTAAAAGGTACAGAGGCTGCAGGAAAACAGCCTGGCAGTTCCTCAGAATGTGAAACATATGGTTACCATAAGACCCAGCAATTAAGAGTTTATTTGCACGTGAATCAAGTCCAACTGGGCAGCACCAAACCAGATGTGTTGAGGAGCTGTCCCCTGGGAGCCTGGGGAAGGACTTTCTTGGACTGAGTGTGAAAGTGAAAAAAAAAAAGGAAATGCTCTGATTGGCTGTGATTGAAAACCTAGTTGACTGCTTGTGATTGGTTGTCTTTAGTGTTTTTGTTACTTAATTACGAAGCATTTTTACAGGCTTGGATTTTAGTTCGCTTATGTAGCCCCCAGGGCATTAAAGCCACTTCAGTCTAATGGCCTTCCGGTTTAATTAATTTAACAGTACATTCAAAAACATGTCCATGATTCTTTATAGCAGTGTTGGTTAGAAAAAGTTTAACTGGATAGGACAATTCAAGGAATTTGAAGCATATCAAGGTTAAATTTGTAGGGAACAAAGGACATTTTAAGTGGATAAGACTAGATGAATTCACCTAAAACAAATAGTTTCAAAGCAATTAAGAGTAAAGACACAAGAGCATTTTGAGACTTTTACTGACTAGGGTAGGCTTTAAATCAAAAAGTTAAAATGGGAGATGCTGGAGGCTTCTAAAATACTCACTTTCTTTGGGTGACGTGTCAAAGTAAACCTGCATTCTGATAACTTAGCAAGGAGTTCTAAGTGGAGAGAGAATTGAATACTGAAGGTCGGAGTTATCATGTGAGAGGCAGCATGGTGGGAAATAAAACATTGGCGGTAAGGAAGCAGGAGTAGGGTTTTCTTCCCCCCTGGGTCATTTCTTAATGGCTTTGAGACTTTGTTCAGAGATGCCTTAATGCCTTTGACCACTGTCTACAGTTTCATTCTTTATTCCAGCTTGGCAATACCTTCTTAAGACTCCAAAAAATAAGTACATCCAATTCATCCCGTGGAATTTGTACGCTCCCTTATAATATGCTAGGAACCTGGTTTGCAGAGATGACGAATTTCATTCAGTTCTCATTTAGCACTGAGGCAATGAACAGCCTCCTATATTAGTACTCACTTTGCAAACCCATATACCTGAAATGTTAAGAAAGGGAGCTTCTTAAAGTAATGGTTGACCCATCACCTGATTTTTATTTATATATGTATTTTAAGGTGCAGGAAGGAGTGAAGGTAAGTAGGCAGGCGGGCTGGAAGAGAGAAGGAAGAAGCATCTTTATTTTATTTTTATTTACTTGTTCACATTAGTTGTTTCTCCCTGGACCAGGGTTTTGAACCCAGGGGAATGCGACTCCCTCCTTTGGAGGCGGTTGACCTAACTGCTGCTCCATCAGGGCACATCAATCCCCTGATTTTTTTAAATGTTGGTCATTTGATTTCTCTTAATCTGATAAATATATTTCAAAATAAATGCTTTATCTTCTTTTTGCCTTAGTTTCTGAAATTTGTTGTGAAAGATTTCACCTGCTGCTTAGTAAATATTTGGAGCTCCCTGGGTCTTCAGTTAATATGACCAGGGATGCTGGTTACTAGCCTCTGGTCACAAGATGGCTGCCAGGTCCTTATCTGACTTGCTCAACTACAGAAAAAAGTAGTTATGTTTGCAGTGAGCACCAATGGCCCCCTCTGGTTTACATTTGAGGTACAGCTTTTCTTTCTGTGGCTTCTCACTGTATATTTCCCCTTTGAGTTTCCTACCTTCTCTAAGTTTTACTTGCCTGGGCCCACACAATCATTGGCAGATGAGGCTCAGAAGAACATTATTATTATTGTATGGTGAGACTTTTCCCTCTGGCACATAATATTTAATGAAAAATGTTAAGTTAGCTAACTCTTGTAGTAAGCTAACATCTATGCAGTCATTTAAAAAATAGAGCTAGGTGGGGTTCCAATGGACTATTGGCAATTTTGTGCTGGGCATGGTGTGTTATCATATATTTGATAAATAGTAAACCTGCACATCAAAACTTATATTTTGTAAATCAAAGTTACTTCAGTATGATTTTTTTTAAAAAATGGAGCTAGGGAACCATTGTAGGAAAATGATGTTTTGTCTCCTTGAAATGGGCCAAAGTCCTTTGAGCTGGGCCAAAACCAGTTGTTTTAAGAAACTATCAAGCAAGCAATTGAGACGTCATTCAATAGAACTTACAATTATGCACTTATAGCTGAAGGGTAGAATCTTTATTTGAATGTTATTTGTGTATGTGTTTGCTTATAATAACTATCTTATAGTTGCCTTACATTTTTAATAGAAGAAAGAATATTTGAAAGAGATCGTCGAGAGCGTCAGTTTTGTGATATTAGAAATATTAAGTGGTATTTCAAATGTACTGAATATAATTTATGAAAAGGGTCAGTGATATTGTATTTCTTGAAGAGTTTAACCATTTTATTTTCTTTCAAAGCAACGTATCCTTGTCCTTGTTCTCCTAGGTTCTAAGGCCTTCCCATAATCCTCCTCCTGCCAGCCTGGAGTTGGGCTCAGCCACTTTGGAGAGAAAACCCGTTCCCACCGTCACCCCTTGGAACACAGAGCTTAGCATCCCAACCTTTCCCACCAGCATTGTCCCCATTGAGTCCACCACAACAGAGCAACCTGTGTCTCCTACCACTACTCCCAGTACAGGCAGCTTAAAAAAACTGGAAGAACTAGACGGAAGACATGCTGTAGAGAACAGTAGTGGTGAGCCCTAAAGTTTACTCTTAACCTCTAGGAACATTTTTGAGCATCAGTCATGGGCTAGACATGGTTCCATGCTCTGGGAATGAACTTATGGGCAGAGATTGTCTTTTCCTTGAATGACTCTATAGTTCAGGAGAGGAGACTGACAGGTGGAGAGTGGTTTTGATCCATGGTGGTCGGTGCTGTGAGAGGCTATGGAGCAGGTCACAGACCCACTAGGAAGAGTCAGGGAAGCCTGTAGAGCGGTGATAACGCGAGGATAGAACAAGCCAGTAAAATGAGATTGATGTGTTGCCCAGGCCAGGAGAGCAATGTGTCTAATAACTATAGTAGTAGTAGTGTTTTTAATATAATTACTACTAAAGATTAATCATTATGTACTATTAACAATATAATTAATTCTATTTACTGAACCCTTACCCAGTGCCAAGAGCCACGCTCAGCATTTCCCATCGATGATCCCATTCACGGCCTGTGCAAGAGTACGGAAGGCTGAGAGTCCATGTGACATTTGGGGAGAAATGTAGAGAGTTCAGATTGGCTGGAATTGATCCCGTGAGTGGAAAGGAAATGGCAAGATACGCATCTAGAGTAGCGGGGAGAGCAAGATTTTGAGGGATCCTGTCTTCTGTGCTAACAAATTTGTGCTTTATTGGAGAAATATAGCAAATCCCTGAATGATTTTAAGCAGATAGTGAAATGGTCAGATTTGTATCAAGAAAATAGTGTGGAGTTGACTCAGGCAAGATGGATGAAAAGACTGTTGTGAGTGGTTGCAGGGATGGCGAAGGGAACCAGATTCAGGCGTTAGTAAGGAGGTAGAACCATGAGGATGGGGTGAGCGAGTGAATGTCAGGATGAAGGAGAAGGGCCTCTTAGATGAACCTCCAGAACTGGAAATCCGACAAGCAGTTGGGCTGAAGAGAAAAATCCAGGATTCTATCCAACTGAGGGTTGAAGACTTGGAGGTAAACGAGACCGTCCGGGGAGAGGTGGGGTGACTGGGGAGAGTCGGGGTGACTGGGGAGAGTCGGGGTGACTGGGGAGAGGTCTGAGAGGTAGAGCTTGGAGACGTTATATGTTTTTCTGAAAGAGCAGAAGGAGCCCACAGAGCTGGCTGAGTGGTTGTGCCTGACAGGTAGGAGAGGTTGAGCGAGTGGGGACTGAAGGAAGGAGAGAGAAGAGAGAGTTCTAAGAAGCAAAGGAACAAAAGGGCGCCATGTTGCAGAGGTCATGATGAGGACTGAAAAGCTCGCACTGCTTTACTTTTAGAGAAGTGATTAGCAGCATTGGTCATGTTTCCTGAGCCTTTCTTTATAGTCTGCTCTGCCTTGTTTATTAACTCTGGACCCCCGCTTCAGTACAAAGAAGGATGATGCTGGGCGCCATACACACGCATCACCTAGTGATAGGGATTTGGTCCAAGAAATGCTTTGCGAGGCGACGTCCTCATTGTGGGAACGTCATAGAGTGTATGTACACAAACTTAAACTATGATGTATAGATGCCACCATTCTATACATGGTCCGTCATTGACCAAAATATCATCGTGTGGTCCCTGTCCATTAAAAAGAAAACTGACCTCAGAACTAGGATCTTTGACTTCTAATAGTACTTCTTGCATCTAAGGGATTAGACGAATGGATACTTTTAAAGTCCCTGGGACAGTGCCTGGCATACTTTAATCTGATATACAGTGTTTGCTGAGATAATTACACTTCAATGAATTAAATGCATCAGTAGGTAATGATCCGTATAGCCACAAGTAACTGATTTTGCCTTTCTAGTAAAATGATAGGTTTGGATCAATGTCCTTTCTCGATCCACAACTGCTGACTTTCAGGCCAAAGACTCAGTGAAAGGGACAAGAGGGGGAAGATAATGAAGCCTCTAAACCGGTCTGGGAAGGTACTCGTGGGCTTGAGTGCTGAGGAGAGAGGAGGGGATTTAAAGATTTAAAGAATCACATGGTCATCTGACATCCCCGAGCAGCTGAGACCTCTGAAGGCCACTCAGCGTTTTTTTTTTTCCCAATATTTGCATTTCTCTGTGTGATATCTTGACATATCTCAATTGTAGTTTGCAATTGAAACTTATGTTCAGTCGAGTTCAAGTCAACTGAATATATCAGTGTGATCGTGGGCATAGAGAAAGTGAAATTAGAGCACTGCCCTGAGTGCTGATTTAGTGCCTAAGTGCTTTTAATGGGAGTGAATATTCCTGATGCTGGAGTTAAAGTAGCCTTTTTAGAGTGGGGCTGACTGGATTTTCTCTTGGAAGGGTTCCAAGAGAACACAGCTATTAGCAATAATTCATGAGGTTACTATCAGAACTGTGTGGTGTGTGACTTATGAGACAGAAACACATATAATTGCACCCAACCTTTTTTTAATGACAGGAAAAAAAAAAAAAGCACCTAACGGGAGTGAAGAAAAGCTTGTGGCAAGAGAGAAAAGAGACCCATCCACATCCCTGTCTGTTTCATGCAACTCTTACCATCTAACACCCTGCTCAGTCAATCTGAATCATTATTTTCTTCACAGTGCCAACAGTTTTAAAGTTCACAGTTTTAAATTCATTAAGTAATATAAGGTTCAGTTTAGCTACTAATCAGAGTAAAAAGAGATCTCAAATAAAATCATATGAAGAGCTATTACGAAAATGTTATTTTATTTCATGGATACTTAAAAATAAATCTATTGGAGGTCAGTAAAATAACATCACAATACTATATCATGGAATGTACTATTTCTAAATTAACTTGTAGTGAAAGAACTCACGGTGTCGGCGGGAGAGAACCTGATAATAACTTTGCCAAAAAATGAAGTTGAACTCAAGGCTTCTGTTGTGCCAGCGCCACCTGCAGGTGAGAGTTTGACTTGCTGCTGTGACCAGGACGGGAATGTCAGCTTTCTTTGGAAGCTGGAGAGGTCTTTCCTGGTGATTTATAACATTAATTTATTTTTCTCACCATGTGTGAAGTCAAAGATGAAAGTTCCAGAATGGATGACAAGGCTTTGATGATCATAAGAATTAGAGTTTGTGGAAATAGTATAAAATGAAGTTAACAGGAGAGGAAATTAAACGCAGTACCTATCCTTTAATAAGATGCAAAGTCATACATTTCTGATGACGCAAAGCAGAGCAGTATGCTGTAGCAGGAGAGGTTTCCAAATCCCAGATTTTGACCTGTAATAACCCATGGAACCCAAGAAGAGAGCCTGTGGGGGGAGGGAGGTGTGTCCAAAGGTTGGTTTGTAGCTTTTGCAAGTGTTGACATACCTCTGAGGTTTTCAGGATATCTCATTCCAGCTGTTCAACCAATTCTTTCTTTTCTTTTTTTTGTAAAGAGAGGAAGGTAGAGGGAGATCAGAGGTGGAAGCCCTTTATTTGTTTATTTTTGGTTGTTCCTTCCAGCTCTGGGTCTTGAATCTGTGTGCCTGGGCTTTGCATGATTCAGCCCCAGCTGCCGGCTTAGGGCCTGAGCCACTAGAGTGGGCCTCAGCGTGCTTTGTCCTCTGCCTGTCTCATGCTCTGCTATTCAGCAAACATTTGACCTATCCTTGTGGCCTGTCAAATGTATTCTTTCCGGAGGTATTTGAGTATTTCCTACTCTGGTCAGTTTCTTAATTCATTTTCTCCTAATACATATGGGTTAGATTATAAGCAGAGATGATACATTTGTTGTGTGTATTTTCATCCTTTTAGCTGAGGTACCTCAAACTTTAATAACCAGTGTCTCAAGGTGGGATGCACAGCATCTTAAACAGAGAAATTCGACCACACCGTTGTGGCTCAGGCAGTTAGACTGCTGGGTATGGGCCAGGTAGAACCAGGACCTGAGCTGGAGACAGGGCCAGGAGGAAACCGAAACAAACAAGCAAACGAATAATTAAAAACGCGTACCTCTTTCCTTCTTTCCTCTCTCTTTGTCCCTCCCTCCCTTCCTCCCTTCCACTCTTAAAAATATAGCGGTATAATTTACTTTTGTGTCTTTAAATAAACCTTTACAACAGATAAAATGAACTGAAATGTCTTTGTCTTTCATGATAATAAGAAAAAGTATAATGGACTGTACTGTTCAAACACACATAAAAGCTAATAGTGAGGTTGGGCCGATTTCTTTTTCTTTTACATTCTATATTGTCTGTAAATTCTGTGTTCCTATACAAGGAAAGAAATTTTACATTACAAAGGTGGAGAAACATTGCTATTCCTGATAGCTGAAGGTAGAGTGAAATTAAGGCAACCATTTCCTTCCCTCTACCTATATTACATGTAGTTTATACTAAATAATTTTTAACTGCTCATGTTTTTTTCCCTCAGAAACAACCTACAGCTATGCATGGAGTTTATTAAGTCACCCTGTAGAATATCAAGGTGAAATAAAACAAAGGCACATGCAAACTCTGAATCTCTCTCAGGTAAGTAATTGGAGTCTGTGATATTTGACAGCATGTCATAGAATTCAGTTAGCACCTTCTTCACGATTGAACCGAAGTCTTTCTTATGATTACGGTCAAAAGAAGGATATCAATGAATAGTTTCAACCATAAAGGCGGACAAGCAGTTGATTAAATAGGGAACTTTGGAATATCTTTTCTTTGAGTTGACACCTCAGCCTAGGCAAAATTATCTAGAAGTTCTGTGGTGAGCTTAAAAATATCTGTGTTCTGAGGATGAAAATACCTGGAAACTAGAAGAGACGAAAGGGAAGTGACCACTAAATATAAAACACGAACCTAAGCAAAACAAAACACAGAAGTCCGTCTTCTAACTCTTGCTCTCCTTAGTATTAGAGATGATCTGTTATCCCTGCTTCTGAAACAGGCACCTTTCCAGAGTGGTCGGTCATTCTCTTTGGTCACCAATACTTTGACTCTCAAACGTTGCTCCAGAAGGAGGCGTCTCATACGAAGGAACATGGCCTCTTCCTGGCCTGTGAGATCAATACAGGGACCTAGCTGCTGAGGTCTGGTGTGCCACCCTATGACGTGTTTTCACCTCCTGAGATGACACAGCGAATGGTCCCGCATGAGCTGGCATCAGCCCCTGTCGCTGATCACCTTTCTCAAAGTGTGGCACCCAGATCACCCACAACTGACTCAACAGAACTACTTGGTAAAAATGCATGGTTTCCATCTGTGGAACTTTAAGATGTGCCACCCTGGGCTGGTTCCATCTCCCCCAAACTCCTGTAAGGCCCATGGATGTGTATAGCTGAGCTAAAGACCTTTCTAGGTGACGTTCAGTGTAACAGGATTGGCTTCTAACACATGACCGGATCTCCACAGACCCACCCGAGCCTGTCCGGAGCCTTCTCTGTGCTGGCTGCGGGGGGAATGGCTTCTGGGGTACTGTAGGTTTTCTGGGCCGTGGACTCATCACGTCTTTGCATGTGTAATTTTGCTTTCTCTTGCAGTTATCAGTAGGTCTTTATGCCTTCAAAGTAGCAGTTTCTAGTGAAAATGCCTTTGGAGAAGGATTTGTGAACATCACCGTGAGGCCAGGTAAGCCGGGGGAAGAATGACCCCCATTGTACAGGTCTGTCTCAGTTTTTGTTGCCTGAATGACAAGGTAATGTAAAAAATGTATGTATGTATTTTAAAGGGAAGATGCAGGCAGGAATGAAGGCAAGTAGGCAGGTAGGAAGAGAGAGAGAGAGGAGGACGCGATTATTTATTTGGTTGGTTCATCTTGGTTGCGCTGTCCACTGCCCCCCCTCCAGCACCCGCTGTCCCCAGGACGTAAACCCAGGTCCTAGGAATGTATGTGGTTTGTGCAGACTTAACTGCTACAGGGCATGGTAATAATGTGTATTTTTTAATTTTTGCGTTAGGATCTATTGTAGAGAAAACCCGCAAGGATTATGTCTATTTGCTTTCTGCTTTTTTGGGAAAGTCATAGTACTCTGTAGACCACTGTTTAAAGTTATAAGGTATTATCTTGTGTCTCAAGTGGTGAGAAGGTAGAGGTGTGAACCAAGTAAAACCCAACGACCTGGGTTGGTGACCTGGGGCCAGGGGAGGGGAGAACAAAAATAACTAACTAAATAAAAATTCTTCCTCTCCTTCCTCTTTTCCTTCTTCTCTCCCACATTTCCTTCTTCCCTCCTTCCCTCCCTCCCTCACCTCCTTTTCTTCTTCCTTCCTTCCTCTTTAAAAAAAAAAAAGTCACATTCTGGTGACTTAGTAGTTAAGTCTGAGGCTCTGGCTTAATCCACATCAAGCCTAAGGACTTGAATTCACCACCGGGGTCAGGGGATCAACCAAAATGAAGAACTAACTAAATAACTAAATGAATAAAACATTTCCTTCTCTTTCTTCCTGTCTGCCTGCTTCCCTTCATTCCTGCCTGCTTCCTCCATCTTAAAACCATTAAAATAAAAATAAATAAATAGAAAGGTGGGGCTAGTGGGATAAACAGCTTTTTAGCAGCATGGTTATAATCACTTTCTAGAAAGCAGATGGTGTTGCACGAGTAGTGACGTCTGCATGTGTTATGCACACTCGGTCATTTTATCTTCACACAGCTGCAAGAGCCAACCTGCCGCCCGTAGCGGTCGTTTCTCCCAGGGAACAAGAGCTCACTCTGCCTCTGACGTCGGCCCTCATAGACGCCAGCCGTGTGTATCCCGTGCTCCTTGAGGGGTTCCCCTTTTTTTTCCTTTTCACCCTAGATGCCATGAGACTCAAATGGGTTGTTCTCCTTCAAGGCTGGGAGGACATGAATCCACAGGCGGTCTGGAGTGCCTCCCTCTTTGGTGTTCTAGAAGTTCTTCCTTCATCACAACTGTTCTGTCTCGTGCGGGCTTTCCCTTCAGTAGCATTGCCTTTGTCTCTGAAAAAAGTTCTTTAGGGCCTAGCTATTTGCTTTGGAATTAAGGCAATTGTTTAAGAATTTAAGAATTTTTTTAAGAATTGAGGTATAGATGAGCCACTGGAAAATCTCTTTACAATAAATATGCCTATTTTTTCCTTAAATGAATTAGCTAAAAATGGCTCCCTGGCAGGTCTAAATTTTTATGATTCTGTATGACTTATTTTTTGCTTTCTTTAAAAGTAGAAATGGGAAATTTCCAGAGTATTCTACCTTCATTGGGTTTTCACAATAATAATAATAATGATAATAATAATGGTAATGAAAGGGATACAGTAAATTGTTTATAGGCCTCTTTTAAATATTTATGAATCTTTCAGTTCAGGAACCTATTTACAGTCATCATTAGGATAGCATATGCTGTAGCTGAGGTGAATAGAAGTGGTATTTCAATGTGTTACACGGGGTTGACTTTTTTTTTAAAAGCAAAAAAATCTACACCTATCATCATGCTTTTAAAATTCACAACTAACTCAGTGGGCAAAAACATCATTACTCAGATCTGGTAGAACTCTCGGAGGAAAATAGTGATGATGATTAGGGAGGGGGAAATCTTCCTTCTAGCACATGCCCATTGAAATCTATGCAATTATATAATTTTGTTAATGACATAAAAAACAAAGTTAAAGATGTAATAAAAGAAATGACAAAATCGATGTTTAATATTCTTGCACTTCATTCCGGTTTTCATTTATTTTCAAATCTTTCTAGAAAGTACAGATGACACTGAAATAGTGAGTTATCACTGGGAAGAAATGAATGGACCCTTCCGAGAGGTGAAGACCTCAGCTGACTCCCCTCTCTTACGTTTGTCTAACCTTGTTCCGGGTAATTATACCTTCAGGCAAGTTGGTTCTTTCTTTATTGTGCTTTCCGCTGTAAAGTTTTTTACTCTTTTCTTAAATGGATGCCTATAAAACACTGTGATTGTTTTCATTCTCATCAAGATTGCTGGCAGATTGCATTTCCTTGGGAAGTCTTGGTTAGTAACTTTGGTAGACTCTGGCCTCCTCACTAATTAATGTAAGTGCCGAGCACGCCCCGGTGGCCTAGTGGTTGAGAACATCTGGGAGCAGTCTCACATACATCCCAGGTCCCAGGTTCAAGACCTGGGGCCGGGGGAACAACCAATGTGAACAACTAGATTAAAAATAAAGAGCTTTCTCCTCCTCTCTCTTCCTGCCTGTCTCCTCACTTTCATTCTGCCTGCACCTTTCCTTTAAGCAACAATGAAAATATAAGTGCCTGCTAACTGGAAATGCTTGGTATTGATTGTTAGGCATGAGATGAGGGTGGTGTCTTTTTGTTTTGTTGAGTTATGCAAAAGAAAGTTTGTACCAGCATGGTCCAAGTGAGCCAGATTTGTTTGATTGTTTCCTGATATTTTTCTTTCTATAATTGTATAATATACAACTGAAATATTTAAGGTATACAATTTAATGAGTTGGGTTTTTTTTTTTTTTTAAAGGAAGGATACAGGTAGGAATGAAGGCAAGTAGACAGGCAGGCAGGAAGAGAGAGGAGGAAGGAGCATTTTAATTTATTTTGTTTAGTTGTTCATCCCGGTCATTCTCCCTCCCATCCAGACTATGGGACGTGACTCCAGGTCCTTGAGCTGTATGTGGACTACAGAAGGCAGACGACCACATTGCTACTCCACCAGGGCACACTTACTGTTGTTATTTTTTATGACTGAGTACTAGTCCACTGTGTGGACATATTCAGTCTAGTAATCCTTTCATTTAGTATGGACATTGGATTGTTTGTAGCTTTCAACTATGACAAATAAAGTACCTTGGAATAAAGTTATACACACACACACTCAGACACATACACACAGACACACACACAGGCATGTGCACACCTGTGTATTTGTGTGTGTGTGTCTTTATTCTGATATATATTTAATTAATTTTTCTGGGGTAAATGCCCAGAAATGGGCTAGGTCCTATGGTGAATTTGTGAATTTATGTTTAACATTTTAAGAGATTGCCAATTTCTTTCCCAAAGTGGGCATGTAATTTTACATTCCCAACTGTAGTGCGTGAGAGTTCAAATCTCTAAATCTCCTCTAACACTTGATATAGTCAGTATTTTTCATTTTAGCTAATTTGCTGAATGATGACATCTTATTATGGTTTTAACCGGCATTTTTCTGATGACTAATGGCATGAAGCATAGTTTCAGGTGATCGCTGGGCATGCATATAACTTCCTTTGGGGAGTGTCTGCTCAGCTCCTCTCCCCATTGAAAAAATTACATTGTAAGAGTTAGAGTTTCCATACATTCTGAAACAAACTCATTATGTATAAAAATGTACATATACATATATATGAGCAGAAGTTTTTAATTTTGATGAAGTCTAATTTATCAGTCTTTTTATTTACATGCTTCTTGTGTTATTATATCTCAGTAGCCCTTATCTATCCCAAGATTACAAAGATTTTCTTAAATATTTTTCTAGAACTTTTATATATTTTTGGTTTATTGTTTAGATTTATGATCTCTTTTGAGTTATTTTTAAGGTATTGTGCAGGACTTTTGTTTTTGTGCTGTTCTGGGTTTCGGTTCCCTGTCTCCTGGGTCTTGAACCTGGTCTGCACCTCAGCTGCCTCCGCCACCCGAGCCACACGCGAGCGCCAGGGGTTTTGTTTACTCGACTTTACCTTTTTTTGAACAAATCCTTCTTGGTCCTGATATCCTTTTTATACAGCATTGGATTTAGCATGATAATGTTTTGGTAGCGAATTTTGCGTCTATTTTCATGAAAGTTATAGGTCTCTCCTGAAAGATTTTTGTCAAATTTTGGTATGAGGATTACACTGGCCTAATAAAACAAGTTGGACAGTGAGCGACCCTTCTCTGTTCTCTGAAATATTTGTGAATAACTGGTGGTCTTTTCTTTTTGAATTGATAGACTTCATCAGTAAAATCATCAGACCTGCAGCTTTTTTGGGGAGGAAGGTTTTTGATAACAATTTCAGTATCTTTAACAGATGCAAGGCTATTCATATTTTCTGTTTTTTTCTTGTATCTTATACAAAGTTTTTTGTAAATTGTATTTTTCAAGAAATTTGTCCCTTCCATCCAAATTGTCAAATTTGTTGGTACAGAGCTTCTTGTACTATTTTCATATTATCTTTTCAATATCTGTAGGACTCTCAAGCAACTAAGGGGTTTGTTAATTTTTCAGAGCCCCAAATGAAACTATGTTCATTTTATCTGTCTGCTTTCTAATTCATTGATTTCTGTTCTTATCTTTGTTATTTCTTTATTTCTATTTACCTTTTTTCGGGGAGGGTATTTGAAGTTTTTGTTAAAAGGCAGTGATACAAAATAGATTTTAGGTCTTGTTAAAAACTTCTATTTGCTTTTGATTTATGTGCCCTGTCTTTAAGTCTTAGAGTAAAATCTTAAGTCATTTACATTAGATGTTTAAAAAAGTGTATAAAGTTTCTAAAGCTATGTAAGTACTGCTTAGCTACACCCCACATATTTTAGTCCATTACATATTTAAGATCTCATTTATCACATAAATAATCTGATGATTTCAGAAAAGAAGCCTGCATACACATATTTATGAATCCTCTGAAGTTTGACTTGGTTAAGAAACTCTGAAGCGGATGACTGCATTTCACTTGGGCTGTAACATCCTTAGAGCGGCTCTAGATTGCTTTAGAATTTATTGCTTATATAAGCTTCTGTCTTGGTTTATTGGAAATTGTACCTTAAGAAGCAATTAACCCCATTTCATAACCATTGGGATGGCTATTATTTAAAAAAAATAATAGGACTGTGTTAGCCACTATACGGAGAAAGAGAACACTTGTGCCTTGCTGGTAGGAGTGTAAAATGGTGCAGCTGCAGTGATCAACAATTTGGCAGTAACTCAAAAGGTTAAATATAGAAAAACCTTACCTGCAATTTCACTTCTAGGTTTCTACCCAAAAGAATTGAAAGCAGGGATTCAAATGGACACTTATACACCGTCTTACTCTGTCCGAGCTACTCTAACAAAAATATCATAGATTCAGTGACTTACAAAGGACAGCAATTTACTTGTCACAGTTCTGGTGCCTGGAGGTCTAAGATCAAAGCATCTGCACACTTGTGTCTGGTGAGGTCTTGCTTCTCGGTTTGTAGATGCCCATCTTCTTGCTGCATCTTCACATGACGGAGAGGCAAGGGGCTTCCCTGGGTCTCCTGGGCACTGATCCCAGTTAGGAGGGTTCTGCCCTCATATCCTAATCAGACCCCAAAGACACCACCTCCAAACACCATCACACTGGGAATTAGGTTTTAACATACGAATTTTAGGAGGGGACACAAACGTTCATTCTATAGCATACACCAATGTTGATAACAGAATCGCTAGTCGAAAGGTGCAATGAACTGTAGGGGAACAAAAATCTGTCACCCCCAAATATATCTTTTAGGCAAACAAAAAATTGTTATTTCACAAAAAGGTCTCTGGGGACTGGGTAGAGTTTGCCATTTTGTAAAACATGTACATGTGTTAAGAAAAAAAAAAATCTGCCTCCTCAAACCAGGAAGCCCTGATCTTTTTAAGGCATCAGAAGAGAAAGCAGAACCTTAATCTGCAGAAAGGTCATATCTTTGTTTACTGTGCCTTTCCTGCCTGTGGCTGACTTTCCTCTGTCCTTCCGCCCCCATGGTGGCCTTTGTCTCTGAAAGTATAGTGGAGAATAATTCCATGGGGCGAGTTACTTAGGATAATGGGGTGTCTTCCAAGTATGTAAGAGATGCGCATACTATTACTAAACTTCTTTCTGTTTTTTTTTCTCTCTTCTCAATCTAAGTTTATTTGATTATTCGTCAGCCTAGAAGAACCCAATGGGGCATGGGAACGTTTATCCTTGTTCCTGACAAACCCAAATGTCCATTAATAGATGAAATGGTAAAATGTGTCATATACTTGTAATGGAATGTGATTTAGGCTTACAAATGAAATTCGGAGGCACCACAACATGGATGAACCTTGAAGACAGTAGATTAAGTGAATTAAAACAATTGAAAGCAGGGATCCAAATGGATACTTACACACTGTCACAGACGGTAAATGTTGTGCAATTCCACTTAACACGCGGTATCTAGAGCAGTTAAATCCAAAGAGAGAGAAAGTGGAAAAGTGGTTTCCATGGAATGGGTGAGAGAGGGAGGAGGAGTCAGTGCTGAATGGGCATGGAGTTTCGTTTGGGAAGATGAAGAAGTTCTGAAAACATCCAAATAGCAACGGGTGTGTGCGGCGTGGGTCTCCTTGATGCCACTGAACTGTACACTTAAAAGTGATTAAACACGCTGTTTTATGTTATGTATTTTTCACCACAATGAAAAAGAAAAGGAAAGAACAAATTTACAAGTTTCATTTATCATTAAGGATGGATTCCTAGGAATCTATAGGATCTGGGTATGCAAATGAGGAGACGCAAGGGACCTCATTGTAGGTTTGCAGGGGAATAGGGGAAAGTACAGGGATTTCCCTTTGTCCCCTGCTCCCACACATGCACAGTCTCCCCATTATCAACATCGCTTGCTGGAGTGGTACTTTTTTTTTTTTTTTTTTACCAACCATGACCTTACTTTGACAGATCATAATTGCCAAAAGTCTCTAGTTTTCCTTAGCATTGTTTACATTAGGGCTTCTTCTAAGTGTTATCAATTCTGTGCATTTAAACAAATGTACAATAGCGTGTATCCTTCATTATAATCTCATAGATTATAATGTCCTATGCTTACTTGTTTCTCTCCTGGCAACCACTGATCTTTTGATAGTCTTCATAGTTTCACCTTTCTCAGAAGGTTGTGGTTGGAACTACATTGCAAGTATCCTATTCAGATTGGCTTCTTTGACCTCATAATAGGCACTTAAGGTTATCTATGTCTTTCTATGACTTGGTAGCTCATTTCTCTTTGGCTCTTAATAATGGTTCATTGTCCGGATGCACCACAGTTTACTCACACACCTTCCTGAGCATCTCGATTTTTTCCAAGTTTTGACAATTGTGAGCAAAGCTGCTATAAACAGTCATGTGTGGGTTTTTGTGTGACCAAGTTTTCAACCCCTTTAGGTAGATTCCAAGGAGCATAGTTGTTGAATTGTATGGTAAGAGTGTTTCGTGTTGTAAGAAGTTGCCACTGTTTTCCAAGGTGACTATACTACTTTGCATTCCCGCCAGCAAGGAACGAGCGTTCCTGATGCCCCACACCCTCCCCAGCATTTGATGTTGTCCGTGTGTCAGAGCTCGGTCATTCTCCCATGTGTGCATATGTGACATATGACATGGAGCATTTTTTTCATATGCTTACTTGTGATCTATATATCTTTTTATTTTTAAAGGGAAGGTACAGATAGGAATGAAGGCAGGCACAGAAAGAGGAGGAAGAAGCATTTTATTTATTTTTATGTAGTTATTCCTCTTGGTTGTTCTCCCTGAACCTGGGATGTGAACCCAGGTCCTTGGGATGTATGTGGATTTTGCTCAGCCAGAGGCAGAGACCTAAGCACTACTCCTCCAGGGCACACCACCATCTATATATCTTTAATGAAGTTAAACTGAGGTGTCTGTGTGTTTGTTTAGTTTACCATCTTGGCAGCCCAACTCAATCCAGAAATACAGGATTCCAAAGACAAATTCCAATGTGGGAGTTACAAAATTTCTTTTGTCTCAAAATGCATGTATGCCATACAATTTTTAAGATAACAGAATATATCTATCAGCAGAAAGAAGGAAATGAAATACCTCATAATTCTACTACCTAGAAACATCCTGAAAAGCTTGGTATTTATGTTTATGGTTCCTTTTCTGTGCACACATAAACTTAAATTTTTTTCTTACTTGGATCAAAATGTATAAGATGCTTTTGCAAGCTACTTTACATATTTCCTTCTAAAATTTTTAATTTTGTCTTTCACGTTTTTTATCCCTCTAGAGTTCATATGAGATCTGCTGTGGTTAGATCCAATTTGATGTTTCCCCATGCAGATAATCAACCCCTGTCTTAGCATGATTCATCATGAAGTCTCTTCTCTCCCAATCTGCAAAGTCATAGCTCCCCTATGCAAGTTTTCATATACATGTGGGACTGTTTTTAGATTCCCCATTTATTGAATATGCATGTAATTAAATATTCTGCATTTAATGCTATGCTGATATAATATAGTTTATTAATTCAGCCTCGCTGTATGATGTTTGGATGAACATCCTTATAGTTAAATTTGGAATATAAGTAAAATTTCTGGGAAGGAGGCTTATATATATACTTTAAGGCATTTGATATTCATTGCTAATTTATTGTCTGCTTTTTATCTGAGAGTGTTGCTAGGGTACATTTATAGGAACTTTATGACATGAAAGCACAAGGAAACTTCAGAAAAGTTATTAAGTCTTTTTTATAGCATTTTATGTATTGGAATAAAATTTACATATAGTGATCTGCCACTTACAAGTTGCTTTTGATTCTGTTTTGTTTAATTACTCTCTGCTGTCTCATGGAGGCAGATGACTGCTGCTGCCCCCATTTTACCAGGAAAAAATACCCTTGAGGGCCCAGGATGTGTCCTGACTCAGCCTGTTTAGGTGTTTGATTTGCTGTCACAGTCAGAACTGGAGCTTGGATCCTGGTTGTGTGCTGAGTGTAGGGTAGTGAGAAGGGAAGCTCATGGCACGTGGGCACATACCTTACCTACAGTAAGACCCGTGTGCTTTCCATGGGTCAGGCTCATGTTCCTGTTCACCTCTATTTCGCATTCATCAGTGCTCCAAATGAACATCTTTACCCCACAGGCTGAGGTAGCCTTATTTCACTGATGCAATGACCACATCAGAAATGAGTTTACTACAGGAAGGTCACCGAAGTTCTCTTTGTTGTGTGTATAAGTTGAACATCCATTTGTATTTGGAAATGATGAATCCAAAAATTGCTTCTCAAGGCATGTCCTCAAACATAATTATAAAAAAGACTCTAGAAAAAAAAATATCCAACAGCTTGGTAACTGAAAATTCTTGAGTGTTTTGCTCTCTACAAGTGCAGGCCTGAAGACAGGACTTAAACCTGGCATGTTCTTAGTTTCAGTTATTGGAGAGCAGTGTCTGTGTTGTGTGGGGATGGTTTTGCATCCAGCATCCCAAAGACTAGTCAGAAACCCATAAGATAAAATTCCATCATGAGTATATTACTAGCTAAAAATAAAGTAAGTCACCTGAAACAAATACAAAAAACAACAATCCTCAGGTTTCTGTTTTTCTCAGATTTCTACTTATACCTATTCCGAGTGGTCTTGAGGCCAGCACGCTGCCATTGCCCTAGTCTCACTGTATAATGCTTGCCTCTCCTTCTTGTAGGTTGACTGTTACAGACTCAGATGGAGCCACTGACTCCACAACGGCAGCCCTCAGGGTCAACACTGCTGTGGACCACCCCCCAATTGCCAGTGCGGGGCCAAATCAGACCTTAACTTTGCCCCAAAACTCCATCACTTTGAATGGAAACCAGAGCAGTGATGATGACCAGATCATCCTCTATGAGTGGTCCCTGGGACCTGGGAGTGAGAGCAAAGAGGTGGCCTTGCAGGCAAGTTCCTTATCCTGCCTTTAGATTTAACGTGTATCTACCTACCTCGCTGTCTACCTACCTGCCCTACTACCCTCCAAACCGCCTACCTGCCCTCCTATCTACCTACCCACCTACCCGCCTGCCTACCTTCTTACCCTCCTACATACCTACCTACCTATTGATTTATCTATCATCTAAGGAAAGTATTGATGTAGGGGGGCATTAAATCCAGAAAACATGTTTTATTTCTTTACCTGATACATTACAACTATTAGAAGAGCAGCGAAACTCACAAATCTTCCAACTTTGTGTTAATTTCACAGATCTTCCACATTTACATCTCTTCTTACCCACTTTGCATCCACACAGAATAGTAACTCAGTGGTCCTGTGTTGATAGCTTGAACTTGAGGTTAGTTTGGGGAAAGTCTGACCCAATAATTGCTAGAGAAATATTATTTTAGCACTAGGAAAAACCTTAGAAATAATCTAACCTAAATATCAGAAAATTCTTCCTTATTTTATCTTTCCTACTTTTAGAAAGTCCACGTTATCTTTTCTGGATCTGCTGGCCTTTTGTGAAGAGATTTTTGTATCTACCTTTTGATCAGTTCAAATCTTTTAGACATATTTATCTAAAGATATAATAAGCTTGAAAGTTTTGCTGTGTGTGTTTGTATGTGAGGGCTTGTAAGCTGTTTGCTTATTCTTTTTTTGCTGATGTCTAGAACTATGTGTTGAACTAATTAGCTCAGTATTTTTTAAGTTATATTGTTAATTGAGAAGTCAATGGAAAAAATAGAGGCCATGCATTGCCATTTTCCTCTTCTTCAAACGTCATCTTTACCAATGTGTCCAAGAGAAATTTCTCAGTATGTATGATGAAATCAGACTTCCTATGAAAACATACCTGCTTGACTTTCTGATATTTCTGGAAAGTGTTTTGTAATTATGATGAAATAGATGTGACTAATTGAGTTATGAGTCCTCCATAGATGTCCTTGGGTTGGGGCAAATGCTATGTTTGCTTATGTTGGGTTAAGAAATAGGATTCAAATTCAATTGGATACAAAACAGTAAGATGGGATATTTTGTATTACCTTGATTAAAAACGGTTCAGATTTTTTTCCTTTAATTATTGAGAATGACATGTCCAAAGCCAGTTTAGTGATTACTTGATTGATTAAGAAGGGATTATGCTTTTTAGTAACTGAGACAGTGCTAAAGATAAGTTCTATAAGCCTGAGTCTTACATGAACCTAAAAATTGTGCAAGACAGCCTTCTGAGGCTGTGGTCCGTGCCATGGGAAGGTCAGGGAAGCCTGTGCAATTACCTGAAACATGGCCGTTTGGGGGACGCTCAGTGAAAAACATTCTTTTCTGATCAGTTTCCATTTGCCACAACGTTCACTTTCATCTGTGCATAAGCATTTATGTAACCATATTCATTTTAAGGGCAGTACTAAGAAATTACACACTCTCTATAGAAACTTCAAGTGGTAAGTGCTTTGGTCTATTTAGTCAAAGTAGGAAAAATAAGTTTTTAAAAAGTTCTTCAAAGTATGCATTTCACATTTCAGAATTTCCCTTTGTGATAACTCAACTGATGTTCCATCAGTTTTCCACTAAGAGCTTTATTTAACATGCCCACACCCTGGTGGCTCAGGCAGCTGGGATGCTGGTGTGGGGTCCGCATAAAGCCCACAGACATGGGTTTAAGACCTGGGGCTTGGAAAAAAAACCCTAAATGAATAAGTAAAGATTTTTATGATGCCGATGCATTTATCGTTAATCTTTAGGCAATCTTAGGACCTGTAAAAGTAAATCAATTATAATGGGTTTTTCATAATATCATACACTTCAAACATAGATAATAATTGGAAATATTACCAATAAAACAACAGAGCAGCATCAAAACCAAAGTGTGCTATCCTAGAGGTAACAAGTATAACTGTTAAAAACTCAATTGAAAAAAGTATTGTATTGAAAAATTATGTTGCCTTAGAGATTTAAAGAGTATTTTTGATTATAAAATATATGGCTTCCTTCTTCTGGTTAAAAAAAATTCAAATAAGTTCTGATAACATGACCTCATCCAGTCTTCTTATTGAAGAGAATTACTTTTATCAGTTTGATGTGTGTATTTGTGTGCATAATGTTATAATGTAGTGATATCTATCATACTATGCGTTATTCTACAACTTTCTTTTCTTGCTTAAAATAGGTTATTGGCATTTTTCCATTTTATTATTTATAAATCAACTTCATTCTTTTAAACTTTTCTTTTTTAAAGCAAAATTACAGGCAGGCATTAAGGCAAGTAGGCAAGCAGGCAGGAAGAGAGGAGGAAGAAACATTCTCATCCATTTTTATTTCGTCGTGCATCTTGGTCGTCCCTCCCCACAACCCCTGCCTGCCTGGCCCTGATCCATGTGCCCAGGTCCTTGGGCTGTACATGGACCATGCGTGACTGGAGGTGGTGAACCCAACTGATGCTCCCCAGCGCCTGCTGAAACTTCATTTTTGTTAAAACTAGCATTCCATAGAGCATCAGGGTGGGTCTGGCTATTCCCCATTGATAGAGTGTCTAGGTGGTTTCCATTTTTCACCATCACAGCGATGCACCCACGGGCAGGCCTCCTGGTGCACACCTGCGTTGCTGGGTGGGAGCCTGCCCGTGTGAAGAAACACAACAGGCTTTCGCTGCATTTCCCCAGCACGCACACCTTTCCTTTTCAAACCAGATCGCCATATGAAGTAAAATCATTTATTTTTTTTCAAATGTCATGCTACTGTTCCTTTTAATGCTGTCCCTTTTTTCTTTTTCATTTTTGCTTTTGCTATTACTTAGGGCGTAGACACACCCTACCTTCACGTGTCTGCCCTGCAGGAAGGAGATTACACCTTTCAGCTGAGGGTGACAGACTCCTCGAGGCAACGATCCACTGCTGTGGTTACTGTGATTGTCCAGCCTGGTAGGTAAGATGGAAAAGGTATTTGACCCCGGAGAGCAAAGCAGAAATGACGCCTGGGCTTTCAGACAAGCCGAATGTGGCGACCAATTCTCTAAATGTTTGAACTATCAAGAAATCGGTACTGCAGGAGTCAAATCTTAATATAAAGTCAATTTTCCTTTTTATTACAATTTTGAATATATTTATTAGAGAAGAAAGTGTTCTAAAGGTTAGAAGGTC
Source organism: Solenodon paradoxus (assembly GCA_004363575.1). NCBI lineage: Eukaryota > Metazoa > Chordata > Mammalia > Eulipotyphla > Solenodontidae > Solenodon > Solenodon paradoxus. The sequence goes on from RJWH01000149.1 coordinate 360,952, forward strand.
AAAAATAATAAAATATGAGCTCATTTTCAAAAATTCAAATGCTTATACTTATAAATATGCATTAATAAATTCAAAAAGTATATTCCCAAGACTACTAAGAATGACCATCTCTGGGTGCTACAATTATGATGCTATTTTTTTTTAAAAGGAAAGGTGCAGGCAGGAATGAAGGCAAGTAGGCAGGCAGGCAGGAAGAGAGGAGGAAGAAACACATTAATGTTATTTAGTTGTTCATCTTGGTGGTTCTCCCTCACCTGGGTCTTGAACCTGAGTCCTTGGGACGTATGTGGACTGCGTCTGCTGACTGTATCCAAGGCGAGCCATAAGACTCTTTGAGGCTACCTTTTCTTTTTGTTTACCTATTTGATTTTTAAATTGAGGAAACATTGGTTTACAATGTTTTAAGAGTACAGGGTTACTTCAAATATATATCACACCATACCCACTACCAAATTTCTAATAGTCCTCCACCATTGAGCCCCGCTACCCTGTGCTCCTGCCCACTCCCACCTCACACTACTCCCTTCCCCTCTGGTAACCCCAGTTCCGTTGTAAGAGTTCAAGGGTGAGTTTTTGTTTTGTCTTGTCTGTTTGCTTTGTTTCTTTATTTTCTATGAGCGAGGCCAACCACTATTTGTCCTTCTTTGACGTACCTCAGCATAATCCCCTCCAATTACACCCACGTCACAAATGACAGAATTTCATCTTTTTTCTATAACTGTAGTATTCCATTGTATATATATATATATATATATATATATATATATACCTATATATATAGGTATATATATATATATAGGTATATGTATATATCTCACATCTTCTTTATTTATTTATCTGTCCACAGGCACTTAGGTTGTTTCTATATCCTGGCTGTTGCAAATGGAGTAAAACCAATTTTCTTTTGTGGTTCTAACTCTTGTATGGACTGTGTCTCTGAACCATGACACAAGAGACGAAACAAGAGCCACTGTCCGAGCCCCTCGTGGGTCCCTCTTGCCATATAGACACTCCCACAGCGGCTCCACTCGGCTGCAGAGCTGCAGGGGATTCCTGAAGAGGCTGGTCATGTGTAACCTGATATGTCACTATAACCAGAGGATGGGAAATTGATTTCATCAATGGTTTCATAAAAACCCAGGACACTGCCTCCCAACGGATTTAAATGACCTTAAGGGTAGTTAGTTTTCTGCTTGATAATTGTCTTTGCTTTAGAACTTTTCTAGAATTGGTCCACTGATCCCAGAAACTGTCCAGTGTCCTGGCCACTAAGTACATACTCAGTTTAAACACATTTGTTTTTATAGCTAACATGGAAGAAAGTGCTAGTACTCAGATCCTGGGGATGTGGAATTAAACAAGATAGAGCAAAATAGATTTGGTCTCTATCTTGGAAGGGCTCCGGGGAAAGGACACAGAAAATCTTGTGATGAGTGATTTTCTGGGGAAAGGATGGAATGCTGCGGAATGAGAGGGTGCCTCCTGCTTTCCATGAACTAAGGCTTGAAGCATGAATTATAGGGAGTGAATTGAAGGTGAAGAGTGGGGAGCGAAGGGCCAGAGGAAGAGATTTTTAAGCAGTGGGAAGAGTATGCATGAGGACCAGGGGACGAAAGAGAGTCTGGCAGTTCCAAGAATTGAAAGAAATTTACTGTGACTGGAGAGCATGTGGGAGTGTGTGGGGGTAGGGGTTACACCACATGGACTGAGAGTTATGGGTTCCAAAAGCAAGGACTTTGTAAGTGGATCTTTATGTAAGTGTTCTATGGTAAGGATGGCAGGAAACCACTGACCTTCACTGACTAGGACCATTCAGTTTTGACTCACTGGTCCAGGCATAGAGTAATGGCTGCCTCAGTTTTTGACTACGTATATCTTTTAAAGAAAATCTATTTAGTGATACTATCCATACTGGTGATACTTTATGTCTTTTACTTTTGTTTGACATATAACCAAAGTATTCTACACATTTATTATTTATCAAACACTGTGTTAGGTACAAAGACAAAAGAAAGTAATCCTAGGTGACAGAGCAAGTCTCTTCACATTGATGTCAATTTCCTTCCTTCCTTCCTTCCTTCCTTCCTTCCTTCCTTCCTTCCTTCCTTCCTTCTTTTCTTCCTTCCCTCCCTCTATCCACCTTTCCTCCTTTTCTCTTTCTCCTATTCCTCCTCTACCCCATCCTTCTTCCCTTTCCTTCTCTCTTCACTCCATTTCTTTTGGGGTATTTTAAAGAAACAAAAGTTGCATGTATGTGGGAACAATATTTCTTGCTGTCTTAATCCCAGTCTCAAACTCAGAATGTCTGACATCTGTGTCAGCTAGGAGATGGCATTGTTTCACTCCAGGACTCCCAAAGGACGGCACATTCTCTAGGAGCTGCCTGGTCTGCATATGAGTGATTTACTTGCATCATGAAATCAGAGGATTGCAGACTTAATGCAAAGAGATATTCATGTCGCATCCATTTCTGTAATTCTAGAAAACAACAGGCCTCCGGTGGCGGTGGCCGGCCCTGATAAGGAGCTGCTCTTCCCAGTGGGCAGCACTACCCTGGATGGGAGCAGGAGCAATGATGACCGTGGCATTGTCCTCTACCACTGGGAGCACATCAGGTAGCCATCTATTCACTAATTTTACCCCTCTCTGAAGGGTCTGCATCCAATCGACTGACATGAGTGTATTGAGGATTGATGCATATTTCTAGAAGTGGTGAGATGTTGCAGAATGAAGACTAGATCAGGTGTGGATGGGCAAGACAGACCTTCCAGTGGAGGGAGGTGGAGCCTGGGCAGGTGGGCAGGGCCGTCTCGTGTAAGGTTTTCACACAGAAAAACTGTAGGGAAGGCTGGGTTGGGGCTCACGGGTCACCTGTGTACGCTCACTCTATTCGTCTGCAGCGGCTGTAGACAGCCGTGCAGTGTCGAAGATAACTGTTCTGTGTAACCTTTCCTGAGGTTATGTTTTTAATCTCATCTATGTCTGTATCAGATCTTAAGAGATAAGTACTGTTATTGCATTTTAAAGTTGAAGGATCAGAGGCTCACAGAGACCAGCGAGATTGCACAGCCTAAATTTGTCCAGATACTCAGAGAAAGAGCAGTATCTTAAAGACGACCCAGTAATTCCTTCCCCGGAATCTGTGATCTATCTCATTCCCACCTCTTCTTAAAGATAGGTGAGGATGTCACCTAATTTTATTCAATAGACATTTGAATACTTAAAAAAAAAATTTAATGCTATATTTGCTTAACCCAGTATATCCCAATTACCATCGTTTCCATTTGCAATCAACATAATTCATGAATGAGGTCATTTTCATTCTTTGCTCATTGTGAATCTTGAAAAGTCAGTGGGTGTTCTGCATACCTGTAGCACATTTCACTTCAGACCAGCCAGATGCTAAGTGCTCAGTTGTCTCACGTGGCTCCATGTTGGACACATAGAACCTGGACGTTGTCACCCCGTCAGGAAATCCCCACGTTCTGCCTGCCCCTTTCCCGTGCCCTCCCCACCAAAGACAACTACTGCCCTGATTTCCATCACAGTAGACTAGTGTTGTCTGTTCTAGAACTTTATATGAAGAGATGGAGTAGTTTCTCAGGCTCCATTTTCCAAGGCTAGATCCTTTCAACCAAACAAATGAAAGATTCCTCTTCCTAGGAATCCAGCAGGTTCAGTCTGAAATCGGCCTTAGCTTTGGATTCTTACACTGAAATAAAGAGTATAAATGAAGGGGCGGCCTGACATTAGCAGCAGCGGCGGAGGAAACCCCACAGGCAGGCTATGTGGTGGGCGGATTACCATTCGTGCCAGTAGAATGGACAGCAGCGGTCTTTCTCAGTTTGATGTGCCGAGTCCAGCAGTGCGCTTCTGAGCCAGCGAGGCAAGCTCTACCTACAAGGGAAACTGGCATCGTAGTCTACCTTCAAGGTCAGCCATTTGGTCAAAGCAGCCCTTGCTGCAAGTTCCTCAAACTCCCCCGACACCAATCAGCATTAAGCACCCCTGTTAATATCACTGATTCAGCATCAGTGCTTGAACCGGTGCTTTCATTTTGTTACACTGGAGCAATGTCCTCGCAGCCAAAGGACGTGCTTCGCTTCTGACGGCAGCCGGCTTTCTCCAGATGCCGCGTGTCATTGACAAGAGCACGCAGGTTCCAGCAATGACCCATTCAGAAGTTAGTGCTGCCGGTGTCTCTGTGACCACTCGTGCTGGAGAGACTCAGGAGTGGGCATGCCCTTGTGGCTCAGGCAGCTGGCATGTTGGTGTGTGGACCACATACTGCCCAAGGACTTGGGTTTGAGACTGAGGGAGGGAGTGAAAACACAAAATGAACAACTAAATAAATAAAGACCTTCCTTCCTTTCTCCCTTCCTCCCTTCCTCCCTCCTGTCCTCTCATTAAAAAAAAGAAGAAAAAGAAAAAAAGCAGAGACCCAGGAGAGTCAGAATAGTTCAAAACAGAAGCTTCTTTGCCAATCCAATCAAAATTTCCCTGCACATTGGTCTCAAGCACTGCAGCTCACCAGCAGTGATGTTCAGATGGAGAAAACACCCAGCAAAGCTTTGCACAGCCGCTTACAGGAGGATAGCGTTCATCCCGAGGGAGCAGAGAGTGTCTCTGAGATTCAGATAGAGGGGGACTGTGAGCAAGGGGGCCTGCTGAGGAGCAAGAGCCAGATGACTGAGGTCACATGGAGATGGAAAAGTCCTCCTGACCCGGTTGTTCCAAAGATTCCTCCCAGCTGTGATGGGCAGCATGCCGATGATTGACGGGGCGCAAGCTAGGGCGGTCAGTGTGGCTCCCGCAGCTCTGCTCCAGCACACGCATCCTCCTCCCCTGCAGTCTCAGCCCACCAGTGTCTCACTGGCTTTTGGAAGTTTGAGTAATTCCAGCCCATTCAGATCCATGCGGAGCTGTTTCTCAGGAGTGCACCCCAGTCAGAAGCAGGCTTTGACTTCTGGGTATTTACCCAAAAGACACAGAAATACGAATTTGCAGAGAGATATGCACCCCCTTGTTTATTGCAGCATTATTAACACTAGCCAAGAACTGGAAATTACCTAAGTGCCCATCGTCAGATGACTGGATCAAAAAGTTGTGGTATAGATACACAGTGGAATACTACACAGCCCTAAAAGATGAAATCCTGTCATTTGCCACAACATGGATGGAACTAGTGGGGATTGTGCTAAGCTGAATATATCAGAAGAAGAAAGACAAATGCTGGATGATCTTATTCATGTGTGGAATACAAAGAAACAAAGCAAAGGAACAGACTAAACAAAAGCCAACAGCTGGACATTTAGCAATAGCGATGAGGTGACCAGAGAAGTGGGCAGAGGGTGGCAGCAGGTGGCGGTGGAATCCTGTGGACCTCAGTCCACTTTTGGTAATTTGGTGGTGGGCAGGGTGTGGTGTTATGTATCTGAGGAATGGGGAACCTGCATGTATGGGTTTATATTATTTTGTACATCAAAGTTACCTCAATAAATATAAAATTGATGTTTAAAAAAGCAGGCTTTGTCCATATGCGCAGTGATCTACAGGACGTGGTGCAGGGTTCTGACTGCAAAACTGTGATGAATAATCCCTGGGATGAGAGCTGTCCCTGAGAAAAGAGTGCGAAGGTCACTGGTACCCAGTGAGAGGTTGATCTGTCTTTACTGTGGAAAATCCTTCCTCTCTTGAAGAACCAGAAAGGAAGCGGTGACGGGCACACATGACTCCATATGGGAGTCCCCTCTTTGTGTGCAAGTTCAGTGGGAAGAAGTACATACAAAAGGACGACTGATGTACCGCATACGGGGCCATGCTGGTGAAAACCATTCAGCTGTGAGATCTGCCAGAAGTGCTTTCCATTCCAAGGTACTCTCAGCTATCACAGAAGAACAACCCCAGTGCAGCAGAAGTCAGCAGTCACTGGGACCCCTGGGAGAACAGATGTGACCATGAACATGAACTAGAAACACATGCATTGGCCTCCAGGATGGCCCTAGATTCCCACGTGGAAATTTTCAGTGTCCTGATAAAGATGGTGAAGGAGTGCACCCAAACAAATCACATTAATTTGTGATTTGCTTTCTTGTCATTTTTGGTTTTCCCAACCATCTGGAAATCTCTTGGTCTCCTGGCAGCTTTTCAAAGTTTTCTGGAAGGAACTCTTCTTTGTGTTTATCCTCTCCCTCTCCCCTCCCTGCCCCGCAAGGAGCTCAAAGCATGAAGGGCAGCGTATCCAGGGAAAACACTGGCTGACAGTATTCCTGTGACTGAACTCTTAATTCATAACCTCCTAGTGATAGCAATGCCATATACTGACCCTGAATTCTATGCCAAGAGGCATACGCTCTTACCACATGCACCAACGCAGGTGCATTTCCACGGAGAGACTAGGATGTGGTCAGCTGATACACATGGGTAACCTTTTCTAATTTCAAATTACTTTAGTGGGTACACATATATACATACATATGTATGTATATATGTGCATAATTTTTTAAATAATATAAATGGAAAAGGTGATCTTATTTATGGTTTTGGTTCTGAGCGGTAGCTGAACCCTCTTCTCCCCCTCTAGTCAAGGTGGTAGAGGCTCCCCTTTCGGTCCCTGTAATCCCTCCTTTTCTAGGATCTTCTCCAAATGGAGGCTGCTCTGGGCACTCATGAGTAGTCTGAACCCAATGGGGGTGATAGAGAGGTTCAGGCTTGGGAAGAACCCCTCTGTGTGCAGGGAGTGATATGTGTATGGATGTGTGTGCATGCCTTTTTTTTTTTTTTTTTTAAACCATGGGAACAATGAATTCAGGATTTTTTTTTTTTACTGGAAGAGCCATCTTATTCCCATTAAGGACTGGCTGTAACCTTAAGCCCATTAAAGCCATTTCCAGCCTGGAGAGAACCCAAGGGTGGTGGGCTGAGAACAAACACCTCCCTAAATTCAATCTGAGCCCCAGCAGGAGAAGATGGGGGGTTGCCACAGTTCAGAAATGCAGGCTGATTCCCGACCCCCACCCCACCCCACCCCACCTTAGTTTCCTTGGGTGAATGGCTGGAGTAGCAATGGCTGCCCCCGCACCTGGACAGTGGTTTGAGCCAGTGAACTGGTGGGTGTCTGTGCTGGGGACTTCTGGTGCCTGGAAGAAGGGGGTGATTTGGAGGCTTTTCCCTACTATCTGAGTGATGATTTGTGTGGTTGAAGGAACACATGCCCATATGCCTTTAATGACTTTTGTTACCTGAGAATTCTTTAGGTGGTGAGAAGTGGGCAAATCAGGAAAAAGGGAATTATATGGTGGAGAGAGTTGGACTGTTGGTGATAAATTTAATGTTTTATATAAAGATGTTAATTTAACCACACCTGAAACCTATCTAAGGTGATGCAATGTTCTGTCAGTAAAATCAAGGGAATAAAAGAGAATTATTTGAAAAAGAGTTCTCCAGATGGTATAGATGACAGCCATAAAAGAAGCCTTTGTAAGGACACACATAACACGTGTGTTGTGATAGAATCCCCTGCTCCCTGGCCTCTGTTAACTTCTCTCCCACTTTCAGGGGCCCCAGCACAGTGGAGATGGAAAACGCCGACCAAGCCATCGCCACTGTCACGGGGCTTCAGGTGGGAACCCACCACTTCCGTCTGACAGTGACCGACCGGCAGGGACTGAGCAGCACCACCACCCTGGCCGTGGCTGTGAAGAAGGGTGAGTCCTAGAGCCGTGACAGGGGTGCTGCAGGCCGAGGAGGTTGAACCTGTTCTGCTTTTCCACCTCCCGGGACCCTCAGCCAGAGCGGGGTTATTCAGTCATGCTGGTGTTTGCTTTATCTGTTCACAGCAGACGCCTAACTCTGCTTGGCCATGGAAACACCATTCCTCTGTCTACGTTGGCTGTTTTCCGATCTCCCTCTGCAAAGAAACAGCATTTTCTTTTGAATGTGGAGTTGATCCTAATGATTCTAACTAATGCCTTCTCTAACAAATGCAGTTATAGACCCATGTGACACCATTGTTCTTTGCTTGCTCTCTTCCTTGGGAATCTAGGAGCGAGATGTTTTTGAGTGCTCAACTATTTTTTTTTTATTGTGACATTTGAGGTCTGGTATAGCCCCAGCTGCTATAGGCGTGTCCCTGTCTGTCTTTTCCACTTGACTGTGAGCTCCTTAAGACATTTTGTGCCCTCCAGATGACACAGTGCTAGATACATGGCCTTCATAAATGTTGGTTACTTGAATGAATGCACGCATAGCTACAGTTTCATGAAGCTTGGAGGTATAAAGGAGCACAGCTGGATGGGAAAATTCAACTACTGTGGGTGTCCTGCTGGAGTAACCGAGCCTGAACTTTCAGGGGTTGTATGTGTCGTGTGCTGCACCGAGGAGTTTGAACTTTATCCACAGAGCAGATAAAAGAGACTAAAGCAATTTTATCAGTAAAGTGATATAGATTTTTTTTTTTCAGATATTTTATTGTAAAAAATTTCCACCAAATACAAAAGTAGAGAGAAAAACCTTAATGGACCATCATGTCTTTATCAAACCCAGTCTCAACAGTGATCAACATTTTGCCAATCTTGTTTCATCTATCAGTTCATATTTTCTTAAATTTTGGTTTTAAAGAAAATCCTAGCTTCATGTCATTTTACCTGTAAGATTTGAGGTTTTTTTTAAAAATGATGGATTGGTAGGAAGAGAGGCTGAAAGCAGGTAGAAAGAGAAGGCAGTTGCAGCAGTCTCAATAAAAGATGTATTGAACCCCATTGGAGGCCCACACAGGGAGAATGGCGGGGAAAGATAAATAGGAAAAACATGCGATAGCCGGAATTCTTAGAATGTAGTAACTGACGGATCTGGTGGGAAGAAAGATGGCATCCATTTTGTTGTCTGAGATGACATCAAGAATTTTGACTTTAGCATATGGATGGATGATGGTGCAATGATCTGCACTTGGGCTCACAAGAGAACTGAAGTAAGTTTGCGGAAAGGATTAAACTCCGATTTGGATATATTGAACGTGTGGCAAAGGAGTGTCTGATGTCTCTTGGTGTATTATGACTTGAACTCAGGAATTTGAACATAAGCCTGAAGTAGAGTAGCTATCTTAAGTTCCAGTTTTGAAGCTACAGAGGTTCTAGATATGGTGATATTTTACCTGGATATAGTACTACTAGATTAGTACTACTAGAAATAAAAGTATTTCTGAGACCAGGCAGTATGGGCCAGTACATAATTATCCAGAATATCTTTTAAACAGAGATATTTCCACTTTCTGGATTCTGAATAAGATCATCATTCCTTTTTTAAAATGAGGAAAACTACAAGCAGATTAGGAAAATTCCACTGTATAAACTTTCAATTTACAACTAGCTAAGTCTTTAAGAGAGTCTATGTATTACCTTCTGGCTCTTTTGTGTGGATAAAAAAGCCTTTTGTATATTTTAAATCTACATATCCACAAAATGGATTAGTCATGGTTATGTTGACACACTTCTATCGCCAATATTTTAAATTCATATCTTTGCTTTCATTTTTGCTCTGTTTGACTTAGAAGATAATAGTCCTCCCAGAGCCGAGGCTGGTGGTAGACGTATTCTTGTGCTTCCCAATAACTCCATTACATTGGATGGTTCAAGGTCTACTGATGACCAAGGAATCGTGTCATATCTGTGGATCCGAGATGGCCAAAGTCCAGCAGCTGGGGTGAGTATTTAGAGAATGCTCCTATACCACTCATCATTATGTCTGCACTTGGTGGTCAGGGCTGCCATAACAAAAGACTAAAGACTAGGAGACCTAAACACAGGTATTTATTTTCTCCCAGTTCTGGTCCAAAATCAAGGTGCCAACCTATGTGGTTTCTGGTAGGGCCTTTCATTCTGGCCTGTAGACAGCTGCCTTATTGTTGCATCCTCACGTGGTGGGCAAGGAGGGAGAACTCTTCAGTGACTCCTTATAAGGACACTAATCCTATGGGATGAGGGCCCCACTCTTGTGACCTCACTTAACCTCAATAACCTCCTAACAGGTCCTATCGCAAATACAGTCACACTGGGTGTTAGAGCTTCAATATTAATTTGCAGAGCACAGAGTTAAGTCCATAGCAACATCTCTATTATGACCTCATCTTCCTTTCTGTGTTCCCCACTAAGGTGTTTATGCTTCTAGGTTTGTTTATGCTGCTATATTTCCTCTGAGGGCTGGAGGTAGTAGGCTGCTGCTAGATGGAAAGAAAATCTGAAGTCCTTTTCTTACTTTTTCCCTGATCAGACTTTAGGTGAGATAAGCAACCACAGCTTGGAGGCACTTTGGGACTCATTCTGTAGCTCAGCCTCTACCTTGTTCCTATTTGGAGTCAAGTGGATTCTTTCCTTTTCCGCACATTGTACTAGATAGGTCAATAGGTCAAGGATTATTCTTCCCATTTCTCAAGTACAGAAAATGTATTGCAGAGATGGAAAGTCACTTGTCAAGGTCAACTAACTCATCCTTAACCAAACTAGATAGACCCAGGTTTTTATGTGGTAGGCATGTCTCTCCATTAGATCACTCTACCTCTTAGGGTATAAATTTAGGTATATCTTCATTCCTGTTCTTGCTGAGAGATGCAAATATACTCTTGGAGATGTACCAAAGGAGTGGTCATAAGAACTGAAAATGCTTTATGCTTTCTAAATTACCTCTAGAATTAATACTATTCGTCTAGATGGTGGATTTACTTCTAAGTGTACTTATAACAGCTTATTACCTTCTGTGACCACTCTCTTCTGTTAGCAAGTTCAGAAGAGGGGTCTGAGAATTTCTCTGATTCTTTGGAGATTTGAGCCCCACAGAGCAGAGATGTTTCTACTCAGGCTTGTGGGTCATTTGCGGTGACCCAAGGTAAACATGATACACTATCAGAGGAACAAATGTAAGATTGTATATGAAAACAAGGCCCCCAAAACTCTTCAGAGAGGGTGCTTTGTCCTTTGGGCCCTCACACGATTTTTAATAGTTTTTCCCCATGATAGATGAAATTAATAATTTGGTAGTTGCTAGATAGCCCCCGGTAAGCTCAATTTAGGAGAAGTTGTCTGAGGAATGTGCATCTCCTAGTGCTTCATGGAGAAGAGATGCTGAAGTTGCACCATCTTCAGCCAACCCTTCACTCTCATTTCTCTTCGGCTTGCCTCTTGAAGTCATACATATATGGAACCTCTTGGTGGAGTAGTGGTTTGGTCAGCAGCCTTCAGCTGGTGCAGTCCACATACCCCCCAAGGACCCTGGTTCATGTTCTGGGGGTGAGGGGTGGGCTGGGGCGGGACAACGAAGATGAACAACTAAATAAATAAAGTGATTTTTCCTCCTCTCTCTTCCTGCCTCCCTTCTGACTCACTTTCATTCCTATCTGCACCTTTCTTTAAAAAACAAAAACAAAAACCCATGAATATTTTGTGTTAGTTTTTGCTTCATCCCATATATTCTGATAGCTCATTTGTTCATTTTTATTTATCTCCAGGTATTTTATTTCTCCTTTGATTTCTTCTTTGACCCAGAGTAATTCAGAAGCATGTTATTTAGTCTCCAGGTGTTTCAGATTTTTCCAGTGTTCTTTTTTTTTAAGTTCAAGTTTCCTACCACTGTCATCAGAAAAGAAACTTACATGACTTCACATGTCGTATATTTATTAAGACTTGTTTTGTGTACCAGTCTATGTGATTTCTCCTTTACAATGTTCCATGTGACCTGATAAGCAACGAAAAGTCTCTTAGACCCTGAGATTAGGAGGGTGGTTACCAGAGACAGTGAGGGGAAAGGGGCAAGCAGCTGACAGTGGTCAAGGGTTCTGGAACTCTGGTGGTGAGTGCAATGCACATTGATGGAGGTGGGACTCTCTTTCATGGAGCTGATTTAGTATCATAAACCATGGTGTGTTACTGCAAGAAATCATTCATGTGTTAAAAAGATGGCATGCTAAGACTCGGTACCCCCAGAAGTCTGGCTATTGAGGGCTGAGTATTGACTTGTGAATTGTTATTTCGTGTTATTCTGCAGGATGTCATTGATGGCTCTGACCACAGTGCGGCCCTGCAGCTGACCAACCTGGTGGAGGGCGTCTACATTTTCCACTTGCAAGTGACTGACAGTCAGGGGGCCTCAGGCACAGACACTGTCACTGTAGAAGTGCTCCCAGGTGTGCTGCGAACTTCAGGGTTGGGGTTAATGCCTTGCTGTGATCTGGGGGGTCAGCCTTGGGGGCTCCTGACTGTTGACAGGCATCATCCAATGTGGAAGCCTCCCACAGCTGGCTCTAGCTCTGAGCCAGAGTCACCCTGCCCTTTGCAGTAGGCCCCCAAACAGGTCCAGCCCTGTGATTCACAAGGGGAATTGGGGATCATGTATTGGTTTTCCTACCAGAAGACAAAGACTGAATATTAAGTGCACACAAGGGCATAATGGGAAATGGACATGAAGGCTTCCATACTGGGAGCTCTAAGGAAGGGAGGTCCAGTGAGGCACCACACTGATCCCCAACGTGAACAGGGAGGGTTGGGCAGTGTCCCCAGTACCAAAGATTAAGTTCTCTTTCCACTGCACTTGGAGACTCATTTTCTCTTCTCTGGGGATGTGTGGGAGGTATCCTAGTTAACTGCAGACAGATTAGACTTCTCTGATCATCTTCTGGACAAAAAAAACTGGGATAAAACAAGGAAAAAGTATCTTTGATAGGAGTCCCTGTGGCGTTTGGAAAACTTTATCTGAGTCCTAAAACCCAAATGTTGAAATGATACAAGAGTCATTTAAACTCTTCTGCTAGCCTTGCTCCTCATATTGTCAAGACTGGGGTTTCCAAGTGGAAGCCCCATAGTGGCCCTTTTCCCAGACCCGAAGAAGAGCGGCCTGGTGGAGCTGATCCTGCAGGTTGGCGTTGGGCAGCTGTCTGAGCAGCAGAAGGACACCCTGGTGAGGCAGCTGGCAGTGCTGCTGAATGTGCTGGACTCGGACGTCAAGGTGCAGAAGATTCAGGCCCACTCAGAGCTCAGGTATGAGTGCACACCTGTCCAGCATGGAGCTATTCATTTCCTCTGCTGTTCTGTTCTCTGGCACATACTTTTATCCTATTCGTGCACTTTTTTGTCAAAAAAACCAGTGAGCATGACATCATTCCAAGGGCTGCCTACAAGGCTCAGTAAATGCTTTTTGACTGAGAATGTCCTGAATGAAGTTAGGACTATCAGAGAGAGCTGGTTTTTAGTGCTGGTATCCTCAGAGGGTGTCCAAATGGCCTGGGGCACACCAAGGGATGTCTCACAGCCAGACATCATCCCCATCTCAATGTGATGGGAGTGAGGCATCTCTCAATATGAGAGGGCCATTGATATCTTTCTGTCTTCTGGAACCTATGAGGCTCAACTTCAGCCTTTATTTCTTAAATTTTTATTTTATTTTATTTTATTTTTAAAGGAAACATGCAGACAGGAATGAATGTGAGTAGGCAGGAAGATAGAGGAGGAAGAAGCACTCTATTTTATTTAATTGTTCATCATGGTTATTCCCCTAGTCCCAGGTCTTGAACCTGGGACATTGGAATGAATGTGGGCTGCGCCCAGAGTATACTAAATTGATAAGCCACCGGGGTGTGCAAAAGTTTTTATTCTTAAACTCTGATCCTACCTATGTATAGTTGGGTGGGGTGGGAGGAGAGAGCAAGAAGGAAAATTAGAGAAAGAAAATGAAAAAAGGTTACTTTCCTAGAAACTTTGCTTGCAACATAGTCAGCTCCTCTGTTTAGGGTTGTTTTCTGGAAAACAACTGAAATTTACTTAGAAAAATACCAATTCACAAACAATTCATATCATTTTTATAGACCACTTTCTAAAACAGATCACGTTTCTTTATAAAATATCAAACACTGAACCAAACATAGATCTTAAAATCAAAGTAAAACCAAAGCTATTTCTTTTAAAAGTTCAACAACATTGATAAATCTCTGGCAAGATTGACCAAGAAAAAAGAGAGAAGATTCAAATGTCTAAAATCAAGAAAGAAAGAGGATATTGCTACCAACCACAAAGAAGTAAAAGGGATTTTACTGTGAATAATTGCATGTCAACAAATTAGTTAATCTGGATGCAATGGGACAAAATCCTAGAAATACACAATTATAAGAACTGACTCAGGAATATATTAAAATTAGATAACTATAACAAGGAAAGAGATTAGTAATCAAAACACCTCCCACAAAGCCTGGGATCAGATTGCTTCGCTGGTGAATTCTACAAAACATTTAAAGATTTTAAAGCATTTTCATAAACTTTTCCAAGAGCAGGGGATACTTCCCAACACATTCCATAAGGCCAGTGTTACTCTGATACTAAAGCCAAACAAAGATATCACAGGAAAATTATAGTCCAATGTCCCCTGTAAATATGGAAGCAAAAATCTTCAACAAAATACTGTCAAGCTGCATCCAATAACATATTAAAAGAATTATATAACATGGCCAAGTAGAATTTATCTCAGATATGCAAGGCTGGGTCAACATATATAAATTGATGTAATATGCTCTATTAATAAAGTATCAAAACCATGTGATTGTCTTAGCAGAACAGAAAAGACATTTGACAAAAATTCAGTCAATTTTCAGGATAGAAACATTTGTTAAAGGTTGAATTGTGTTCCACTCAAGTCCTAACCCCTAAGAACCTGTGAGTGTACCTTGTTTGGAAAGAGAGTCACTGCAGATGGAGTTACTTAAGATGGGGTCATATTGTAGTTGGATGAATCCTTAATCCAGTATGACTGTGTCCTGATGAGGAGAGAAGAGACACAGAGACAGACACACAGGGAGAACGCGTGTCGACGGAGGCAGAGATTGAAGAGATGCTTCCACATGCCGCAGAACATATCAGATTGCTGGTGAGTCCCAGAAGATAAGAGAAAGACATGGAGCAGATTCTTCCTAGAGTCCTTAGGATGATGGTCTGCCAAGACCTTGATTTTGGACATCCATCCTCTAGAACTGGGAGAGAATACATTTCCATTTTTTTTAAAACCACCCAATTTATGGTGCCTTTTTTTCCCTTATAGCAGTCTTTCAAAATGAATACAGATTTGAATAGATATTTGCCCAAAGAAGATATACAAATGACCAACAAGCAAATGAAAAGATGCTCAACATCATTGACCTTCAGAGAAATGCAAATCAAACCACATTGAGACACCGCTTCATACCCACTAGGATGACTATAAATCAAACAACAGACCATAACAAGTACCCGCAAATATGTGGAAAAGTTGGGGGCTCTCACACTGCTGGTGGGAATGTCAAATGGTGCACACACTGAGGAAACAGTTCGGTAGTTTCTCGGCATAGTGAAATAGCGTTACCATATGACCCAGTAGTCACATGTTGTCCACTGAAGTGGCATCAGCGACACACCACAAATGAAACAGTGGTCCCAGTAGGCTGTGTTTACCATACAGCCTATGTGTGTCATAGGCTTATGCAGTTATATCCTATGATGTTTGTACAATGACAAAACCACCTAATGATATATTTCTCAGAACGTATCCCTGTGTTTAAGTGACACATGACTAAAATTCAGCTTCTAGGTAATATACTCAAAGAAATGAAAAAGTACGGTCCATGTAAAAACTTGCATATGAATATTAGTCATAAAGTGTATATAATTCAAATGTTCATCAACTGATGAATGGATAAATAAAATGAGATTATTCACATGATGGAATCATATTTGGCAATACAAATGAAACACTGATAGTTACTGCTACACAAATGAGCTCTGAAAACATTATGTTAAATGAAAGTAGCCAGACATAAAATGTCTCCTGTACATACCATGTATAGCAAATGTTCAGAATAGTCAAATCCATTGAGAGAGAAAGTAATGAGTGGTTGTCAGCAGCTGCAGGGCAGATAAATGGATGAAATGAGTGTGGAGTCTGAGATGATGACCATGTTCTGGAGTTAAATGGTGGTGATAGTTCTACAACCGTGTAAATGTGCTAACTACATCGAATGGCACACTTTGGAAGGGTGAATTTTTTAGTAAGAAAGTTAGATCTCAATAAAAAGGGGAAATTAAGATGTACCTGGAAGTTATCATTCTGTGTATGTTCCTTTAGTTGACATTTTTCCTTTAGTTGAAGGTCTCCATCAGCTCTCCTCAGGGACCGAAGAGACTGTATTTGTGAATAGAAATAAAATAATTTGTTGGCCCACAGGATACTCACGGTGTCCTCATCAAGCCACCAAGTTACGGCAGCCTGCATCCTCAACCTGACAGGTCAGATGGCTGGCGTAGACAGTCCCCACCTGACCATGTGGCTGTCCTCTCTTTGTCTCCTCTGCAGCACCCTGATTGTGTTTTATGTTCAGAGTGGGCCACCGTTCAAGGTTCTCAAAGCTGCTGAAGTGGTCAGGAATCTGCACAGGCGACTCTCCAAGGAGAAAGCTGATTTCCTGCTTTTTAAAGTCTTGAGGATTGACACTGCAGGTGTGTCCCCACTGGGAATACTCTTTCTTTCCTTCTTTCTTCCTTCTAAAGTTCCAGTGTTGTAAATATTCAGAATTGGATACTGTTGAGTTAGATATCTCCATCACATTAAATTCAGTGAGGATCTTATGGAAACGTCAGTAACTATCCACTGAGGTTAAAGTGAAAGGTTTTAGGGGAGGAGTTGAAATAGTTGTTTCAATCAGCAGGAGAGGAACCAGGTTTCCAAGTCTTTTTTTATTGTAGAAAATTAGTAATATCCAGAATGTGAAAAAAAAACCCAAATAATCCTTTAGATTCTAGAGTCTAGAATTCCTACTATTCGAATTTAACATTTGTTAATATTCTGATGTAGTTCTTTCCAATACAACCAGAATAACTTGATACATTTTTTTTTCAGAGAGGAAGGAAGGGAGGGAAAGGAGAGGAGGAAGAAGCATTTTTGTTTGTTTACTTTGCTCCCCACAACGCCCCACCCCGTGGAGGACCCAGGTCTCTGGTCTCTGGGCCATCTCAGCGGCCTGAGTCACAAGGATGAACCCTTGATACATATTTTTAATCTGTTTTTCAACCTCATCATATTATGAGCATTTTCTAAATACTTCAAAATTTCCCCTTCAGTAAGCTGTTTGGCCACAAAGAACTCTGCCCTGAAGTTCTAGAAATTATTCTACAATTTATGCAACCAGTCCTTTACCCAAGGGCCTTAAGGTTGGTTTTAAACAACGTTACAGTTGTAAATACACATGTGTGCATATTCCCAATTATTGTGGCCAGATACACGCATAGAATTTATTCCTCTTAAGACCAGAGAGTGGTGCATTTTTCAGGCTTTTGTTATGTGGTGTGACTTTGCTCCTGTCATTTGCTTCCTGATGAGATTATCAACACCGAGAGACACCCCCCCCCCCCAACCCCTCTATAGCAAGCGGCTCTGGATTCAGCAAGATGCATCTGTCCTGGGCCAGCGCTAAGAACACCCGTCGTCCGGGGCCCACCCTTCTCTATGGTAATGCAGCCCTGCACGCTTTTCTGCAGGCTGCCTTCTAAAGTGCTCTGGCCACGGCCACTGCGACCCCATCACTAAGCGCTGCGTCTGCTCCCGGCTCTGGATGGAAAATCTGATACAGCGCTATATCCGAGATGGGGAGAGCAACTGTGGTGAGTCCGGTGGGCCGGCGGCTTTGGAAGGGGCGTCCAACACAACGCACTCAGCTAGCGGCAATGTCTGCTTAGCCTTGCAGCTATGCTCATTCAAGCCTTTCCCACCTGAAGCCAAGGGAAGCCCTCCTGTGGCAGTCAGTCCTGGAAAGAATTCTAGGAGAGACGATGATAACCAGCGCAGCGAGTGGCACGTTTATTAGGAGACGCCCAGAGAGATAAAACTCTCCGTGGGCAGGAGCAGGCTGCAAGATGGGGTGGACCGAGGGAGGAGGGTCTTATACACCCGGGGAAGGCCCTGCTCTCTTGTGGGGGCCCGGTCGGCTTGCTAAGGAAATGTCTTTTCTGCAAGCCCCGCCCCAGTGTGCCCGGTGCTGCCTCATTTGGGAGGTGCCGAGTGATTTTAGCAATCCTGAGGCTGGACAGTGGAGTGTGGGGCGGAACGTAATTCACCAGCCCAAGGTTTACCTTGGCTTCAGGTGAAAAAGGCTTGAACGATTACAGCTGCAAGACTTTTCCTGAAAGCATCCGGATGAAGGTAGGTTTGTCTAACCACCCTGATGTTGCTGAGAGAGTTGCTTTGGGTATGTTGTCCTTGGGTAGTAGATTGGGACCCAAACTCAGCCCACCAGCAGAAAACCGAAGAATCTGTGAATTAAATTAACATATAACTCAGTGGCAGATTAACTAAACCTGGGAAAGTCACAGACAATGGACTCAACCGATTTTCTTTGAGGCAAGAAGACTCTCGAGTTGCCTGATAAATGATCAGACCTCTTCTGGTGCCATCCTGCCTGTGATGACAGGCTGCTGTGAAGCCCTGACCTCCCTCACGTTGCCTCCTACACATGCCCTCTGTCTACGTGATCTCCGGGTCCATTCGCTCAGGCAGCAGATCTGACACAGAGCGGGTCTCCCACTTTGACTGGCGCTTCCAGATAATAAACCTAAATTCCACTTACCATATCGAATTTCCAGGGTACACCTGCCACGTGCTGGATTCAGTGTGACCTTCATGTGACATGTCCCTTGGGGCAGACCTGCTGGAACGAGATGAATGAGAGAATTTGGCCCACTCTTCTGGGCTGTCTGCCCAAGCAGGCACCAAAAATAGGGGTCACCTCTTTAGCCAGCCAAGCTGGTGCCCTTAAATCTCTTCTGGGGAGGAAACTGTATTTCCACACCAGTCAATTTCTAAGAGTAGAAGATCCAGATGGACATAGCTGGCAGAAAAATTAGTAAGAGCTGACTGCCAAATTATGTTCCCCATATCTACATAACGATTTAAAAATAACCAGCTCTTGAATTGTGATTCCAAGGAGCATATGTAACATTAAATAGAGTGAAAGCTGGTGTCTTTGCCTCCTGGGTTTCTCTGTTCCTGCATTACTGCTGCCAAGCTTTTTCACTGAACTTCTCAAGTGGAAGGAATGAAGACCGGGTCCTTTCTGAATTGCTGTCCGGTGCCGCATGTCATAGGTCACCCTACAGTCTTTACTAAACTAAGTCAGAACTATGCTTGAATGAATATTTGCCTGTGCCACACGCGGGTGTTTTAGAGGCATTACTTCTTAACTGATTAATTTTCACTTTTTCAGATTATTCTGTTCTTAGCATGAAATGTGTGCTCCCTCAGGTCCCTGAACCAATTGGACAAAACTAGGGTGGTTTTAGATTGCTCTTTAAAAAAAAAAAAAAAAAAGTGTTAAATTGTTGTATTATTTCTTTTGTTTATATTGCTATGTGCATTTTATTGAAATCACACCTCAGTCTGTACACATTTCACCCCATACCCACCACAGAGGTCTGATATCCTTTACTGCCTCCCCTCTCCTACCTTCCTGGTACCCACTGTCTTCTGTCCTGTGAGTCTTTGTGGGGTTTGTCTGTTCGTTTGTGTTAGGATAGCCAGACAGACACCATTTTGTATTAAAAAATGCCATCTTTCACTAAGGAAAAATATGTGCCTTTGTCTTAAAAAACCTGGCCCTGGTGGCTGAGGGGTCACCACACCTTGATCCCAGCATTCCAGTTAACAGTGGCGCCACTAAGTCTCATTGAACATGCTGACCTCTGCACTCTCTTGTTAACCATTTATAGCCAGTTGCACAGACTGCACGTCTACCCCAGGAGACAAGATCCAGCCATGCAGGACCACACATCTGAGCCTGGAATGGACCCCTACAAAACCTTATTAGTCCTAGGTCTCAAGGCTGCTGCATTTCTTTAGTACATCAGCCCGCTGTGTGCTTCCAATAAATCTTTTGGCTACTCAGAGTGTTTCTGGGTGTTCTTCCCACACTTTCCACACAGGAATGATGCCCCCGCCCCGCCACCTTCAGGGGGACCTAACAGTTTATTTTCATTTTACTGTATTCCACATATGAGCGAAGCCATCCTCTGCTTCTCTTTTTCATTTTGGCCTATTTCACTTAACATGATCCCCTCCAGTTTCATTCAGGCTGTTGCAAAGAGCACAATTTCATCTTTTTTAACAGCAGCATAGAATTCCATTGAGTATATATATCACAGGTTTCTCATCCAGTCATCTGTTGATGGACGTTTGTGTTGTGAGTTTGTTCTTGATTTATTTGTATTTTACCCCGCTATCAGCCGGGTGAGGTTTGGCTTAGAAGGACTCAGAAATATTCACTGTGATTCATTGCAAGTAAGTTGTTTTTTAAATAGTATTTAACTGTGTGTGCTCTGGCTCTTGTTTTTCAGAGTGGAGCATATTCTATGTGACCGTGTTGGCTCTAATGCTCATGATGTTGACGGGGGTTTTAACTTGGCTTTGCATCTGCTGCTGCAAGAGGTACGTGGTGTGCTTGCTTATTTTTTTACTTGCGCAAAAGACACATCCCTATATAAAACACTAAAAATTTCACTGAAGAGAAGTACACATGATAAGAAAGCAATGGCGGGTGTGCCCTGGTGGAGTAGTGCCTAGGTCTGCTATCTCTGGACAAGTGCAGTCCGCATACCTCCCAAGGACCCAGGTTTGCATCCCAGGCCCAGAGGGAACAACCAATGTGAGCAACTAAAGAAAAATAAAAAAAAAAAATTTAAAGAAAGCAATGGCATGATCACTATTTTTCAGAAACCACTTACAAATGGTATGAAACGTTTCATTTGTGATTATATTCCTGAAGGTAACCCTGATGAAAGACAGCACAAATGTGACCAGTTAGAGGCTTATATCCCATTAAGTTTTCCCAGAGCCTTCTGAGATGATGATCATCCTATTTGGCTTGGCTTTCGAATATGAACTTTGGGGCACACCCTTGTGACTAGAGGGCTGGGATAGCTGTGGTGCGGGCCATGTAGAGCCCAAGGGACTGGGTTCGCAACCAGGGATGGGCTGGAGGTAACCAGAATAAATAAATGAAAATACTTCTTGTATCTCTCCTTCCCGCCTTTCCTTCCTCCCTCTCCAAAAGAAAAATTCTTTGAGCTTTGTGACAAGTGTCAAGGTAGATGATGATACAGATGATAGTGATTGACTGTGAACCTGTATTTGCCTTTGTGACTTATGTCTCTCAGTGCTTTATGTATTATCATATTTAGTTCTCCCATCAACCAAAGGAGAAAGGGACTATTTGCTCCCATTTTACAGGTGAGAACATGGAGGCATGGAACCATCAAATAATTTTTCAAAGTGAAACATAGGACCAACTAGTTGTTTTTATGAAAGACTAATTAAATTGGAGAATTATTGCAATTTCAACTTTTGTGTTTTGCTAGCTCCTGTCATTTTTTTCTTTCCTGCATCTTTGGATATTCCAGACTAGTCTAGATTCAGAGAAAATAGTTCATTCAGGTGTTTTTTGTTTGTTTGTTTTGTTTTTAAAGAAAGGAAGGGAAGGAGGGAAGGAAGAAAGATCTTTTATTTATTTAGTTGTGCATTTCTGAGTTTTCACTCTGTGCCTGGGTCCCTGGGGTTATGTGATCCACACACCAGCATCTCAGCCTCCAGAACCACAGGGGCGCACCCCACATCCAGGCTCTGGAGAGAATTCCTCATGGAGAAAAGCTGGCTTGTCTGACACACGGGTGTGAGGAGTCCTATAAAGGTCTCTGGTACCTTGGCCCGGGGCCAGCTGGCAGCTGTGGCTGCTGGGGCTAGTGCTGTGGCCATCTTACTCCTGAGTGTGTTTGTCAATTTGATGACACACTTCAGCGCCACTGAACTCAGACCTGGCTGGATAAACGATGTCAGCGCTTATAGTCTAAAGGCAAAACCTTTTCCGTAGCATCATTTGGAGTAAGAGTGTCTCAAATCCTGCATCCTGGTTCTCTTTCTGAGATTCTATGAGTTTTCCATTGTTCCTTTCAGACGAAAAAGGATTAAAATAAGGAAAAAAACAAAGTACACCATCCTGGATAACATGGATGACCAGGAGAGGATGGAGCTGAGACCCAAATATGGTAAGACGGCTTCCCAGGTGGCTGCCTGGTACCTGGCAATGACTGAACCAATGTGCTGACCTGAGCTGTCTCCTGGGGGAGGGAGCACCCAGAGCAGCCAGCACCTTAAGGTGCTGGGAAGGAAGAGAGGCTGGGACTCCACGGAGAAAAACAACCTGCTTCCATCCTGAGGATATGCTAACTGGGAGGCAATAGTTGTCAGTTTAATGCGATTTTGCTAAAGTGCTTGGCAGCATTAATGGATGACATCAGGGCAAAGACTTATGCAAACAGTTGTCTGTGGCACCTGACTCTTCTCTACTGATCATGTCTGGGGGTGGGAGCCTCTGATGCTGTTTCACCCCAACTCTTCTCTGAGTGTTGTTCCCTTTAGGTCTGTTACACAAGAAATGCAGCAAAATAACATTTGGACTTCAGAATCAAACATTGGTCAGCTGCTGAATTAGTTACATATATAGATGGACACAACAACTTTTACACAAAAGGGACCTCTTTCCATCAAGTGACTAGATCCCTGTGCTTAGAACTGCCTCATGCCCACCTTTGTTAACTTTCTGTTGATCATTTTTCAACGCCTGAACATTTCATGAAATCTCCCTGGCTCTCTGAAACTGCTTAACATCGATTCTAGGGATTTGCCATAATCCTGGGTTTATAGCTAAGTTAATTCTTACAGGGGGACATAATCCCTTCCAAAGTTGTCTGTAATCAATGTTGAATGCCTCTCCTGAGTGCAGGCACTGGATTAGACCCTGGAGCAAATGAAGCCCAGGCCTCCTTTTCTAGGTGCTGGCAATTCAGGGGATGATACCAGAGTGCAAGAGCCCTGCAGGAGCAGGGCGGCGCAGGGGCGGTGCAGGGGCGGCGCAGGGGCCAGGGCGACCCATCGCACATGCAGAGTGTGGGTAGGGGCTTAAACAGGGGATACAAATAATTGTGTATGTTTATTGGGTGCTGACCATTTATAGTTATATAAATTTATTTAGATAGATGTGTATATATATAGTGTGTGTGTGTGTGAATATATATATATATATATATATATATAAAGAATTTAGACTAAGAGCTGAAAGTGCTTTAAGTTATGTTATCTCCTCCACTTTTCTCCTAAAATATGCTCACCTGGCCTGCCCTTATGGCTCAGGCAACTGAGACAGCTGGGGTACGGACCATGGAAGAAGCCCACAAATAGGGTCTGAGACTCAGGGCAGTGGGACGGGGCCGGGGGTGCCAAATAAAACAACTCAATAGAAAAGCTCCTTCCTTTCTTTCTCTCCCTCCCTATCCCGCCTCTCTCCCTCCGTATTAAAATTAAATACATAAATGAATAGAGTGCACTCATCCTTCTGACATTGCTGGTTTTAGTCACAGAGCCCCTTTCTATCACCCAAGTTCTAGACCTCAGTCATTGGCATATGTCCCCACCTCAGTCACCCCATCTTACCTCACCTCTGGTTCTCTTTGTCCATTTTTTTTTTTTTTTTTACCACCACCAAGTTCCGATGTTTATCTTACCTCAGAATTAGTAGTAATAACACTAAAGGTTAGCAGGCGCTTAATGTCTAATATGTAGGTAATGTCCTAAGTACTTTAGTCATTTAATTCTAATCCAACCAACAACTCTGTGAGACAGGTATACTGATTATTCTTACTTTATGGAAGAGAAAACAAACAGGAAAATTTCGCTGTTTGGCAATTAGCAGCTGGCGAGTGACAGAGAGGGGCCAGGCCCAGCCTCTGCTGTCACCCCGGCGCCCTGTCTGTACCCTGTGGCCAGCTCCCTAGCTCCCCTGTTCTTCTTCCAGCCCGCACTTAGGGTTCCTTAACATCTTGAAACATTTTAATCATCTCGCACCTTTGTTGACAGAATACAATCCACATTGCTTGGGTAGCCTATTCAAACTCTTTTCTGTGAGGGCTTCAAAAATTTTTTTTTTTTTTTTTACAATTTTCTATATGAATTTTCTGCTTGAGACTCTTCTCCATGTAGTTCTGGATGTGAGCCTCCCCTCCGTGCTCCCTTCTTCCTTCTCTTCATATCCCAGCTTATGTGAAATACCACTTCTGCGTGCTTATCTCTTCTTGATTCATAAGAGATTTAATTTTTTTGCCTGTTAAAACCATATTCTCAAGAGTTTTTCTTAAACCCCAAGCTAGACACTATAAATTATTTGAGGGGCGCCCTGGTAGAGCAGCGGTTAGGTTACTTGCCTCCCAAAAAGCATAGGTCACAGACCTCTGGGTTTGAGTCTCCAGTCCAAGGGAGAACAACCAGTGTGAAAAACTAAATAAAATGAAATAAAGATGCTTCCTCCTCCTCTCTCTTCCTGCCTGCCACCTTCTCACCTTCATTCCTTCCTGCACCTTTTGTTTTTTAAAAAAAAAGTTAAAAAATTGAGAGCAGGGATTATATATATGTATATATATGTATACATGTATATATATGCATACACATATATACATATTTTTTTGAGAAGAATGAATGAAGGCAAGTAGAAAGGTAGGCAAGAAGGGAGGCAGAAGAAGCATTTTATTTATGTATTTATTAGTTGTTCATTTTGGTTATTCCTCCCAGCCCTGGGTCCCAAACCCAGGTCCTTAAACTTTGTGTGGAGCATGGAGCTGCAGGCTTAATGCCTGAGCCACCGGAATGGTACCTGTCTGTTTCTTATTTTGATCCCCAGCAATCAAATATGCTACCAAAAAATATTTGAACTAAGTGGTAAGACCCTAACAGCTGCCATTTATTGTGCTTGCTGTGTTTAAATGGTGGCCAGGAGCTTTGGATGCACAGTTTCACCTAATCCTGACCACGGATTGGAGCCGATGGAGCGTGTGTTTTGGTGTCTCCCAATTTAACAGAGGAGGAGCCCGAAAACCCAGAGAGGCTAGGCATCTTGCCCAGTGTCACACAGCAGGTAGATCGCAAATCTTGGGCTCAGCCTCAGGTGTGATTCCACCCCTCATCAGGAAACCCAAACCACCTGCTCTGTTGTGAGTCATTCATTTGAAAATGCAGAAAATACAATTCTGTGCTTCCCATGTGACCTGCAATTCACGTGACAGCCCTCTAAGTATGAAAATGCCATTTGCTCCAAGACTGGGTTGACCATATGCACCACTTAACAAGACAGTACCCTTTATTTCCCCCCATATTTCCTGACCCATTATTTTAATATAAATGTCAATTTTGTCCCATTTTTAATAAACCAGAGCCTGTTGAGGGGGCCCAGAAGGGTGTCCTTTTTGGCCCATGTTAAAGATGGCCCTTGTGGGCACTGGCTGCGGCTGTAGCCGTTCCCAGCCCTGTGAAGAATCAGGAGCTGCGTGAGGGAGGAGGATTCCACCCTGCCAACCCCACACACACTCACACGCCTGTTTCTTCAAAGGGAACAAAACATTGTAGCACAGTCTAGGCACAGGTATGGGGGTTACCTCTATCACCGGGGGATTATTGGGCATTTCTAGCACTGGCCTGGTCAAAGTGATGCGGGTGACGGTGAGCGAGACACACTGATGACATGCTGGGTCTGTCCAGAAGGAATTCGTGGAGAAAGCCATTTGGACAGGGACACAGAAAGTTTATTAAAAGCAGAAACAGTGTGTTGAAGCTCCCTATGGGCCGGGAAAGTTACATCAAGGGAATATATGTGTGTGTATGACCTGGGCTGCCTGCCTCTCACTCAGGCAAGATGGATTTTTGACTATATAGGAGGGGTGGGGGCTTCTTCCTTCGTGTGTGTCCAGGGTACCAGGTATGTCCTAGACTCAGTTTGCTAAGGTGGGGGGGTCTTTGCTCTTAGATGTCTCAGGTTTTGCCAGTTAGTTTTCTACTCATACATGTGCATACTGCCCTATAGATTTTTTTAAGTTATGCTATTCCTGCATCAAAAGCAGCATATGTTTTAGGCAGGATATTTAGAGAGTAGGGTTTCTAGGGGCTCCAAATTTGATTTTCACCTAAGGTGCCAACATTCCTTGCACCAGTCCTGGCCATTTGTATGAAACTCCTCCAGACCACATGTCATTACTCTGTGATCTCGACATTGCATTGTACTTACTCATTGCTGCTCTGGTCTCTGCTCCTGCTCGGATTGCTCCTCCTGCTCCCTCAGCTCCCCTCAGTCACCAGTGCACAGCACAGTCCAGTGTCCGGTTTCTGTCTCAAGGAAATATGGTCAGCCTATCCAAGATGCCTCTGTCTGCTTTTCCCTAGGTATTAAGCACCGAAGCACAGAGCACAACTCCAGCCTGATGGTTTCTGAGTCTGAGTTTGACAGTGACCAGGACACAATCTTCAGCCGAGAAAGGATGGAGAGAGGGAATCCGAAGGTGTCCATGAATGGCTCCATCAGAAACGGAGCTTCCTTCAGCTATTGCTCCAAGGACAGATAATGGAGCAGTGGCAAAACAGAAGGGCCGCACAGGAATCCTTTAACCCAGGACCAGCCAGAGTTAAAACACAAAATTCTCTCCTTGGAATAGCTTATTTACATCCTTTCACACTGGGTGGGGCATGTGGACTTCTATTTTAAAAGGCCTGTTCTTTTGGGATTCTGGGGGGACACAAACTCAGACAAAATACTGGTCTTTGAACTGGGGTATCTGCTAATAGGACTAAAGGCTGGGTAAGACACTAAGTTATAGGCTTAGAAGAATGTGTGTTGTGTGCCCAGTATTATGTGGTCTTTGTTAAAATAAAGATGACTGCCTGTTCCTTTCTGCAGAGTGGTAGGCAGCTAAGTGAAAGGTGGATTTAAAGAGGATTGGTTTCTCTCAGGAGCTTTGATTGCCTGTTAGCATGACTTTCCAAACATGCCTTTTCCTGCGGGATCTGTAAGGTGAGGTGCATATCAATGACGGTGACGTATGTGAGGTGTGGGGCCGTCGTCTGTGCTGAGTGCGATAGCCAGACCAGAGCCCTCCTGCCTTCACTCCTTTGCTCTGGTCAGCTTTCTCTGATCTTTCTGAATAATGGCTCCAAGTTCGAGAGCCAAGTAAGAATTGTAGTCTGAGGGGGAGGTAATAGAAAGAAAGGTGGGATTTCATGACTTGGAGATTGAAAACCGAAGGTAGAATTTTAACGTTTTTTACCCTTGCTTTCTCTTAGGGAAACAAACCACATGGAAGCCTCTTTTAGTCCCAGTTTACTTAAAACACAATTAAAGTGATAATTCATTAAACTTTTTTTTTAAAGGAAAGGTGCAGGCGGGAAGAGAGAGGAGGAATAGGCATTCTCTATTGTATTCAGTTGTTCACATTCTGTCCCCCTACCACCCAGATGCAAACCCGGGGCCTTGGGATGTATGTGGACTGTGCTCCTTTGGAGGTGACAGACTTAACCGCTACTCCAGGGCATGCCCATTAAACATTTATTGAGAAAGTACCTTGGCCCATGCATGTGGATTGCCACAGATTGGGGTAATGACTTCACAGTTTTGTATAGATTCCCAAACTCTGAAAAAGGACCGATCTTAACTAGGATGGTATACTCATGGCATCTGGTATTTTGCATAATGATTATTTAACAGAGATATTCACTTCCTATGTTTGCAAAACATATTTATGAAACAGTTTGTCTAAATAAGTCATACTTTAAGAATACAGGGGGAAAAAAAAGTCCTCCCCAAACACAAAGCAGCATCCAGAGTGAAGAACTGGAGTTCCTTGTAGCCTGAGGATTTGGTGGCTCATTCTGGTTCCCTGTGCACCCGCAGTGCCTGAGGCTGGTGCCTGGGTGGTGCCCTTCGCTCTGCGTGGGAAGAGTAGGATGAGAGATGGGGCCCACCCTACACAGAAAAATGTGAAAATGTGACCCTACAGCAGGCTGTTTGCTCAAAGCCTCTGTAACACTTGGTTGCTCTGCCCTAATGAAGAGAAGCAAGGTGATGAAACCATCAGATCGAAGCCACCAGGTTCGTTTCTGTGGGCCGATCCATCTTTCAGTTGTGGTTTTTGTAAATGTCATGTGGCAACGGGATGCAGGGAAGCGACAGCCAGCACGGTTTGCTGTCTGTGTGTAGGAAGGATGGGTGCAGAGACGAATAACGGACAGACTTTACAATAAGGAAGATACAGTCACTGGCTACGGTGCACATCTGTTGCTTGTACAGTGATTTTAGACTGAAGAGCCAGCAGGGAAGTTTGTACTATTGCACCACTAAAATCCCATCACTGGGCGCTTTGATGCCCTAGCGGGTAAGCCCGTGACCTCCGGCCAAGCGCAGTCCACATACACCCCAAGAGCCATGTTCACGTGCTGGGGCGGTGGGGGGAGCCGGGAGCGGGGAACGACCAAGACGAACAACCACATAAAAGGAAGTCTTCTTTCTTCTTCCTCCTCTCGCTTCCTGCCCAACTTCCTGCTCGCCTTCATTCCTGCCTGCCACTTTCCTTTAAAAAGGAAAAAAAGGAATCCCATAGCGAGTCAACTCGTGCAGCTCAGAACTACTGAATGAGAACAATGTCTAGTTAGGGACAGTGCATATACAGATGTTCATTTATAATGACGCACACCTCACACCTTCGTAGTATGTTAAAGTGCAATGTTACTTCAATACTCGTTACTTTAAAATATTTTTTAAAATAATATAAAAACAACCCCCTAGGGAAGGCACAAATAGTTCCTGCAGAACTTTGAAAATATATTAAGCTTTCCGATGATTTTATTCTCTCTGTTAATATTCATCCTCATAGGCCATCCTGCTTTTTATGATTATACCTTACTGGGAATGGCAGAACTAAAATTTATAGATGTGTGATTTTATTTTAAAAAGAATTTCTTTGCTGACGTGCCCTGATGGAGTTGGAGTTAGATAAGATGCTGCCAAAGGAATGCAAGGCCACATACCCCTGGGTTTGAGTCTCAGATCTGAGAGCAAACAATCAGTGTGAACAATTAAATAATAAATAAATAAATAAAATGCTTCTCTCCCCTCTCTTCCTGCTTGCCTACTTATCTTCATTCCTGCCTGCACCTTACCTTTAAAAAGAAAAAAAGAATTTTTCTTTGCTTGTGCCCCCTCTGTATTGCCAGCCACTTTGGTAGGATATTAGAAGGAACATGCGATGCTTTGTAAACCAGTATTTATCCTCATAAACCTAAAATCTGTCCTGCTTACTGACCAAGCTTATCTTATTTTTCTGCACTGCCAGAAATTTCTGGCAGAACCCAAATTGAGATCAGTGGAGTATAATGATGATAAAAATTGATCATTTGTTACGTGCTTGGTGTCCATAAAAACGTGTTTTACATACTCAATTCATTCTCACAAGCTGCCTTGAAAAGTAGACACTATTTCTCAAGCAGGCCCAGAGAGATTAAGTAACTTGTCCACGGTCACAGTTCATAAGCAGTGGATCTGGGAATTGAATACCAAAATTTTAAGCTGCTAAATCCATGCTCTCCGTGCTCCACTGATGAGACAAAAAGAACTCCTGCCCGCAACTGGACCAAATTCTGGTGGGACTTTTTGGACCCTCTCTTCCTAGTATTGAGAGAAATTCCTTTTGATGATAGAGCAATAGTCCAAGGGAGCAAAGCAGCCTTGTGTCCTTGGCTCACGCCTGGGACACACCGACTCTCAGTCCCAAATGTTGGTTCTGCCACTTGTTTGCCCAGCTGTCTGACCCTTCCACATGAACCTGTGGTGAGCCAAAACTAAGGACCACACCAGTGATCAGAGAGTGGGCCCTCGCATGTAGCCCACTCTTCAGAGCAGCAGAACTCCAGGGGAAGTGACAGCCAGCGTTCTCTGGTGCGCTTATTGGGAGGGACTTCTGGGAAATCAAGGGTACAAGACACTGGGGGAGGGGAGACTGCAGGACTGAGTTACTGGCTTAAATTCAATAAAGGAGGATTCAAATCCACAGTATGAAGATGCTAAGCAAGATTATGACTAAAGAAACTTCTGTACACCCTGCAAGAAGGTAACGCCAATGACGCCATTCTTGTAGTTGGGGAGGATGGGCAGTGCCACTGTGTGTGTGTGTGTGTGTGTGTGTGTGTGTGTGTGTGTGTGTGTGTGTGTGTGTGAACAAGCTATCGTAGACTTTGGCTTATATCTTGACTTTAGTTTTTAAAAATGTATTATTTCCCTCCCATATATCAACAAGGTATCATTTCTGATCGAATAATACTAAACATATGTTCTACACCAAATAAAGTTGTTTTCTGTATGCCGAGTTTTTCTGGGGTGTAGGATCCTTTTTCTTTATGCTTTTTTAGAGAGAGTTTGACCTTGAATAGCTTTCGGCAAACTGGCCCACACAACCTGCTTTTAGGTCCATGAGCTAACTCTGGCTTCATTTTCAAATGGCTGAAAAAAATCATGACTATTTTGTGACACATGAAACTTACACGAAATTCAGATGTAAGTGACATAAAGAAGTCTTACTGGAATCCATGCTCGCTCATACTGTCTGGTCACTTTATGCTACAATGAAGGTGAGCAGTTTTAACAGAGACACTGTTGTAACCTAAGAAAATTAAAAAAAAAAATTTAAGAGGAAGGAAGCAGGCAGGAAGAGAGGAGCACAAAGCATTTTATTTAGTTGTTCTGTTTGGTGCTCCCCCTGTCCCCTGACCTCAGGCTGGGAACCCTGGTCCTTGAACTGCATGTGCCCCAGGTGTGGGCTTAACAGCTGAGCTACCAGGGTGCAGCCCCAACCTAAACTATTATTTGACTCAACAGAAAAAAATTTCTGTACCTTCCGGTAACACCCTGGCTCTTTTCTTCCTGTGAGCAGGACAAGATTTGGGGAGGGATGAAGCGTCCTAGCTCTGCCTGTCTTGTCAAGAGGGCGCTAGCCCATGTGTTCTGACATCTGTGGGTGGTCTGTCCCTGCTGGAGAAAGTCTACATTGTGGGGGTGGGGTGGGGCGAGGAGGTGGTGTGCAAATGAGCTTGAGCGGTGCACGTGCTTAAACTAATCCCCGAATCACGTGTCTGTCAATCAAGCCAATATTTTGCCTTCCATCTGGGTAACTCCCGCCTCACTTTCTCATCTTTGAACTGAGGATGTATTAGCTAATGAGTCCCTGCAACCTCACAGCTGTGCCTGATTACCCCCTGGAGGGGTTGACATAGACCTGAAGTTCTGTTGACTTAACAGTGTCTTGAGGTTTCAGACTCATGCTATATTGCACATACTGAAAGGGTACAATTTAAGACATTTTGAAGTGTATACATTTGTGACACTATCATTACTATCAGGACACATTTCCTTGCAAAATCTCCCTCCCCAGGCAACCACTGATGTGCTGTCTCTGTAGATTAGTTTGAATTTCCTAGAGCTTTTTATACGTATCACCTGTGTTTTGCAGTAGATCACTTTGTTTTTACAAAGAACTACATTAGCACCTGTTCTCACTAATGGAAAGAAAGCCCAAGAAGGTTTTTGCTTTTACGACAAAAGGGGAAAAGCATAAGTTGCATCCAGGGTGGGTTCGGCAGCCGTCTTTCCAGCAGCTACAGCCTTCAGAGCAGCTGGTACGGTCCCACCAAGCTCCTTCCCAGGAATCACATTCTGCATCAAGTAGGCAGAGCTTTGAACTGTCTGTGTTTGGGTGTGTGTGTGCCCGCACGCGCGTTTTCTCTCATTTTGCTTTGTGCATCAGATGTCAGAAAAGCTGCGGGCTGGAGGCAAAGTCCACCAGCACCTGAACGGGAAGTATTTGTGTGCAATTTTCACTGTCTTTGCAAAAAAGTAGGACTTTAATTCTGAAAGAGCACATTGGTGTCGGGCGGCTTTGCAGGGTATTTTGAGTGCTGCCTACAAAGAACTGCAAGGTTGAAAAATGTGTGAGTCAAGCTCACTGTTGTATTTCAAACCTCACACATCAACCCCAGCAGACAACGAACCTCCACCTGGCTGCCTTGATAGATCCAGATGACAATGAGGTGCTAATAGAGGACCCTCTTCCTCTGTCACCTACACCCAGCCTGCTGGACCTTCCACGACCACTACCTCCAAACCCTCATCACCAGCTCTCAGTCATCCAGTGTGTTTGCTGTCTTCCCGATTCTGTAAGTGAACTAACTACACAGTTATTTCTACTTGAACATTCATCCTTTAATATTCATCCTTGCTTTTACTATGTGTAGTGCTATTTTTGGTTTTATGTGCAATTTGGCATGATTTGGTAGGTTATATTTGGAGTAGGAATGCTCAAAAACTGTTCCTTACAAATGCATGGTAATTGCTTCTCTGCGTTCTTGGTTTAAGAAAGGTTTCATTGGAATGTTCTGCTTTCAGATAGTGGGGGAACCTGTCAATGGAATCAGACATTATGTATTCATTTTTGGAGATTTTCTCCTTCAAACAAGTTTCGTCTTTTCCCAGTCATTTGACCTAACCAACTTGGATGAGTGAAACACTTAAGGTAAAGCTGGTGATACAGGAGAGTAGTTAGATAAACTAATGAAATGGTTCCAAATTCATCCTCACTCCTCTGTGAGCTCTGTGCTCATTTAGTGAGGGCCTGTGTTTTCTAATGTAAATGAACCACATCTTTCTAATCTTGTGCCTTTCTGTTATGAAAATATATTTAAAAGCTCTGAGATATGTCTGAGTTTGCCTAAGACTTAGCATAAAACTCTTATTTCCAAGCATCCTCAAACCTGAAGTGGTATCCCGTTGATGGTGAGGGGAGGGAAGATGGGGCAAGATGTACCGCAGCACTTATCCCCTGAGAGAGGCAAATCTTCACTGAAAAATAAAACCAAAAAAAAAAAAAAACGGAATCATGTCAAAAAAGGTGGAAGTGGGACTGGCAGTATTGTTTCTTGACCTGGGTGCAGATGACAGTGTGTTCACTTTGTGAAAATTCAGCAAGTCTTCTTCACTTATTCACTTATGCAGCCTTTTTTGTGTATATATACTAAAATGAAAAGTTACAAAAAATCTTGCCAAATGACTCGACTTTCAGAACCTACTCTAAAGGGGTAGCATGAGGGATTTCCTTGGCAGAGATGAAAGACTTTTGTGTAGTGGGTCCTTTGTTTTCTTCTCACCAACATTATAACCAATCTAAGCTAATGTTGAATGAAACAATGCTACTTGAAGATCTGGTTTCACTATATGTCATTTCACTTAAAGTTCTA
Organism: Solenodon paradoxus; assembly: GCA_004363575.1. NCBI lineage: Eukaryota > Metazoa > Chordata > Mammalia > Eulipotyphla > Solenodontidae > Solenodon > Solenodon paradoxus. The sequence continues at coordinate 394,144 of RJWH01000149.1, forward strand.
GTTCCAGGAACCTACGGATGGCATATTCTGGATCTTGATCGTGGAGGCGGAGGCACAAGTTTGCCTATGGATATGATTAAATTGGGTGGAATCACGCACACACACATACACACACATCAATACCTGTGGAAACTGGTGAGATTAGCACAAAACCTGTATTACTCGCATGTACTAAAGTCAGTTTCCTGATTTTGATACTATGCTAGTTTCCTAAGATATTGACTACTGCAGGGAGCTGAGGAAAGGCTGCATAGAACTTGGTTATTTTATCAATTTCTGTGATTTTATCATTATTTCAAAGTAAAAAGTTAAAAGATGCTGGGGGTAAAGTCAGATTCAATGATTAATGGTGAAACACTAAAAGCACTTCCATTAAAGTCAGAAAAAAGTAGAAAAAAATAAGCACGTGCCACCCACCTTCCCCCCAGCCACAGCTAGGCTGACCATATTTCCTTGAGACAAAAACTGGATATTGTGATGGCAAAAACAGGAGGGGATTATGTGCTGGTGACTAAGTGAAGGGGTGGAGGACAGCAGAGCAGCCAGGTCAGCAACAAGTAAGTACTATGTGATGTCCATCAGCAGTGACATCGTAACAATGTGTGATCTGGTGGGACTTCACACAAACCGGCAGGGCTGGTGCAAGGAATTTTGGCACCTCAGTTGAAAAGCAAATTTGGTGTCCCTGTCAGCCCTGCTGTGAATGTCCTATCTAAAATGTCCTATCTAACCCCCACAGTGCCAGAGATAACCTCCACGGTGCCTGAGATAACCCCATAGCACTTACCTACAGCTCAACCTCGCTGCAGTGTCCTGCTGCCTTTGAAGTAACAGGCGTGTGTATGTGTGGGGGGTATCCTCTTCCCGAGGCTCCTGTTTTCTCACACAGGGCGTGAACAGCAGTGAGCACCCACAGAGACTGTCTTTAATATGGGGCACATGGGGGCAGCTAATTTTGGGCCAACAGACTGGGCCCGAGGCAACTCAATGCCGCTTTTGCCCTGAGTTAAAGATGTCCCTGGTGGAGTAGCTGTTGAGTCAATCACCTCGGAAGGAGCAACCACTTACCCATGGGTTCAAGTCCTGGCCCAGGGGAAAACAATGTGAAGAACTAAATAAGATGCTTCCTCCTCTCTCTTCCTGCCTGCATACCTACTCACCTTCATTCCTGCTGTACCTCTCCTTAAAAAAAAAAAAAATGGCCCTGGTTTATTTAAAATGGAACAAAATTGCCATTAAAATGACAGGATGGTCCAGAAATATGAGATAAATAGAACAGCTCTGTTTAAAATGGTACGTATGGTCTGTCTACCCATAACTCAGGTGGCTAAGGTACAGGCGATAAAAGGCATAGACCTGGGTTTGAGACCCAAAGCTGTTAAAAAATGAAGCAAATACAACTTTTAAGGTTTTAAAAAATTAGGTTTTTTAAAAAAGCAAAGCCACCATTCAGCCAATTAAATGGTTTCCTGGGACCTCCTTTTCTAGATAAACTTACCAAATGGTCTAATGTCCTTTGCGCCTCCATGGTGAATCTTATCAGCTCTAATCTCCTTGAAGATGATGGGTCCAGAATTGTAGGGCTGACGTCTTGGCATGACAGGAAGAATGCAAACAGTTTCTATAGTTTGCAAAGACACCCATGTCACTAAGCCAAAGGGGCAAGGGGGCAAATGTCTGTGACCTAAACTGACTAGTTCTTAGCTAGCTTATACAGTGGCTGGATTCTAGAAACAGCGAAGTGCTGGTCAACAAGCTCAGACCAAGTAGGACCTCTTCTTGTCCACACAGGTTTCCCACTTTGTTAAATGAAAACCACACTAATTTGTGTTTAGCTAAGTCAGAGCTAAAGCAGAGGAAAATACACTGCTAATTAGTGAGTGAAAGGAACGGTAGGAAGATGGAAAATAATTTGCCTCTAAGCAGAGGCCTGAATCAAGCATGTAACACTAATAAAAATCCCACAAAGTAAGAGGTGAGTGGATAGTTTCTTCTGGTGAGACAGTAATCCAAAAAGTCAAAAAAGCAAATTAAAAGAAATGCACGGAATACATGGAATAACCATGGGAGAGCTGTATTGGGTGACATTGTTCTTTCATTGTTCAAGAGAAAAACCTTCTCTTTTTTAAAGGCCTTTGATGCAAGTTCCCACTCAGCGAGGCCACCTCATGTTTCTTAAAGAGCTAATAAACAGAAATGAAAATATAAGCTACATTGTTAAAATAATGGTATCTGAAGAGCCGCGTTTCAGATAATTTCTTGCTCCTATTTTTCATTTTCAAAAAACTCCAACTGTTGGATAGTGTAAAATGGCTAATGATGGAGTGGGTAGAAGAGACGGGGGAATTAGTCTTTCTTATGTAGGTGCACCTGCAGTCTGGCCGAATTTAAGTTTAGTTCAGCACAAACAATGCAAGAAGCCCTGAAGTAGGTGCTGCAGGACAATATTCGTTTTCAGACTCACAGCTCTCTGGAGGGAAATGGCATTTACAAGTAGGAGAGGAAAAACAATCTTCCCTCCACTTCTGTGTTCTTGGCTGAGACCCCTGTAATCAAAGAGATGTTATAACGAGAGGAAACACAGGTTTATGGACATGTATGCCTTATGTACATGGGAGATATCCAGGGAATGAGTAACCTAAAGAGGTGGGATAAAACTCTAGCTCATTTCTCACCAAGAACAATAAATTTGTGGGAAAGTGAGAGGGCAAAGGAAAGCAGGAGTAGGCTTCCAAGTGTGCAGAAAAAGATTACTTAGCAGTTTATTTAGATTCCAGGCTGATCCTAGGGTCTAGAGTTGTCTCTTAATAACCTTTGTCTTTTCTGGTAGAGTGTAAATTTATGTCCTGAATAGGGAGGGGCAGGGAACTTTATTTTTTTAAGATTTATTTATTTAGAGGAAGGAAGCAGGCAGGAATGAAGAAGGCAAGTAGGCAGGCAGAAAGAGAAGAGTGAGAGAAGCATTCATCTGTTTATTTAGTTGTTCATGTTCATTGTTCCCTGCAGTCCTGGCAGGGTCTTGAACCCGGATCCTTGGGCTTTATGCAGACTTACCCCATGCAGAGCTGCAGACTTAGTGGCTGAGTCATCAGGGCGAGCCTGGAAACTTTTCTTATATCTGTTGCTTTTCAACTGTCTTCAGCTCAAAATAATTCTTATGCCAAAGGGGCATATTTTGAAGTCGAACGTCCTAATTTTCAATCATAGTTTAAGATGGCATATTTTATTACTCTTTGGACATATCCAAATTGGTATTATCTACAATACTCACTCAAAAGATAAGCTGGCAAGGAAAAAACAAATTCAGAAAACAGAGACCTAGGAAATTTTGTTAATTTAACATTTATTCATCACACACAATTCTGTTAACAAGACATTGACACATAACTATCAAAACCTGGAATATGAGTTATGCACACATTTAAAAAGCAAAAAGTTTACGCACATCCCACTACATTTATTCCCAGGTTTTATTCTATAAAATAAGAGAATGGAAAAAAAAATCACAGCATAAATATTATTCAAGTAAGATGCTTTCTAAAATAGCTGCACATGAATAATTAAAACCCTGGACTGCAGCCCTCAGAGAAGGCAGTCGTGTGGCACAATTTAAAATTAATGTAAGTTAACAATAAAATACATTTATTTGCACTGTGCATCTCATCTTTATTTGCACTGAACCTTCCATGAGATTAAAAATATAAGACACAGCACTTGACATAAAATCATATTTAAAAGCGAAGCCACTCAAAAGGGTAACAGAGGCAGGTGAACTCTTGAAGTGAGAATTCCCACACAGCTGGGAAAGTGAATCGAGAAGTGTCTTTTCAAGGCCAATGGACTGTCATTGTCTAGGTATTTGAGTTATGTATAATCGCTGCTAAGTTCTTGGTAAGAATTGAATGGAACAATGCCCAGAAAAGTACTTTTAACACAGGAGGTGTCAATGAAACAAAATAACGCTTAACAAGGTAAGGTCAATGTCTCCCCCTGATCTGGATCAGGGTTGGCAAACTTTCTGTCAAGAGCCAAAGAGTAAATATTTTAGGCTTTGCAGGTCATACTGTCTCTGCTACATGTAATCAACTCTGCCAAGAAAGGAGTCTCAGACCATGCAGCAGCTGAATGGGTACAACTGCATTCTAAAATTTTATTTATGGAAATTGGAATATCATAGAATTGCATGTGTCATGAAATATTATTTTGATTTTTTTCCCCACTCATTTGGAAAAGTAAAATCTATTTTATGTTTGGAAATGGAAAAAAAATATTCTTAGCTCTGGGTTGTTAAAAAGGTCTGATTTGGCCCATAACTTACATAGTTGGCCAACACCTGGCCTAATGGTCTTCTCTAGTTCAGATCACAAAATATATTTCTAAACATCCCATCCATCATATATAGTTACCCTGTTAAAAAAATAACCCCCTCCCCAAGGTTCCTTTAAAACATTTTTCTTTTCTCCCACAATCCAGCATAATTTTACTGAACCAACAGTCAGCTATTTTTTCAAATTATATTAATTACAAAAGTAAGCAAAGCTATTGCAATGAGTCTCTGACCTTCAGCTGATGTACCTAATGAGTCAAATATTCAAGAAAACCTAACCTGCCATCCAGCCAAGGAACCCGCCAGCTTACAAAGTGACAAATGTAATAATACTCCAAACACCTCCAAGCCTGAATCGTTCAGGCTTGTAAAATTCAAGCATCTTCACTGTTAACGGAACACGGATGGACACACCCAAATAATTAGAATGCGACACACAACACAGAACAACTAGAAAAGTAAAAAGTAGGAATTAACTGTCAACATGCCAACACCTGATTCTGGACGGCACTGGGGCAATTGTATGTTAGGAGGAGGCGGACTAGTCTTTAGAGCTGCTGCTCATGAAAGAAACCTTTGGCCAAAGAGCCCTGTTTTCGGGGTGGCAGGTTTTGGCTTCCCTCCAGGCCTTGGCTGCTGCACCCTGGGTCCAATGCAAGGAAGCTCGCTCTTCTGTGCACAGGACATGCAGCCCTGTACTCAACCACAGCTCCCCCAGGGGCTCAGGACTAGGTGGGGTTCAGGAGCAATTGTATCAAGTACAACTTTCACTCGTGTTTTCCTTTTACTGTTCAAATACCCATGCATTTCCAATGGCTTCTCCACACGGAGAGCGTGCAGTTGGGAGCAGCTTTTTATATGCGTTAGTGAACAATGGAGATACATTTGGAGAAGTTTGGCAACTGTACTGTAGTGTGAATGTCGTGGGGTATCATGACACTTAATGGCGTGGCCAACGCGCAAGGAGGCTGGATGGGACAGCCCATGAGGACCACTGTCCAGGCTACAAGTGGTCCCTGGTTGACTGAAATGTCGGTAAGTGATATGTTACTGTATTTCTTTTCCTTAGTGCGTCTGGACAGATGGGAGACATGTCCAGAAAAGTCTAGAATTTTCTTTTCTTTTTGTTTAAAGGAAGGACAGGAGAGGAGGAAGAAGCATTTTAAGGAAGAGAAGGAAAGAACATTTTCATATTGGTTTTTCACCCTGACCCCAGGTGGCGACCCCAGGCCCCGTGGTCTGCACACCAGCATCCCAGCCGTCTGAGCCACTGGCACACACCATGGCCTAGATTTTCTGACTCAGAGATTTTCTTTCAGAGGAAGAGGAAACAATGGTCAAAGGATTTTTGTTTTGTTTTAAATGATGAATGGTTGGTGGGTCCTGGTGGAGCATCGATTAGGTCAATCACCTCGGGAGGAGCTTAAGCTGCATACCCCTGGGTTTGAGTCCCAGGACCAGTGGAAACAATCACTGTGAGTAGATAAAAATAAAATAGAATGTTTCTTCCTCCTCTCTCTTCCTGCCATCCTGCCAGCCTGCCTGCCTACTCTCCTTCATTCCTGCCTGTACCTTTCTTTTAAAAAATAATAAAATGATTAAAAACTTATAGGGTAAAAGTTACCTGAAACTCAAGGTCTTGTGTCTCTTCCATAAGGTGTATTGGCGATTATGGAAATTATTTTTCCTTTGTGATTAATGTGGTGAATGTGTTTTCACTCTTTTGGAGGTGAAGGAACAATCTTTCATGAGGACAGAATGGACAGGCAGCAGGTGACAATCCTTTACTCAGGTGGCTGGGTGAGCACAGGCCATGCCAGGTGCCCTTTGCTATATGACTCAAAATGATAACAGGGGCAGTACTTGCATCAATTTTTCTTTTCTTTTTTTTTTACAGTGTTTTTGCTTCCTTTTAGGTTCATAATATCCCATCAAGCTCCACGGGGCCTATCTAGAACCCCACTCTGTAAGAGAGATGGGGTGTTAATGGCACATTCAAGGAAACGAAGGTACTGCTCCTCAGGGGAATAAGGCTGGGCCTTGATACTTAAATAAGGTTAAGTTCCCACAGTGTATGCAAACTTCCCTAGTATGCAAAAGAAACAGGAAATAGGTTAAAAATGAAAACATCTTTAGGCCCTGGAAGACTGTGAAAAATGGTCTGGAGAAGAGGAGTGATGTGCCTTCATCCTCACAGAAGCATGGGTGATGCTGTGCCATTTCAGAAATCTTAAGAATGAGTCATTCAACTTCTGCAGCAACAACTGTGGGTACACACACAGCCAGTGTCTTTCAGGCTGAGCTGGCATGTTGTCAAGGGGTTGTGATGCCCCTGAGACCAGCTGCTTAGGTCCTAGGTGGGGGCCTCTAAGCTCTGGAGCCACATGAGAGGTGGCTGTGTCAGATCCAGGCAATGACCCAGCCCTTGTGTCAGGCCACGCAGCTGCCCACTTCACACCTGGCCTCACGCTGAGGCAGCCAGGGCTGAGGAATACGGGGGCGTCATTCCATAAACCCCAGGCCGCTTCCTGAGGAGTCTACAGTCACAGGCATGTGGGCATGGGTTGGTCCCTAGTTAGAAAAGGAGGTGGGGAAGGATGGGCATCTGTTCAAAATTACGAGGACAGGATGAATTTTTTAAAATTTCCTAATTCAGAGAACCTGTACAAGTTCATTTAAAATAATGGAGGGTGTGTCCCTATATACATGTAGGCGAGCTTCCTTTTGTATTTTTTGAAAGAACTGAAGAATTCTATAGACCTCCAAAACACACATACTTGATTTCCAGATACTCATCAATGCCATACTTGGACCCCTCCCGCCCGAGGCCAGACTGCTTGACCCCGCCGAAGGGGCACTCCACGGACGAGATCAGGCCTTCGTTGACTCCCACCATGCCGACCTCCAGCTGCTCGGCCACTCTCCAGATCTGGGCCGGGTCTTGAGAGTAGAAATAACCTGTCACAGGATACAGGGCAGAGATGCACGTAGTCATGAAGGACGTCATGTCTAACGCTGATGTGCCGCTGAGACTCCGTCTAGTCACTGGGCTGGATGCCTTCCCAGGACCAATGAGAGTTGGTCCTGTCGGCTGATTCATTTCAAACCCTTCGGAAATCATCTTTCTGCTTCTGCTCGGCTCTCGCTAGGTCTCCCCCTCCAGTCAGGACCTGACCTCGCCAGTCTGCTGTCTCCTGTACAAGCCCTCCTGCACCCCGCTGTCAGGTCACCCCTGTGATGCTTTTGCCCAAACTTCCAGTGACACGTTGCTATCTAGAAAATAAGACTGAATTCCCAGTGGGCATTCAAGCCCTCTCTTAACGAGGTTTCCACCAACACTGTCAGCTTTATTTGCCATCACCAACTATCTTGTTCAGACATGCCTACCAAATTCTCCCGCTCTCGCTTCGCTCCTTAACAACTTTGGTCCCCTGCTCTCCTCCAGTCTCTGTACAATTGGAACCGTCCACCACTGATGACCGAGCCCGGACCTGGCTTTCTCAACCGTCAGCCCGTCGGAAAACTGAACTGGGCCTTAGCGAGCGAGGCACCGGGCACACATCCTGTTGCCGCTTTATCGCTTGGAGTAGGCAGCATGCACTGTGCAGCTGCCTTCTCTCTCCTCTTGTCACCCATGCTGCTCACACTCGAGTGCTATCTTTTTCTTTGTGGACACTATGCAGATCTGTGGAGTGCCTTACGCACATTTAACTGTCGGGGTAAGAGGGTCTGTACCAGGCCACCTGGCCATCGCCCACGGAACGAACATGGCCACGTGGTGAATTCAGTCTGCAGAGTCTTGCCGCTTTCACTGGCCCTGACTCTGCCGATGCCTTTGTCCAGCACGACTCTTCTGCTCTAGTTTCCAGGAACCCAGCAAAATGGGAGAGAAAGCACTTGGTATTTCCAGACATGAAGCCTCTAACACCACGGGAACTAGAGTGTGTGTCGATCTCCACCTGGAGCCATCAGCACGGTTTTGTCTCCCCACCACTCACCAGGGTCTTCCAAACATGCATCACGGGGGTAAGGGGACAAAGAACAGGAACTGGTCCCAGCGCACCCTTGCCCCTTGGAAAGCACAGGCTGCAATGAGGTGTCCCTCCTGAACCCCAGGGCACCGTTTCAAGGGCAAACTCCTAAATCAGCCGGAGCAGCGATCACCGTGGCCACCGGGCCAGGACGAAGGCCTACCTGCTAAGCCGACGTCGGTTGCGTTTGCAATTGCCACTGCCTCCTCTTCTGTATCGAACCTGCCAGAGGTAAGAAGGCTCATCAGCACAATCTGCAAGAAAAAGCAGCTGTCTTTTCTCACTTGTTTCCCAAATAATGGCCAGGGATAAATCAGCTTTCCAAAGAGATAGCTGGGCAGGGGACAGAAGGCAAGCACTGCTCGCCATGCGGGCTCATGTGTGGGTTCAAGGCCAGTGTGCTCAGATGGATCCTGGTCGCCTCTGAAGAGAGCAGACACGAGCACGCTGGCGTGCGGGGACCGCAGCACTGCCAGAGCGCCAGCCAGTGCCTGGGGAAAAGGCTGACTGCTCGTACCACCTATTAAGAATGTGGGACAATCATAACACTTTTTTTTTTAAAGGAAAGGTGCAGGAATGAAGGTGAGCAGGCGACAGGCAAGCAGGAAGAGAGGAGGAAGAAGCATTTATCTTATTTAGTTGTTCTTGGTGGTTCTCCCAGCCCCAGGACATGAACCCTGGTCCTTGAGATGTATGTGGACTGAACTGGCAGGAGGCGGCGTACCTAACTGTTAAGCCACCAGGGCATGCCATAATAGCTTCTTTAGAAGCAATCACAGTGAGGTAGAAAAATTCATGTAGGTGTGTCATGGTGGCTTTGCAGTGAAAGTCTGCTGGATGCAGTCCACATGCATACCCAGCTGGGCTGGTGACCCAGGCCCGGGGGACAACCAAGATGAACACCTAAATAAAATAAATAAAATGCTGCTTCCTCCTCTCTCTCCCTGCCTGCCTGCCTACTTGCCTTTATTCCTGCCTGCACCTCTCTTTGAAAAAGGAAAAAACCATTCAGAGGGCACGGGGCCAGGCTTCTAATGTCGGTTCCAACACTTAGCTGTGCACCCAGGTACAGGTGCTGGGGGTCTCGTGCTCCAACACGAAAGCTTGGGAGTATCAAAGCCCTCTGTCCTCTCAACATTCTCAACATCCTCTCAACATTTCTGGAATAAGACTTGGGTGGCATTTTTCCATTGCCTCGGAATAGCAACTAGAGTGGAAAAATTCTAAGCACCTCAATTCCTAAATTCAGAGATCAGCTGGCCTCTGACAGGGTGGAAGTCAGCTGTGTCGGGAGACCCCAAGAGAATACTGGCCAGCTGTGTCTCCAAGGCTTGTCTCCCCACTCGTCAACCATGAGCCTTCTTGCAGCCGGCACAGAAAAGCAGACACTGCCAGTGTCCTCACTATCCCATCCTGCAAACACATGGTTTGGCGTCATTGAGGATTTTCACTTTTCAGGCGTTCCTGCTGACAGTGGAGCTGTTGTCACACCGCTCCATCCCCAAAAGAGACAGGGTGAGATGACAGTCTGTTCTTGACAGCTGGGTCCCTTCCTGGTCCTATCTTTCTATTTACACAGCCGCCACCACTGCCGCCACTATAATGTCAGGCAACATGCTAAGTGCTCTCTGCTCACTAAGTCACCTAAGCCTCCTAACCACCCCATCAGACAGGCAGTCATTTTTATTCCTTTTCCCAGAGAAGGAGCCTGAGGCTCTGAGAAACTGTTCAAGGATTACACAGGAATGAGGTAGCAAGGCCTGAATCCACATGTGATTCACTCCAAAGCCTGAATTCCTAACCACAGTCTTTCAGTTTCCTGTCAAGTTCACATTTTCGTTAAAAAGTTTTAGAAAGATAATAATGTGATGTGCTCTGGTAGAGTAGTGGTTAACTTCACCAACCCTGGCAGAGTGCAGTCCACATACATCCCCAGGACCTGAATTCCTATCCCAGGGCCAGGAGGAACAGACTAGATGAACAACTAAACAAAATAAACAAATACTTCCTCCTCTCTCTTCCTGCCTGCCTGCTCACCTTCGTCCCTGCTTGTACCTTTCCTTTAGAAAAAAAAAAAGGGTGAAAGTTCAAGTGGCCCATTCTTCCCAATGGCAGAGCAGTATGTACATTTCATTACGAAGAAATGATAAGACTTCTGTCTGTGATGAGTTGGCCCAGGCGTCCCCAGTGGCAGCTCTCTGGAAACCCAACACTGGGGACGCCAGAGGAGAATCATGGCTCAAAAAGCCTCAATCAGCAATGAATGCTAAAAACTCAAAGTGCATTCAGAGGCCAAGAAAGGGGTTGGCACCTGGGGGTGGGGAGTGATAGCTTCAGTGGGGAGAGAGCTCAGAGAACTCCCATGCTGGGATGAGAAGGGTGGGGGGGCCTGCATCTCCTCTGCAATTCAGGGGCTCTCACCTGAAGACCTGGACCCACTGCTACATAGCAAGGGGGCGGCAGACCAACTCTGGGCAGAGGACACAGGCAGCTGCAAGCCCAGCTAGCCCAGTGCACCATCCAAAGCAAGTACAGGCCTTCTCCAACCCAGGGCAAAAGAGAGAACTGCAGAATACCCCCAGGGCAAAGGATACCTGGGGCATGGGGAGTGGTGTTGAGATGGGATTTTCCCACTGCAAAGTTCAGAAACTAGTGTCTAAACTTTAACCACATTCCTGAGATAGATGTTACTAGCTAAGGCTGCCCATAGTTCAGGGTTAAAGATGCCTTCACAGGGGAAATGATAAGATATGTGAGTTGTTCCAAGTCCATGAAAGATAACGCAGTCTGGACTAGGGGATGAAAGCATAGAGAAGCAGAATAAAATGTACGAAAAGGTGATGTAGCCACAACAAAATAAGGGAGAATAACGGAGTAGGAAGAATCAGCGGAAACAATGGTGGGGGAGACAGAAGGATGAAAAAATAATCATTGCAATAAATAACTTGTTGGAGTCAAAGCAAATCAGTAGTTGCAGGAAGAGAAGTGGGTGATGGGCGGACAAACTGGGTAGAGAGGGTCAGCTGTATAGTGAAGGAGGAGCTGAAATGAAATGGTGAACTTGCTGTGTAAGATGTGGATTTACTATGCTGCACACATTAAACCTACATAAAGTTATGATGTGATGGTCCTTCAGTAATTTAAACTACAATAAACCTTAGTGCCGGGTTGCATTGGAGAACAGGTCTAATGAATGAATTACTAAGCTGGCAGATGGAGGGGATAAGTCTCTAAAAAGATGTCAGGAATGGGTGAAGAGAGGAAGTGAACAAAGAGTTCAAAGAAAGGCAGAGACGTATCGCTACACTAAAACTTCTTAGAAGGCTGGGGAAGGATAAATAGAAGGAAGAGAAGTAATGACCAGGACTAAATACTTCAGAAAAGACAAGAGCACTTCAGATGGGAAAAAGTGATTGCACCACCCTACAGCCACCACAATGAAATTTAAAAGCATCCAAGATTAAGATATTCTAAAGGTCTCTAAAGAGAAAAAGTAGATCCCTTTTACAGGAACAAGAATCAGCCGTTATCCTCAGTAACAACCCTAGACAAAAATAAGACACTGGAGTGAAATCTTCAACGTGTTGAACCTAGAAGTTTTTCCAGGTAAATTACTGTTTACCTGTGGATGTGGGATAAAAGATCAGGTAAAATCATAGATCATTTCCTACAGACTCCTTTGAAAGAAGTCTTCAAGGATGTACCTCAGTAAGAAGTTCAAGTAAGAAAACAAGGCAACGAGTTTGGTACTTTTTGTGGTCTATATAGGTCCTAAGAAAGAACATTTTTGGTAAATCATAAATTGAGCTTGGCTCTTCAAATGTCTTAACACAGCCTCTGCCTCTCCAGTTCTCCCCCAACCTCAGGTCTCCATTTAGTATCGCAGTCTGGATCTCTCTAGGTTGCCTTTTCCCTTTTTAAAGAGGAAGGGAGGAATGAAGGCCAGGCAGGAAGAGAGAGGGGAGGAAGAAGCATGCATTCAGTTGCTCATTTTTCAGTTGGCCTCACCTTTCTCAGCCCTTCATTCGTGAACCTGGTTCTTGGGCTTTACATGGACTATTCCCCAGTTGCCAACTTAATGCCTGAGCCACCAGACTGTGCCTTCTTCTCTAGTGTTCCTACTGGCTGGCTGATCTTACTTGATAACTGGAGCCACAGGTCCAAAAGTCTCTTCATGAGAGCAGAGCATGTCCCGGGTGACATCACTGAGCAGGGTGGGCTCAAAGAAGTTTCGGCCAAGCTGATGTCTCTTCCCGCCTGTCACAACGGTGGCTCCTTTGGAAACGGCATCACTTACGTGTTTTTCTACCTGTGTGGAGAGAAAAAGGAGAGCCCTCGGGCAAGTTGGTTGAGGAGACTTTAGAAATGGCAGGTCTCTTAGAATGTTTAAACTGCAGGGAACTGTCACTGGGTTTCTTTATCTTTTTGAAAAAAATACATAGATTGAGTGTGCCCGAGCGTAGTCGTGGTTAGGCTGGGGGAGAGGGGACAGACAACCAAGATGAACAATTGTTAATTAATTGTTTATTAAAAAGAAAAGTATTTCTTTCTGCCTGCTTGCCTACTTGTCTTTATTCCTGCCTGCACCTTTCTTTAAAAAAAGCAAAGCAAAGAACAAGAAAAAAAAGGTTTTAAAAATAAATAGGCTAAAAATCAGGTACTTGGTTTTCTGATGGGGAGAAGGACCCAAGTCTGCAGAGACAGAGTTAGAGGCTGCGTGCAGGCACAAGGCCGCCTGCTCCCTGCTCTTCGGTTTTCTGGCCATTTGATTTTATACTGTGTGTCGAGTGGCCTGAGGCTCAGCCGTGTTCCTGGGACTTGCCCCCATCACACTCCGGAGTCAGTTCCAGTTCCCGGGCCCCACATCTTCCTCTTTCCTAGACTTGACTTTCATTTCGTTCTAACACATTCTCCCCACAAAGTCATCTCAAAGGAGGTATGCTGAAAGTGATTTACTTTCTGAGTTTTCTGATACTTCCTATCTGGTGTTTTATTTGATACATCATCTGACTGGGAATTTGGTTGGTATAGAAAGTTGACCCAAAATCATTTTCCTATTTGAAGTCACATGGATTGATCTAGTGGGAATTAGATAAGTCAGAAGGAGAAAGATAAACTCTGTATGTGTTCACTCCTATATGGTATATACAGAGAAGCCAAACAAACTAATGAACTACATAAACATATGACCAAATTAGTCGTTCTCAAAAGGGAAGAGGGAAGGGGGTGCTGGGAAAACTGAGAAATAGACCTGGACTCTTACACAGATGTTGACCAATGAGACATAACTGAACATAAAATGTTATCAAGCTATGTTATTTATTAAAAAATTGCATCATCTTATGTTAAACCCTGATTTGGCTAAGCCATTATAGATATTAATTAACACATCCGAAAGCCACTTCTTAAAAAAGATAATTTATATGTACATATGTATAAATTTTTAGAACTTTGAGGACACTCTCCACTTTAGTGTTATTGATAAAAAGTCAGATTCACTCCTTCATAGTTTTTCCCCTTTCTGGAAGTTTCTGGGATCTTTTTTTATGTTCCTGACATTCTAAAATTTTAGCAAGATATAGCTGAGATTTTCTTTTTCTTCATTCTACTCGGCAATTTTTTAATCTGAAGAATTATTTCCCCTAGCTCCAAGTTTTCATCTATCACTTCAGGCCATTTTCCTCTGTCTTCTAAATTCATCCTGTTACTACAATGGAGATCCTCTCAGCTCAGATCACTTCTGACTTCTTTTTGCACTTCTCTCATTTTTAATTTACCTTTGCTTTAAATTCTGACATATCTCCTTAATTTTTGTCTTCCATTTTTATTGACTGATTTCAAAAAAAATTCTTCGCCATCATATGTATAATTTCTATAAACTTCTTCTTGTTCCCATAGCTTTATCTTCATAGAAACTGCATCCTTTTTATAGACTTGCTGACTTCTCAACACTCTCATAAGACACTGTTAGATTCTTAAAAAATTCCTTTCTGTTCCCTGGTCTCTCAACTTATTTCAGTGTCAGCTTTCAGTTGGTTCTTTCTGACCCTTCCTCTTATTTGCAGAGGACCTTTGCTATTTCTAGTCTCTTCCCTGAATTGGGGACAAGGGGGACGCCGGGGCTCATACTGACTTGGCAGTCTTCACGTAGGGGCACCCCTGCCCAAAAGGCAAAGGCAGGGAGCCCACTCTGGTGTGCTTACTCTCTCAAAGCTGTGACTTTCCTAGACAAAACACTGAAAAATCTCCAGAGGTTTCTTCTGCCCAGAATCTTATGTGTATTACGGGTGATAATAGAGAGGAGCAGTGTGGGAATGACCCAGAAATAGCAAAAGTACAGCCAGTTAGCACTACGGCTCCCCTCTTCCCATGCCTACTCTACTCAAGCCAATTCTAGACCAGCTCTGCCCTAAAGTAGGACCCCATTTCCTCTGTTTCCCTGGGTACCCTGGGTGCTTCTGATTTTCCTATCCGCGTGATCCCTCTGCCTTCCAAAAGTGCATCACAGTCTTTGGTTCACTGGGGTCCTCCCGTCTCCCCTTCTCAGCTGAATGTTCCACAAGCGTTCAGCAGAGAGAAATATAGACTTGGGCACATTCTGCTCCCCTGTGCCCCACTACAAAGCATCCAGTCCACCGTTTGCAACAAATCCCATTAACCAAGGTGGTTATGATTTCTAGTTCTAAGAATAAATAGTTACACTTAACATATTCAACAAGGGTCCATCTCTTTGCCCCTATCTAGATCTGCTTGGCCTTTTTCTTGCCATATTAATGGGGGTGTGTGATCCCCCCACCCTGGATTCACCCTATGACTATGCAAACTGAAGCAAACACAATGGGTTATTTTCAGACAATGGACTTGCATTAAACTCCCCACCAACGAAGAAATCCTTCAACTGGACTTGCTTGAAGTCCTAGGAATCAGCGCCATCTACGGAACAAAGTCTGCACCTTCATTTTGGCCAAAACCAACCACCAAAACAAAAAACAATGGTTTTCGGTTTGATTGCAAACTAGTATTAACTGAGGAAGGTCAACAATACCAGTGCCTGGGACCTACTCCAGACACACTGGCGCCGATTCCACAGGTGAGTTCCACACACCTACAGCTTTTAGTGGCACCGGGTGGGCTGTGAAGGGGAGCAGAACAGGTGAACTCGAAATGGATTGTTTTGCGCTGAGGACAATTGAAAACAACTTTGTCCTTTTGCTTAACTACCTAAAAGAATTTTCACAGGGTCTGGACCCGAGAGCAGGGAAGACCTAGATGAATGACAGAGTAAACATCTAACGACCAAACTTTATTTTCTTCTCACGTGAATTACTCTCCTCCGCTTTGAATCCCAGGCTGCGACCCCCTTCCTCAGCTCAGGCTGACACAGAAACTTCAATAGCCCAGCTTGTCCTGGGGTCTCATGCTTTTGGAGCCTTAGTAGGTGTGATAATAAATTTGGTTTTCTCCTGTTCACCTGTCTTATGCCAGTTATTAGGGCAAACAGCCTAGAGGTGAGAAGAAACATTCCTCCTCCTGAGAGTGGAGAACAGCTACTCTGGACTTGAACCACACCTGGGACGGAAACACGCTGTCTCCACGGTCACACGAGTCCTCAGGGTCCCATGTCATCTCGACAACGCAGGTGGGAGTAATGTATACTTCTGTAAGCTCTTTATCTAGAGTAATTCCAAGGCAACAACGACAAAAATATATCAGAGCTCTGAGACCTTGAAGTTTCCCTTGGTGTCCACTGGAGAAGGCAGCAGACACGGGTCCAGCTGCTTTGACTGCCCAGGGGGCAGGGGCTGCCATTACCGGGCAAGTGTCCTCACAGTCTCCAGCCTCTATTTTCTGACTAATAAGCACTATTCCTTTAAAATAATTTCTAGTAGTAGAGACTTACCTAGGGAGCACATTGGATGTTAGGTGTTGCAAGAAAGTTCCTTGTAAGCAATACCCAAAGGGATTTTTTTTTTTTAACAGTAGAACAAGGAGAGAAATCTCACCTGGCTAGTCTGATTGTGACATTTTTGAACAAACATATCCTTCCTAAAATCAGTTCCCATTTCCTGCCACATCTAAAACCTGAACATGGCTTCTGCAATTCTACATCTTTGTATGGGATACTTTCATCAAGGATTTTTCTGGCAAGGGTTTTGTTGTCAATGAAGAAATAGCAGATCAATGCTAGCTGAAGTGATGATCTCACAAGCAAAGCTAGTTTCCCTTTCAGGTGTGCACAAAATTAAAGAACTTTGTCTTTCCAGATCCTAGATTTGGAGGCAGTCAGAGAGAATTAACTTTCTAAATAAAAATTTAGGGCAAGCGGAAGACCTAAAGTGACAGATCTTAGAAGGATTCCATTACTGTGACAAAGCTAGAAAAGCTTATGACCAGATGATATCGTCCAATGCACACGAATTGGCAGAAATTCAGTTTTCAGGTATCTCCACTGTTTCCAAAATAGTTTCGATCATCATCTGATCGAAGTAGTACTTAAGTTTTTCATATTAAACCATATTTACTGTAACACAAAAATAAAACAAAGCTTACCTTCTCTACTGCTTTTTTATTAATTAATGGGCCTTGAGTGGTTCTCTCCTCAAATCCATTACCTACATGCAGGTTTGTCTTAATGGCCTCCGCAAATTTTTTCACAAAGGAATCATGGATACCCCTCTGCACCAAGAAACGGTTTGAGCAAACACAGGTCTAGAAAGGAAGAAAACAAACATAGTTTGTCAAAAGCTACTGACACAACCTGTATATATGTGAGGGCTACCACCTCATTGAATAATGAATGGTCAAATGGGAAAACACTTTCCAGGTGGTCTTGTTCTGCACCCAACCTGCTCTTCCCTCCTGGGGTGGGCTGAGCCCTAAGGATATGCACAGGGATGGGGTGGACATTCACTCCTCTCCAGCACCCCCGACGCCCCACACACAGCTGTGATTAAAGACTAAACAAGTACAAATATCTATGCACAAAAACCCCATAAAGGCACCTCATCTGCGTTCTTTTTTAAAGAAAAGGTACAGTCAGGAATGAAGGCAAGTAGGCAGGCAAGCAGAAGAGACGATGAAGCAACACTTTATTTTAGCTGCTCATCTAGGTGAATCCCCACCCGGAACCCCCTACTCCTCCTTCTACACCCCACCCCCACCACCTCCACCCTGGCCCCGTAAAAGAACCAGAGTCCTTGGAAGTACAAGAACTACACCTGGTGGATTATCCGCTACGCCACCAGGGGGCGTCATGAAACAAATAAGGGAGAAAAAAACCCAACATGTAAAATGTTAGCTGCCCTGAAATGCAATGCCAGTGAGCAGAGGCTAGAAGGAATGCCAGCAAAGACTAAACTATGGGCTTTAGCTTAACCTTTTGAAGCATCTGGCTGCACCTGACGTTTTGAAAATGGACACAATTTCCATGTCAGCCTACATTACTGAAAAAAACATTGCTTATCTTTTTCTAATTATACTACTATTTTAGATTGAACATTTTAAAAATAACCACATTATAAAAAGTGTAATTGTTGATAAATTTTTTTGTTTTTTTTAATCACGTATTTTTCTAGTAGAAACAACTGTATATACTTTTTTTTAAGGAAAGGTATAGGCAGGAATAAAGGTGAGCAGGCAGGCAGGCAGGCAGAGAAAGGAAGAAGAAAAATTTTATTCATTTTTATCTAGTGGTTCTTCCTGTTGTTTTCCCAGCCCTGAGTCACAAACTGCAGTTCTTGGGACGTGTGTGGACTGCACTCAGCCAGAGGAGGTGGACTGAATCCACCAGGATGTGCCAGTGTACATATAATTTTGTGTCATTTGCATTTTATATCCCAAAGTTGTAGTTTTAGTAGGTAACTCTGAAGGCTACACACGATGGCGTTTGGTGTTTTGAAAAGGAAACAGACCTATTCTGAAACAATTAAGCCTATTTAGGGGGAAACTAATTACCAAAGATCAAAATAAAGATGAAAATTATTTAATATAGACTGTTACACAACATCTCATGTTTGTTTTTTTTTTAAACAATTTAACATTTCAGAATTTCAGACATTTTTACTCCTTTTTGGGAATGCATTTAAAGCGGATTACTGAAAACACTTTAAGACACATGCTTAAGAATAGTTTATATTGAAGCCAGGATCTTGGTAACAGCTTAGAGGAATGTCACAGACAGCACCGGAGATTCACACTCTCTGCTTCTTTAGTTCAAGTCAGTTAAATCTAGAGTTTCACGTCCCCATCTAAAAGTGTGAGGCCTGAATCAGGTAACACTGTATTTCCCCCGTCAGACCCAGGACCCCGGCTGCCGATGAAGAAGACCGCTCCGACGGCCACTCCCACCGTGACAGCCAGAAAAAACCTGGGTCCACTGCCAGCCTTGGGTTCACCCCGTAGTGGGCACTGGGGTTCCCTCTTCCTCTCAGGAAGAGCGAGCCCTGGGGAGCAAGGTTTTGAATTTTGCAAGATACTCTCTCAATATCTTCTTTTCCTTAAGATTGAAGGTTTTAGACCCTCAGCCTTCAAGGCTCTTTTGTGTGTGAGGAGGTGATCATACCTGTCAGTAAAAAAAGCCCAAGTAAGGAAAAAAACTATGGAAGCATGAGATCCAACGAGCAGGGGAAAGAAGAGAGAAAAACTTGACTAAAAGGTATCTACTCTGACTTGCCCTGGTGGCTCAGTCATAGTTCACGTAAAGCCCAAGTACCTGGGTTCGAGGCCTTGGACTGTGGGAAACGATCAACGTGAACCACGAAACGTGTCTGCCTGCCTGCCTACCTGCCTTCATTCCTGCCTGTTGCCTGCTTCTAAAAAATAAATCGATACATAAATAAACAAACACATAAGTAAATAAAAAGATATCTGCACTTTAGGAAAGTCCTTAAAATCAGGGAATGTATCTTATTTCTCTCTGACCCTCCTTAGCCTTTGGCAAAAAAGAAAGCACTAAGTCCTTGTTGAGAGACTGAATGAATAAAGAATGAACAGTGGAAGGAACCCCAAAGTTTCCTTCCAGGATTTAAGTAAAGGGATAGGGTCTTTGTAAGATACATATTCACACAAAACCACTAAGGGACTTACCTGCCCAGAGTTCCTGAATTTAGATGCCATGGCTCCCGCTACAGCCTGGTCCACACTGGCACTGTCAAATACAATGAATGGCGCGTGGCCGCCCAGCTCCATGGAGACCCTTTTCACAGAGTTGGCTGCATGGTGCAACAGTATCTGCAGGCAGAGGAGAAATGCTGTGAGCACTGAAATCAACTTCCAGGATGGCGTGCTTTCTTTAAAAGTGTACCAACAGTGAAAAAAAGTTGGGTGCATAAAGGAGAATTATTTGCTTGTATTTGAGAACCATTGGACAGGTAAATGAAAAATAATTATAGTCGAACCTTTGACAACATGGATTTGAATTGTATGAGTTCACTTATATGCCGATTTTTCCCAATAAATAGATTGGAAAATATTTTGGAGACTGGTGACAATTTGCAAAAACTGGCAGATAAATGGCATAGCCTAGAAAGACCAAAAAATTAAGAAAAAGATGAATGTATAAATATCTGTAGAAAATATCCTGTTTTATAACCTTACTACAAGATACACAAATCTATTATACAATGTATAATAGTATAATAAAATGTATCAAAACTTATAGATGCACAGTGACACCTGCGTTTGAGAGAAATGATAAGTGTAAGGATGCAGCATTGAGTCACAACTGTAAAATTCACTGGAGCACATTGCAATGCTATCACAGCACCTGCTGTCGCTATTTGGTGAGTTTGAGCGTTGAATATGTGCTTGAAAGGCTGTGTGATGCTAATCATCTCTGAGTGAGCCATTCATCTCTTAGGTAAATTGTCTATTGCAGTAAAAGTGATTCTAGAATATTTCTCAGTGTGTTAAGTGCAGGACTATAAATCCTGAATAAGAGCACGGGACCCATAGGAATTGCCATTGGAAATTGTCCTGGAAACAGAAAAGTCATGATGTTGCAAAAAGTTGAATTGTTTTATATGTTCTGTCAATAACACTGATGTGGGTACCAACAGACAATTCATCTAGTGAACAGAGGACATAAACTTTGGGTACTGATACATATAGAAGAGTGTCCTAAATGTACTTCCCTATTATTTTCTTCAAATGCCCTTCTCTCTCATTTACTTTCTTGTAACACAATAGTACAAAATCTATGTTCATTGCTATCAGTAAGGCTTCCGGTCAACAGCAAATTTTTATAGTTATGTTTTGTGGGAGTCAAAGTTCTATGTGGTTATTTGACTGTGAGGAGTGGGTGACCCTGACCCCCACTGTGTTCGAGGGTCAACTACTTTTAGAAGGGGGTAGTCAGAGACAGGGGAGAGGCTGAGACTTCTCAACGTAAACATGCCTATATGGTCTTGATTTCTGAACCAGACATATGTATTACCTATTCAAAAATTATGATAGGCTTAAAATCATAACATAAAGTAACAAAAATAACGCAGAACCCCACAACCCATCACTTACCAGGAATCCTCTGGAGTGATCCCAAACCCAAAGTCACTTCTGAAACAGCCCCCCAGCAATGCACACCCTGAGGTTGTGGGCTTTGCCATAGGGCTCTTGGCCAATACTCAGAATGACTAGAAAACTGCTTCTGCCAGGACATATCTGCGTGCCCATGTGAGTATTACAGCATTTAAAAAAAAAACAGTTGCAATGAATTTGTATTGAAATGTTACTACTTATCAAAGTACTCCAAGTTTTTTTCAGATTAAACATTTCTTAATTAGACTCAAGATAGTTTTTTCATATTAAGACAGGTTCTCTGCTAGGCCACTGATATCCCTGAATTTGCTGACTCTTGGGTCACTTGCCTCCACCTGGCCGTGGGCACAGGACCTGTATAGAACCTGTGTCTGGTAACTGTGTCTCCACTGTACTTGCTCTGTGTCCTCTGACCACATCTTCCTACCTACGCTTGAACCTGGCTCTGGCAGCCATGGTTTTGGGGTCCTGTTTGCTCTTCTGTCACCTTTTAGCCCCGGTGTCCACCTATCCACCTTCTCCCTTTCAAAGCCCTGCAGAGAGAATGTGACTGCCCCATTCATCCTTCTAGGTCAGGCCCCCAAGCTCAAATGACCACTCCTGGTTAAATTCTCAGTGGTGGAAGAGACAGGTGGTCTCTGCCCTAAGCAGACCCCAGGAGGGGTGGTCCCCCTGGAAGGGGTGAAGGTTCACGTGTGGGAATCAGTTAGACACAAAGCTCTCTGCCCTTGGATCAGGAGCCCAGCCAGGGCCTGGCTGTAAAGATGAGCTCAGAACAGACCCTGGAATAGTTATTTCTCTGTCAGTGGGTCCTATCACTCTTTGCTGTCACTTGAAGTGAGTTGTTGATCTGGATCAATAATTAAAGAGACAAAGCTGAAGTTGGCAAGAATGAGGTTGGTATTTTCCTGGGGATCTTCTGTCAGATGGTGACAGTTTGCTGAGCAACCTGAGGAAGAATAAACTGTCGCTCTTTGGCACCAGAGGGAGTTGCTCTGCTTTATGGGGAAGATCTTGCCCGTTTTCCTCTCTCTTTCTCATGCTAGTATGTGGAGTAATGTTTCAAGCCCTTCGAAGTAAGTTTGCATTTGAACTGCCAGGGATCATGGCGATCAAATTCCTATTTCTGGTATGAATGACAGGAACACAAGATGTCACTGACATGAGTTTATGACCAGAAAAAAGTGATGATGGCTGGGCATTATTAAACCTGCTTTATTCCTTCCTGCTGCTCATGGTGTCGAAAAATGACAACAGCTCCCAAAAAGTTTGAGGTTAGACTTTCATTTTTCTGACTTGCTTCTCTATGTGTCTAGCATAGTGTGTATATATATTTATATAAAATACATGTTGAAAGTATTTAATATATGTGAAAAAAAGTATACCATCTAGAGAGAAACACGATAAGTATTTTCATTCTACTGTGACATTTAAAAGGATGCATAAAATCCACTCACAGGCACACACATAAAGCTTTGGGGAAAGAACTTTTCAACATTTAAGGGGAAAAATCTTAAAAAACAAAAAATGGCCTTCCTGTTTCTTTAAGTACCTTTATACTAAATATAATACTACTATCAGTTGTGTGTTTCTGAAATCTTTAATTGTAGATTATGAAAGAAACAAGCATTTTAGAATTGAGGAAATACAATGGAGTATCTTTCAGTCACTTCACATACAACCGATAATGGGAACCTTAATAGGAAACTATATTCCAAAATATCTCCAGAGGACGATCAGATGCTACTTTATTCAACAGCGTTTGAATCCTGTGCTAGAAATCTTCCTAACGTGATCATGATGAAATAGTATTTTATGCTCCCTAAATAAAATAAAATAGAATACTAGCATGATATTTGTTCTCTTTGAGAATCAAGTCACATACCTTTCCGGTAGCTGTGGAGCCAGTAAAGGAAATTTTGGACACTAACGGGTCAGTGCAAAGCACTTCCCCTACTTCCTTGGCCTTCTTTTGAGAGCAGGGAACAACGTTGTACACCCCTGGGGGAATCCCAGCCTGGTTCGCAAGCTGTAAATAGAAACAGCAAATATGTGGCAACAAAGGACCAAATTAAAGAAACAAAAACATCAATAGATATAACCCAAAATATCATCGGAAAAAAATGAAGCTGACCTTGGGGATAGAATAAGAATATATTTTGGAGGTGCGCCCTGGCAGAGTAGTGGTTGGGTCTGCTGCCTCTGGTTGGATGCAGTCCACATACATCCAAAGGACCCGGGTTCGCATCCCAGGATCGGTGGGGACAACCAAGATAAACAACTGAATGAAAATGCTTCTCTCTCCTCTCTTTTCCTGCCTGTCTACTCACCATCATCCCTGCCTGCACCTTTCCTTTAAAAAAAAATTTTGGAACTGGAATATGATTCTTATCTCTAAAGTGATGTTAATAATAATATGTTGTTACATGTGATTAAAAGAAATTTTCTTTGAGGATGAGTTTCTGTAAATCCCAACAAACCTTGGATTTCTTTCCCAAGAAAAATTGGAGAATTCAAGGAAAAATTTATTTGATTCAGCTGTGCAATCCAGGAGAGAGCGGAGAGAAGCATTCACTGAGCATCTACTCTGTGCAAGGCAGCACCAAGACCTTTCCACAGGTGACAGTCTCGTGAAGAGTGAGGAAAGAAGGCTCATGCCAGGGTCATGCTCCAGGAAGTAACAGCCAGATGCTGAGCAGGGCACCCAGCTCTCTGCGTGGGGACTCTCCTCAGAGAGGTACATCCTGAATACTTTCATTTCTGAGCCCCATTACCAATGAATTTATTGCAAGAATCAGAGTGGGGATTCTGGGAAGATGATGGTGACAGCAGAGACTGTGAATCTCCCGAAATCCCCTCATGAAAATAGTAAGTGAGTAGCAAAGCCAAAATGTCAGCGACAAAATTTACAAAGAGACTAGAGGTGATATAAATGCTACCTCCAGTGTAAGGCATACTGATCATGTAACCATCACATTCTGGTTAATAATGAGCACGTTAAAGTTGGAGGCCTGTGTCTGAACAGCAGTGCACAATGTCATGATTAAGACTATTGCTTTGATGTCTAGCTACATTTATTAATTTTTTTAAAAAGAAAAGGTGCAGGCAGGAATGAGAATGAGCAGAGGCAGGCAGGAAGAGAGGAGGAAGAAGCATCTTTTATTTATTTTACTTAGTTTTTCATCTTGGTGGTTCCCCCCAACCCAGCCCCAGGACACAAACCCAGGTCCTCGGGGTGTAAATGGACTGCGCTCGGCCAGAGGCAGCAGACCTAACTACTACTCCACCAGGGTGTACCAATCTATCTACATTTAAACTGAGACTAGCAGTAGCTGAGTAGCTAAAAATTTGTTTTATGTGGTTTTTCTGTAGATTTGACAGTTTAAAAAAATACAGGATGCAAGTATTTTATGACTATTTTGAAGATGAAGACACAAAGCTAGGTATCTTGCTAACTTCAATTTCCAGGCCAGCACTAAGGGCCTGTTATTTTTTTATAGAGGGTTTAAAAATTTTTTTAAGAGGAAGGAAGCAGGTAGGATGAAGGCAGGCAGGCGGCAGGCAGGAAAAAAGAGAGAGGAAGCAGCGTTTTTATTTAGTTGTTCGTTTTGCCTCCCCCAGTCTGAGGCTGTAAATTTGGGTCCCTGCACTGAATGTGACTATACTCCAAGAAAGGACCTACCCCCTGAGCCACCAGGGGGATCTAAAGTGTTTAAAAAGTGGTCCCGTGCTTTCTAATCAATATTCACTGCTCAACGACACAGGGGAGTATTAAGAAATGCATCCTTATGTGATTGTGTTGTATGCGAGTCAGAGCGGAATGACACAGACTATCATATCTGTGGTCAACATGCCTGGCGTCAAGTGTCATGGGAAGAAAACTACAGCAGAGAGGAGGTGGGTGATGAGCACAGACGCTCAAGACAGATTTTCAAACAGGATCGCACGGCGCGGCCTTGTTAGGCGGCATTTTAGGTGTCATTTGAGTAAAGATACGGACAAAGCAAATTATGTACCCAGGGAAACTCTAATAGCCCTTGAGAAGGGGCTTCAAGTGACAGAAACGATGGGGGCGGGGAGGGGCCTGGGTTGGGGAGGTGGCATCTTGCATAGCCTTAAAGGTTGTAGTGTGGATTTTACTCTGAGTGGCACAGGCCGATACACAGGATCTGACTGAACGCAGCTGGAACACAGCCCAGAGCGGTGCAAATCAGAGGTTTCCTAAATGTGCGAAATGCCACATTTGAGTCACATCTCTACGACTGTTACTTAATGACAATGATGGAACGATATTAGTTTTAGAGCAACCTCAAAATACATTGCCTACAGATGTCAGAAAATCCCACAACCACTGTTTTTTTTCTAAAAAGGAGGAAGCCTCCTTAAAATGACAGCCACGGGGTGCCCTGCAGATCGAGCAGGTAAGTCTGCCAGGTAAGCTGCTCAGTCCACACGCATCGCAAGGATCGTGGGACAGCTAAATAAATGCTGTGGCTTCCTCTCTCTTCCCACCTGCCTGCCTGTTCACCTTCATTCCTCGGCACCTGCGCCAGCACGGAGGGAGGCTCACCTCGGCCAGGGCCAGGGCGGAGAAGGGCGTGTCCTCGGCAGGTTTCACCACCACAGTGCAGCCTGCGGCCAGGGCGGCCCCCACCTTCCGGGTGATCATGGCGCTAGGGAAGTTCCACTGGGGTCGGAGAGAACAGGACAGGGTGAGGCTACAGGCAGGCAGCTCAGACCGTCAACACATCCCACCGCACAACTGATTTCCCTGGCACTGCACAGGTGGGCGCTGGCATCTGATACCTGCCACCTTGAGGGACCTGGGGACAAGGGCTCATAAGGACAGGAAACATTTTGGGAATTTAAAACAGTACCACATTTTCACACAGGGTGGGCAAATGCTGTCAGGGGTCAGATAGTAAACGAAGGCCAGGTAGTGAATATTTTTAATTTCGTGGGATGGACAGTTTCTGCAGCAACGATTCAACTTCAAGGTTGTGACTCAATATACTACAGGAGTGGCTGTCCTGACACCGTTTTATGTACAAGCACAGACAGCAGGATTTGACTTGGGGGACTGTAGCTCACTTATCGCTGGGAGAAAACAATAGCAAAGGGGATTTCAGAAACAGCAGAGAATTTATTACTTTCCTCTCTATATTTATAGACAGAGATCTGTGAACATCTCTATATTGTAGAGATCTATATTTATAGGACAATAGAGTATTCACAGTACTTACTTATTTTAACCACTTTTTGGATAGTGTTATTCTGTGGTAGGCACTGTTCTAAACATTTAAAAATAAATCCTTATTACAATACAATGAGATGGGTATTATCCTCATCTGCAGGTTTGAGGAAACAGAGCAGCTAAGACTCTTGTCCAAGGTCACACAGCTAGTCAGCAGTGAGATTGGAGTCCTGAGTCACCAGCAGTGAGGGGACAGACTCTCTTCACCTATGCTGAGCAGGGAAGGAACAGCTGGTAGACAATATAGAGAAGTTACTATGGGACCTAGCGGAAGGCAGGTTCAAGAAAGGCTGTCACCAAGAGAAAGCTGGGCATTCCATAAGAATCCTGCAGACCCCTCCAAAAAGACACGATATCTTATTTCTTAGTCTTTTTACCACCAGAACCTGGCCCGGGGCCTGCTGGGAGGTACACAAATGCATTGCTGTTTATAACTGGAAATTAAGCATATCATTTTTTTCAAAAGGATGGTGTATTAAAAAAGTGTCATCTCTTAAGCCTTTTGAAAACATAGCAAAATCTGTACAAAGACACAAAGCAAACAGATGAAACCAAAGTGAACCTTTGGATACTGACAACAGAACTGAGGAGAAGGGGTGGAGGATGCTCAGAAATGTGGTGGTAGGTGTGGTGTGTTATACATCCGATGACGAGTAAACCTGCACATCTAAACTTGTTCTGTAAATCAGTTATCCCAATTAAAATAAAAGACCATATATTCCAGAAGATCTTTTCTGAAAGTGCTAAGCAAAGCTAAGAAGACCTTAATGCCAACTCTGGAAAGCTTCCAAGGTCCCCCCACGTGGGTCCTCCCACTTCTGCAGGCATTAGAAAACCTGTATTCACCCTCAGCACCACACCTCACGTAATCACAGAGGGCCAGGAAACATCTCTGCATACAGCTAAGGAACTGGGGAACCCAGCATGAGCAGAGCAAGGAGCACACCTCTGCACCGGGAAGAACGAATTGCTCAATCTCCTATCGTGGGATCTTGCGGATGTTGCCACCACATACCGGGGTGATGATGGTGGCCACACCCAGCGGCTGCTTGAGGACCAGAGCCCGCCTTTCTTTTGCTGGGGTGTAGATAATGTCTCCATAAATGCGGCGGGCTTCCTCTGAAAACCACTCTAGGAAAAGGGCAGAATAGATGATTTCTCCCTGGGCCTCCTTCAGTGGCTTCCCCTAAGTTAAATCAGAAAGATACGTCCATTACTTTCTAATAACAAAAGTGTGACTGTGATTCTCAGTTCTTGAAGGTTGCAAGCTGAGCAGAAAAGTGTCCCATTGTAAATTTGCAGGGTTGCTGAGAAATGTCTAACTTGAGTGTGGGTCTTAGAAGGCAGAATGACAAATGGTGATGGAAGTGATGAACATTCTATATATTACAATCCTCATGAGCGTTTTCATTGTGATTACAAATCAGAAGTCATCTAGAACTGCAGCTTCTAATTTCTTTTCTATCTTCTATATGCTGTGAGCACAGTGTAATTTATTACAGCACTGGAGAAACTACTGGTATATCTTTATAGTGCTAAAAATCATAACAAATCAACCAAAAGCGTCACATAAGGGGTAGGCCCTGGTGGCTTGGGTGTTAAGTCTGTACCCAGGTCACAGTCCACATACAGCCAAATGACCCAGGTTTGAGGTCCGGGGCTGGGGTACAACCAAAATGAACGATTAAATAAATAAACACATCTTTCTCCTCTCTCTTCCTTCTTGCCTGCTGCCTGCCTACTTTCATTGCCGTCTGCCTCCATCCTCTTAAAAAATAAGTCACATAGAAAAAAATCTTGAAATTATAAAAAAAAGTGGAATTCACAGTTTCATTTAAAACTGATTTCTTGCCTACCAGTAAGGAATGAATCAGAACATAATTTGTTTTAGCAAATATGGCTGCCCGAAAAAGTTGTGCCTGATATAGAATCATTTGACAAGGAACTGACATTTTGAAGTTACAGATTTTCCCAAGTTTTAGTCTTAGAATTCCTGGACAATTTTTCACAGTAGCAAGTTAGGATGCTGAACTTACACTTTCAGCTGTAATTATCTTGGCAAGGTCATCCTTATTTTGTATCATTAAATCATACCATTTCCGAAGCAATGAGCTCCTCTCCTGAAAAAGAAAAAGTAGTGTGAAATCCTATATCTAAGAAAGACTTTAAATAATCTTCAGTTTCCTGAATAGTAGGTATGTGGTCTCGTTCTCAGGGAAACATACACAGATAATGTCTCCATAAATGTGTGGGCTTTCTTGATAAACAATAACAAAATAATTTCAAGTTGCATGTAAGGGGCTACACCGAGTTATAAGCTGTAACAGAGAAAAAAAGTTTTGTGGAACAACTGCCATTGTTTATGATAAACATGTCACTTTAATTACATTACACAAAGGTACAGGTTCCTACTTTTTCCAAAAGTTATTTTTAATTGTGGTAAAGCAAACATAAAATTTACCATCACCATTTTTAAGTGAGCAATTCAGTGCCATTAAGTACACTCACTGCTGTGCAGCCATTACCTCCATCCTTTCCAGAACCCTCTCCATCTCGTAAAACTGAAACTCTACCAGTGAACACTCACACCTGTTTTCCAGCCTTTCACACTCACCGCTCTGCTCTCTGTCTCTATGACTTTGACTACTCTAGGTACCTGATCGGTCCTTTTGTGCCTGGCTTATTTAATTCAATATAAACTCTTGAGTGCAGCTCCTTCCTGAAACAACCCACTGGCAAGTTGGATTTGTCCCACAGACTGGAGTAGACGTTGGACATGATGTAGAAGAAAGCATTTTACACACTTAAGAAGGCCTACAATTGACACTTAATACCACCAAACTGAACACTTACAAATGGCTAGAGTGGGAAATGTTAGGATATGTTTATTTCATCACAATCTAAAACATTTTTTTGGTGTGCCCTGGTGGCTCAGGTGCTAAGTCAGCAGCAGCTGGAGTGCAGACCATGTAAAGGAACTGGTTCCCAGCCTGGGACCAGGGGAGGTGCGGGGGACAACCAAAACCAAACCAACAAACAACTTCTTCCTCCTCCTCTTCCTTCCTTCCTTAAAAATTCTCTTTCCTTTCCTTCCCTCCCCCTCTAAAAAATAAAAAAATTATTTTCAACAAATGAAAAATGGCCAGAAGGATAGAGTGGATGATTAAGACTAGAATGGAAGAAATGTTTTTTTTTTTTTTAAAAAAAACCCCAAAACACTAAAACAAGCAAGAGAGGAACTCATTTATATAAAACCATTAATAGAACAATGATTGAAAACAAGGGCCCACAGAAGCCAGGCCACCAAGGCCACACAACGGGAAGGATGTGTAAGGGGCCCCAGCTGCCTGCGTAGGAACAGGTGTTGCTGGAGGCTTATGCTTCCCTGACTGAAGGGTGCCACCAAAATGAGCAAACCTGGTTCATCATTCTGACGTTCTAATCCTTCACAGGGATCCAGATTTTAATTATTTTCTTGTCCCACTCATGAGCGGAGCGCCTGAGCATGTGTAAACACCTCTGACCATCTCTCTCACTGTTCTTTATTTTCTCTGTATTGGATAGGCTAACGAGCGCATGATCCAACCTCTCAGGGTTTTGTTAAGATTAAGGCCTCTAAGTCTCCATCCCCCAGAAAAGGGGCATCAACACCTCTGAAAACAATGTTTTAAGAGTTATTTCCTTCTGGTTACCCTGGTACCAGTTCAGAATCTGATGACTAAAGGCTAAGGTGCTGTGGGTTACTCTGGGTGAGAGATGGAAGACTAAAATCTAGAGAAATAGCAGAGTAAATAGCATGCTAGGAATAATCACCATACTTTATCTGAGACAGAAAGAAAAACAGTATGAGAACTCTGGGAATAAAACGTAGATTCTCCTTGCAGGCAGAAAGCAACGTCCCAGCTGGCCACAGAGACCAGCAGAGGTAGGAAATCACCCTCATACACAAAGGCAGCGTTCTGGTTTGAATTACGCCTGCCCCACAAAATATGATGATGCCCTAAACTGCCATTACCTCAGGATGTGCCCTTGTTTGGAGATGGAGGTTTTTATAGAGGTAATCAAGTTAAAATGAGCCCTACTCCAACAGGACTGGTGTCCTTCCAGAAATGGGAAAATTTAGACACAGAGACAGATACATGAACAAAAGGAAGAGGATGAGAAGAGACAGAGATGACGGCCACCTCCAAACCAGGAGCGTCTGCAACAGACCCTGCCCTCAGAGGAACCAGGCCTGTCCACAACTAGATTTCTAGCCTCCCAAATTCAAACATCACGTTTCTATTGTTGCAACCACTAAATGTGTGGAAATGAATGAGGCCTACTTAACATCTTCACTTGGCAGTAAATTTCTATTACTTAGGCTACCCAGGCTGAGATCCTTTCCTATAGCAGCGCCAGGCAACGAATGTCCCTGAACACACTATTTATGCTGCATCTTGCTCTTCCTTCTGGTTCCTAGGCTGCCCTACCTTTCTCCCTCATTTCATCATGACATAATAATTTGCCTAAATGCTACATCTCACTTATAATTTAGATCTCTCCTCCTACCCCTCAACCCCATGGGAGCTCCACGAGGGCAGGAATCTTTCTTTCATTGACAGATGAAGCCTAAGCAGTCCATCAGTGCATAGCATACAGCCTGAGCTCAGTAAAAAGCTGATGGATGAGTGGACGTCAAGACTCTGGGGAACATGGACCTCACTGCTGGAGTGTATCTTCAGGGGAAGAATGCATGAGTCCTATAAAAAATGTAGGTGGGCATGGGAGGGGCGCCTTATGGCTCAGGTGGGTAAAGCTCAGACTACCAAAGACATGGACACATGTTCAAGCCCTGTGGTCAGGGAGATAAGAAAACTGGCCATTTCTTTAGAAAGGCAGGCAGAAGTTAATCTCTTAAATAGTTTTCTTGCCCTATTTGTCCATGAAAAATCCCCACCCTCTACCCGCAAAGTTCTCTGTCAGTTAATAGCACTATCTCTCTGTTCAGGTGGAAAACCTGGGGGATGGTCCTGGGCTTCTTCCCACCCCGTACAGTTCTTCCCCATTCTCAGTTCTCTCTTCCCCAGTTCAAGACCAGGACAGGGACCGTGTCGCCTAAAGCCGGGCACACTGCTCGGCACAAAGCCAGTACTCCAAACTTAGGTGCTGATCCTGTATTTTCTTGCTTCTCCGACGTTCCGTCTGTTGAGCACCCTGGGGACTTGGGGAGAAGGCGACGCGGCCGTTTCAGTCTGGGTGCACACTCACCTTGGCCGAGACCTCTCTCCAGCTGCAGAACGCCTCGTAGGCGGCGCGCACGGCGCCGCGGGCCTCGGCGGCCCCGCAGTCAGCCACCCGGCCCAGCTCGGCGCCGCTGGCGGGGTCCTGCACAGGGAAGGCGGCGGCGGCGGGGAGCCAGCGGCCGCCCACGAAGGCATCGGTGCGCAGCAGCGCCGCGGAGAGGCCCGCCGGGGCCCCAGCGCAGCCTCGGCGCGGCGCCGCGCGGGGTGCTGGCGCGGCTCGGAGCGGTAGACCGCGGCCAGCAGGCGCCGGCGGGAGGCGCGGGGCCCGGCCGCTCCGCAGGCGAAAGCAGGCCGCCATGGCCCGGAGGTGGCGGCACCCGGAGCAGGCAAGCGGCGCGTGCTCGGAGCGCAGGGGTCAGGGCCGCGGGAGGAGCCAGGCGGCGGGGACGCGGGCTGAAGGTTGCAGAGTCACAGCGCAGCGCCCCCTCGCGTCACCGCTGCGCGGAGCCGGACCTTGAGCGCCTTGGGGCCCCGCTTTCCGCGCGAGCTAGGAAGATTGGGGCTGGGCATGGAAGGCTCGTGGGGGAGCAGACAGCTGTCACCTCACCCTCGGCCCGGTGCTTTTTTATGGTCTGTAACTATTCCTTAGGTCCCCAACAGCCGCAGGGGAAGCGCTCCCTTCCTCCACCATCCACATCCCCCCAACCCCCGCGCCTCCAAACCACCATTCCCCGCCAGAGGAATTTGTGCTGGGTTCAAGGATGCGCAGGTACCTGCCCCAAATGCTTCTGTTTTTAAAAGGAAAGGTGCAGGCAGGAATGAAGGAGAGGAG
Source organism: Solenodon paradoxus (assembly GCA_004363575.1). NCBI lineage: Eukaryota > Metazoa > Chordata > Mammalia > Eulipotyphla > Solenodontidae > Solenodon > Solenodon paradoxus. The sequence continues at coordinate 426,347 of RJWH01000149.1, forward strand.
GCAGCAGAGAGAGGCGATAGAAGCCTTTTCATTTATTTTATTTAGTCCTTCCTCTTGGTGTAGTTTCCCACCCCCAACCCCAGCCCTGACTGGGGTCCTTGGAACGCACGTGGGTTGTGCAGCAGTCCAGTCTCCAATGCCGGCCTTCTCTCCATTAATGGGGAGCAGTGCTGCCCCTGCTCTAGAGCAGCACCTTTGGGGATAGCAAACTCGGATCTTGTAGACAAGCTATACAGGACCTTCAACAAATTGCTTAATGTCAGTCCTAGTCTGCAAAAAGGAGCAATGCTTGCTCTATAGGCTTGTTGTGAGGAGACTTACAAATCTTAGTGCAGTCGCTCCATCAAATGCGGCACAACACGGACCGAACATATTTTGGTCACCTTTAAACAGCATTCTTCATCTAGTCACAATGAGACTGGGGACTAAAACTTAAGAGGCAGAAAGGAACTTTTGACTTTAAACGATGATAGAAATAACAGCAAACTGGGTTCAAATGAAGCTCAACCCTCTATTAATTTAGGGATCACTTGTCTCAACAGTTTTCCTCATCTTCATTCCTACTGAGTTGAGAGTCTTTTATTTGGTTTTCAAAAGCCTGTGTGCTCTTAGCTTTTTTCTAGGACATTGGATTCTTATTTGCAAAATGCCGAGCCAGTAAATTTTAACTTTATTTTTTGCTGCGTCAGAGCCACTCATAGTCTTGAGTTCACATCTCACAGAAGTGGGAAGAGGAAGTTTAATCTTTTGTGTGAGTGGATTGTTTCCTTTTATAATTTTTTTTATTGAAGGAATATTGTATCATAGTAATATATCAATTTAAGGTGTATATCACTGAAAATCAACATCTGTATATAATACATTAAGTTCACCACCAGCAGTCTAATTCTATCTTTCACATATAACTGACCCCTTTTACCTGATTGTCCCCCACCCTTCCTCCCTTCTGGTAACCCCTAATTTGATTCCATAGACAAAACATCCATTTTCATTTAGGTTGGTTCATTTGTTTGTTGCTTTTTCTATATTTCACCTGTGAATGAAATTATATGGTGCTCTTCTGACTTATTTCACTAAGCACATTTCCCCCTAGATGGATCCATGTCATGAATAATGGCAGGATTTCATTTTTTGAAATAACTGAGTAATATTCCATTGTGGATCTGTATCACATTATCTTTATTCATTCATCTGTTATTGGGCATTTAGATTGTTTCCAGTTATTGGCCATTATAAATAATGCTACAATGAATATAGGGGTGCATATATCTCTGGGCATTAGAAGTGGGACAATGGGATCATATGGTATTTCTATATTTAATTTTTTGAGGTATCTCCACATTGCTTTCTATATTGGTTTACTGATTTACATTTCCACCAATCGTGTATAAGGGTTACTTTTTCTCTGCATCCTTGCCAATACTTCTTATTTCCAATCTTTTGGATAATAGCCATTCTCATAGGTGTGAGGTGATATTTCATTGTTGTTTTGACTTGCATTTTCCTAGTAAAAGATTTGGAACATCTTTTTATGTGCCTGTTGGTGTTCTGTATGTCTTTTCTGGAGACAAGTCTATTCAGATCTGCCCATGTTAAATCTAGATTGCTAGGGGTTTTGTTGTGTTTTATGAGTGCCTTATATATTTCGTATATTAACCCCTTGTCTCATGTTTGATGGTTTCATTCCGTAGGATATTTTCCCATTTTGATTATTTTATTTCACCATGCAGAAGCTTTATAGTTTGATGTAGAAAAATTCGTTTATGTTGTCTTGTTTTCCTTGACATTGGAGTTGAGTTCCTAATATCTTAAGTCAATGTCAAAGTCTATATATTTTATGGTTTCGGTGTCACATCTAAGTCTTTAATCCATTTTGAATTAACTTTGGGTAATGGTAGTAGCTAGTGATCTAGTTTCATCATTTGGCTACTCAGGCTGCCCAGTTTTCCTAGTACCATTTATTGAAGAGACTTGCCCCATTTTTCCATGCCCCATTGTATGCTCTTGACTCTTTTGTCTTAAATTAGTCGTCTAGGTTCATGACCCAGGGCTCAGAGTAGCAAAAAAAAGTGAGTTGTCCGTATATGTGTGGTTTTATTTCTGGACTCTCAATTCTGTTTTATTGATCTGTGTATCTGTTTTTATTCCAAACCATGTTGACTTGATTATTATTACTTCATCATATATTGTGAATTCAGGGAGTGTGATGCCTCCCTCTGTTTTTAATTTCTCATGAGTGTTTTGCTATTCGGGACCTTTCCTAGTTACAAATAAATTTCAAGATTTTTTTATTCTATTTCTGTGAAGAATGTCTTTGGGATTTTGATGGGGATTACTTTAAACTTGTATATTGTTTTAGGTAATATGATCATTTTGAAAATGTTAATTGTTTCAATCCACGAGCTTGGAATACTCTTCCATTTCTTTGTGTTTTCTAGTTTTGTTGTTGTTGTTTTTTTAAGTGTCTTACAGTCTTCAGAATACAGGTCTTTCACTTCTTTGGTTAAACTTATTCCAGAATATTTCACTGTTTTTTATGCAATAGTTTTCTCCTATTAGTTTGTCATTTGCATATAGAAATGCAGTAGACTTTTGTATATTTGATAGCCTGCTACTTTACTGTATTCATTTATTATTTCTAGCAGCTACTTACGAGAGTCCTTGGGATTCTCCAAATATTATTGTGTTATCTTCAAATAGTCATAGCTTCACTTCTTCCTTTCCAATTGGGTTCCCTTTATGTCATTTTCCAATGCTCTCTTGAATAATGGTGGTGAGTATGAACATCCTTGCCTTGCTCAGTGTCACTACTCATCAAATATATGCTAATACACCACATTTCCAGTAGTTGCCCACCACTGTTTTTCATTTTGTCTGTTTATTTCCTTGTTTAAATTTTTTGGTGAACTTTTTTTTGGTTTTGATTTAGATAGAAGAGTATCTTTCAACATTTCTTATAAAGGAGATTAGCTTTTGCTTGTCAGGGAAAAACCTCATTTCTCCCTGTGTCCAAAGGGGAGTTTTGCAGAATATAGTCTTCTTGGCTGGCAGTTTTAATCTGGGAGTGTTTCGACTATGTCGCTCCATTGCCCTGGCCTATAGAGCGTCTGCTGGCAAGTCTAATGGAAGGGACTGGGGAACTGGTATGTTTCCAATCACTTCAGAGGGCTCTGCTGATGCTGACTTGCACTGACTTGGGGAAATCAGTTTTGTTGAGAAAACAGGCCCAGAAAAGTAAAATCAGCTGTGGCTGCCTCTCTTGATCCACATGAGTCTATGTATCGTTTTAAGGTTCTGTTTCACTTTGCACTTACTCCCTTTTCCAGAGGGCACAGCAGTCTCCACAGCCAGCGCTCACATACTTTTAAGGGCATGTTTAATGTCTTCTGAAATCACGTGGGAAAAAATGAACTTTTAGGCTATATATGAATTATACCAATGCCAGTTAAAATGTGGTATGTATTTATTTATTTACTTTCATGCAGGAGCAGGTCTACAAAGGCAAAAGTGCCTAAAATCTAGGAAATTCACAATGTCACCTCTCTCCTACTTACTCTCCCAGCCCCCGTTTTGTGCCCTTTGCAAGTCCCCATTCAGAGTAGCAGAAACCCGCTCCTGGTTACTGTCTTACTTTTCAGTTACCCCGATGTCTCCCAGAGCCTGACTGGGTACTAGGGCCTATAAGACAAGAACACTAGATGTCAGGGACATTGTCCTCCTTTCTTTTGCCCTGCTCTTGTCCTGGGTGCTTCCACCTCCTAATCCTCACCTTTCTCCATTTTCTCCCCCTTTTGACATTAAGACATTGGATGACAGCAATGTATTAAGCTTGCGTTGAATTGAAACTGTTTTACCTCTATCTCATTAATTGCACAAGGAGGCCAACATTTACTTCAAAAACTCTCACCCAGTTTTTCTTTATGCACATATCAAAGTTGCTACAAAAGATGCATCTAAAAATACCTGAGTGTAAAATACGTTTAAAAAATTATTTTTAAATTTAATCAGGAAAATCATTAGAAAAATCTAAAGGGGAATCTTTTGGAAAGGAAAATTTTCCTTTAAGAATAGTCAATATGCATTGAACACAGGCTCTATTGTGAACACATTATATGTATTTACTCGTCTGATCTGTAAGGTAAGCAGGATTGTTCCTATTTTTATGGATAATTTTATAGGCAAGGAAACTGAAGTAAAAGACACCTTAGTAATTTGTCCAATGTCCCCCAGATAGAAGGTAGCAAAACAGGAATCCAGATGCAACCTGAGACCCCTGCTTCCCCAACTTCTTAATGTAGCTGCGCGATTCTCCATGTGTCTATTTCCAGAAGAGCTCTAAATGGTGGATTCCTGCAGATCCATTTATTTAAAACAAAACAAAACACAACTGCTTGCTTTAGGAAAAGAGTGGTGGGCTGGAAAGAAAAATAATTCCAGGCACTATTTGTCAGTTTCTTAATATTGCCAGCTGCATTTTAACTTTCCTTTCAAAGCCGTGTCTCTGAGGTGTTTGTACTTACAGAAGAAACATAAACTTCATGAAAATGCAAGCAATGCTGTTGCCTAAAAGCCATACTCATAACCATCGCACTCTACTGCCTAAGCAAATAATTCCCTCCTGTTCTATTTTATTACATTCATAAGGTTAAGTCATTCTGAACCTTAAACACACACACAAACTATGTAACGAGACTTTTGAGATTAGTAGTATTTAGCTACTAAATCTATTGTCTTCGTGGTACTTTTTGGGTTTATGTTGTTAAATCACATTAGATCTGTTTCCAGCCATAGTTCCCCCTGTTAATCATTTACAGCCTTTTGCCATTGATTGACTCCTGGACAGCCTGGGTTTTTCCGGGCCCAGGTTGTAATGGCCACTACCTCACCTGCGGGGCTGGAAGGCCCAGGGTGAGAGGGAAGAAAACTGAGAGGCAAGAGGAGTGTGAAAAGCTCTCCATAACTGTGTGGCTATGGGGCCTGGAGGACATGGGGGCGGACATGATGAGGGGGGGCTGGTGACTCAGCTTTGGCTGATGGTCACAGAACATGGGGGATGTCAGCTCTTCAGACCATTCTTCTGTTTGCTTTTCAGAGAGCTAGGAATTTAGATTTCGATGTCAGTTTTCCTATTTAAACAGAGTTGGCCCATTGTGCCCTAGTGGTTCAGGGGCTAAACTGGCGGTTGGGTTCGAGATTAATCAAAACAAATTAATAAAAGTACTTCCTTCTCTTCCTCCTCCCTTCCTCCCTTAAAGAATACTGACTCCCCTCCTGTCCTTCATTAAAAAAAAAAAAAGTTGGTTTAAGTGTTTGAAACACCCTGTTAGCCTACAAAGCATTGTCAGCTTTGGGCCTCCAGAAGCTCAGGACAGCTTGTTGCCCTCAGGGCGAGGGCCAGCTGTGGGATTGTTTCCTTAGGTCTTCGCCAGATGGCAGAGCTAAGGTTACAAAGGAAACTTGGCAGACCCCTAAGGGTCTCAAATGATGCCATTCATCTCTTCCTTTTGGCTCACCTGAGAATGAATACCACTTCCTCCCACTCTTTCAGGATCTCCTTTCTTGCTTTTCGTGTCTAACAGGCCCAATTCCATCTGTGAAATCCCTATCATTCCATGGAGCATTTAACCTACTTTTCCCCAGGGATTAAGCGCAAGTGATCAGATGCTTCACGACAGGCATATTCTGAGCTAGTGTTTTCTGAGTGCTGCTTCCTTGGTCCTCATGCCTCCACCCGCCCCCTCCAGTTGAATCAGCATCTTTACTGTGGCTGCAGGAATCTTTGCAGCAGGCGCCAAATGAGCCCTGTGAGCACAGAGGCAGAGACACCAGGAGTGGTTGCTCTTGCGTAATCACATACAAGTGTCAGTATCTGTTGCCACATACTGAAAGAGAAGCCAGTTCCAGCTGATCATCATAAAAGCTTTCCCAGCACTTGTGTCTTCAGAGGCCTGGAAGCAGCACAACCTGATCGATGTGTGGCAAGGATGCATGAGAGATTAGCCCAGGTAAAGTGAGGTGTTCTCACAGGCCGACTACCAATACAGATGGGTGAGTTTCCTGTATTTTTAAAAAAGCAAAGACTCTTTGGAAACAATTCTGCCTGTATCTCCCTACAAACCTCATGTTAAAAAGAAATCCAGAGGGAATGTCTCTCAGGAGTCAGCAACACTTCCACTGGAGGAGGCGTTTTTGATTTGTTGCTTCTTTTTTTTTCTCTGCCAGGTGCACCGTTTGTTTGCTGTTCTGGTGAAGTCACACAGTAGTTAAACAGTTGGATTTACTGGAAAACGATATTATTTTGAAATGAGGCTGGGTTCCCCGTGTCAGTGACCTGCTGAGAGGCAAGGAGCAGGCCTGCGCCTGGCTTCGTCTGAGTGCTGCGGCCCTGGGTGACGACAGCATGTCTGCTCGCGGGTTCTGGCCTGGCCTGCTGGTGGTGCTGGGTCATCTGTGCCCCAGAGGTTCATCGTGTGGCATTTCCACACACATAGAAATAGGTAAGTGCCCGTGCCTTTGCTAAGTACGAAGGGCAGTGCAGAAAGACAGAAGATCTTGTCAGTCTATTCCATGTAGTGGTCACACATTCAAGGACAAAGCCAGGGCTGGAATGGTCAGGGGTCAGGGATGGGGTTGGCAGGAAGGCTCAGTGGAGGGGCCTGAAGGGAACTGTGGCTCTTTGATCATAGGTGTTTCTCTGAGTGGGGTAACCGTGAGAAAGGTTGCCAGGAAGCAAAAATAACCGATCACATGGGAGAGGGAAAGATGGGAGGGAGATGGGAGGAGTGAGGACTCTATTTTGTTGTTTTACATTTCCAAGTATATGGAAAGGCCCTGTGTGTTTCATGCCTTTGAGGAAACTGATCTAGAGAGGTCCACAGCTAACTTGTGGGTAAACTGATCTAGACTGACATGTCCTGACAGCTATTCTAATGTTCTTTCCCAAAACATTTATTACTGCAAGGGCATCAGGAAACTATGAAAAAGACAAGGGGACCTGGGTTCTAATCCCAGCTCTATAGCTGGTAATAGGATGGGTTTCCTGAGTCAAGTAGCTTTAACTATGGGTTTAGGGAGAGCCAGGAAGCAGAGAGGTCACTGATATTAGATGTGCCCAGGATGGAGTCAGGAGTTGGGGGAAAAGGGGACAACAATCTCAGGGGCAAAGGCAGAATTATCTGGAAACAGGTGAATGGCCTAAGATGATGTGTTCTGACATGTCCAGTGTTCTTTCCAAAAACATTTGTTACTGAAAGGGAGTCAGGAAACTAAGGAAAAGACCTTTGGAAAAAAAACTTAGGAAAAGACCTAATCCCAGGTCTACTGTAAAATAGATATCTGTGATTCCCAGTCATTCACCTTGTAAAATGAGGGAGTTGAACTTCTTAATGAATTTGAAAGTATCTTCGAAGACACTTTGAAAGTATCTTCGAAGATACGTTGAAATTAAAGTCACTGTAATGATAGAAGACAACTGAGGAAGAAAATATATAAATGGAAATAGTCACATTTTGAATTCTTAAGAGTTTAAACAGTTATAAGTTGGATGAAATCTAAAATTTCAATATAATAAAAAATTGCTTTTTTCAGTAGGTGCCAAAGATCCTCAGAGACTAACATATACTAATTATACATTAAGTTTATTAACATATTAGTATAGTATTTTAGTAATATATTTGATACATGCATGTTTATCTGAATGCAGCACTAGGAGTTGAAGGCAACCCCTAATCCGAACAGATTTTGAGGATTTTTATGTAAAAGAAAGCAAATTAATGTATTAATTTAATTTAATTAATGGCTTAGATACTTTTATAAATATCTTGGTTCACATTTCCATTTCTTTAAGTTAGTTCATTAGAATGGGCCTCATTCATTTGGGATCTGTGGATCTCTGGAATCCTATTTACAGGTAATTTGTGTGGCCTGTGACCTTGTCTCTTGTAATATCAATGCTTATAATATAGTAGTGGCTATATTTTGTTGCATGAATTAAATTGGATGTGACTCACAATAGAAATGAAGTATTGCCTTTTGATGTCACAAGGAATGTTCCTATACTATTGTTTCTACTAAGATTGATCATGTGGGGGTTTCTATTTGTGCACTGGATGTGTGGGTGGTGCAGGTGACCTTCTGAGAGTTTTTGTTTTTCTAAAGTGGTCCAGTGATGAAAAACATTGGCAGATAATTGATGCAATCCATGCTTTATATCCATGTCATACTTCCTACTTAGTTTTATCTTCTTCAGTGGGTTGTTGGGCAAATCCAATGATAACAGCCTCCTGTTTATTGAGTTCCTACTATGTGTTAACCATTGTCACTTAGCATTATTTTCTGATTCAACAAACTTGTAAAGTTGGGTATTTATTTACTTTGCATCAGAAGGAACTGAGGCCTTGAGAGATTAAATCCTTACCCAAGGTCAGAGAACTAGTTAAGCAGAGACTTTAAATCACCATGTAAATGTTATTTGTATTACAACAGTATAGATATTGTATGAATCCAATTATGTTTAATGAAAATTATCAGTGAGTACACACTTAATTTTCATTTCCTACTTCCTTGATAGTGACAAACACAAACTGACCTATTTTGCTTTTGAAATAATATCTAGTAAGTTCTGATTTGGTGATCATTGAGCTTAATTGTCTTGTGTATTTTTTCCTCTCAGGACACAGAGCTCTGGAGTTTCTCCAGCTTCAAGATGGGAATGTTAACTATAAGAAGGTATACAGTTTGATTTTTTTTCTTTTGTTCCTTGTGTTTTAATGTTCTTCTTTACATATCAGACAAAGGTCCTAATAGATTATCTAAACAGTAATTTTGAGTCATTTTTATGTCATTATGAAATATTAATATTGGGGGTTAAAAGATTTATGTCCCCTACAGTGCTATGGAATCCATCTCTCTCTCTCTCTCTGTATATATATATATATATATATATGTATATATATGAATATCATTTTTATATCTAATTTAAATAGAAATGAAATATTTTAATGATATGAAGCATAATTTGAAAAATATTAGAGAAACAAATTTTTAGATGGGATGTCATTTTTATTCTTCGATCACTGCTGAGATAACTAATTGCCCCTTGTCTCTGTGTTGCATACAAATTGCATCACCACAAGGAGAAGGCAGTATTCATTCAGAAGAATGCACTGAGATGTTTCTTCTGACCTCTCCTCCCACTATATTCTTGATAGGATTATCTGATGCTTTTTTTTCTTGTACCCATCCTTAAATAGTTGAACCCATTCTAGTCCATTATTTCTTCTTCTTTAGCTGAATAATTTGTGATAAAGATAATTCTTAAAGGCTTTTATTTCTTAGGAACACTTAACATTCCCTCATGACCATAGAACTGGATCAAATTACTGCTAGTAAGTCTTGAGAATTCAGTGTGGAAAGCAAGATGGTAAAATGATTGAAATCTATTTTATTCCCAAACCACTTTTATTCATTTGTTTCAACCATCTTACTTGCTCATTTAAAGGTGGGTAAACCCAGCATTTATATTTGATTGTCATCGTTATTGGTCCTGATAGAAAATGGGCAGAAAAGAGGAGGAGTGGCAGGATTCTGTCTAATTCATCTCATGGACAATCAATCCTGAATGCATACAGAGTGGTTTTCTAGTAGAGGTGGTCAAGCTTTTATTATTGCTTTAATTCAAAACATGCTAAATGAGCACAGATACTACAGCACCAATCCTAATGCCAATCCTGATGTCAAACTGCAAATAACTAAGTGTGCTAAACACACTTATCCCTTTACACTTATAAAAATAGGTGGGAATTACTTTGCCTTTTATATAGATGGTATAACAATCATTTAAATAGGACAAATAATGTATTATTATATATTAATCATATATAATTACATATAATTATATATGATTAATATATAATAATTTGACATCTAAATCCCTTTTCAAAGATTGTTGGTCCCTTTGTATGTAGGAATTTTTTTTTTTTTTAAGGAAATATGTGGGCAGAAATGAAGGCAAGGAGGCAGAAAGGAGGAGGAGGGAGAAAGAAATATTTTATTTATTTTATTGTTCATGCTGGTTGTTTCCCTGCTCCCAACCCTGGGCTGCAAATCCAGGTCCTTGAGTTTTATGTGGTTTATACCTCCGAAGCCATATACTTACCACCTGAGTCACCAGGGCACTCAAGTATGTGGGGATCTTTGCAAATTCTTTTCCTCCCAAATAAAACCCGCTTGGGGGTGTCCTCTCGGGACTCATTGGTGCAGTTTGATAAGATGATACCGAGGGAAGTGGCCAGAGGATGCTGACTGACTGGATGGACAGATCCACACAAGCTGCCCCTCTCTCACAAGGTCTGCACATTTGGGGTCTGAGTTGTGTTGTTCTGGGATTATCTTTTGTTCATACTCTGGAGGTGACTTCATTTTAAGGGCTTTGACTTAAACTGAATAAGCTAATCGGAGAATAATGCATAGAGCTGAGAAAATTAGTGTGTTAATTTATAAGAAACTGAGCCGACCTCACATCGATGGTCATTGTGACTCATATTTGCCTTCTTTCAACAATAAAATAGAATACAATGCTTCAATGGTTATTTGGTGGAGTCCTTTCCTCTTTCCTCACCCAGATTTTGCGTCTGCTGGTGATAAAAGGAATAGAAGCGCATTGTAAAAAATGTTCAGAGATAACCAACGTTGACATTTTGCTTTATATTATCCCAGGCATGCGTTCTGTATTTAATTAGCACTTTAAAAAGTGATTGCAGTCTACATACTTTGGTGGCTCGCATTATAAAAATTGAATATATGAGATATCTTTCCATGTCAATAGATACCTTCAGAAGAATTGCCTCCTTTTCTATTATTCAGAATGTACCACACTTTATTGTACCAGTTCTCTGTTTTAACTTTTTAATTTTGAAATAATTGAAAACCAATAGGAAAGTTGAAAAATTAGACAAATAATCCCAGTATGCTCTTTACTCAGTTTCTCAAACTGTTAACTGTATCATATTTTCCTTTTTATCATCTCAATTTATAAATATTGATTTTTCCCTGAAACGTTTGAGAGTTGGTGACATGATACTCACTGTACTTTAACACATCTTTGGATATTTCCTAAAAAAAGAGTTCTCTCCTATATAACCACAGCATCATAGCCACAGTCAGGAGATCAGTATTGATAGAACATATCACCAAATCCTCAAGACCTCATTCAAATTCCATCAGTTGTCTCAATATTTTTTAATTGTGAAGGGGAAGCACTTTTAATGAAATGATAACTGCCTTAACCATATGACCCCAATATTCTTTTAAAAAATTCATTAAAGTAACATTGCACTATAACAATATATAGGTTTAAGGCATATACCACCATAAATCCACATCGGTATGTGTTACATTAAATTCACCATCAACAGTCCAGTTTTGTTCTGTACATATAACTGACCACTTTGATCAGATATGGCCACCTTTCCATCCCCTCCTTCTCTGTCAGCCATTAATTTGGTTTTATAGTCTAGTTTTATTTTTTTAGATTTCTCTATATACCACATTTGAGTAAAATCATGTTTGTCTTTCTCCCCTGGATTTATCTCACTAAGCGCAATTCCCTCTAGGTCCATCCATAAATGGCAGGATTTCATCCTTTTAAATAGCTGAATAATTCCATTGCGTATGCATACCACATTTGTTGATGGGCATTAGGTTGCTTTCAATTCTTGGCTATTGTAAATAATGCTGCAGTGAATGTGGGAATGTATCTATCTCTCTGAGTTAGTGTTGCTGCATCAATGACATTCTTTTGGCTCTAGGACAGATCCAGGATCATGTACTGTATTTAGTTGTCAATTCTCTCTGACTCTCTCAAACTTGAAACAGTTCCTTGCACTTACCTTGTCATTAGTGATCTTGATATTTTGGAAAAGTAGTCCAGTCATGCTGTAGAATATACCTTAATTTTGTTTTGTCTGATGGTTCTATGACTAAATCCCCTTGAAGGTGGTTGGTTTTTTGGGGTTTTTTTGGGCAGACATATAGAAAATTGAAGTGATGCTCTTTTTCTCATTGCGTTCTATCAGAAGGCACATATTGTCAACTTGTACCATTTCTGACATGAACTTCCTTTCTAGCTATTGTTTTTTGGTTCTAAAATTTCCATTTGGTTCTTTCTTATATCTTTTTTTGCTGAGACTTTTTTGTTTCTTTGTTTGAAGTGCTTTTGCAATTGTTCACTGAAGCATTTTTATGATGGGTGCTTTAAAATATTTGTCAGATTGTTCTATCATGTGGGCATCTATATTGTCTTTTCATTCTTTCTGATATTTCCCTGGTTCTTGATGTGATGATCGAACCTAGACATTTGGAGTGTTAGGTTATGGGAGTCTGGATAGCATTTAAATCTCGTGTTTCAGTTGGCTGCTCTGACACCACTCTGGGAGGGGACTGGTGAGGGGACACTGGGGTTAGAGGTCAAGGTGGGCTTCAGCTGGTGCCTCCCTACACAGAGGGTTGTGCTGTCCACTGACCGTTCCTCATCTCGGCTTCCACTGATGTTAGAGGCAGGGCTGGCCTCTTAGTGCTGAGCGGTGGTGAAGTCCTGATCTCTCCTGGGCTGCTTCTGACACCACCCCAGTATTGGGAAGGGGCCAGGTGCCTCCTTGCTTCAGGTTGAGTTTGAATGCCCAGGCTCTCTCCCAGTCTCCACTGATGCCAAGTGTAGAGCTGGGGGTAGGACGGCTGGATGAAAGCCCAGACTCCCTCCTTAGCATCTCTGACACCGCTCCAGGAGGGCTGTTAGGCAGCTCATTACAGCCTGGTATTGGGGAACGTCTAGGCCCCCCACTTTGCCTTAGCGGGGCATGGGGAAAGAGGGGCCATAGATATCTCTGTGATGTTGGGCTGGACTAGAAAGTTTATATTATCTAAAAGTTTGCTGTCTTGCTAGGATGCACCTTTCCTGACTAGAACAGGCCTCTGACGGGCTTTCAGTTTTACCTGAACTCATTGGGGTTTCTAGGTTTCTGGTGTTTCCAGTATCCAGCTTGGAAAACTATGAGGCAAAAAGAAAAAACCCAGAGAGGTCAGCACAGTGTGACTCCTCAGGTCCTGAGTTCCCTGACCAGTCTGCACAGTTGACTTTACCCTTCAGAGTTATCTCGTGTTTATTTTTACACAATTTCCATAGCTTTTGATTGCATGATGCAAGGAGAATAGGGAAAAGTACATCTAGTCCATCTTTCTGGAAGCAGAAGTCTTAAGTTAATTTTGGGGGGTGAGGGGAAAGGGGTTCCCCTGGCCCTGGGTCTGGAACCTGGGTCCTTGGGCTTTGTATGGACTGTATGTTAGCCACAGGGGTATGTCAGTAAGACTCATTTTTAACCCTTGGTTAAGATAATATCTGCCACATTTTTACACCAGAAGGTTAGTAACTATTTCTAGTTATTAATTAGTAAATATTTTGTGGGGATATATATATATATATATATATATATATATACACACACACATATATATATATATGTGCACACAAATATTTATATATATATATATATATATATATTTAAAGGAAACATGTAGGCAGGAACGAAAATGAGCAGATGAGCAGGCAGGAATTGAGAGGACGAAGAAACATTTTATTTACTTTATTTAGTTGTTCATCTTGGTTGTTTCTCCTGGCCCTGGGATGTGAACTGGGGTCCTTGGGGGTATGTGGATTGCACTGTCCAGAGGCTGCGGACCCAACTGCTACGCCACCAAGGTGCGCCATGATATGTTGAGGCTGCATAAATATCCTGCTTCTCGTCAAACTTTTATCCACTAGTTTTTTAGCTCCACTTGCCTAAATTATTATGATAGTTGCCAAATTGTCTTTGTAATGAATTACTATTATTTATCTGGCTACTCAGATGGTCCCAGATTTTGCTTCAAGTTGGCTTTTATGTCTGTCTTTCTATCTATTTAAAACTATGAGTTCACATTACAAAATCTTTGATTTCCATTCATCATCACAGAATTTTTTTCTAGCCTTCTGTATTCCTGTCTTTAATTCATTTCTCCAAAGTAAGAAACTGAGTTCCATTATCCTCAATATCTGTTCTTACATGTTCAGTCTCCTTGCACGTGATCAATTTCCTCACCATGCTTGGCAGATCCCCCCAGATGTGGCAAGGCTAGCAAATCGCCCTCACCCCAAAACAAAAACAAACAAACAAACAAAACAGAGAAGACATAACGGATTGAGCAAGGATTAATAATTAATTGCTCATGTATTTTATTGAAATTTCTTGCTGTGTATTTCAGACTTGGAAATAGTTTTACTTTGGGGCTTCTTTTTTATCTTTTTTTTTTTTTGCCCATTCGTTAGGTGAAAAACAGTATTTTGTTAAATTATTAATGAGATTAAATATATTTTCAAATAGAGATTATTTTTATCTTTTCTGTGAATTGTCTGTGTTTTACTATTGAGATACTTATCTTTACCTAGATGGATAAGAATGACTTATTAAAATTACTGGGCCATCTAGTAATTGTAGTGATTCGTTTTCTTTTAAATTTGTTTCTGGTGTTTTCACTTTGCAGAATGCTGAAATTTTTATGTAGTTAGGTGTGTCAATCTTTTCTTGTATAGTTTCTGCCTGTATGTCATCCTAAAAATTCCATCCTCACTCTAAGACTATACAATTATTCATTTAAATTTGTCTTGTTATTTTACAGCTTCACTTTTTATATTTAATCCTCTAATTCATCCCGTATGTATTTGTCATAAAGTTTGACAGGGCTCCAGTAACCTGTTATTGATAATGTCATTTTCAAATCAGTGTCACCTAGCTCAGGCACGGATGCTGTGCAGAAATAGAATAGTTCTTGCTATGGGGAAATATGTTATGCCAATAGTGTGTTTCTTACTCCAGCCTTTATTCCTCTTTGTCTTACATTAAGTTATGATGTATGCTTGTGTCTGTTTCATTACTTTTATATTGATGTGTCTCTCCTGGTTCCATATTGTTTTTATTTCTGTAGCTAAAGTACATTTTTATATCTGAAGCAGACACCCTGCCTCTCTGTACTCTTCTTCTTTTCTTCCAAGGAAGTTTCCTATTTTTCTGACATTTACTTTTCAAAGTTTATTTCATCTGTGTTTTCAGTATCACAGCATCTACCTTGCTGGGAGATGCAGATTCAACAAGTCTAAATACATATTAAACACGCAAACAATGGCCACTCAGGTAAATAATTAACAAATTAATTATTATTTTTAGTGACAGAAGTCCAATTCAAACGATCTTTAGAAAAAAAAAAAAGACTTTTTCAATTCATGTAACTGCTAGCCCCAGGCTAGAGAGGGGCCCAGAGATCTGCATGGTCTGCGTCTCTCCATTTGGAAGACGATGGTCATCCAGGACCCAGCCTTTTCCATGCTTATCCCCAAAGGGAAATCGGTGTCTTCCCCATAGTGCTGGCTCAGGCCTTGGGGGAAGGTTCTAGGTGAACTAGCTTCCACCCAGGGTGCTTCTCTGAGCCAGCCTTGTTGTGAGTGGACATCTGGCTTGGTACCCCTATGGTGCTTCCCACTGGGTCAGCAGGAAATGAATATTCCTGAGGAAAGAGTGACTCTGTCTTCAGAAGACTGGGAGCCACTGGTCAGAAAAAAAAAAACAAAGAACAGAGGACACCTTATTTCCTTATGTTTGAAGTTCTTTAATGTATTTCTTTGTTGCATCTGTGAAGAGCTCACAGTATGAGTAAGTCCTTACTGAAAAATGCAGAGGCTGATTTCCAAACATTTACTTTGCTCATGTGTCTATCAGAGTTCCTTTGCAGATCATGGACACTCCTCTGACCAGCTTATGTGAAGAGGGCTCCACACCAAGAGTTAGGCATTCCATGTGGGCACACTGAACTGCGGAGGAGCAGACTCTAGGTCAAGTGTCCAGAAAGGACTCCCAGAACAACCCACAGAACTGGCTTGCCAAGGCAGCTGATGCCTAGTTAAACAACCCCTGCCCTGTTCGCTGGCTCCAGGTCCAACTGTTTCCTACAGTTTGGAGTGTAAGTCACCACCTCCTCACCTCAGCTGTGCTTCTCACTGCAAGATGGCGCCCTGAACTCTGCCTGTGAACACCAGCACCCAGGGGCCCTTTTCCTTCTGCTGAGAAATCCAGAACTTCCATGCTAGCTGAGGAAGCAAAGTGGGCTCCAAGGCTGTGGGGGCTGGGCCACAGCAGACCTTCAGCTGTGACAAAAGTTGGGGAAATGTCATCTTTGCCTTCTAGACACTAGCGTGCATCTGGGCCCACCATAATTGGTTGGAATGGAGTGAGCTAGTCAACTCAGGAAGAGCATTTAAAAGAAACCGTTACCATCTACTTTCTACATCATTAAAAGGGAAAGACTATTTGTTTAACCCTCCAAAAACATAAAGGATATAATCTTACCCTAAAGCACAGGTATAGCCACTATAAACTGATATTTATCTATGTATATATGATATATATCTGTATTTTCCTCATTTCACTAATCTTCACTGTATAATTGAAAAATCTTACCACAAACCATCACCAGTTCAATGAAATACCCTTAGGGAAATCCTGCTCTCCTGGATCAACAGCGAAAATGGAAAGAAGGTGAAATTCCAATAGATGATGTTTGCTTCTTCTGAACTAGCCTGTGTTTTGGTAGAAACGAGCTTGAAGTTACGTGTTACAGTGTGAGTTAGGATTGTGCATGGGTTTTTATCATTTATTTCCTCCCATGATCCTCTGCCACCACCCAGATGGTTCTAGGATCTCATAACTGGACATTGACTGGGCCTGCATTTCCCGGGCTGTTGTCTCTTGCCCACTGATCCATCTTTTTCTGCTCCCCAGCTGCTGCTTGAACATCAGGATGCGTATCAGGCTGGCACCGTGTTTCCTGACTCTTTTTACCCTGGTATCTGTGAAAGAGGTAAGATGCACATTTGCAAACCACACAATGCTACTTTTACTTGTTAATAAGGAATAGTTGTGACTCCAAAATATACAATATCACATTGTATTGTCCACTATGCTTGGTCAATGACTTAGTTCCTACAGCTGCACTTTCCACATTACCCAAATATACCTGCTTAAGCATAGGATTTCTTTCAGTGTGTTCCCAGCGCCCTTCCTTACTTTGCTGCTTGGCTGCAGAAGAGAAAACATTTTGTAAAGAGATCAGAAAGTCTGTGTTTTTGTTCCTTCTCTCTTGCTTGTTAGCACGTGACCTCGAAACATCACCGTTTGCTAAATCTCACTCACCTTGTCTGTAACACAGTAGTGATGCCAGCATTGCTCCTTCATTGGACGGTGGTTGGCAGGAATACCTACTATTTTGTTAAGTGTCAGGCAGATCTGAGGTCATGATATCAGTCACCTGGGACCTGGGTTTTTGGCCCCAGCAGGGCACAGAAGGCATCCCCAAATGAAATAACTGGAAGGGAGCTTTTTAAGGGGATTGTTTAGAAAAGTGTGGGCTGAAGGTAAGAAAATTGCAAGGATGCTACAGAGGAGGGAGTTGTTACTGGAACTGCAGGTTGAGAGAGAGGAGTGTGGAGAGGGTCATTGGATGGGGCTGGCCTTTCAGTCAAGGGGCACAGCAGCCCACTGGGACCCACTAATGGGGAGAATAGAAGAATGACACCCCAATCTCGCTTCCTTTTCTCCGATCTCCTTTTGTTTTCCCCATTGGTCAAATTCAACCCAACCAAAGTCAAAGGGTAAGGATGCCAGCTGAGGCAGGTGACCTTAGAGACACGTTGATGGTGGCTGGGGATGGAGGTGGCTTTGGAAGGATGGCACGCTGGATGACTGGGTAAACTGTTTTTGAGCTCTTGGGGTCATCAGCCATTAACCATTTTAAAAATAATACAATGATATATTTAGGATCAGTGAAATATTTAGTGCTACTCATAGTACATTGATTTTTTAAAATTAATTGAATTTATGCATATTTCAAAACCTCTAGCAGCAAGTGAAAAAGAGAGTCAAAGTTAGTGTGAAGAAACTGAAAACTTTATTGTGGGGTTCGGGTCGCTCAAAGAACCCACAACAGAGTTAGGCGAGTGAGCAAGCAGAGATTTAATTAGAGGGTAAAGGCATGGAGCCTACCAAGGGAGGTCCAGACCCCTTCTGCCGTGCTGGCCGCCTGGGTTTTAATGAAAAACCCACATCGGGAGGAAGGAGGTTGGAGAGAGGGTCATCAGGCCAGGTTTCAGTTCCTGATGGGGCAAGATGAAATTGCCCTTTGAAGTTTTTGGTGGGCTTCTTCAACCATTGCTGTTCCTTTGTTCCTTTGTGCAGAGGGTCTGTCCTGGTCACCTACTACACGTGGAACACATCCCGCCTGTCAGACTCCTTCTTGGGCTTTCCTTATTGATCTGGATGATTGGTATCGATCCAGAATGCTTCTCTGCTTGGCTGGGTCGTGCCAGGGACTGTTCACTGCCCTGATATCCGAACTTTGATCCCTGGCCTAAGGCTCGCTCTTGTGTGGTCCTGGCATTCGTTATACCACTAGCCTCAGGAGTTCTCCTTTAGAGATCTCAAATCATATTTTTATTGGAATGTTTTCTCATTAGCTCCCTCATTTTCCCTAACATTTACTCGGCTGCTTTCTGATATTCTAATATTTTACCTTCCTCTTTGGAAGTCAGGTCTCTGATATTTCTGCAGATTCTTTCAACTCAAGACCTAGTTGAATGAGCCTATAGAAAACTCTATTTAATAACAAAAGTGCTTTCCATTAATAGTGTCCTCAATCAGTAGGAAATAGTCCAGTGTCACACAGTAGTTTCCAGTGGCCATTTCACCTGGGTTCCCTCTGTTTCCCTATCACCCTTCGACTGGCCAGGCTCACTGCAGTTTTTCCGCTGCTGTGCTCGTGATCCTAGATAACTATGCTTTCAGATTTCTGTTTCCCTTAAGTCTGTTGACTATCTTTTCTTAATCCTATCATTTCCTAATCCCATTATTTGTTGCATTTCTGCCTCTTTGCAACTCATTATTTCTAATTTTGTTTTTCCCAAATCAGATCCAGGAGGCTTCTAATGGTCCTTGATGCCATCTTATATAAGAAAAGAAATAAAGCTTTTTGCAGTTAAATTTGAGAAGCCTTGCTTCTCAAACTTTTTGCCATTTTTCGAGCCCTACAAAACAGAATAATAATAAAGCTTCCAGGAAGAGTGGAAAAAGTATACAATGTAACCAGCATTTTCCATTTATTTAAGTAAAGAAGTAAATACCCTCTTATCTGGGGTAAAGATCCCAAAAGGTTGATTAGAATTATCAACATACGCTGATTACCAGAAATTTGAATAGAGTTCTCTTAAAATTTTATAAATTTTTCTTAACCTTATCTTTATTTTATTCATATCTAATTCTTTTTCTAATTTGGTGACTGACTTGAATGGCATTTTTCAAAAACACTCCACTTTCTTATACACGAAGTTGCCAAAGAAACTGCTTCTATTCTCACCTTTCATCAGTTTTCCTAATACTGGATTTGATTTTATAAGTTCAGTAAAAGGACAAGAGTCTTAAATAGCATTAGACACACCTCACAACCCTTGTAAACTAAGGCACAGCTGTAGGGACAGAGAGGTTTGCTGACGGCCAGCACCCTGCACACCCCAGAGTGTGGCTTCTTTTGCTTCCAACCAGTATGATTTACAGAGAGAACAGTTGAGTTTCGGTTAATCTGGCAATTTGGTTAAGTGGAAGTTTGTCAAAGGAACTTCTGCCAGATGTAATTCTGGGTTTCACTGTTTTATAGAAAAGCTGGTTAGACAATTTTCACTCTTAACAACAGCATACAAAATTTAAAATGATGGATCTGAACCCTGGGGTTTTGCTTTGGTTACCCCCTGACATCTGACATCCCATGGAGAACTGGTGGCATCTGATGGAGAATTTGTGGCATCTGGAGATTTAGAATAGAGGGAAGTCTTGTCCGGCATCTGGAGATTTAGAATAGAGGGAAGTCTTGTCCTTCCCACTTGGGAACAAAGACCTACAAAGGGCACCCGTGGGTCCGCTCAGATGGGGCTTCCGTAAAGTGTTCATCGGGACCTGTGCCATTTTAAAACAGTGTTCAGAAATGCAAATGCTTTGAAAGTCTTTAGAGTATTTGATTTGGTGGTTTTTGTTAAGTAGACGGGCTGTGAAGGACTAGGGAGATTAAAACACATGCGCAAACATGTGGGAGACTTACCTCCTCGGCTCTAAGGCACAGATGTGGAGAACACTTCCCGTCTCTGTGAAGCCCAGTTGACCCAATATGCTTACGTGCTCTGGGCAAGCTTGGCTCCCTTCTCTTTCAGCTGACTTCTGTTCTAGAGGTTTCCTTTGAACATCAACAGGTGAGACTAAGAATCTTGGAGGAAGAGGGAAAGAGACTCCACACTGCTATAGTTGGTGGCGGAGATTTCATTTCTAATCTCCAATTTATTTATTTTTTTTAAGGAAAGGTACAGGCAGGAATGAAGTTTAAGTAGGGAAACAGGAAGAGAGAGGAGGAAGAAACACTTTCATTTATTTGTATTTAGTTGTTCCTCTTAGTTGTTCCTGGGACAAGAACCCTGGTCCCGGGACAAGAACCCAGGTCCCTGGGATGCATGTGCGCTCAGTGAGGGGCAGCGAACTTAACTGCTACTCCACCAGGATATGCCTGATCTCCATCTTTTTAGAAAGAACCCTAAAGCCTGATTTTGTTTTGTCAGGAAAATTCCATGACGTGTCTGAAAGGACCCACTGGACTCCATTTCTTAATGCGAGCATTCACTATATCCGGGAGAACTACCCACTTCCCTGGGAGAAGGTAGGCATGGGCCTCTGATCGGAAAACAATTCTGCATGAGCCCAGTTTTCGTGTCTGCATTTACCTCATCTGTACCCTCACCCCTGCCCCACACTCTGCAGGTGCCACTCACCATCGTACCTTCAATGCCAAACACAGTAGTTGGGGCTGAGTTGACTGGTCAGAGTCAATAAGTGATGAATACTTGAATAAATTATTATTATTTTTAAGTTTGGGGTAAGTCACTGGGTCATTCTGCTCCAAAGCAATTGATCTGAAAGCATTTCCAAACTCTACAGAACATTTCAAAAAGTCCTTTGCTGTTTTGCGTAACTAGAAATGACAATGTACCTACCTCTGATTTTTGGCTATGTTTCAGTAATGGAAATGCATTCGTATTTAGTAAAACTTTGTATTGGATTGTTGTTATAAAATAACCCGAACACACATGACTCTAATTTACTTATTTGACAGGATACAGAGAAACTTGTAGCTTTCTTGCTTGGCATTACCTCCCACATGGTGGCAGATGTGAGCTGGCACAGCCTGGGGATTGAACAAGGGTTCCTTAAAACAATGGGAGCTGTGAGTACCCATCTTTATGGTTAATGACCTTTAGGGAGAGGTGCTGTCATACTCAAGGTCACAAACTGACCCTTGTCAAGGAAAGGAAAACTCGGTTATTCAGATACTACATGGAAACAAGATTTCTCAACCAAAGTGCTATTTGTTAGAGTTCTTTCTTCTCCTTCTCATTCCTTGATGACGCTGGGTAAATTCATGCACCTGGGCGAAACAAGTAACATGCATTGAAAACAGTGACAGGTGTATTTGTGGAATTTGGGGTTTTATTCAAGATGTGCATCTTGCAGATTATGTGAATACTTGATTCTATTTAAAAGTAATAGTTCCTAGTGTCTCCCCCATTCCCCGTAGCTCAGGTGGCTAAAATACAGGCTTATGCCATGAACTTGCATTGAAGACATAGGACTAGAAAAAAATAAATTTAAATACAAGAAATAAGATACTAAAAAAACAGACAAAAGGTCTGGTAGAGTAATAATTCCTTATGTGTGTTTTTGTTCTTTTTAATTTTATATATGAAAATACCAAATTCCCAAACAGATAATAGCTATTTTACCTGGAGACTTGTTTCTGTATGTTCTCCTCTGGTCATTCGTTAATATTAATAGCATTCTGTGAGAAGCTGAAACTTGGACTCTGGAGGGATTTTGTATATATCCTGTTAGGTGCAAATGTCTGCAATAGCTTGTTTGTTACCAGACATTAAGTATACAATTCAGCTTCTGATAATCATTTTTCAAACAAATAAAATCATAGAATGGAATGTTTTCTGAAAATGAAGTCCACCCATTATTCATCTTCAGGAATTCGTTCTGTGACGCTGTCATCTCCTCCCTGCTCGCTTGATTGAGGGGTAGGCGGCTGGGTAGGCGTCCATTTGTAATATATTCCAGATAATTCTCTTTCTTTCTCAGATTGATTTCCATGGCTCCTATTCTGAGGCACATTCTGCTGGTGATTTTGGTAATTTTCATTTACATTTAACAAATTTTCTTTAGTGATAGTTATGTTTCACTTGTGAAGTTACTACCAAGTAAAACATGCACTTTATCCTACCTTGCAGGTAGCTTATACTAATTAACTTTCTAAATAGCTTTCTATTTCTATTTTAATATTGCAGTTTGTTTAGTGTTCCAGTGTACCTCGTTTGAGCACAGAGATGTACTTGTGAAGTGTATTATTGCATTTTTTGTAAAAAAGCGCACATTTTGTCATTGACGTATGTCATAATTTTATAAAAGTTTATTTTTATATCAGATTAAAATTCACTCTCTAGTAATACTTTAGCTTTAAATTGGTAACTCTACCTTTTTTCTATCCTAAATTATCTTTAGAGATAGATTAAATTGTGAGAGGAATTTATTTCCAAGCACTGCTGTGGTCCATCTTTCTTGAAAGTAAAAAAATAAACCTTTTGTTTAGAGGGGTGATTCTTTCTTAATTCATGTTTTACTACTTAAGGTTTTAAAAGATCATTTTTTTCTTGAAGAAATGACTAAAACAATGGACAGAAATGTAGACGTGTGAAAAATAATCTAGACTGTGCAAATTTGTATTGAAAGAAGCTATATGTTGTCATGAATCTACCAAATGTAAATATTTTCCTCCTATTCTAGGAGGAGATGTGGTATGCCAGTCTGAATTTAATTTTAATTACCTCTCCCGGCACTGGTAAGATGTACATTTAAATATGTGATCCCAACATGGTATTTAAGAGCTTTAGCCATTTTTTTTCGCCTTAGAAAATATAACTTACAATGCAATTTTTTTTTTTTTTTTTTTTTTTTTTTTTTTTTTTTTTTTTTTTTTTTTTTTTAGAAAAGGACTGAAGGCGAGCAGGCAGGCATGTAGGAAGAGAGAATAGGAAGATTCATTTATTCATTTCATTTCGTTGTTCATCTTGGTTGTTTCCCCCCGGTCCTGAGCTGAAAACCTGGGGTTTGGGGTGTAGTGGATCACACTGACTGGAGGCTGTGGACTTAACCGCTAAGCTACCAGGGCATATCTAACTTATAATTAAGACTCTTGTGAATTTGTACATTTTGAAGAGTAAAACTGCAGATTAGAACAGTGTAAGTAGATTCTTTAAAAAAGGTAATTGTGAGTTCTACCAAACATAAACAGAATGTATATTTAGAAACAAAAATAACAAGTTAATGCGCACGTGTGTAACTATTACCCAGCTTAAGAGACAGAGAATCCTGCTAGTACTGTTTCTTCCCTCCTCTGTCTATCACATCACCTTCTCTCCTATCAGGTATAACTGTCACTACTCGAGATTTCTTCTGAGCTGTGTTGTTGTGCTTTTCTCTATATTTTTACTACATACGATGAATCCATGTGCAAAATGCTGTAACAGAATTTATATAATACAAGTACAATCTTGTGCAAATGTGTATTTCTTTTTTTTTTTTTTTGCTTCAACTTGTTTCTGAGAGTTAATCATATTGACAAATTAGCTACAGTTAATTTTTCACCGTTATATAGTCCTCCATTGTGTGGATATATCAAAATGGATTGCTCCGTTTTCATGTTGATGCACTCTATGTGGTTGTAAATGTTTTTGCTTTATGCATATTTTTGCTATGACTATTTTTGCTCCACATATTTGTGTATCAGAGGGGACTCTCAAGTAATCACTGCCAGAAATGGAACTGCTGGGTTGTAGGGTTCAAGCATGTTAAATTTAAGTAATCCCAGTGTATCCTGTTGGAGTGACAGTTAGGTCAACAGCCTCTAAAGGAGTGCAGGCCATGTACGGTTGGGTTTGCATCCCGGATGGGGGCACAATGGGGAACAACCAATGTGAACAACTAAAGAAAAATAAAGAGTGCTTCTTCCCCCTCTCTCTTCTTACCTGCCTGCCTACTTTCCTTCATTTCTGCCTGCACCTTTCCTTAAAAAAAAGATTTAAGTAATCCCAGGCATGTTTTCAAAATGGTCTTCACAATTATATTGCGATCAGTCCCATATTAAAGTTTAGTTTCATCTGTATGTGCCAGCAGATACTGTCCAAACTGAGACATTGTTTAACCTGTTTGGTGTACAATGGTATCTCATTAAATATTTAATTTGCATTTTGCAGATTACTAATGAGATTGAACATTCTTTCATCTTTTATTAATCATTTGTGTTTGATTTTAATGAAAACCTGCTCCAATTTTAGCCTCTTTTTTTTTTCCATTTGGGTCTTTGGTACTTTTCATTTGTCAGTGCTTTTTGTATATTCTGACTTCTAAGTTTTTGTCAGTCTGTCATTTACTTTTTACGTATGTCTTACTACAGTTTGTGGCATGTCTTTTCATTTATTTTATGGTATGTCTTTAATTTTAATGTAGTTCCCTCTGTAATTTGTACTTTGGATACCTTTAAGAAATGCTTCCTTACCTTGGGGATATGAGATTATTCTTTCTAAAGCTTTTGTAGTTTTATTTTTTAACTTCATGTCTTTAATTTACTTGAAGTTAATTTTTTTATGTATCCTGAGATAAAGTCTCATTTCATTTTTCCTACAGAGATAACTGATGGTTCCAGAACCATTCATCAATAGTCTACTCTCTCCTTAACACTCTGAAGTGCCCACTCTGTCATAAATGAAAATTTCTTATGTTGGGTCAGTTTCCGGGCTTTTGAGAATGTCCTATTTCTGAGCAATGCTGGTTGTTTTCATTGCTTTGTCATTTTTCTTGACATCTCTTAGGACAGATCTCCCTCCCCTTTTTCTTGCCTGTTCTTTTGCTTTGAATTTTTCAAATAGAGTTGACGTGTGTTCTAAGAAAAATATTGCTGGAATTGTGACTAGGACTTCAATAAATCTAGAGATCAGTTAGAAGAAAATGAACACTTTTGCAATATTGAGTCTTCTTATCCTATGCTACATTTTATTTAAGTCTTCTTAGTAACTTTAAGGTTTTGAAAGTTTGTCCATCATGTCTTTTTAGGTTTAACTGCAGAGACTTGATATTTCATTTGCTCTCATGAATGATAACACTTGATATTAGTGATGTTTTCTAATAGACGGCTGGTGTGAGTGGCTTTCAAAGTAAAATAAATACGAATCTTCTTCCTCTCTCTTTCTGCTTGTCTGCCTCTGCCGGCTTTCAGTACTGCCTGTGCCTTCCTTTAAAATAAAATCTCCCCCTATGATGATGGATTTTTTTCAGTTCTTTTTGTAGTTCTGTCAGTTTGCTACATATGTGTTTAGAAGATACGTTGTTAGGTGCATGCAAGTTTTAAAGTCTTATCTCTTTTTATCATCATGGAGTGTCCTGTTTATCTCTAATAGTGCCGGGTGCCTTCAAGCATGCTGTGTCGGTTACATGGTCCCCTCTGGGTTCTGTTCCATGTTTAAATTATTCCAGACATGAGTTCCAGTTGCATTTCTCCAAAGAAGGTTTGTCTTGGCTCTGAAGACTGCCTTGAGTCACTAATAACCTGGGGGCGCTAGGCTACATCCAACCCTTAAACTTTTTCTGACTACACAGATAACATGATTATAATACAAAATATTTGTGGAACTGGGTCTTGGTTACCAGTTCTGTGGCATGGTACTTATGCCCCTTTCTATGCATTGCCAGGATGCAGACAGTTTTCGTTACTGTCCTCATTGTATGTTGGGTTTATTTCTAGCTCATACTCATGTTGAACCGGTAGCCTTTAGCAGAAGGGTCTCCTCCCAGAGGTCCACTGTGGGTGGTTCTTACACTTTCTCTCCCGTCTCCCGACTCTCACACAGCCCTCAAAGCCTCCAGCTGCCCGGGGTTGGCAGATGTCCTCTGACCACAAAAGCTAGCTTTTCCATCTCATTTCATAGATCTCCAGTTTCAATTTGCTTTTGACTTTTGGAAATGTTTGACTTTCTTATTTAGTTTGGTGAGTCATCTAAAAAAATATTTTTTTGTTATTTTGTCTAGACTTTTAAGCTGTTTTTATTAGGACCATTCTGGTACTTAGAAAAAAACGCATGTCTCAATAGATTCTTTCTTATGAATATACTAAAGTCATACTTTCTTGTTTATGATTTCTGGTATGCTATTTTTTTTTTAAGGAAAGGTGCAGGCAGGGATGAAGGCAAATAGGTAGGCGGGCAGGCAGGAAGAAAAGAGAAAGAAGCATTTAATTTTATTTAGTTGGTCACTCCAGACTTGGGGCCTGAACCCAGGTCTTTGGGATGTATGTGGATTGTGCTCTGTTGGAAGCAACTAACCTAACCACTACACCAAGGTACACCCTATCTGATATAGTCTAAGGATTTTGAAATGAATATGAAAGATGATTCTATATAAATTTAATGTTTAAGAGGCTGCTCTCTTTCCACCTGAAATAACTAATATCTCTACACCAAAAAGCTTTAGAATTTTTTTTTTCTTTCTTCTGCCATTGTAGGTTGGTAGGGAACCATTTTTGGTGTTTCTAAAATAACAATTCTTAAGAATAATTCAATTTAACACAATAAAAATGTTTGCTATTGCTCCTTGAACGTGAATTCACACAATTCCATCCCTCTTATACTGTATAGTTTTCTATCTTTGTACATTCATAGATATTCTGTTAAGGTACTGGCTGCTGACTCTGCATTGCTGGGGAAGTTATTTAAATTTTCTCTGCATTAGTTTCCTCCTATGTAAAGCGGGAATACGAGAGTACCAACCACCCGGGTCGTTGGCAGGACTAAATTAATAATTCAAAAGGCAAAACTTCCCGTGTGTTGTTCCACACATACTAATAGTAGAATCACTGACGAAACAACTCTCATGCTTTTCTCAGGTATGTGCCTACCAAAGACCTACAGGAAATTTATAAGAAACTCTACGGTCGAGAATTCATCACCGAGAAGGTCATTGTTGACTGTTCACACCTTCAGTTCTTGGAAATGTAAGTGAAACCCAGAGGAAAACTTGAAACAGATTTTACTGACACCCCCTGAGCATGCAGTTTGCTGTTTTCGCTTCCTGAGAGTGAATTTCTGATTTGTGGATTTTGGTAATTCAAAGGGCAGCTGTGAGAGAGCAGATGTATGTTGCTAGAGCTGTTTATTATTTGATTCACTTCTTTGTCCAAACCACAACTTAATCAGAACTCTTGTTTATGTTGCAGGTATGGTGAGAAATTAGCCATTTCCAAGGTAACTGCTTTATTCTTTGAAATCTTACGGGATTATAAACATGCCAGGAGAAGCACCGTATTTAGTGATTAATGTCTATACTTTTTATTTCTGCCATAGCTCTATCCCGCTTATTCTAGAAAGTCACCGTTTTTGGTGGAACAATTCCAAGAATATTTCCTCGGAGGACTAGATGACATGGCATTTTGGTCCACTAAGATTTACGGTCTCACGGCCTTCATGTTAGAGAATGGGACCAGGTGAATCATTTCTCTGTTTCTTCACCCATCATCCCGCCTTGATCCCTATTCCCCAATGTAGTTCATGCTTTGAAACCGATCAAATGAAAAAATAAGCGTGTCATGAAGTACTGCTGCAGCCTATCCTAGGAGAAAGAAGAATGGAAATTCCTTAGCGTGGTTTAGTGGTTAAATCCATGGCCTCTGGCTGGCAAAGTCTGAAAACACCCCAAGAACTCAGGTTCGTGACCCAGGACTGGGTAATAACTGAGATGAACAGCTAAATAAAAGAAATTAAGCACTTCTCCCTCCTCTCTCTTCCTGCCTGCTTGTTCTTCTTCATTCCTGCCTGCACCTGTCCTCTAAACAAACAAACATGAGTGGAAATTCAGTCCTGTCAGAGCCCTGAATAACTCCTATCCTGTTAGATTTGCTGCTGTTACTCACCTTTTAGGGAAGGAGGGAGGGAGAGAGAGAGAGAGAGAGAGAGAGAGAGAGAGAGAGAGAGAGAGAGAGAGAGAGAGAGAGAGTCAGAGATTGCACACTTGTGCTTTGTGAGAAATGCCTGGTGGAAGGCATCAGCCTCCACATCTGTGCTGCCTCTGTTTGGAGAAAACTCACTGTGGCTGGAATGCCAGCTCCCCTTGAGCTCCAACAAAGGGTGTGAACGTCCTCTTAATTCTCACTGACCTCTTAGGATTTGAAGGTTTCAAAGGGTCTCTCACCTAGCCCCACTACTCTCAGATGAAATCAGCAGTGAACACTATTACCGTTATTGGTTTCTCCTTCCCTGGGCTTGGGCTTTACATGGCTTACACCTTAGCCACTGAGTCACTAGGCTGGAGAACTGAGTGATTTATAAAGCACAGCCTCGGGTTGCAGCTGGAACAAGGACCTCCAGCTCTTTTATGTGCTTCTCCCTGGACAGCCCAGGACTAGTGTGAATGAGACACTTGAGGGCATGTGTACCAGGGAGATGGAGCGTTCCCAATGCCAACTGTAGCAGACCTTTTGGCTCTTCCAGAATCTCTCTTCCAGGGCCTGGGGGAGCCAAGTTTCCTCTCTGAACTTGTTTCTGGTCACACCAGAGTATGCAGCTCCTCCCAGGCTATGGTCCTGAGCAGGTGGGGACGGGGATCTGAAGAGGGAGAAGCTAAGGCACTCCTGATGTAGGGGAGGGGCGGGAAGGTCCAGCCTCACAGCACTGGGAACCTCGGTACTAGCCACCAGTTGGCCCCTAGGCAGCCGTTCCAAGTAAGGTTCATAGGAGGATTGGGTTAGTAAGTCCAGTGGTTCAGGCAGATGTAGTGATGGAATATTATGCATTTGACGATGTTCCTATGCCCTTGAAACCATTTGCTAGTATTCAAATCATGTCAAGCATAATTATATATTGTCATTTTGAAACTTCCCTTTGAAGAGCTATTTGCCTCCAGCCTTACATTAAACATGTTTTTAAGACTTGGTGAGTAACACCTGACCAGAGATAAATAATCCAATATAAATGCCTTTTTTTAAAAGGCAAGGTGCAGGCAGGAATGAAGGTGATCAGAGGCAAGCAGGTTGAGAGAGGAGGAAGAAACATTCTATTTATTTCACTAAGTTGTTCATCTTTGGTTGTTCCCCCTAGCCCTGAGTCTCGAACCTGGGCCCTTGAAATGTATATGGACTGTGTCTGATGGCCTTTTCCACGAGGTCATCAGGACATGTCATAAATGCCATTTTTAATAGTGACATAAAGCTTCAGGAAAATCCCCAAGCTCTCCTCTATGGGTTTTTGGGTGCCTATGAGTTGTACAAAAGATGGGCTTTGGAATTTGAGAGATTTTTGATTCACTACTGAGTTGCTAAATCTCCATGAACCTTAGCTTCCTCACCTGTAAAATGGGGACAGTGATCATTCTGTCTTCTAGGGTCATGGTCAGAGTAAATGAGGCCACTCATGTAAGGGGTTTAGCAAGTAGTCAGCGTTTAGTAAAGTTTGGCTAGTGGTATCATAAGTATTATTAGAAGGCAGTTAAGTTTATGTTAGAAGGATTCTTAGCACATGGTCTTATTAAAGTAAATGACCTGCATTATTTGCTTTATAAAACCCATGTGTAACAATTCTGACACTGGACAATGTTTTGTTTTTGGCTAGGTTGTCCAAATAGCTAAGGGATGAGGTGTAGCTGGGCTTTATTTTATTTTAATTAATTTATCTATTTATTGGAAGCAGGCACAAATGGAGAAGAAGAAGTATTTTATTTAGCTGTTCATTTTACTTGCCCCCAGCGCCCCCACCTACTGTTCTGTCCCAGACTGTGAACTCCTGTCCTTGAGCTGTGTGTGGACTCCAAAGAGAGACAACATAAATTCAAGACAGAAAAAAATCTAAATATTTTCATCTTATAGGAATTTCTCAACTTACTAAGAATAGGCTATCATCCAAAACAAAATTTATATTACTTGAAACTCATGTTTTCCTAAAGAAAGTGAAATAATGGCAATTACCTTCCCAGCCAGAGCTCTATTTAACCTTAAAAGTATTTGTGATGGCAGGACTCGCATTGCTAAGGCTCCTCCTGGTGGTAGAGGAAAAGAATTCAAAGATAAACCTTTTCCTCAGTTTACAGCTGGCCCGAAGATTTTGAGAGGTTTGCCTTCAGCTTCTTCCTACTTTTTTTCCCCTAAATTCCTTTTCCAAGAACTAGTTCTTCTCATCCACAAGCCCCATCCTACCTTGAGCCTCCCCGAGTGTCGTCTCTACAGCCTTCCTCCCCTGAAGAGTAGCCTTCACTCTAGAATCAAGTCTTTTGAAATAATACCCACTCCCTCAATGCTTCTGTTTAAAGGGGAAAATTCACTTCTAAGTTCTTTCAGCTGCTTTTTCATTGTTGTTGATGATGCATAGTTATCTATTTAATTATTGAGTTTATACATTTTTGTTTCTGAAGGAAGGAGATTAGGACCTATTGGGTCATAAATGGGCATGATTGGACAGCAGGTGACCTACTTGAAAACTAGCTTCTTCAGCAGTCATTACCTCTGGGCTGGTTCCCCATGGCATGGTAGCTCAGCAGGTGGTGTAGGTCTGGGGCTCACCTGGGGCTCACCTGTATCACTATGGTACATGCAATCAGCTCCACCACCCTGTGGACACTTCACTAAGTAGTGAACACGGCCACACAAAAACTTTCACAGGTGGTTGTAAGTGCTGTACTGGTTCTTAGTGCAATGTGTGCTTGAAAAGAACATAAGAAAATGCCTAACTCAGCTGACTGTTTCTCCAGTGGCTGCACCCTTCCGGAGAACCCTCTGTTCATTACATGTGGTGGCCAGAAAACCAGCATCCAGAGGTAAGTGAATCCCATTATCATTCACAGAAGCAGAACTTCCCATATGGAGGGGTGTTCAGTAGACCTCAGATGCCTAGGATTTGAAGACAGAGAGATGCTTGAAGTCCATGTCTGCCATTTACAGCTAATCTACTTGTTTTGCTCTTTAGTTTTCTCTTTTGACAAAATGGGGAAAAAACTTATCTATCCTCCCAGAATTATGGTATGGGCTATTTGCTAAGAACGGACATAAAGTAGTTAGCAGAGCTTCACTCAGTAGTAAATGATAGTTAAGAATATTACTTGCATTATTATTGTTCTTCATAAACTTTCCCCAAATTTCACGCTGAAAAAATACTCAATAACACAGGGTGGGGATCGACTTTCGGATGGTGACTCGATAGGACGCACTTTCAGGTCGCTCCCCACAGACACTGAAAAAAAACCCCGAAAAAAATCACCTATTTTCCTGAGACAAACACAAACAACTGGCACTTCAGGTGGAGACGGATCAACTGATGACTAATGGTGGGTGAGGGCAACCGGCGGGGTTCTCAGGTAAGCTGCAGATTTGGATTTGAGATGGAGCTTGGGGGTCTCTGGACGCATGGTGGGTCAGGGGCTAGGGATTTCAGGACCAGCTGCGGAGGCAGCGAGAGGCGGGCTGAAACACGGAGCCACAGAGGGCCAAGTTGGGAGGGGGTGAAAGGAGAGCCAGCGCACTGGGAGCTGAGCTGGAGCCTGCACGGTGAAATTACTCTGGGTGCAGCCATAACCAGGAATCAGCCAAGGAGCTCAAACCCCTCCCACAACCATTTTGCACTAGAGCCTAGGATCCACTGAGCAGAAATCTTGCCCACTGGAAATCTCACCCATGGTTGCCCCATCCCTGGATTATAGTGAGATGAGCGTCCCAAACCTCAACACTGTATGCTAGCGCCACCTTGTGGGTGAAGATGAAACTGCAGCCTGATTGCCAATCCTGGGCAAGTCAAACCTAGGCAAGGCCAGGGAAACCGAACACTCAGAAATATTAACAGAACGCTGAATAGAGCAAAGGCACAGAGAAATATACGTGAAGTGATGGATCCCATCACAAACCCAGGGGAAACTCTGAATATAGCAGATGTATAAATTACCTGATGAGGAATTTAGGGTAACAGTGATTAACACATTCATGGGAAACCAGAAATCAATTGAGGCAGTAAATGCGAGTGTCAGGAAATGAAGAGAAGAATTAAAACAAGACATCAGACAGGTACGAGACATGATGGCTGAATTAAAGAACTCAGTAGAGGGGCTCAGCAATAGGATGGATGAAACTTCCAGTAGAATCAGTGATCTGAAGATAGGACAGAGGAACTCAGTCAAGCAAACCAGCAGAGATAAAAAAAATTCCAAGAATAGAAGACAGCATTCAAGACCTCTGGGATAACATCAAAGGAACAACATTCACATCATAGGGGTCCCATAGGAAGAGAGAAAAGTGGGTAGAAACCATATCTGAAGAAATAATACATGACAACTTCCCCAATATGAAGAATGAAGCAAGCCTCCAGATCCAGGAAGCTCAAAGAGTTCCCAATAAAAGAAACCCAAACAGAAATACACCTAGACACATCGTCATAAATATGTCAAAAACAAGACAAAGACTAATAAAAGCAGCCAGAGAAAAACGTATCACATACAGAGGAACCCCCATAAGACTGTCAGCGGACTTCTCAATGAAACTCTACAGGCCAGAAGGGAATGGTGTAATATATTCAAAGTGCTGAAAGAAAAGGAGATTCAATCTAGGATACTGTATCTGGCAAGATTATCATTCAGAACTAAAGGAATGATAAAAACTTTTTCTAACAAGCAGAAGTTAGGGGAGTTTATCACTGCAAAACCAGTTTTGTAAAAAATATTAAATATAAAGCATAAAGACACCACACAGAAAAACAGTAAGAGAGCAAATACAACATAGTGGGTGTTGCTTGCCAGCCTTGGTCAAATTAAAACCTCCAGCATAGTTTCTTACTTCCAGTCCTTGTTCATCAGCACAACTCATCAATAACCTGGTGAAAGTGTCCCTCCCTTGCTTGCCAGTTTCTGTGTACTTTCCATGAACTAGTCTTGACTCAAGACAACACAGTGACTTTCTTCACCACCAGTGGACAACAACTACACCTTCTCCAGATGACAAGAATCTCAAACTGAGGGAGAGGTTCCATCTTTTCAACACGTTCCTTCCTTTGATACTCTCATTCCCAGGGTACATTTTAGAGTACTCAACCCCTTTACAGTTAGTGCCGCAATGTAATTCACAATTGTATGTAAACTTTCCATGTTTTCATTTAAAAAATCTTGTAAAAAAATGAGACAGGGTAGGGAGAAGATTTCTCTGGTAATTTAAGAGGAAGAGGGCCAGAGGGCTTGATTTATATTCTAAGATAAGGTATTTCCTGTTGGAGTTAAGGACTAACATTTAATAACTGTATTAATATTTTAACTGTTATTAATAAAATAGTAAAAAATAATATTATTTCCTCATCAGTAGGTGCCAGGAACTAGTCTAACTGGGAGAGACTTCGTTGTGAATATGGCAGAAGAGTTTCTGCTCTCGGAGGACATAGGGCCTGGAGGGGGTGGAGAGAGATTGATCAAGAACTTGTAAATACTTAAGTGTTTGAAAGGAGAATTGTCCTCAACCCCAAAAGGTGTCCTAACCAGTCACAAGAGAGGTTTGCCTGAAGAAGTCATGTTCCTATTGAGATATTTCAAGGTGAGCAAGAGAACTAAAAGGAGAGCTTAGAAAGGAAGGTCCTGAGATGAGTTTAGAGCTTCAAAGAATTGAAAATACACAGATACAGGCTCTCACCATTTAATTTTATTAATTAGGTAAATTTTTTAATTGACTTGATTGCCTTTTGGTCACATTTGGACTCTCCAGTGT
This sequence comes from Solenodon paradoxus, assembly GCA_004363575.1. Lineage (NCBI taxonomy): Eukaryota > Metazoa > Chordata > Mammalia > Eulipotyphla > Solenodontidae > Solenodon > Solenodon paradoxus. The sequence continues at coordinate 460,337 of RJWH01000149.1, forward strand.
ATCAGAATTCCTGTACTCACAGGGCCTTCTCAGGCATTTCTGTTTCCTGACCTCCCCTCCTGTGATTTCTGAAGCCTGTCATATCTTTCAACTTCAAATAGATAAATCTTAAAAAGTATTTTTATTGTACAATTAATTTTAGCACAAATCAGTATACTTTCATGCCAATTGTTCAGCCGACTATAACTGGATTCCTTGACTATTTATATGAGACATCTTTAATCTTTTAGTAACCTGGGAAGAATTCAAACCCTTTCAGACTACAGAAAATAGCATTATTTTAATAAGGACAGACTTTAAACCTGGGCATTGTGTCTACTAAAAGATGTGGTAGACTCTACTTTGAAGACTTTTCTAAAATTTCAACTTCTGTGTTGCTGTTCCTTCAGCTTTCAGATTGTCAAAATGTGATGGACTTTTTTTGTTTTTTTAATGTATTTTTATTGTAGTTCTTATTCTACATATTACAATAATTTTCTGTATGTTGGTTCCCAGTTCTTAGATATATTTTGAACATACCATGCCCTCCACCAAATCACCAAGTGTTCTTCCACATTGTCCAGGGGGCTCCACCACCATTTACCCCCTCTGCCCCCATTCCCTTTTGGTAACCTCAGTTCTGTTGCAAATGTTTCAGGGTTGGTTATGTTTCGTCAGTTTCTTTTTTTCGTCTATTCACATTCCACCTATAAATGAGGTCATCTGGTCTCTTTCTTCTTTTGATTCGTTTCACTTAATATAATCTCCTCGTTCCATCCATGTTGATTCAAATGACAGGGTTTTATCTCTTCTAAGGGCTGTGTAGTATTTCATTGTATGTATGTACCACATCTTCTTTATCTATTCATCTGATGTTGGGCACTTAGGTAATTTCCAGTTCTTAGCTATTGTGAATAGGGCCGCAATAAACTTGGGGATGTATACATCTCTGTGGATGGTGCTTTTGTATCTTTTGGGTAGATGCCCAGAAGTGGAGTGGTGGGATCATATGGGATTTCCATCTTCAGTTTTTTGAGGACTCTCTAAACTGTTCTCCATAGGGTTTGTACCAATTTGCACTCCCATCAACAGTACAAAAGTGTTCCCTTTTCTCCACATCCTCGCCAGCATTTGTTGTTTGCAGACTTTTGGATAAGAGCCAATCTTTCAGGTGTAAGGTGATATCTCATTGTTGTTTTAATTTGCATTTCCCTGATAGCCAGTGAGTAGGAACATAATTTTATGTGCCTATTGGACATCTGTATATCCTCTTCAGAAAAGTGTCTCTCCAACTCCTCCTCCCATTTTTTGATTGGATTGCCTGTTCTTCTGTCCTTGAGTTTTTTGAGTTTTTTGTATATTTTAGATATTAAGCCTTTGTCTGAAATATCGAATGAAAATTTCTTCTCCATTAGGTTTCATTTTGGTTTTGGTGGTGGTTTCTTTTGTTGTGAAGAAGCTCCTTAGTTTGATGTAATCGAGTTGTTTATTTTTCTTTTTGTTTCCCTTAATGATGGAGTTGAATCCCTAAAGGCTTCTCTACAACTGATGTCATGGAAAGTCTTTCCTATGTTGTCTTCTAAGAGCTTTGTGGTTTCTGATCTTATGTCCAAGTCTCTAATCCATTCTGAGTTAATTTTTGTGAATGATGTTAGAGTGTGGGCTAGGTTCATTCTTTTTTATGCAGTGGGTGGGATTTCCACTTGGTGGACCCCAGGCTCTGGTGTGAAATGATTGTGGGAGGGGTTTGAGCACTTTGACTTCTGGTTATGGCTGCACCCAGCGCAATTTCACTGCATGGGCTCCAGCTCAGCTCCCATGCATTGGCTCTCCTTTCATCCCCTCCAAACTCGGCCCCCTGTGGTTCTGTGTCTCAGCCCCACTGGTCCCACTTCTCACTGCCTCTGCAGCTGGTCCCAAAATCTAGCCTCTGATCCACTATGTCTGGAGACTCCCGAGCTCCATCCCAAATCCAAATCTGCGACTTAGCTGAGAACCCCACTGGGTTCCCACACCCACTGTTAGTCGTCAGCTGTTCTGCCTCCACCTGAAGTGTCGGTCATTTCTTGGTTTTTGTCTCAGGAAAGCAGGATTTTTTTTGTTGTTATTTTCAGTGTCTGTTGGGAGCGACCCAAAAATGTGTTCTATTGAGTCATCATCTGGGAGTCGATCTGTCGTGATGGTCTTTTAACTGGTGATGCACATGACTACCTTCATCAACTCTGTTATTCAGGGGGTTTATTGTTCTCTGAGTCTCAACCATGTTATTCTTCTCTTTTCAGCAGCACGAAAGTACAGAAAAGTGACTTTCATCGAAATTTGACCGCATCCCTGACTAAAGATATTAGACAAAATATAAAACATGCGGAAAGAGGAGTGTTCTTTAGTGTGGATTCCTGGACCTCGGTGAGAAGCTCTGCTTCTAATGGAGAAAGGAACAAGCATGTGATCTCGTTTAGTAGACTCAGTGACCTATTAATCCATTCACTGAAAGTCACCAGCCCATGTGCCAGGTCAGCCAATATCCTTGGCCTCCAGATCTGGTTTGTTCCTGAGACATGAGTCTGGACTTCAGTGGCCTTTGGCTAAGCCCTGGGTACCCAGGCCAGTCCTGCTTTGTCCTTAGTGCAAAGTGTATCAACTAGATGGATATGTACATATAGGTAGATAGCTATGTACATATCTATCTATCTGTCAATATTTTAAAGTGAAGCCGCAGGCTGAAGGGAAGGCCATCAGAGGCAGGCAGACAGGAAGAGAGAGGAGGAAGAAGCACTTATCTTATTTAGTTGCTTATCTTGGTTGTTCCCTCCCTGGGATGTGAACCTGGGTCTCTGGGACGTATGTGGACTAGTGGCTGGCCAAATTGCTAGTCCACCACGGCACGCCATATCCACAATATTGTAGACATACTACGCAGAGCCCTGTGCTGAGGGACATCATTACATATGAAATTCATCTATGAGGTCATCTTATAAATATCAGACACGTTCCTGAGGGGGTAGAAGGAAAGGGAAATATTCTGACCTTTAGAAAATTTCAATGTACTAGGGATGATACATACAAAAATAACCCTGTGTGAGTAGAATACAACGAATACCCTGGGGGAATTGTTTGATAGCAGGGCTATCATTGTTATCTAGGAGGCTATCAGAAAAGGCTTCATGGAGGAGGTGGCATTTGAGTTAGGCCTTTAATAAGATGGTAGTTTATCAGCGAGTGTGTATTGTTGGTACGGAAAGGAAAATTTCAGAGCATTTGGAAATCTGAGTTCATGCCTGGAGCCCATAGCAATGGAGAAGAGGGGACAATAAAAGAGTTATGAAACAGGCATGGGTTGGTTCTTAATATCATTAGAAGGAGTTAGACACATTGCAAACAATCTCTGGGAGTTGGGCAGGGACCTGGTCAAGGCCTCTTTAATGAGTGTGCAGTCTGTGAGTCACACAGGAGGGCCCCTTAGCTTGTGAACAGGGACTTGACTTAACACTTCACTGCTTTGAAATTCCTAGCAACTGGCGCACCCTGGTGGCTTAGGTGTTAAGCTTGTGCCTGAGCGCAGTCCACATATAGTCCAAAGCCCCAGGTTTGTGGTCCAGGATAGGGGTGGAGGAGGGACAACTAAAATGAACAGGCAACTAAATAAAAATACTTCTTCCTCCTTTCTCTTCCTGCCTGCCTGTTGCCTGCCAGCTTTCATTGTTGCCTGCCTTCCTTATAAAAAAAATTCCTAATAACTTGGATAAGAAGCTCTGAATTTTCATTTTGCACTGGGGCTCTGCAAACGTTGAAGCCAGTTCTGAACCTGAGAACCTCTATCAAAGCAGAGATTTTGTCTGGCAGTGGGTTGGATTTGTCTCCTTTACAAAAGGCTAAGCCATGTCAGAGAAGGACTTATGTTCCCAAGACTTGTCATGGTGTCTGGTACACAGGAGGAGCTGACTAAATGCAAGCCAGAGGTGGACATTAGGACAGGCAGTCAGTGTGGGGTCTTCCAGAGGGTTTAGAGTGCGAGCAGAATACACGTTCCCTACCCGCAGGGCTTGTAGGACTTGTGCTTCTCTGGAGCCTGAACTGTGCCAGGGGGCCCCAGGGCCCAGCCAGTTCTGCTCTGGGAAGTATGAGTTTGCTTTCGTTTCACCTTGGAGTGGATTTAACATTGTGTTTCCTGAACTTGGATGGATTGAGTGCTTGGTCAGGGTATTCAGGCCACCCTCTGTGTGTGTGTGTGTGTGTGTGTGTGTGTGTGTGTGTGTGTGTGTATGTGTGGTAACTGGTTAAGAACAATTCAGTATCCCGAGCTGAGGGGCTGTTGTCCCTCACATATCTTGCATGCAGCTTCCTGTACTTCTCATGCCAGGCAGATAGAACAGCAACTCAATTTGGATGTGGTTTGAAGGGCATTTTAGTTTCCTGGTGTTCCAGTTCATTTGTTTCAAAAAGAAAACATGTCTGTGTGCATGTGTGTGCATATATGTATGTGTGTGTATATATATATATATATGCTTTTGCAGATGCATACATGTACACACATAAAATCATATTCCTGAATTGAATGGACTTACTTTCTGAAAATTGTAGTCCATAAAGATTATTGTTTTTATTACATTTTGAAAATTAGTAGAGACCATCCTGACTTAGTTAGCGTTAAGTCCCAGCTGACTTTCTTCCCATGTGGACCCCGACCCGAGGGCTCTGACAACCTTCTCTTCAAGCATGTGAACTGGGGGGCTCTGACGACCTTCCCTTTAAGCATGTGAACTGGGGGGCTCTGACGACCTTCCCTTCAAGCATATGAACTGGGGGTAGTGACTGCTGTCTCCTGATGGCCTGTCCTAAGTGATCTCGTTGCTAGGAATTGATGTTTTACTTTTTAGCACTTGTGAAAACTGGTCCCCTTAGTCGAACTCAGTGCTTTGACTGCAAATGGCAGCTGTGTTGATTATGCTCTAGATCTTTAACTGTGTGTAATGGTTTCTGGTTTCAGGATTCCATAACCTTTATGTATCAGGCTCTGGAGAGGAACATCCGGACAGTGTTCATGGGCGACTCTCAGCAGACACTGAAGCATGTTTCTAGCCCCTCAGCGTCTTATTTCTTGTCGCTGCCCTATGCGAGGCTTGGCTGGTAGGTATATGTTAATCTAATTTCTGAATGTTTTTGGTCAGTTTTGATCCTTCAGTCATTCCAAAAATGTTTGAAATGGTGCCTGTGAGCATCTTATTTGCCAATCAATTCATCATCCACAAAAAGGTTAATTCAGTGGTAAAGTTAGTGTAACGATGAAATTATCTCCCTAAAATTGGTCAAAATATGTTTAAATTATAAGAGGTTTTCATTTTACCAGTCATAACAATACATTTTTCCTTTATAGAATATTTGTAAAATGTTCATGTTCTTGGAGACAGTGTTACAGATTGTAGTGGAATCTAATGGCATTAGAAGGGTCAAAGCAGACAACTATACAGTGACGGAAAGTTATAACTTCATATGGCAAAAACCTCATGCAGTGCCATTTTATAAAATCTTCTGATTTTAAACGTCAAAGCTGAGCCCAAGGATATAAAAGTGACTGTGTTCTGGAGGTTATGCCAAGACTTCTTACTTATTTTTGCCACTTTATTGACATATGACTAGCAATAAATATTTATTAATATGTACAATTTGGGGATAAATACATGCCGGTGAAACCTTCCAGGCCATAGGTATATCATCTCCCAAAGTTTCTTCCTCCCTATTAAAAAAAAAAGAATAATAATAGTAATAAATAAAATTGGTGCGCCCTCATGGAGTAGTGGTTAGGTGCAGTCCACCTACACCTTGAGGCCCCAGGTTCATGTCCCAGGGTGGAGGGTACAGCCGGGATGAACAATTAAATAAATAAAATGCTGCCTCTTCCTCCTCTTTCTTCCTGTCTGCTTGCTTTCATTCCTGCCTGCACCTTTCCTGTAAAAAATAATAAAAAATAATGCTGCATGTGTGGTAAGAATCTTTGATGTAAGATCCACCCCCTGGCAAACTTTATATATGCAATACAGTGTTCTTAGCTATAGGCACTATGCTTTATAGTAGTTCTCTAGTACTTATTTTTTTCACATAACAGACTTTGTACCTTTAATCATCACCTACCAATTTCCCCCTCTCCTCTGCCCCTGGTAATCATTCCTCTGTTCTCTGCTTCTATGAGTTGGACTACTCGATTCCACAAATAAGTAATATCTTGCAGTATTTGTCTTGCATGTCTAGTGTATTTCATGTTGCATAATGTCCTCATATTCATGCTGTTGTAAAGGCAGAATTCTTTTTTTTTTTTTTTAAGGCTGAATAATATTCCATTGCATGTATAGTCCATTTTTTTATCCATTCATCTATCAGTGGACATTTAAGTTGTTTGCTTATCTTGGCTGCGATGACTAATACAAAGCACATGTGAATACACATAACTCTCTAGCGAATGGTTTTGATTCCTCTTGATAAATACCCAAAGTAGGATTACAAGATTATTGTATTTATAATATTGAGTGAAACTTCCATACTGTTGCCCATAGTAATTGGTTCTCTTTTTCTGCACATCCTCGTCACCACTAGTTATCTTTTGTTTTAGTTTTTGTTTTTTGAGGAAGCATCTTTATTTTTATTTAGTTGTTCACACTGGTTGCTCTCCCCTAGACCTGGGACTTGAACCCAGGACTATGTAGTACGTGCTCCTTTGGAGGCGGCGGACCTAGCCGCTGCTCCACCAGGCCGTGCCTCTTTTGTTTTTGCCATAATAGCCATTCTGACATATCACAATGAGGTGATGTCTATTGTGATTTTGGTTGATTTTACCTGGGGATGAATTATCTGAGCACCTTTTCATGTACCCATTGGCCATTTTCATGTTTTCTTTGGAGAAATAGCTATTTAGTCCATTTTCTCATTTTTAATTGGGTTATTTGAATTTATTTTGCTGTTGAGTTGCCTATATTCTTTACATATTTTCAATATTAGCTCCTTATCAGGTATATGGTTTACAAATATTTTCTTCTATAGGTTTCTCAGTTTGTTATTTCTTTTGCTGTGCAGAAAACTTTTCATTTGAGGAAACCCACGTGTTTTATTGTGGTTGCTTTTTAAAATTTGAGATATAGGTGACAGATAACATTATATTATTTTCAAGTGTACAACACCCTAACATATGGATATACTTTGAAATGATACCCACATTGTCTGGTTTATATCCACCAGCACAGTTACAGGTTGTTTTTTTTTTTTGTTATTATAAGAACTTTTAAGATCTACACTCTTAGCAAGTTTCAAATACACAATATTATTAACTACAGTCACTAATCCTGTATATGACATCCCCATGTCTTATTTGCTGGAAGTTTAGACCTTTTTGGTGAACTTTGCTTTATTTTGCCTATCTCAGCCCCCATTTCTGGCAGTTACCAATCTGTTCTCTGAAAGGTAAGTTCTTATTTTTTAATATTTTACAGATAAGTGAGATCATATGTCTTGCTCTAATTTATTTCACTGAGGCGTAATGCCCTCAAAGTCCATCCATATTTCACAAACAGCAGGATTTCCTCTTTTTATGGCTGAATAATATTCCATTGTAGTTGTCATCTTACATTACTCAATGACGGGTATGTTCTAAGAAGTGTATCATTAGGTGATTTCATCAGTGTAAAGATCTTAGAGTGTAATTACACAGACTTCAATGGTAGGCTACACACTTAGTCTGCATGGGATAACCGTCATACGCGTGGTCTGTCATTGACCAAAATGTCATTAAGTGAGGCATGACCATATTCAGTGCATTTTCCTTACCCATTCATCCCTTGATGGACAGTTTGATTATTTCCATGTCTTCGCTACTCTAAATAATGCTGCAATGAGCATGGGGTATCTTTCTGCTGAGTGTTTTCACCCCCTTGAGCCAATATGCAGAAATGAAATTGCTGGAACACTGGGTAGTTCTTTTATTAACTTTCGGATGGACCTCCATTCCCTTTTCCATCATGGCTACAATTTACATTCCCATCAACAGTGCACAAGAGTTCCCTTTTCTCTACCTCTTGTCAACACTTGCTATTTCTTGCCTTTTTGAGAATAGCCATCCTAATGGGTATGTGGTGATACCTCATTGTGGTTTTTGATTTGCATTTCCCTGATGCTTAGTGACATTGAGCACTTTTTCATGTACCTGTTAGCCATCAGTATATCTTCTTTGAAAATGTTATTCAAATCCTCTGTTCATTTTTCAATCTTATTGTTTCCTTTTGCAGCATTATATGATGATTTCTTTATATATTTATGTACTTATGTAGTTCTTTATGGATGTTGTGTGGATTCTTTATATATTTCATATATGTTTATGTGTATATATATATTTACCCTTATTAGATATATGGTTTGTGTGGGGTTTGGGTCTCTCAAAGAATCCATGGCAGAGTTAGGTGAGTGAGCAAGCAGAGATTTAATTAGAGGGTGAAGGGATGGAGCCAATGAAGGGAGGTCCAGACCCCATGGATTCAGGGTCTCCACATATCAGACAGGCAGGATTAAGCAAGTTGGGGGTTCTATTAGTGGGGAGCAGAGAGAGAGGACGGAGCCAGCCAAGGGAGGCTAAGACTCTGTTTGCCTTGCCAGAGGCCTGAGTTTTTAAGGGAAAATCCCACATGGTGAGGAAGGGGCATGGAGAGAGGGTCAGCAGATCAGGTTTCAGTTCCTGACTGGGCAAGGTGACATTGTCCTTTGAAGTTTTTGGTGGTCTTCTTCAACTGATGTAATTCTTTTGTTTCTTAGTGGAGGGTCCATCCTGGTCACATACTGCACGTCTCACGTGTCAGACTCATCCATTGACTTTGCTTATTGGTCTGGATGCATCCACGACTGGGTGCTGGCGCCAGAGGCAATTCACTGTCCTGATAGCTGAACTTTAATCCCTGATCTAAGGCTTGCTCTTGCGGGAGTGCTGACAGTTTGCATATATGTCTCCCATTCAATAGATTGACTCTCATTTTGTTGCTCATGGCTTTTTCTGTGCAGAGCTTGCTTTTAGCTTTTCTTTATGCTTGTTGCTTGTTTGCTTTGAGTGTTTAATTAAAAAAGCTGTGCTTCTAAAGCCCCGCTGTAGACTGGCGGCTCCCTTCTTGGCACTCAAACAGCCAGGTGGTAGAGATGCGCTGGGCAAGACTTGGGGAAACAGCACAGAGCTTTCAAGCTCTGCCTGAGATGCCACTGTATCCAAATCTCCATGTCTTCCCCAGCCCGATGCGCTGAAACCTAGTTTTTCCCCTAAGGAAAGGTGCAGGCAGCAATGAAGGTGAGCAGAGGCAAGCAGGCAGGAAGTGAGAGGAGGAAGAAGCACTTTATTTTATTGAATTTTTATGTAGTTGTTCATATTGGTTATTGCCCAGATGGACATGCAAACCTTGGTCTCCTTGGGATGTTTGTGGACTGCGCTCATCCAGAGGTGGCAGACCAAATCACTACTCCACCAGCGGCTCCTAAACCATACTTCTTCATTTGAATGACCTAGCATTTTCTTTGAAACAATTTGCTGACAGCCCTTCCTTTTCTGCCCTCTAAAGCATTTAGCTCCAGCAAGAGATGGGAACTGAATGCTATCTTTACATTTGCAAATGACTGTCTTCCAGAAAAATCCAGAAGAAGACCTCCTGCCGTACTTGTTGCCGCTCAGGGGTGGAGGGATGGCAGCAGAGCAGTGGTTCTCCAGGAGTGCAGGGACACTGCACCAGGCATCACACCCTTTAGAAACTACTATTCTCTCTTCCCTCTATTCTGCCATTAATTCTTTCTGTGGCTGTCAAACTTAAAAACAAGAAATGATTTTTTTTTGACTTTCCAGTCCCAACAGACAGATGAACTTTGTCTTGGCTTGTCCATCCCTATAACTGGTAGGTCATGGAATCTCCTTTAGAAGCACCCACCACATGTGTTGGATATTTGATTTTTTTCCCCCTAGATAGCTATGGGTGAAGTCAAAGAGTATTCACAATGCAAGCTTGTGTTTGATCAGGCAATAAATTGAAATGGGTCAGATCAGAGCAGATCAGAACATGACCTGTGCCCTCAGCTGGGGGACTTTGTTGGAAAGGGATGTCCTCTGCGTCCTCAGACCAATCCAGACTTGTCCTGCGGCAGGTTTGGGTTTGGCAGACAAGATATGATGCTCTGTGAGCTCGCCTTCTTATCTGCTCAGGTCAGCGGCTCTAGAGAATCCCAGATGCCTTCAATTGTCCATCTTGTCTTGGCGAACAAGACTAGGAAACATATCAATACTATAACCTCAGAAGTGAAAGTTTGCCAACCCTCCTGCAGGATGGAGGAGTCAGTGAGGACGTGCCAGTGGGTCCCAGAAAAGAAAAGAAGCAGGAGGCACTTGTGCTCAGAGCTCTCAGTAGACACCGCAGTGGGTTCTTCTTCTGTTCCAGGGCAATGGCTTCGGCTGACCTCAACCAGGATGGATACGGAGACCTGGTGGTCGGTGCCCCAGGCTACAGTCACCCCGGCCACATCCATGTGGGGCGTGTGTACCTCATCTATGGCAACGACCTGGGCCTGCCCCCTGTGGATCTGGACCTAGACAAGGAGGCCCACGGCATTCTGGAGGGTTCCCAGGTGAGACCGGCTCAGATTTCCCTTTTAGCGTCAATGAGTTTCACCTCCGTGTCGTGCAAATTCTCCAGGGTGAATAACTGAGAGCAAGAGTAACGATAGGAACAAACAGCTGTGGGCTCCCTTAGTGCAGCGCTTGTCATATTGTCCAAGGCATGCTGCCTTCATTTATTTCCTTCTGTCGGTAACTTGGAGTGTTTAACATGTTCCTAAAACACACATGCTACTTAGAGATTTGAGTAGCTAATCAGGGCGTGATTTCCTGGTAACTTAAAATCACCTCTAGTCTACATTTTTATTTTGTAAGAGTTTTAGTTTGTAAGATTTGTAAGATTCACAGAAAAGTTATGGCAACAGTAGAGTTCCCGTCTGCCCTTATCCAGTTTCCCGTGTCAGTGTCTCATGTCACAGTGGTAGACGTCAGCATGAAGAAGCCAACATAGGAGCATTACTAATTTAACTCAACTGCAGACTTTTTATTTTTCCTTCAGTCTACTCCTTTTCTTTAAGTATATCGTTATCCTCAATGACTAAAAGATGTTCGCCCCGAAGTCTGAGAATTTATTCTTCTTGGGAGCACTTGGGACAGTGATAGTCCTCCAGGAGATCACTGACATCAGTCCTTTCAAAAACAGTGTAGAAGGGCAGACCACCCTGCGACAGTCCCAGATGAGTGGGAGCTCCAGTGGGACCGCATGCCTTAGATATCAAGCGCCTGGAGAAAGAGTCCTGGTCTTTGGGTTAGATCTTGAGTCTTGACCTGGGCAAGGCACTAAGCCTTTCTCTGTGGAGTTCAATCTGTGAAGACAAAATAAAATGGCATACCTGAACATACTTACAAACACCAGTTTATGATCTAGTTAGGTTCTAAAGGGAGAAGTATGAGTAAGTTGACTAGCAAGTGTATGAGGTTACATCGACAATGTTTTCTAGATCTTTCTGACATTACAGGAAAAAGTTCTAAAATGAGTCTACCTATTCCTGTTGCATCTTACCTCTTCACAAAGGCATTCCCCTGGCAGACCATTGTGTAGAGTATGATCCCCCGGGTTCCTACAGATGGAATAAGAGGCAGCTGTTTGCTGTGGTTGATAAACTCAAAGACATCTGGCTGAGGAAGAAGGTAGTTCCTGCCCTTTTCCCACCAGTGACCTTTGATAATTTGGAAGATGGCCAGATAAAGTCATGCATGAGGGATGAGAACCCTGTACTCTCATCTTTGGTCTGCAGTTAACCTTCCTCTTTCCTTGTCTTTAAAATGGAGGAGTGGGAAAGATTGATCAATAGCATGTGTTCATAGAATTCTGTGCTTTTCTTGCAATGACTAGTAGCCTTCAGGAAGGCTTGATGGCAATGCCGGTGGTGATGAAGGCACCCATAAGTCATGGGCAGAGGCCCCTGCTTTTTGGTTCCCACCCCGCCCCAGGTACATTGTGTCCCAAAGCCATCCTCTGTTGTTTATCAAATTCCAGCCTTCTAGAAGGAGCGGTGTCCATAGATTCCATTGCAGGTGTGCAGAGATTAGCCAATAAATAATAGACATGAGTTCTGTGTCATGTGGCACGTGTCACCTTGTGCAAGACATCGCTTGGTAAGTTGTGAAACAGTAGGAGAACTTCGTGAGTTACTTTAGGTCTAGACTGAGTCTTGGCAGTAGGAGATGAAAAATCTAGAAAATTCCCTGTGTATGGAGTGAATTTTTTCTCTGTGAAATGGGAAAGGGGCGGGGTGGGGGGAGCAATAAAAGTAACCACCTTGATCCCTGTAAAGTGCTCGTGCGTGTCTGCAGCAGCCTCCCATAGAACTTTTGTGATGACGGAAATGTTCTAGGCCTGTGCCCTCCGGTGTGGGAGCCACCAAGCACACTGGCTTTAAAGTATTTGAAATGTGGGTTAGTGCCACTGAGGACTGAATTTTTTTTTATTTATGCTAATTATTTTGAATGTACAAAACCACATTTAGTGGTAGCTCCTGGACAGTGTGTCTTCAGAGCCCCCTGAGTACTGAACGAACATTAGCTATTATTGCTAGTCTTATATGATGATTATTCTGAGTGCTTTCCAACAGGAGTTTGGTTCTTAGCCTGGAGCTTCGTACACATCAGATGAATTTCTAGAACATATAAGAACTGACCTTCTTTTTGGCACTTCATGTCTTCACGTTCCCTTCAAGGCAGACAGACATGCCAAAAATATCCTGAGGGCAGAGCCACCCAACTGCCCTTTGGATGTGTTCATGCTGCTGCGATTTTGTTCTCTGCCCTGGGGAGCCAGATGGGGTCTCCAGGTGCCTCTCTACTCCCAGGCAGTCAGGAGGCGGCTCTGAAGTTTGTGGTTCAGTCCAGGGGATTAACTTTTGTCTCTTCAGCCCTCAGGTCGATTTGGCTCGGCCTTGGCCATTCTGGACTTTAACAAGGACGGTGTGCCTGACCTGGCCGTGGGAGCCCCCTCGGTGGGCTCTGAGCAGCTCACATACAAAGTAAAGTTGCTACTGCGGGGTGGGTGGGGGAAGCAGACAGCTGTGCTGGGCAGGGCGCTCAAGGGTACACCGTCCTGGACCCCCATGTGGGATCTTAACATGACTTCAGGTTACCTGGTAGCATCAGCTCCTGTCTCCGAGCCTCCTGGTTTCTCCACTGATCCCCAATGCCAGCCCTCTGTCATAGGAGAGAGTGACCTGCCTGGATCTTTCTCTCCTGCACAGAACCCACCCTGCTCCCTATTTTCTTAGCAAGAGCTGAGATTCTGGTACCTGGCCCACAGAGTTCTTTCCATGTGTGTCCTGCTAGAGCAAGACTGTCATGTCACCATGAGTGTTGGTGGACGGCAGAGGCCTTCATTGCCTATGTGTCCACTGTGCCTGCTGGTGTTATGTAGAACTTAGTCCACACCAGATGATTTACCTAGAAGTATAAGAATTAACACACACACACACACACACACACACACACACACCCTTTCTCCTCCCTTCTTTATTCTAGACACGCAAACAATTTGTCATCTAGACCCACCCTTGTTTCAGGATTTTTGTTTATACAGCTCCCTCCACCTGGAAAAACCTTCCCTTTTTGTCTTTAGGAGGACATGTCACTTCTTTCAGGAAGTGTTACTGACCTCTGGGCTAGACGACATCTTTGTTCTCACAGATTGCTTTGCTTGCATCTACTGTAGGACCTTCTACTCTGTGACCTATAATTGCCCCTTTGTTTGACTTTCAAGAGGGCAGGGCAGAGATGCATCTTATTTTGTATTCAGTCCTTGGTTCCTGATGGAAAATAAATGCTTATAGAATGAGTAAGGGTGGAGACAGGCAAGTTTTAAGATAGCAACTGGCTCATGACCCAGAATAATAGAGCAGATGTCCTAAGGCAAATTAATGCCACTTGCAGGATGTGATAATGTTCAGAGGAATAATGGTCTGGGAAGACTTACTGAATGCTGGGACCTCGAAAGGGCAGGAGTTGAAAAAGTCATTCTGCAAATGCACTGAGCAAGCCAGGCAGGTCCTAATCAAGACACTGGGGAAGCAGAGATTAAAATGTCAGCTCTAATAATCTGATGAAAAAATGACAGACTTAAAAAAAAATTTTTAGCCCAGCAGCAATGCATGGGAAGGGTTTCTGTCAGTCACCCAGCTCCTGACCATAGGGACCTCTGATGGGGATTTGTTTCATCATCAGCTATCTTTGTCTTGCTGCCATTTTTTTTTTTTTTTTTTTTTTTTTTTGAGTCACAGCTGAAGCCTTACAATTTTCCTGTGGTTCATTCTTGCCTAGGGTTCAGTGTACATCTACTTTGGTTCCAAACAAGGAAAAATGTCTTCTTCCCCCAACATCATCATCTCTTGCCAGGTATGTTTACCACCTTGGCCAGGTGTAGAAAACACAGCTCCTAGTTGCGTGCATCCTACTTGCCTCCAGGGCTCGGTCAGGCATGGTTTCCTGGTTTTCACAACAGGATACCTACTGCAACTTGGGCTGGACACTCTTGGCTGCAGATGTGAATGAAGACAGTGAGCCTGACCTGGTGATTGGCTCCCCTTTTGCACCAGGAGGAGGGAAGCAGAGGGGAATTGTCGCTGCATTTTATTCTGGTCCCATCTGGAATGACAAAGGTAGTATCCTCTGGGGAGTTGGGTTTGTGTCCTTTTTCCTTTATCTCACAGCATGTCACCTAAATTGTTAACAGTCTCTTGCTCATACGAATGTTCTGGCAAGTGACATGGATAGATTTACTGAATATACTGAAAGGGGATCCAACTTCTAGGTTGAGATTCATAGGTTATTCTTAGTCTCCAAATGTTAAGTTACAAACTCTAAAGACATCCCAGTGACGATCGAATCATGCTACAGGGGTTTGTTTTACATATAGCATCTTCCACCCCATAAAAGTGAGCTCTAGATGTTTGTTTACAGGAAAGGTACAGCAGGAACAAAGGTGAGTAGGCAGGCAGGCAGGAAGAGAGAGGAGGAAGAAACACTTTATTTTTTTAGTTGTTCATCTTGGTTGTGTGTCCTGGCCCTGGGTCTTGGACCGGGGACCTTGGGATGTATGTGGACTATATTAGATGATGTACTAGTCTCCTGGGCCACAGGGGCATGCCAATAAATGTATTTTAAAAATTGAAGTGACATTGCATCGTAACATTATATAGGCTTAAGGTGAGTACATTGTAAGTCAGCATCCGTGTAGAATACATCACCACCAGCACTTCACTATAGAGCTGATCCTTTTTTACCACCCTCTCCCCATCCTAGAAATGTTATTTCTCATATGCCGTGAGACATCCATTTCTGACACTGGGGTCCCAGGAACAGGATGAGAACATGAGTTCTGGCAAACACTCAGCAGAATAAGTCTGTTTCTGAGTCTTCACATGCAGGAAGGGGGCATGGAAGCCCACTCTCCCCACTTGAGTAAAAGTTAAAAGGGTCTGGTTGTGTCGCTGTAGAAAAGGTGAACGTGGAAGCAGCCAGCTGGATGGTGAGGGGTGAGGAAGACTTCGCCTGGTTGGGATACTCCCTTCACAGCGTCAGTGTGAACAACAGAACTGTGCTGCTGGCGGGGAGCCCGACCTGGAAGAATGTCAGTAGGTGAGAGCTGACGTGCGGCCCTGGGGAGCCCAGAAGGCAGGTGCCTGCTGCTGTGGGCGTCCACTAAGTGTAGGCTCCATCAGAGAACAGGGCTCAGAAATGCTTTCCCTTCAAAGAAAAGCTTAGGTGCTGGTTCAAGTTTGCAAATTCATCTCTTCGGAGTTTAAAAATGAGATGGCTAAGTTTTATTAGCTTTCCAGGGCGGGCACAACAAAGAATCACTGACAGGAAGGCTGAAGCTGCAGGTAGGTATTTGTTGATCAGCTCTGATGGCTAGAAATCAAGAGGTGTTGGTTTGATGTCTGCTCTGGCCTCTCTCCCTGGCTGGAGATGGCCACCTTCTTCCAGTGTCCTCAGACAGCCTTTTCTGTGCCCATCCCTGGTGGCTTTCCCTCTTCTATCAGGACACCAGTCATCCTGGAGTAGGGACCCACCCTATGACCTCATTTTAACATAATTGCCTCTCTAGAGACCCCATCTTCACTCTATTTGGGTTAGGACCTCAGCGTTAACTTTGGGGGAACACAGTTTAGCCCATAACAGTAGGCTGTGGGTTGGGAGGCAGAATGTGGGACGTTTCTAGTCTTGGGATTGGAATTCACTCTGAAAGCCCTCACCCTCCGCCCCCAGCCAAGCCTAGGATCAGGGACTGAGCACATGCAGGAAGGGGGCATGGAGGAGGATGAGGTGTATTCTTTCCTTGACCCTGAACACCTGGGCCAGCTCTTAATCCTGTGCCCTCGTGGCTAAACTCAGTGTGCTTCATTCCAGTCTGGGCCATTTGTTTCGCAATCGCGACGAGAAACAGAGCCTGGGACGGGTGTATGGCTACTTCCCACCAAATTACCGAAGCTCGTTTACCATTACAGGAGACAAGGTATGGCAGATCTCTCTCCTTCCCAGGAAAGCAGACACCACAGGGAGCATTTTCTTAGCTGCTCTATGACGATTTATTGTCCTTCATAGTCAATGGGGAAACTGGGTACTTCCCTGTCGAGTGGCCACGTGATGGTGAATGGGATCAGGACACAAGTGCTTCTGGTTGGGGCCCCAACTCACGGTAAGTTCTGCACCATGAAATTCTGCTTCCTTTTAGGCTTGCGGCTCTGTGACTGTGTCATATAGGGAGAAAGCTATAAGATCTAGTTCCAGACAGACCTGACATTGAATGTCTTCTTAGTCCTTAACAGCAAGTTGTTGGGGAAATTAATCTCTTGAATGTTAGTATTATCATCTGTGAAAGACAGATGATAATATCCCCTTCTTAAAGAGTTGTTGCAACTCACATATGGAAGTAACTTAGTGTTTTTAAAGCTTCCCTTTCATTGACCTTGGTGTTAAGAGAAATGCTCAGCTAATTTTATAAATTAGTTAACCAAGAATAGGTCCGTTCTGAGGGCATATGTTAATATGCCATTATTTACTTTATGGAAAAGAGATTTTAAAAAGAATCTACTCTCTCCAAGATTATAAAAATGAATCATATAGACATTTGTGAAAATACAAGGCAATATATAGATGAAAAAGAAATGATCCCTTAGCCAGATATTTAAAAACTTAAGCTCATATATTATAAATGTATATATATACATATTTATATAGATATATATGTATATACTTACCTACACACATGTACATTTATGTATACATAAAATTCACACTTAATTTTTTCCTTTTTATATCTTGACTGTGTTCTTGTTACTAAATATTCTTTAAAACATGATACCGGTGTCATATTTTTCCCATATGCCAATAGTTACTAACATCACCCTATTGATGGAAATTTGGATTTGTTTCTAATTTTTCACTCTTGTGTATAAAATATTATCGACCTACATGTACATAAATCTTTGTTCTTCTGATTAGTTTTTTAGATTTCTTGAGGTGGAATCTAGACTGGAGCCTTTATTTCTTTCTAAGGCTCCCATATTGTCCAATTATTTTTCAGGAAGACTTTTGTTTCATACAATATGAGAAAGATTTGACTAATATGCAGTAGAGGATTGGCAAAGGAATAGCTAAATTTTTCCTTGCATAGTTCAGAGGACAGCATTAGAATGCTGAAACATTTGTTGACTTAGTTTTGATATAGCTTTTTTTCATTAGAGCCTAGGCAATAGTTTCTAAACTCTTATCATGCACATTACTGATTTTGCTGTAAATGGAGCTTTCCGCACTTTCTCGGTTGTGATGTCTTAGTAATTTTCTAGTATAAAACAGCATATAAAAGGTTAACATATCTATATAGGTATTATGTGTAAATGAACCTTTTTGAGATAACTGCAAATCCACATGTGGAGATAAGAAATAACAGAGATCCAAGTTGCATTTTATCTAGTTTTCCTGAATGATAGAGTGAAAACCATAACATCATATCTAGGTTATTGACATTGATAAAATCTACCAGTCTTGCTCAAGTTTTCCCATTTCTACTTTTATTTTTTTTTCACCTACAAAATTTGGGGGACTCAGTACAAAATAAAAATGCAGAGCCCTTTGTTAAAAAATTACTCAGAATTTCAAGGTGGTGACAGCAGAGCACAGAGCCAAGCGTAGGGCCCCTCATAGCATGTGATCCTATTTCTGTTCCAATAGTTCAGCTCCTTTTCACTGTACAACTTCTCCAACCTCCAATCAGGTCAGACACTGCTCTCATGTCCAATCTATATTGATTTACTCCTGGTACCTGAATTTTTGTCCTAACAACCCTGAAATCCAGTTTCTCAAAGATAAATCATCAAAACACACACAAAAAAATCATATATACATATATGTAATTTAATATATATTAAATCCAAGCATGATTTTTGATAACTATTACATTGTTTTATATGCACATGCCAATATTTACTAACATCTTATTACTGGAAATTAAGATTTCTGCCTCTAAGAAAGCAATATAAGGATCACAGAAATTTTTTGTTTGGGCATATTTTCCACTTTTTATGATCAGATGTAAAAAATCTGTATTTACAAGTTTTTCCTAATTTCGACTATTTGACAGTGATCCTGAAAGCCACCACATGAAGGAAATTACATAGATTTTCTGGGACGCACGTGTGGGCCACACCTCAAGGCCATGGCCTCTCTGAGATGTGCCTGTTTGACAAGAGCTCTGTCTTCTGCTGCTACTGTGTTACTCCTGAGAAATAATCAAAACACTGTGTTTTTATAAATATCCGCCCCCTGCAGGGAAGGAATTCTATGTTATAGTGACATTCTAGGTCTCGGAGGGACTCAAAAGACCTCAGGATGCGGCTCTTTTTAAGACCAAAGAGTCTGCTGAATTACTCTGATTAGTCAAGTAACGGAGCTACAGATAAATAGATACAGAAATACTAAAGCTTACCTTTGTTTCCTTGACTGTTTAAACTGTGTTTGACAATCCACTGTTTACATCTGCATCAGCAGGGAAGGAGGTATTCTGAATGGCTTACATTTTAAATATCTGAATCTTTCTTTTAAAAGTAACACCTTTTTTAGAGCAATTTTAAGTTCACAGCAAACAGAGCAGCAAGGTTAGATTTCCTCTACCACTTGCCCTCACACGTACAACGCATCCTCTACTCTAGATGCTCCCCCAGCAGTGGTACCTTTGTTACAACTGATGTACTGACCCATCAGGGTCACCCAAAGTCCCCAGTTCCAATAGCGTGTTTTTAAAAAAGAATTTTTTAAGCAAAAGCAAGTGCGATTTATTGAAGATTGTACACCCTTTAAGATACAGGATAAGGGCACAACAAATTCCAAGAGTGGAACCACCATTTTTTTTTTTTTAAATGAAAGTTGAGGCAGGAATGAAGTAGGCAGACAGGCAGGAAACAGTAGAGGAAGAAGCATCTTATTTTATTTCCATTTCAGTTGTTCACATTGGTTGGTTTCCCCCTGGACCTGGGACTCGAACCCAGGGTTACGGGGCCTGCATCCTTCAGAGGTGATTGACCTAACTGCTGCTCCTCCAGGGCATACCAGTTTCACTTTTTGTGATTATTCTGTAAGTTTGGAAAAATATGACATGTATCCACCATTATAGTGTCATATAGAAGAGTTTTAACCGCCCTAAATCCTGTGCACCACTCAGTCTCTCTTCCCTGCTCCGAAGCCCAGGCAGTTACTGTCCTTTTTACTTTCTCCATTGTTTTGTCTTTTCTAGGGTGTCATGTGGTTGGAATCATACAGCATGTAGATACAGACTGGCTTCTTTCACCGAGTAATACAGTTAATCTCTATATAGCTCATTTCTTTCGGAATCCTTTGTAAACTCTGAGAATTTATGGACACATTTTGATGAAATTCTGGGTTAGGTACTCTAATAGACTGTGATGAAGGAGAGGTCTGAGCAGTATAATCAGCTTTTCTCTACCCTCGTGCATGTGAAGCCATTTGAACAGGCTCAGAACTCATTCAGATAGAAAAATAAGCCCCTTTTAAAAACTGGGAGAACATGGTTAAGGTGGGCAGTCACTATTCAGGCTTTCTAATCCTTGCCCCGAAGATAGAGTTTGGGGTGACTTCCCTCAGATTTGGGGTCTGCGTGGCAGATGGATATGCACATGGTCCAGTAGAAGCAGCAGATGTGGACCGGAGCTTGCACCTAGAAGGCCTGGCTGTGGCCGAGGGAGCACCCCTGCAAAGCAGAATCAGCGCCCATGTGCCCATCATGAAGGGATAGCTAGAGGGAGAACCCCGCCTGTGGCAGGATGAGACTGGAAGCAGACAGAGCTGCAGGTATTTTTTTGGTTTATTTTTTAAAGGAAAGATGCAGCCAGGAAGAGAGGAGGGAGCCTTTTTTTCAGTTGCTCATACTGGCTGTCCCCACACCCTACTCCCCAGCCTGTGATCCTTGGGAGGTGACTGACCCAACAGCTACTCCACCAGGGAGCGCCTGAATTTGGACATTACCTAAACAGTTGTAAATCAGGAAAATTACTTAGGCAGTTTGTGATGTGTGCAAAATGTACTGGGGTGCGGGGGTGAGACAAAGATGAACTGTATGATAGGCCACTGCTGAGCTTATCCAACCTTTGGGTCTCAGAGCGCCCACTAGTCGTGCCTTCCTAAGCAGCAGCGCTAACTGGCGCTAAATGGTCTGTCCCATGTGACTGTGATCTCCGCCCCCATGGCAAAGCAGCACAAAGTAACAGAGTTTCTGTTCCATGCTTTACATCCTCTCGTTCTCACAGCGGGAGTCCTGGACTGTGCTTTCTTTCAGATGATGTGTCTAAAATGGTGTTCCTGACCATGACCTTGCATCAAGGTGGAACCACTCGGATGTACGCACTGACCCTTGATTCCAAGCCGTCTCTGCTCAGCACCTTCAGTGGAGACCGCCGCTTCTCACGATTTGGTGGCGTTCTGCACCTGAGTGACCTGGACAACGACGGGTTAGGTAGGATAGGAACAGTGCCCTTGCCCAATAGACAGGTTCCCTAACTGCATTCTCCGGGCCTGGTAATTGCTAGCCCAATGGCGCAAGGGCCTTTTGATAGTCAGATCAAGCCAGAACCAGAGTGAGCTGTACTTCTGGAAGGTGGCTAACCTGAGTCACCAACTGTTATTCACTAATTATGAATTATTAAACAGCAAACAAGCCTTTGACTATGCAGGGATGAGACTGGGGCAGACCAATCAAAGGACACACTGAAAATAGTTGTGGCACGCTGGGTGGGGACCCAAAAGGGGGCAACAGCAGGAGGGATGATGAGGACTTGGGCACTCCCTTCTGGCGGTTTTTGTTTCTAGATGAAATCATTATGGCAGCCCCACTGAGAATAGCAGATATAGCCTCTGGCCTGCTGGGAGGAGAAGACGGGCGCGTTTACGTGTACAGCGGCAACCATACCACTTTAGGTGATGTCACAGGCAAATGCAAATCATGGATAGCTCCGTGTCCAGAAGAAAAGGTAAAGTACTCTTGTACAAAATCCTAACCCATATGGTGAAAGGACTGCTGCTTACTGATGGCTTGTTAAATTACATCCACTTTACAACTTTTTACCTGAACTCAGGTCCTGGGTCAGGACCCATCACCTGCCTGCATCTCCGAGGCTCCAGCTGCTCGTACTCTTGCATCCTGCAGCGTTTGTCCCCAGAGCTATCGTTCTGTTGGACTTGGTGTTACGTTGGCCAGTGGTCAGCCTGCGCCGCTCGGTTAGGCAGCCCACGGCAGACGTTTCATGCAGACTCCTCCTCTTAGGTTGCCTGTTCCACTGCTTCTTTTCATTCCTTTTCTCGGGCGGATTTCCTTTAGTTTCCTGGACCCAAAACACTTGATATTCATTAATTTTCAAAATTGATGTTTATTGTAAAAATTGTAGAAAGCATAAAAATGTATCAAGTTGAATTTCACTCTGCAGAGCCTTTGAACCCTTTGCTATACGTCATCTAGCATTTCTATAAACATGATTGTTAGCACAGTGTATTCACTCTCTGCCTAGTACTATACTATGCTCAGCACTTTCTCTGCATCTAATAGAGATATCAAATTGGTATTATGCCCATTGACAGATGGAGACATTGAGGATGACAGAAGTCTGCTCCAGGTCACACTGCTAGGAAGTAGCAGAACAGGGAATTGAACCAACAACTGATTCTAAAGCTCATGTGAAACCATCACACTGTGTGTATATATTATTGACAACTGTGATCACATCGTACATGATTTTGTAGATAATTTTATAAGCTGATTGTTTCACCAATATAAAAGCATTTTCCTAAGCCTTATATAACACATTTACTGGCTGCCTAGTTTTTTATGGACAGGGCATCATTTGCTTAATCATTATTTGACTGTTACTAGTCAATCTTCTAATTTTCAGTTACAGTGACGAATTTCAGATGTAATCATTTTAGACACTTATTTTCATGAGTTAAATTCCTGTATTGGAATTTCTAATGTCAAAGGTAGTAGAAAAGCTCCTCTAGAAATCTGAATGTAAGGGTATCATTAGTTAAAATTAGTTAAAAAAGAAAAAAATCCAAGAAACAGTAATAACATTCCGTCTTTTTCTCATGATTTTCTTTCAGGCCCAGTATGTGTTGACTGCTCCTGAAGTAAGTAACTCCTCAAGGAGTTGAGAAAACGCCCTTCCCACTTAGTGTCACTGTGCTATGGCGTGTTCTCAGGAGGCCATTAACAGACAATGTTTTACAGGCAAATTCCCGGTTTGGAAGCTCCGTGACGACTGTGAGGTCCGCGGGAAAGGTATGGCTTCGTATTTGCTCTGAGGCTGCAATCTGGGCATCTCATGTGGCTCAGAGATTTATTATAAAAAGAGAGGAATACAAAAAGGGAAATAACATTCACACGTACTGCTTTCACATTTGCTGTTTCCCTCCAACTTCATGCTCTAGAGAAGGGAAGAGCCGATCACAGCCGGTGGGGCCGGCTCCTGCTGCCTGCTGCCTAGTTCTGTACAGTTTAGGAGCTAAAAAAGATTATTTTCATGACATCACACATTTCAGTGTCCATAAATCAAGTTTTATTGAAACACAGCCTTGCTCATTTGTTTATTGCAGTTATTTGTACGAGAGGGGCAGAACTGACTAGGTGATACAGACGAAATGTCCCATAGGTTTAAAATATCATCTTGACTCTTCACAGGAAGACTGCTGCCCCTGCCATTTGGATGAGCATTAATATTGTGGTTGTGTTTTCTTCCAGATTGTGTTTGTGCGACTCTAGAAATAGATTCGTATCTGCACTTGTCATGACTTCATTTTTTATGTAGTATTATTACGCCTCTTCCCAGACAAGCAGAGATCCACCTGATTTTTTAAATGGCTCTCTAGCATTGTCTAGATGCACCATATTTCTGTAGTTCACATTTTAATAGATATTCACTCAGTTATTTCTAATTTTTTTTTACTGTTATAAACTGCTTTGGAGAGAATTCTTCTAGCTACATATTTATGTAATTATACAAATATCCCCTACTGTTCATTCTTAGAAGACTGTTAGATCAAAGGCTGTGCCAATTTTGAATTTTCATATAGATTAGGGGGTTTTATTTTAAAATAATACCGTAGCCCACTGAGTTCCTTCATTTACGTACAGAACTCTGCTAGGCTACGAGCTATAACCAGGTCGGAGGACTGCTCTGGCTTATGATGGCGGTGCAGTTGCCACTGTAACCCATTTACAGGCAACCTTGATCAAAAGATGGATTTCAGAGTTATGGGAGGATTCTCAAAAGGTCTGGTCACAGGAATACTACAAGCTTGGCTTACATTTAGAATTTTATTTTCCCAAATATCAAGAATCCATCTATTATATCAAATTTATACCAGCTGAAGAGATTGGTAAAGGTCATCAAAAAGTAGTTTGATTCTTTCTGTACAAATGCTGCATTTTCACCTTCCTATTTATGGTTCACTTGAGTCAATATTAAAATGACCTATTTTCTTAACAATTACCTGAGATTGGGGGCACTGAATGTAAAAAAAAAAAAAATCAGAGGTTATATTTAAAAGATGGACACAATCTGAGGACAATCAGAGTGGTCTTTTGCTGAGACTTGAGTCAAAGGCTGCTTTTCCTTTCTATAATGAGCATAGTAACACACTAGAACTGTAGGACTCTCTGAAACCTCTCATGGGCTCTGGAAGAGCAGTAACTCATCAGTATGTATTGTAAGCAGGGCTGCAGTGCACAGGACATAGGGAGACAAACCTAAGACATGGTCCCTGTCCCTAGGTAGTTAACCCACGAGACTGGCAGTCAGACAAGTGAGTGGAAGTCTGTGCTGGTAGAGTCAGGGATGGCCTATGCAGCCCATGGGGCCTGAGCTGGACCTGGGAAGATGAGTACACTGACGAGGCTGAGAGAAGAAATAAGGGGTGATTTGATGTTTGGAATGAACAGGTTTAAACAGAAGACTTATTTATATGCAATTACAGTCAAATTTAGTAATTCTGCAAGTAAGAGAAAAAGAGAAATTACTACTTGGTACATTTTTCTGAACAGTTAGAGATAATACAAAGGGAAAAACCTGATCGATGTTAGCCATTACTACTACTATTTCTGGATCCCATTTGTAGTTTTGAAAATTCAATCAACAGAAATGTTCACAGAAGGTTTGACTGATTCATGGTAGGACCCTGTTCTGACCAAAACATCCTCAGCCAGCTTGAACACTCACACCTCACTTTGGCTTAGAGTGACTCTGGACTCTGGTAGTTTCCAAGAGTCAAATCCAACTTCTGTTTTCCACCAGTGGAAATGTTTAAAGACTTGCAGCAGCTTTGAGAGGAACTCCTAAATCTAGTTCCTATAGGACATTTCAAGCAGCAGGAGTTGGTGGGGGTGTGAGCACACTGACAAAGGCGGCCCCTTGTGAGTCCTTCCTCAGATCAGCTGTCTGGACCGTTCCACGACTAGAATTCTGGAACACACTTATTATTTATGTTCCAGAGAAGGGACTGAATTTCCCTTGGCTGTGGTTTCTGAACCTACAGATAAAAGAGAAAGAGGCATTTAAGGTCAAGCCAGAAATCTCCTGGGCATAACACTATGCCTGGACTGTCGTAGGAACTTAACAGAGGGTATGAATAATGACTTCTGTTTTGTGTCTTCTACAGAATCAAGTTGTCATTGCTGCTGGAAGGAGTTCTCTGGGAGCCCGGCTGTCTGGGGCACTTCATATCTATAGCCTAGGCTTAGAGTAAAGATTTCACTGCATTTTCCTAATCTGCCCCTCCCTCTCTCCTGTGGAGTCGTCACCAGGGTGGGCGTTCTGGTGACAAAGTAGAACATCTTGGGGTCAAAGTAAATCCTTCTAGGTCGAGCTGGGGCTCCTGGGAGTGAAGACAAACCCAAATAGCCAGACTACCTGGAAATACCATAAATGGTAACATCAGAAGCATATGGACTAGCAGATAGTCTGTTATTTGTGCTCCCTTCCTTTGCACCTAAATCGGCTTACCTGCAATACAACCTATGTTCTCTTCTGCATGAACACCTGTATTTCTAATGCCCAGAAAGATCTCTCTGGGTATCTCTTAGGAAAAAGTCCTGTACACAATTTCTCCTAAATGTCCTTTTACCTGCCCTTGAAACTGCATACCCATTCCAATCAACATGAAATAGCACAGTATGCAGGAAAAGTAAATGGAGGGAAATGAATAGTACAGTGAGGAGGAAGTATGGGGTGAGAAATAACCTCACAACTCCATAATCACTTATAGATGTCTGATCCTTAGTGAGAATTGTTGTGTTACAGTGTTTCATACAGTGATATATAAATATAAAAAGCTTCTGTGTCCTCAAATGAGATGGCTGTTCTAACAGATGAATCTAGTGACTCCATTAGTTTTAAGTCATCCCGAGAGGGGCCTTCGTGGTGCCACAAATGGTGCCAACAGAACTAGAGCAGAAAGGAGAGTGATGTGGCTGGAGCTCAAGGCTACTGCAGAGACAGGAGAAGCTGCCCTTGGTTCACTCCGGGTCGGGCTGGTTTTGGTGAAGTGGTTTCACCTGCCAGCCCTGCAGTGCGGCGTATTTACAAGAAAGGAAAGCACCATTGGGTCTCAGCTGTGCTGCAAATCTGTAAGCACTATTACTGGTAAACAGCAACTAGCTGATGCTGCACCAATCCGGGAAATTCCACTTTCTTCTGACACTACTGAAATGGTACCATAAAGGAGGAGAAAATAAATGACAAGCGCCCTTCTTGTCTCAGCTTCTCCAGAGGCAGAGTAGGTCATCAAAGGAGACAAGACTCCAGCTGAAGGTAAAGTGAAATTAGGAATGAAGGAAAGCTACTCATGTTTCAGCTGTGAGCAGAAGGTGAGTCAACAGAGGAAAGAAAACAAGTTAAGCAGGGCCAAACTAAAATAGCACCTGTGTCACTCCTGGGGCTTTCTCTTAAGACTCTGCCAGCCACATGGTCCCTTAGGGATCAGCAAAAGGCACAAAGGAACACTATTTCATTTCCTCTGGATAACAATTGTTGGCAACTCAACTTGAAAATTTATTTTTAATTTATGGAAATTTATCTTTAGAGGACTAGGATTACTTAGCACTCTTCGGTTACCCACCTGAGAAGTCTGAGGGAAGAACGAACTGATGACTGCATTTCGGTAAAGACCTGTTTCACTCCTGGGCTTTCATGAGAAGGATGCCTATGTTCATGCTGCCATCACTAGCAAACAGTTACTAAATGAAGGGGCCTATGTTTAAACAGTTCTTTATATTTTTCTCAATGTAAATTGTACACCTAGAGGTCAACCAATAAGACAAAATATAGCACAAGGAAAAACTAACACATGACAGTCCAATGTACCATCCCCGTAGGTAGATTATATTGTTACTCAAGTTTTAACAGTGATTCTAAAAAACTGATTCTGAAACGCCTAATAGCAAAAATGGAAATAACCTGTAGGGTTTTTAATCTCAACAAATTGGAACTGAATTCAAAACTACCTTTATTCCAAAATATCGAAACATATTTGCAATTCCTGTTTATAAACTATGCAACAACCTTTAAAGTTGCAAGATCTCCTGGTTTTATACCTTTGTATCACAGATCTACCAGACTAAACATGAATTCAAATGACTGAATAAACTCAGGTCTCTTCATACTCCATGTATCATCTTTTAGACCACTTAGCAGGAATTAAATAATGAAAGTAAATCCTAAATTTAAAGGATGAGTTTAATAAAGTATCAACTTAATATAACAACCCCGGATAATAAAGCCATGTACAACTTCAGGAATAACTCGACAAAACAGTCTTTAATATGAAACTGTTTAGTAGGTATTATACTCCACATCAAGAACAAAGCAAGCAGTAACAACAGCCTCAGATGACATTTTCTGCTACATTTTGTTAGCAGCCTTCCAAAGATAGGACGTCTGTTAGAAACATACCTTGCACTTACACATGTTAATATGATTTATGACTGCTTGCTTACCTAATCATGTTTATATTTTATCACCTTACTTTCAAATAGTCGTTCATGTGCTTAGTCTATTTTATAATTAAAGACGCTAAGCTCTGTATTTCTGGCGAGGAGCTGGGGCATGGCCTGTTTTAAGAACCATCCTGAAATCACATTTCTCAAAGCACCTTCAAGTATTTTATAAGCCATCAGTAACATTTCTCTCATTAGATTTATGAGGTAGTTGTATTTATTTTCTCTTTTACTGATGAAACATAACTTGTCATAAAAATTCTTTTACCCAAGTCAATAGGGCACTTGAAAGAAAAGTGACCAAAATGCTAACCTATGACTGATTGGTTAAACCACATTTTGCCCTTGGGCTTCCTATGCAAGTTAAGATAAAATAAATAGTAGAATGCTTTCAGATGTGCTAGAGTTCCCTTGAAAAATAATTACCTACAAATCTATTAAAGTCTCTTTGGTAAGATTACTGTATACCCACATTCCAGTAACTACACCATAATGCTCCTGACGTGCTGTGCGCTGCCAAGCAGGCCACTCAGCTACAAGACAAGCCTAGCTTGTTTCGTGCCATTCTATTCTCTAGCTTTCCTCTAATGGCCTCTCACGGCCACACATGGGAGTGGCGAAAATGTGACCTGTAATCTCACCGTTTTCTTTAGTTACTGAAAGAGCATTCTCATTCCTAGCCCCAAACCACTTTGAAAATGGATTCCTAGACTTTCTTATGTGACATATTACATCGTATCAGGGTATCAGGTACCTACACCACCACCAGGGGATGTATAGTGTTTTAAATTACTATGGATATTTGTAGTACAAGAGTTGCACCAGAGACTCTGGAATCTTCCATGCATGCTACTTTGAGAGGCAAGTATAACTAAAATATTTGCAATACCTGGATACAAACAGAACTCTATACTATTGCCTAAATGTATTTAACCATCAGAAAATATAAAAAAAGGTAGTTAAGATAATTTAGAATAGCGGTTTTGAGACTTAATTTGTTTTAACCCCAAGTCTGAGACAAAAAAGATATAACCACTCTACAGTTGATCTACTTGTCAATTTTTGAAGTGTTGGCATACAGATTAGCTGGGCTCCATACATTTTTCTTTTTTTGGGAGGTGGTTGGGTAGCATACCCATCTAACGCTAAAGTTTAATAATAATGACCAACAGATATAAACAGTAAAAGAATCAAAATACTTCCTTTCAACTACTTCGAAAAACCTCGATTAAAGTGAAGCAAAAGAAAAAGTTGTAGGGGTTGAGAAAATGAAATCTCATTTGATTGGAATATGTACAGAATTTATGTTAAATTATTTCTTTTATTCATCTTATATAAAAAGTGGGCAAATACAAGAAAATAAGGCTGTGTAAAGATTAATTTAAAGCACAAACTTCAGACTTTAAAGTTAATAAGTACTTCACCGGTTTTTCAGTCACCTGAGTCAGGAACTTCACATTCCTGAAGAATCGTGATACAGAACTACTGCTACCTGATCTTAAAACGGGGGGTTTGTCAAGTTTTCAGGCTTTGACCAGCAAAAAAACCAAAAATCTCACTTTTCTTTATGTATAAATTAAATAAAACCTACACAACAATCTATAAAAACAGCCTTCTAAGGAGAAATAGAATTTTGGCCTTTTACAAAGCAAGCATTTTGCTTTACTAAGAATTTTGAAAATGCAGTGAAGTTCTGTGATTACCTTATTTCTATCAGATATTATAAATATCAGTGATTTTTTTTCAGCTCCATGAATCTATACAAGAAAATCAGAGTACCCGAAGTTTCCTGTGACTACTATAAAAAATAATTCATCTTTCACCGGGCCGTTCCTAACGGTTTGTTAGGACATTCCTGCTTGTTCCAAGTCCATCTGGTCTGAAGTTGTGTTTCATTTCCATCCTTCTCTCTGCTTGCAGGGTCTTTTTGGGTAAAGAAGCCATCTAAATAAACGAAAATTAATTTTAGTTTGTTTTTTCTGAACAAAAGGGGCCAGTAAAATGAAATTAAGTAATTACTAAATGAGAAAAGAAGAACAAATACTTAATCCAGTGGTACACACTACAAATAGAAAGGTAGGAGAAAGGAGAGAAACTTTTATTTTAATGACAACACTACAAATGTTTTCTACATTTTGAGTTTGGTTATGAAAATCTGCACCAGAATTACTACCATCTGTCTAAATTATGATGCCTGTCAGTATTTCACACAAAATAAGCATGTCTACTTACTGTGCCAGGCATTACACTCAAGTGCTTTCCATATGCTGACTTATTTAATTTCCTCGTTACCACTAGAACCAGGTGATAAAGACTTAACTGACAGATGGAAGAAGTGCAGATTTAGAAAAATTAAGTCACTTGCTCAGAATCACAGTCTCCAAATTAAGCTGGGGCTGCCTGACTCTCGAGTCCACAACTGTAAATGCTATGACCCAGCCCCTTCATACCACTGGATGCAAAGGAGCTTCTAGATGTCGTCCAAGGAATGACAGTAAACGCCTCCAGACTAAACCACTTCCCATAAACATGATTCCTGTAATCAGCCAAAATATTCTATGGTCCTAAAAGAGAACATACAGTTCATTTCAATCACAAAAGGTTAAGACCCTTAGAGATAAAATTTCTGGCATTATTTTGGTCCCAAAGTTATGTGTATGGCTCTTTCGTAAAACTAGTAAGTGCCATAATAGTACTCAGAGATCAAGAATCAGAAAAATGAATAGCCATCAACCAGTTTGGTTAGCACCAAGGACTGAGAGCTCACTTTCCCTGAGGTAGCCTGTTATACAAGTGATTGATCAGCCAACTCATCTGGAAATTCATGTCATATGTTAAACCTTTTTACATGAAGTTAGATGCTAGGTGTAAGATATTAGGGAGATTACGTGAGTTAACGTTTTGCTGAATACATCTCGCTGTCCAAAAAGAGGGTCCTAATTAAGTAAAAATTCTGTTTAAAGTAGATTTGGCATACACTGATTAAATTGCTTTTTTTTTTAAAATTGTAGACTGGTTCTGTAATCCCCTATAAATTGAAAGTCTGAGAAAGCTAAAATGTACTTGAGAGCTGACCAAGTCAGAGGCAAACCACACTCAAAATTCTGTCATTTGTTATCAACCCAAAAGACAAAAACAATTGCAGATATATCTCCCCATGTTCACTGCAGCATTATTTACTCTAGCCAAGAACTGGAAAGTACCTAAGTGCCCATCATCAGAAGAATGGATAAAGAAGATGTGTAGATACACAATGGAATACCACACAGCCCTGAGAAAAGATGAAATCCTGTCATTTGTGACAACATGGATAGAGCTAGAGGGAATTATGCTAAGTGAAATAAATCAGAAGACAAACACAGGATGATCAACTCACAGGTGGAATATAAAGAAATAAAGGAAAGGAACAGACTAAACAAAAACTAACCTTTGAACATTAGCGACAGAACTGAGGTTACCAGTAAGGAACAGGGAAGCGGGTGGGGGCACGTGGTGATGGGGTTCAATGGATAGTGAAGAGCTTTTGGTCATTTGGTGGAGGGCAGGGTGAGTTATCATGTATCTGAAGAATGGGGAACTGCACATACGGGTTTATATTATTTTGTAAGTCAAAGTTACCTCAATAAATAAACAGAAAATATTAAAATAGAAAAAAACAGGAAATTCTGTGTGTCATGAAAGTGCACACAGTGAGACCCCTGGGAGAGTAAGGGAAGAACAAGTGTCAGAGTTGGCGATTTAATGCTCCCTCTGCTTTGAGTGTGCCAGGAAGCACTGAGTACCTACTTTTAGGTAACTACTTTTCAATTTCTTGGTACTTTTTATCTCTTTACTGTTTAGTACTAACAAGCCAGCATGAAAAGGACAATTTGAGAATCAAAAGAAATGATAATAGAAAATAACTTACTGATTAAAATAAGAGCCCATAAGTTGGAAAGAAGAGAATGCCCTATTTACAACTAATAAAATGCAGAAGCAATATAATTATCATTTGATAAGCATCGTTATCTGATTTAGGTATTAATCAATTTTGGATCAAGTAGTAGATGCTAAAACCAGAGGCGAAAATTTGATGAATAACAGGGTTTTTATATAGTCTCAAGTGTTTACATACAAGATAATCAATTTCAAAGTGAAAGAGCAACATACAGGTAAGAAAGTTGGCAGACACCATATTAACTAAATAATCAAAGTGTCATCAGGAGGTTAAATGGACATGTGTCTTTTGATAGAGACATGTTCCTCAATGTAAAAAAAGACACTAATAACGCATAACACTGCCTCACCGTGGGACCCTGTTTTGTCAAACCCTTCCCATGTGCAGCTGCCGGTTCTGGGAAACACAGTAACACAGACTATATTTATGTCTCTGTTACAGCAGGACCTCACAAAGCCCAACTTTCAGATGAAACCAGAGTAAATATTTCACTAGGAGGGTATACACGTTAAGACTTTCTTCTTTAAATCCCTTTTAAAAATTATCTTTGAAACATTAAAAAATAACCCCTAGATTATATAAATTCATTCTTACCTCTTCAAGGGAAGATTCCAAATTCATTCCAAAAGCAACTCCCATTAGACCAAAGAGTGAAAGAGAAAAGGTTCCCATGGTCAACTGAAGGTTCAATCTCATCATCACATTACGGTGGCTGGGGAAGAAAACACCTATTTAGATCAGAAAGGGACTACAGCAAATAATCCACTAAACACCACATAGATTACATTTATACCTTAAGAAAAAAAGAGGAAACACTTCCCATATAGTATTTATAATGATGGTATAATTCTTTCCAAAATGACAGTTCCTTTAAAGCTTTACTTTATGTTTTATAAATATTGATGGTTTTATATAATGCTCTTACCTGTCCAGATTGATGAAGATAATACTTTGTGAATCATCAATCAGCACCCTAAGTTCCCGAGTTGCATTGGAAAGATCCTCAGCTAATCTGTAGTAGTTTTCCAGCAGCAACTCCATCTCTTCTGCATGGTCAATTCCAGTACTGCTCTTTTCGCTTCAATTGAAAGAATGGAAATAACTGCCTCAATTTTAGTATATGTGCTGCCGAGGTGAGCACAAAAGAGCTAAAATAATTCACGTCCCGGCAGTATGTGCAGCAGACCTTCCTAAATGTGCTTATTACATTCAGCTTATATAAATTCAGCTTATACCAATAAAAAACCTAGCCTTTTCTTTTCCATGATTGTGTGACTGAGGCCAACCTGTGTGTGTGGCTTTTTCAACTAATCCTAAATACTATGCAGAGGGGAATAGGTTCCATCCCTAAATAAACTAGTAACTCTATTCTCTGGCCTCAGTCCAAGGACGCTATGCAAATATATGCTACCAGTGATAGGAAAACTGAGATGTGTGAATGCTGATGAATTAGCGCAAAATTATGAGGTAAAACAAAACCAATGAAAATGAACATAAAGAGCATTTCTATATCAAGGTAAATATGTTACTTTCAAATAGGAAGAAAAGTGTTTTTAAGTGTCAACAGCTATTTTGCTCCCCTTTACATAAGCCCTTCCACCTTGCAAAGGGGGAAGGAAGTACTCTGTACAAGACTCATCGTGAAGCATGTCAGATTAGCCTGAAGAGCAGTGCAATGAGTGACAAGTGTGTTCAAGTTTTTGCTACTGTATCTGCCGCTACATTTTTAGTACTGAATGCTAGCCCTTTTTATCTCAATGTTTCCTTGTCAGACTGTAGAGAACTAATTTCTCAAAATAAAAAAAATCTGTATATTGTGGGAACTATACACATTATAAAGGTATTTGCATTAAAAGTTATCTGTTAACTTTTGACACTGGTCTCTTAAGAACAATAATGAAATACTTTGAATTACTTATAAAGTAAACATTTAACCTGCACGAGGAGAAAAACAATTTTTATATTCCATGAGATAAAAAGAGCATTTTGATGATACTAGACCAAACTTACAGAAACTATGCCAATGTCTTACTCATCCCCCCTCCACCCCACTCTCCCTCCCCTGTGTGACTTTCTCTCTTCCACTGTACTCCTCAGGTAAGTTATTTTGGGTAGATGTGTGTGCCATTTTGGGGTCAGTCCTTTGAAGATAAGGTAATGGTGCATTTATCTTTATATTCATCAGTCCACCAGAATTACGTAGGGTACACACTCAGTGTATCATCATTAAACTGAATTAGCTGCATTATTCAGGGAAATAGTGAAACAACTAGGGATATAAAGTACACATATTCTTATTGCAGAAAAATATTATGTTCTCTATGAAAAACCATCCTGATGAAGACAGAAGAATTACACACTCACAAGACTTGTGGGTCACTCCACTTTGTTAGACACAGCTCTTCCAACAGCTCTTCTTCATCTAGGATCTCCAAAACGGACTCTTTGAAAATTTTTATGTCCGTTTCTAACTCTGATAGACTGTAAGAGTAGTCATATAAAAAAAGTTCAATAAAAAACTTGTAAAAACATTTTACTCTAAGAATAGTACCTTTTAAGGGTTTCTTATTAAGTAAATCTACTTATACATTCATGGTAAACACTGACTAGTTAAAAAAATTCCATATTTACTATGAACATGAAGAATTCCCAAACCAAAACTACATTAAATGGTAGAATTAAACAATGATATAAATTTCAGCATACACTGTTTTTCTCAGAAACATGCAATTATTGTGATTTTAAGGTTTTTGGCTTGCGAGTTTCTTTTTATTCTTAACATGGCAGTGAAAATATAAAGACAGTTTAGTTTGTTTTGTTGTTTTTTTAAAGGAAAGGTACAGGCAGGAATAAAGGTGAGTAGGTAGGCAGTTAGGAAGAGAGGAAGAAGCATATTATTTTTATTTAGTTGTTCACAATGAGTCTTCCCCTGGACCCAGGACTTGAACCCAGGGGATGTGCGTTGGGTTCTTTTGGAGGTGACTGACGAAACCGTTACTCCAGCAGGTGAACCTGATAATTCAGTTTTAAGTGATTAAAAACACCCCAATATTTTTGGACAAAGAACTACTGATTCAGGAATTTTAACTATTAACTCTTATTAAAATTTTTATTGAAGTAAAATTGGTTCATAACATAGGTTTCAGGTAAAGAGAATTTTAAATCAACATCTGTATTTACTACATTAAGTTCACCACTAAAAACCTAATTCTATCCTTTATCATACAATTGACCCCTTTTACCTAATTTATCCACCCTTCTGATAAGTACTTTGGTCTTAGAAACATTTATTTTTGTTTTATTTAGCTCATTGTTTTGTTTCTTCGTACATGACATAGGAGTAAAATCATATGGTGTTTATCTTTCTCCGTCTGGTTTATTTCACTAAACATAATATACCCTGTAGATCCATCCATGTTTTTGTAAATAGCAGGATTTCATCTTTATTTGTTAATATAACTGTTAAAGCAAGGAATTTTGGATGATACAATTCCTGAGCACACGTTTATTCAATTTATGATACAAATTAAATTTGAAAAGGATATGATACATTTGAAAAAAGAACATAGACTTTGGAGGCAGAAAACTGGAGCTGATTTAGATCAGCCATATAGTAGCTATAAAAGTATAGACCAGCTGCTTAATTCTCCTGTTTACTCATTCTGAAAATAAGGAAAACTGCTGAAGAGGACTGCTGGTAGGATGAGATGAGCACACAGGGCTGAAAAAAAGTCTGATACAGCATTTCATGCAAATTTAGCTTTTCAATAAACATTAATCTATGTGTTCCTTTCAGCTCAACTTCCCACTTAGGCTGCTTTCCTACTTGGAAGTTAGTGAAAGTAAGCTGTTATCAATAACAAGATTAGTTGGTATATTCAAAACAGGTAACAGTCATACTAATTTTGTATTTTATGCTAAACGTTTTTTCACTGTTACGATTACTGAAAGAGAAGTTCGATTCTTATGTTCAACTTGATAAATCACCCATACTTACTTACCTTTTGCCGTTTTGTAGTAAGATGTGCAGTTTGCTTCTGTCAACAGAAGAATGTTTGGGGTCCACTAATGCTTCCAATGTTTCAAGGATCAGTGGCTGCAAAAGGCTAAGTTTTCCCTGAAGGGTGCTGATCTAGATAACAACATGACCTTTCATGAGAATTAAAAACAATTTTCTTTTAGAATACTCAGGGTCAGCGAACCCTCTGATAAAATACAGAAATCTATAATTGCTTGAAGGCTGACGAAATTTTAGAATATGTCATTGTCCAGATGAAGATTCAACAACTAGATCTCCAAGATTCAGAGATAACCATGCATGTTATTACTAGGATCACAGTTGACAGGACATTAACTCTCATAATAATCTTCCCTCTATAAACTCTAGTATGAAAGGAATGGGAATTAAGATATAATCTGCCTTTTGAGGGTGAAACTTTACATTTGGTGAACAATTCCTATTTTTCTGTAAACAATGCAATTCAAAATTTCTATGAACAAAACTTTTGAAAACCAAACATAACTTGGACTTTA
Source organism: Solenodon paradoxus (assembly GCA_004363575.1). Lineage (NCBI taxonomy): Eukaryota > Metazoa > Chordata > Mammalia > Eulipotyphla > Solenodontidae > Solenodon > Solenodon paradoxus. The sequence goes on from RJWH01000149.1 coordinate 496,418, forward strand.
AGAAACAAATCAGTATGAAGCTAAAAATCCCCTTATTACAAGCACACCTTAGATACTGTCGGTTTGGTTTTGGACCATCAGAATAAAGCATGCCAACATTTTTTTTGCTTTCCCAGTGCATATAAATTATATTTACACGATATATATACTGTAGTCTAAAGTCTGAAATAGCATTATGTCTAGAAACCTAATGAATATACCTTAACTAATACATACTTTAGGGGCTGGCTTCAAGAGGGACTGTTAAGATCTCAAGTTCGCCTCCTCCCCACAGACACAACCAAAAAAACCAATTATTTAGCAACTAGGACCTGTGAAAAGAAACAGACCGACACCTCCACGAAGAAAGGAGGCACACAGCTCCGTGAACTGCAGGAGCAACTGACAGTTGTCAGGATGACACCTGTTCACAGGTGCTGGGGCCATCGGGAGAGACCAATGAAGCGGACTCTCTCCCAGAGCCGAAGGGCTTTTCTCCCTGAGCAAGCGCCACCATACCTGGGAACTGACTTTCGGTCACTGAACCCAACACCTTGGTGCAGGGTGGAGAGAGGGCCAGCCTCCTTGTGAGCAGAGCTGCTGTGTCCACATGGTTCCACCGATGGCGGAAAGCCCCCAGGCGGAAATGCTCCACCATCAGGACACTTGTGCAGAACTGCCAGTGCTCACAGGTTCTTTCCATGGAGACGAGCTCAACACCACCCGTGTGAACAGATGACTGGCTCCCTGGTTCCCAGCAGGGAGCATTCCAGCCACTGGAAGGGTGCCAAAAAACAGCAGTTCCTGCTAACCTGGGGCTACAGCTAAACAGCTTTCTACCTGCTTTTATTTCCTCAACTTTCATCCCAGACCAGAGTGCTCATTTATTGCACCTTGCTGGGACTGCTGCTCCTCTGAGGGATCGTCACAAGCGACTATACTGTGGCAAGAGCAGACTGGTCTCTCCTAGGGCGTCTGGTGGGACTGTGGCCTGCCTGCAGACTGGGCCCACAACTCGTTTCTTTCCTCGTGTGTTCTTCATGCCTGTGCCTCTGGGCGAAACTTCTGCATTCCCTACCCCAACTCCAGCCCTGTGGGATAGACTCTCAGGCTTCCACACAGGGCAGGCTCTGGAGCTTCAGCGTTCCTGATGACTGCTGACACCACATAACTAAGGACGCCCAGCATTCCAGGCCGATATTCAGACCTATACTGTGCACCTCGATCCCCTAAACAAGGCCTTTACACCAGGAAGTAGAACCCACAGAAATAAACAAAATGCCAAACAGATCAAAGAGAGAAATATGCATGAAATGATGGGCCTAAACAAAACCCAGGAGAAAATCTGAATGCAGCAAAATTAAGTAAACTGCTTGATGAAAACTTTAAAGGAACAGTTTTAATGATATGGACATCAGGAAAACAGTAGAGGAACAAAAAGAGAACTACAACAAAGACAGAAAATAAGAGGCCGTTCCAAACAGAATTCATGGAATGAAAGAATACAATAGCTGAGGGAAGAACACAATAGAGGGACTCAGAGGCAGGCTGGAAGAAGCCTCCAACAGACTCATTAGTTAGAAGATGGGACAGTGAAATACACCCACGGAAACCAGCAAAGAGAAAAAGATTTCAAAAAAACAAAGACAACATTGTTGTAAGACCTGCGGAGTAATATCAAGAGGAACATTCACAGCAGCAAGACTACAAAAATATCAAATGCGAGGAGGAACACAGTAAAAAGTGGACTGTTAGAATGCGCTCAATACTAACCTGCTTTCAAATTAAAATAGGTTTTAAGCACTGAAACTTTTATGTAAACCCCAGGATAACCTCAAGACTTAAACCCATAGGAAAAACAAAATAGAAAGTGGAAAAAGGAAACCAAAACAACATACTTTCAAGGCACCTAAAAAGAAAAAGACTTAAGACAGCACTGAACAATCATTATTTAAAAGCACTCTGACATAGTAACTCAATGGGAAACTAAAAAGAACTATGTAGTGGGAAGTGAACAATAGGATGAAGGAAGGAGACCAGGCACTCAGGGCAGAGCTCAGAGGTGCACTCAGCTCCCTCTGTGTGGGAGTCTGACTGACCTAGGCTGGGAAGGGCTCAAACCTGCAGAGGACCACACCCCCAGGTCCTATCTAAGGTCCCTCCCCCAGGGGGTTGGGACGGGGTGGGGTGGGGGAGGGGACGGGACGGGGACAAGACAGACTGGCACCAGTTGGTCTCTAAGGACTGAAGGAGGTGGCCCAGGAGCATAAGAGCCAGGTGAGAAAGGCTGTAGTAAGGACCACGACCAGGCTGTGGCCTGTGCCTGTCTGCTCTGGGCGTTCTCTCTCCTCAGCAACTCTGCTGTGACAGCATAGCCTCCTGGCTGAACTGGATTCTCTAACAGAAGTGAAATTCTCCTGGAAGGTTTGGCTCTCAGCTGGTCATTGCCCGAGGACTCAGCCATCTTCCTGTGGAGACTGTGGGTATGGCCAGCAGAGAAGCGTCCTCTGGGTGGCGGTCAGCGTCCCCTAGACAAGTCAGCAATGTGCCTCCTAAGTCATTCTCTGCAGGGTCTGCTCTATGAGAGCCTGAGGCTGGAGCTGCTGTATGACTGCAGGTTCTGAATCCCACCTTCCAGCTGGGAATTTTCAAAGAGCAAAGAGCATGTTTCCTGGATTTGTATTCCAGTTATTGGTGCTTCACACTCCTCAATCCTCCAGGTTTCCTCCAACCCATGTAGCTACCATCTCTCCTTTTCCTTCTTTGCTGGAGCAGGATTATTAAAGGGCCTTCATGAGACTCCCACCTCAAAGTCATCTGTCTGCTGGCCATCAATCTGGTCCCCCTCCTCTGTGACCCTGGTCCCTTCTCCTCCCAAGGGCCTCATCTCTGCCTGCATTCTAACCAGGACCAGCTCAAGCAGTTGCTGCAGTAGGTTCTGCCCAGGTCCAGCAGGTGCTGCACTTACTCGAGCGTTTCTAGCTGCAAGATCAGGTTGAAAAGAGGGCCTTTCTCCTTTACCGTCTCCCCCACTCTCTGCTCCTATCTGCTAAGCTCCTGCGAAAGCACTGTGGGTGGATCCTGTCCCCAAGGCCTTATGAACTGGGATCCTTGGGCATCACTGGGGTGGGAGGAGGGCTCCTCTTTCCAGAAAGGGCACCCCATGAGGAGCTGGAGGACAGCTCTCGGTCCCATTCAGTGGGGCTGGGGAGAGGGTGAGTGATATGGGTGGCAGGACCTCTCCTCCCTTGGGTGTTGGGAGAGCCTCAGGGGGTTTGGGTCACTGATCTTGTCCCCTCTGAGTTTCTCCCCTGAGTATCTTCCACAGTAGGCTACCTACCAGGCCCTTTTCCTCTTCTCCAATGAGATCGGCTGGCCACTGTCACAGACACCAGGGCAGCACAGACTAGGACCCACCAGGGACACCCCAAGTCTCCTGATGCACCCCTCACTCTGTCAAGCAACATTAGTAAGGCCACCACAGCGGGTCAGGACCCACAGAAAGACACCTGTCTGTTTGCCATAGGGCCCAAGTCTCAGAAGGCCTTGGCCACTCTGCCAGCGACTATCTGATTCTAGTGGCCACTAGAGGGTTCCATCTCCAAGGACACAAGTGCCTGGCAATTGGGTTCCTCACTGTGGTGCTGGGGGAGGGGAGGTCCGGGTTCTAGGAGCCCTGTGTCCCCTCCCTGTGCTCACTACAGTCAGAAAGTGCTGTGACTGACATGAGTGCAGGGTATGGGGGCAGCTGATCGCAGGCTGAGCTTGGCTACTCTGACCCAGCTGTCCCCACAGCACTCCAGAGGGTCAACAGGTATTCTGCACTGTCCTCTGCAGGGAGTGTCACCAGTGTGGTCCATCCCCAGGAGATGTGATGATCAGGGAACTTACAGTTTACAGGGGGGTCACCTGGAGTGACTATAACACAGGTATCATGTCTTTATCCTCTGGGTCACTGTCACACAGTGAGCGTCATTCCTGACAATGCCCCGTGCTCATGTTCTCATCCTCCCTCCCAACTCGACACACTGTCTGTCCATGTCTCTCATTTCCAGGCCCTGTAGCTTCTCTTGAGTAGTGTGAGCAGGCCAGAATCTTCTCCATTTCCTTTCCTTTCATCAAACTTGGTCTTTGTATGGAAGTTATTTTGTGCTGATAACAACAAAATACTTTATTGCTAAAAAATAGCAACCATCACCTGAGTCTTCAGTAAGCCGTAATCTTTGCCAGTGGAGGGTCTTGCAAAAAATTATCTAGGAAGCGCAGTGAAACGAGATTTTTCCAGATGTATTCGGAAGAATAAAAGCATGGTAGATAGGTATTAACTTATACAGCTATACTAATTGCTAAAATACCTCCATGTCAGTTGGTAAACTGTAATAGCAACAAAATTAAGAAGTAAAAAAGTAATAATTCTAGCATACACTGCTGATCCCAGCTTGTGCAACCTTCAATGACCACTGTTTTTACTCCTTTTCTTTTTGTCGCCTGCTTTTTCCCCGCTAGTCACTGGGAAGTACTCGCTGGTGCTGTTACCTAATTAGCCCAAGAGGGAATGCAGCCATCTCTTACTCCTTCAGTAGAGCATGGCTGAAAAAAAGAGGGGAACCAGGTTCACCCAATTCTCACCCACCTCATGTCCCCTCTCCCTACCTCTCCTTCCACTTCGGTTAGCATGCTCCTAGCACAAACTCACATACAGTCAGTTCCAAACAATATTACCCCGATTTACAGGGGAAATGAAGATACTGAAAGATTCTGGGAAGCTAGGAAAGTAGTGACCAGGCTTTTTCAGAGCCTGAGAGGATCTGTAGATATCCAGATATGAATTTAATGGGACAATCATTAGAAGAATTGTATATGGCTCCCATGTCCAACTAGAACTCAAACAGAGGATTATGCAAATAAAGAATTATTTAGAAAGTATTAAAATGACATGTGCCATACTGTTAGGTGTAAGCAATTATACAATATCTACACAATTTAAAGACTGAAACTTTTTCAAAATGTTCATTTTTATGTTTACAATGTTAAGTATTTTGAATTATTATTCTTAGAGAAGGTTATTGAAACTGTTCAAGGAACAGTCATCTTGAAAAGTGCATCTCTGAATGTTGTAACAGATGCTATACAGTACCCTAGAAACTTCAGATCTAATTGTAATTATGTTTAAGAATCAAGTACTTTTGTCTACCGTACTCTTAGACATGATTTTTATTTAGCGGGGGGGGTGGGGGGGGTGGTTAGGAAAACTGCCATTGAAACAATATCAACTTATCTTTCTACTCAATGGCATTTTGAAACTAGAACAAATTCCAGAAGCTAAATAAAAATAGGCTTACCCGGTACTGCAGGAGTGCTTCTATAGCTCTAAACTCAAAAGGTAAAGGATAAGTGACAAGTTGACCCTCTCCAGCCAACTGTGCAGGGAGTTCCCGGAACAGCCACTGCTCTAAATTTAAATTCCGATAATCCAATATCAGAAGACATTCTGGAGTTATCACAGCTTTCAAATACTATAAGAGAAAAAAAAAAGTATGTGTGTATATACATACACATGAAATATGCATATATAAGTTGTAAACCTACAGGAAAAAAATTCATAAAATATGGCATAATACACTATTAATTTTGGGCTAGGTGTAAACCAAGTCAATGTTCATTTATTTATTTATTTATTTCAAAGAATGAACCAATGCTACTTTTCTTAAAAAGAAGATGAGGAGTTACATCACAACATGGCCAAGTAAACAGCTTTGGAGAAAGTTCCGCCTCAAGGTACAACTATTATCCAACTATTTGACAAGCAGTCTATATCAATGTACCATCAAGACACCATCTGATACAACCATCTTATTTTTCTTTAAAGGAAAGGTAAACACACAAACATGAAGGCAAGTAGGCATCAGGCAGGAAGAGAGGAGGAAGAAGCATTCATCCTGGGTGTTTTCCCGGGCACTGGGTCATGAACCTAGCTCCTTGGGAAGCATATGGACTGCTCCAGGTGGAGGCAGCAGATTTATCTGCTAGGCCATCAGGTGCAGCAACATCTTCTTTCTGAAGGTGGGTGAAAGTGGCCGGAAGGACAGTTCACAGAGGGGGTAGAAAAGGAGGCAGAGGGTAGTCAGGGAGGGTGTAGTAACTAACAGAGGTAAAGCTGCAGGAAGGTACAATCCATGGAATCACCCAAACAGGGGAACCAGAGTTATCCAGAGATAACTGCATGAGCTGTGGATTCTGTACCCAAGTCCTGAACCCCAAAAGTGGTGATCAAAAGTCCAAAAAGAGCGGGGCTGAACCTACCCTCTCACCTCCCCTTTGAGGACAAAAAGTGCTGCCTGCTTGAGAGACTCATAGCTACAGTACAACAGCAGCAGTGAGAAACCACCACTGGGCACAAATCAGGGCCAAGTCTGCTCACAAGGGGTGAAGAGACTGTGTGGATTCTTGTGTCTGGGCTAGTCTTTCTCCCCACCAAGACTTCAGCCAGAATGCAATCCCACTGCCACCCAAACAAAATCAAGTCAAAACTAAAGCCATAGTGCCACCTACTGGGAAAGAAACAAGAAGGCAAGCCATGCCACAAAACCTCCAAGAAATCACTTCACAACTATGGATAAGGCGTATGAAAACGTAATAAACCCTCAAGACTCAGAATGTGAGGACCTAAGTGACATATTTAAAGTGGAAATCAAGGAGAATTTCAATGAGAAATTGTAGTTAACCACTTAAAGACAAATCAAAGATCTTAGAAAAGAAGTGACAGATTACAGATGACTTTACCAGAGAGGCCATAAAGAAAGCTGGAGAGCCTGTTTATGAAGAATACAGTAAATGAAGACAAACAGAAAATTTCATAAATGTCTCAACCTCAAATATCAGACAATGAAGATAAAAACAAAGAAATGACTCTCAGGGGAAAAGAGAAACAAAAGTTGAGAAAAATTAAGAAATTCTACAAAAATGTCAGATTTCATGAGAAGAACAAACATAAGGATAATAGGTAATCAGAAAGTGAAAGGAGCAAAGAATTTACTTAAAAAAGTAATAGTTGAGAACTTTTCAAACCTGAGATAAGAACTTACCATGGAAACTCAAGAAGCTCATGGAACACCCGAAGTTTTCTATGTAAAAAGACCTACACTAAGACCTATTGTTGTAAAGTTATCCAAAGCCAGCAATAAAAAACAGAATAGCAAACAAAATGAAGCCCTAGAGAAAGAGGCAAATGATGGACCACAGCAAAACTCCAAGGAAAATCTGAATTCAATGGAATTAAATTATCTGAAGGTTTTAAAGCAACATTCTTAATGATAATAAAATCAGGAAAACAAAATGAGAACTACAAAAGACATAGATAAAATATAGCTAAAGAATAGATGAACTAAAGAATACAATAGAGGGGCTCAATAGCAGACTGAAAGAAGTAGGCTAGAAAATAGGCAGCAGAAAGCATGCCATCAGACCAATAAAGAAAAAAAAAAAAGACAAGACATGAAGACAGCAGATAAGATCTCTGGGGTAACATCAAGGGGAACAACATTCATATCATAGGGGTCCCAGAAAGATAAGAGAAAGAAAATGGGGCAGACACCTTATTTGAAGAATAGTGGAGAATTTCCCTAACCGGAGAAGGAAATAAGACACCCAGATCCAGAAAGCCCAGAGTTCCAAACAAAAAACCCAGTCAGACCTACACCAAGACATACTGTCAATCAAAGATTGTTAAACAGAGAATCTTAAAAGCAGTTGGAGAAAAAACAAGTTACATACAAGGAGACATAGAAGATATATATATATATACATATATATATATATATATATATATATATATGAGACAGTCTGTGTGGAGAGGACGAGAAGGAAATAGCATGATATATTCAAAGTATTGAAAGAAAAGGACTTCCAAACAAGGATACTCTACCCCTGCTAAGTTAACAATAGAACTGAAGGAATGATAAAAAGCTTTACAAACAAAACTCAAAGGAATTCATCACCACTAAACTAGTATTCCAAGAAATACCAAAGAAAGTTCTATAAAATGAAAATAAATCACATTTAGAAACAGCATGACATCAAAAATACAAAATGTAGAGAGTAAAAATACAGACTGTTAGAATGACTGGTCTAACTTGTATTCTAGTTAAAAAAGGTTATAAACATAGAAATGCAGATGTAAACCCCAGGATAACCTCAAAACATAAGTCTATAGGAAAAACAAAGACAAAAATGTAAAGAGAAACCAAACACAACATGAATGATTTTAAAGCAAATAAAAGAACAAAGGCATGGTGGTCTGCAACACCACCTAGAAAACAATGAACAAAATGGCAACAACTACATATCAAAAATCACCCTAAATGCTAATGAATTGAACTCACCAGTCAAAGGCATGCAGTGTTGATTGGATTAAAAAACATAACCCAACTTTCTGCTGCATACAGAAAATTCATCTAAGTTCTAAAGATAAATGCAGGCTCAAAGTCAAAGGCTGGATCAAATGGTACTCTAAAAAAAGTAGGGACAGCATGTTCTGGTGGCCCAGTGGTTTTGTAGTTCAGATGCAGTCCACATATATCCCAAAGTGTACAACACTGGGGAGCACTAAATAAATGAATGTTTCTCCCTGGTTGCCTGCCTACTCCCCTTCATTCTTGCCCATACCTTTCAATGAAAAAAAAAAAAGGCAGGGACAGCCATACCTGTATCAGGTAAAACAGACTTGCAACAAAAGACAAGGTTGAATATTACTGATTAAGGGGTCAATTAAGCGAAAAGATGTAACATTATATATATATATATATAATATACATAATACATGTATCAAACAAGGGAGGATCAAAATACATAAAGCAATTAACAGAAAAAGAGAAACACTGATGGTAATTCAATAACAGTAAGAGAATTTAACACCCCACTTACAACAATGGACAGATCAACCAGGCAGAAGATTAACAGGTAACAACAGCCTTAAATGACAAATCAGCATAGAAGGGCTTAAAACGTGTTTTTAAAACACTCCAACCAACAACAGCAGAATTCACATTTTTCTCAAGAAGAACACTCTCAAGGATAGTTTGGGAAATGAAGCGTCAATAAATTTAAAAAGACTGACGTCATATGAAGTATTTTCTCCTATTAAAATGACATAAAATTAGAAATCAACCACAAAAAGCAAGCTGGAAAATTTCAAAATATGTGGAGACTAAACAACACGCTTTTATTTCAAAGAAGACATAAAGTACTTGAAGACAAATGAGAATAAAGACAGGAGATATTAGAACTTAAAAAATGCAGTAAAAGAAGTACTAAAAGGAAAATTTGCAATTCAGGCCTACCTCAAGAAACAAGAAAAATCACAAACAGACAATCTAATTATACACCTAAAGCAACTATAAAAAGAATTGAAGCGAAAGTCAGTGGAAGAAAATAAAATTTTGAGCAGAAATAAACAAATTAGAAGTCAAAAGGACAAGTCTGAAATCAATGAAACCAAAAGCTAGTTTTTTGAAAAGCTAGACAAAATGGACAAACTTTGGCTAGGCTAAGAAAAAAAAAAAGGGAGGAAACTCTAATAACCAGAAACAAAAATAAAAGGGGAGAAGTTACAAGAGCTATCTCAGAAATAAAAAGCATCACAAGAGACTTCTATGAACAGCTATCCATCAATGCCAATAAACTGGATAACCTAGAGAACATGGACAAATTCTTAGAATCATACCAGACAGCCTAACACAATTGAATGTGGAAGAAATAAAAAGCCTGAACAGAACTATCAAAAGCAAGGAAAATAAAGAAGTAATCAAAAGTCTCCCTAAAAATAAAAGCCTGGGACCAGATGGTTTTAAGTAAGTTTTACCAAAACTTTGGATGAGAATTAATACCTACACTTTTTAAACGTTTCTGAAAAATGGAAGAACAGGGAACACTTCCAAACACTTTCAATGAAGCCAACATTACACTTATACCAAAAGCAGACAAGGGTTACAAAGAAAGAAAATTACAGACCAATATCTGTGATGAACAAAGATGGTAAAAATCATCAACAAAATATGAGCCAAATGAATTCAGTAATACATCAAAAAGATGTTCCATCATGCCCAAGTGGGATTTATCCTGGGGATGCAGGTGGTTCACCATGCAATCTATTATTCGTGTATAATACACATGAACAGAAGGGAAAAAATCTTGTTCAGCAGAATGGAATCACCAGAAGTGATTAACTGACATATATGGTCAGCTGATTTTAGAAAGAGGAGCCAAGAGCATATGATGATGAAAGGAAAGTCTTTATAACAAATGGTGTTGAAAAAACTGGATAGTCACATGTCAAAGAATGAATCTAATCACTCTCTAAAACCAGAAACAAAAATTATTTCAAAATGGATTAGAAATTTGGATATTAAGACTGGAAACCATAAAATACATGGAAAACATAAGCAATATGACCCACATCAGCCTTAGAAGACTTAATTCCAGCTGCAAGGGGAAAAAAAATGAACAAATGGGACTAATCAAATGAAAGAGTTTCTTCAAAGAGAAAGAAACAATCACCAAAACAAAAAGACATTCTACTGAATGGGAGGAGGTATTTGCACATTACACAACTAAAGGCGTTAATATCTGATACACATATAAGAACTCATAAGACTCAACAGAAAAACAAACAACCCAATGGGTGGTAGGGGGAATGGGTAGAGGATTAAATAGACATTTCTCCAAAGAAGATATGCGGATGACCACAGGCACATCAAAGACACTCCTCCTCGTTATTAGGGAAACACAAATGAAAACAATGAGATATCACCTCACGCCTGTTGAGAATGGCTGTTATCTAAAATACTGGAAATAAAAATATTGGCAAGGATGCAGAGAAAAGGGAATAAATCCTTTACACTGTGGTAGGAATGAATGCAAATTGATGTAACCATTAGGGAAAGCAGCATGGAGAGTCCTCAAAAAAAGTGAATGGAAATTTCATGTTTCTGTCACCCCACTTCTGGATATTTACTCAAAAAATACAAAAACATTCATTTGCAAAGATATATGCCCCATTCCATATAGCTATTGCAGAATTACTGAAAATAGCCAAGTGCTTGTAAAGATGTGACACACTGTGTGTGTGTGTGTGTGTGTGTGTGTGTGTGTGTGAGAGAGAGAGAGAGAGAGAGAGAGAGAGAGAGAGAGAGAGACTATACAGCCCGAAAAGAAAAGGATAAAATCCTGACATCTGGGAAAATATGGATGGAATTAGAAGTGAATATACTCAATGAAATAGTCAGAAGGAAAAATACAGAATAATCTCACTCATATGTGGAATATAAACAAAGCAAACAAAGAGACGAAACAAAAACCAACCCTTAGACAGTGACAAAAAAAATTAAGGTTACCAGATTGGACAGGGTTAGGGAGATAGAAGTAAGGGGTGGTGGGAGTGGTGAGAGTACCGGCTATTTGGTAAGTGGTAACTGGTATAGTGTGTTATAGATTTAATGGAACAGGGAACCCGTTCATCTAAACTCACACCATTTCTTAATTCAAAGTTACCTCAATTAACAAAAAAAGGTGGGGGGAAATAAGGATTTTATTATGGCTATTATGACAAACCCACGATTAACAACATACTTAATGCTGAAAAACAGAAAGCTTTTCCCTAACATCTAGAACAAGAAAAGAATGTCCACTCTTAACATAGATCGGGAAGCCCTAGTCAGAGCAATTAGGCAGGAAAAAAGAAACCAAAAAGAATTTATTATGGCTATTATGACAAACCCACGATTAACAACATACTTAATGCTGAAAAACAGAAAGCTTTTCCCTAATATCTAGAACAAGAAAAGAATGTCCACTCTCAACATAGATCGGGAAGCCCTAGTCAGAGCAATTAGGCAGCAAAAAAGAAACCAAAAGAATCCTAAGCGGAAAAGAATAAGACTATTACTATTTGCAGATGATATACTTAGAAAATCTTTAATAGTTCACTAGAAAAACTACCAGAAATTGTAAATGAATACAGGAAATAAAAGGACACAAATCAATAGACAAAAATCTGTGGCATTTCTATATGCAAACAATTAACTAGAGGAAAGAGAAATTAAGAAAACAATCCCATTTGCAATCACATCAAAAAGGATAAAATAAATTTAAGATGAAAGATCTGTAACTGAAAACTTTCAGACAATGATGAAAAAATAAGAGATGGAAAGATACTACATGTTCATGAATTAGAAGAATTAACATAGTTAAAATGCTCATCATATCCAAAGCAATACACAGAATCAATGCAATTCCTCTTAAAAGTCCACGGACATTTTTCAAGGGAATAGGACAAATAACACTGTAAAGTTTGTACAGAACCACAAAAGACCTTGAATAGCCAAAGCAATCCTCAAAGAAAAGAAAAATGGAGGAATCACACTTCCCTACTACAGAGCTATTGTCATCAAAATATGATATTGGAACAAAAACAGACACATATACCAATGGAATAAAATTGAGCCCAGAAATCAAATCACATCTATATAATTAATCTATGACAAAGGAACCAAGAGCATGCAATAGAGGAAGGAAAGTCTATTCAATAAATGGTGCTGGGAAATTGCACAGTCACTTGCAAAAAAAAAAAGAAACAAGAAGGCACAAAGATGGCCTATAGACACATACTCTACATCACTTATCAGTAAAAACCCAATGAGTTATCACTTTACACCACGGAAAATATCCTAATCAAAACATGAGAAAAAACAAGTATTAGGTAAGGGTGTGGAGAAAAAGAACTGTTAACTGTTGGGAGGAACGCATATTGGTGTAAATTAGTATGGAGATTCCTCAAAAAAAAAAAAAAAAAAAATGGAACTACCACCTGATCCAGCAATTTTACTTCTAGGTATAGACACAAATACAAAAACTCTAATCAGAAAAAATATTAGCCACCCCATGTTCGTAACAACACAATTCACAATAGTGAAGATATGGACTCAACCTAAATGCCCACTGACAAATGACTGGATAAAGATGTGGTATTTTGTCCTAATGGAGTAGTGGTTAGGTCTGCTGCCTCCGGTTGGTGCAGTCCACATACATCCCAAGGATCTGGGTTCACATCCCAGGGCTGGGGTAACAACCAAGATGTACAACTAAAATTAAAAATAAATAAATAAATAAAAGTCTTTCCTCTCACGTCTTGCTTTGATTACCTATCTGCCTTCATTCCTGCCTGCACATTTCCCTGAAGAAAAAAAAAGATGTGGTATTTTTACTCGAAGAATTCAACTCAGTTATTGAAAAGATGATACTGTGATTTTTGCAACAACCTGGAAGGAACCTTATTATTGTGGTAAATTCAGTTAAGTCAGAAAGAAAAAAATACCGGATGGTTTCACTCATACGTGAACTATAAAGAAATAAATTAACAAAACACAACGAAACTCTCAGGACTCTGAACTCAAGACTGTGGTACTAGAGTGGGGATGGGGGTCAGACACACCTGGGCTTGAAAAAGTAAAAATGACAGTAGCAACTGGCATAACTCTGGTGGTGGATATGGTATAACACTGAGATGTGAACACATTCTAATGAAACACTTTTAAAAAGGAGTCTAAAATATGTTTTACTTTTAACAGAATTGGAAATAAGAAAATTATATATTTATTAAGACTTCCTGAGTAATCATGACAAAAATGGGACTACAGGCAATGAGGTCTCCTTAAAAGTCATATATTAGGTACTTTAAGAAAAGATTTAGTTTAATCACAATTAGTTTGGCTCAAATGGGAAAGTTCATTTTTAAAATATCACCAAAACATATTAAGCTAATTTGGAATTATAAAGATAAAACACAGCCCTATTTCTCTAATTTCAAAGACTATAAAATTAGAAAATTATTATTCTTTTAAGGAGAGGAAAGAGAGAAGAACACTTTTTATTTATTTATTTTGGTTGATGCCCCCAACCCCCACCCAAGCTCCAGGCCTTGAACCTGGATCCGAGGGCTTGACGTGGTCCAGGCCCTAACCACGCATCCAATCACAACTCAGGCCACGAGGGCAGGCCAAATTAGAACTTACTCTACAAAGAAACAATGACATCTTTTACGTTAGAAGAGTAACGAAGTATAGCCTGGCCACGGTGTTTGTGATAAAGAAATTAGAGATGATTAAAAAAAAATTTCATTATGAAAAACTTTATATAGGAAAGGTGAAAAATTAAACAATGAATACCTATATACATAGCATTTGGATTATACAATTAACATTCTGCTAATTTTGCTTTATTGTACAAACTTCTCCATTTCTTCACTAAAGAGATACTGTTTTGAAGGGTACAAGCTACTGATAACTAAAGTGAAGAACATTTACCGGAGAAATCATTTAGGAGAATACTGATTCCACTTTAAAAAAAAACTATTTAGTCTAAATAATGGTGAGAAATCTATCATCAGAGACGTTTAAAGCAAATAAGTCTCATGTCCACTGCGGGCCCAATAAACTGAGATTTGTGTCTCTTCATTTATTTCTGAACTCTACACTTTAACCCATCAAAGTTAAATACCGGATGCTCATATTAATTCTGAATCACTAAAGAAAGTAAATTATATTTAGTGTACACTTAGTATGTAGAAGAAGATACAATATATTTTAGAAAGCTTTCCACAATAATGAAAATTTAAATTAGGATTATGAAGTTTAAAGAGTATTCCTGGGCGATTTAGAAAACCAGAATATGTTCTTGGTTGCTAAAGTTATACTACAGTTGTACTACACTTATAAACCAAGATTCTCTCTTATTTCAGAAACTAGCAGCTAAATTCTGAAAATGGAGACTGAAGTCAGACTTTCCCAACATAATTAGAGCAGTGTAATGCCTGCTGAGCACTGCACATAGTCTATGTAAAATGAGTTCTACCCATAACATTTTATCTTATAAAACAGCCTGTGTTTCACAAAGAACCTTTATTAAAAAATTACTTTATCCTAGATATTGATTAAGATAGTAATTTTTACCAGATTATAATGGAAAACCATAGATGAAATAAAATCCTTTACCTCCATTCTTATGATAATCCTATTGTTTCTGGTTGTGATGCTCATTAAATGCTGAAATCTCAAATCTCTGGCTTGAAGACCTAACTCTTGATATAAGTCAGTTTTCTTCCTTTCTACAACAATAACAAAAAATTAATAAAAAGAGTGAGCTAAACCAATTAAAAAGTTTAGATTCTTATATCAGAGTATCCTTCCCCCAACAACAATCATAATTTATTACTATCAGAAACAAAAATTACAATCAATATTTTTAATATATATTTTTACCTCAACAACATACTCAGGTTAAAACTGATCAAACTGGCTGTGCCCTGGTGGCCTCGCAGTCTAGCAACCTCAGAGCAGTGCCACATGCATCCCAAGATCCAGGGTTCAAGACCTGGGACCAGGGTGAACAACTAAATGAAAATGAAAAAAAAAAAAAAAAAAAAAGCTATTCCTCCTCTTCTCTTTTCCTTCCTTCCTGTTTACCTACTCACCTTCATTCCTGCCTGAACCTTTCCTTAAAAAAAAAAAAATCCCAAAAAACAACAACAAAAAACCTGAGAAAACCTGTTCTTTTCTCCTCTTACACATACTTCAGAATATTTCTCTGCGCTATGAAGTATCCCTTAAGACCAATATAAAAGCCAGAGATTTATACATCATTAGAATTTAAGAGTACCAATTTCCAGTCCTAGATACAGGTCATCTTATTTAAAGTATGAATTGAATACAACTATATTTTCTATTTTTCATTTACTATGTTTAACTTCACTAGTATTTCAAATCTGTGACTAGATAACTTCATGGTTCTTAAACACAAAATTAGAAAATAAAGTCAGTTCTCACACTGGACAATTCTTATCTGAAAATTAAATTACCTAAGAGAAAACATAAGGAAACCCAAGGAATGATACTATTTATGGTACTATCTGTACTTGTGGAGTCTAATCACACCTATAACAGAGCTATTAGCAGAAAATCTTTTGAAGGAGATACTGAGCAAAAATACCCAAAATATTCCATTAGGAGCTCGGTAACAGCAGGAATGAGATCATGGGGTTGGAAGTGAATTTGGAGGTCAAAAACCTGCATCTGAGGTCAGACAGTACCAAAAAAAAAAATGCCTACTTTTGCTTTAAAAAGTAATAGTCCATAAGACAATTGTTATAGACAGAGTTCCATCTGACTGCAATTCAGTACTCTGCCCTCCTCCTCCTGCCTTCTGCCACCCACTGCCAATGCAGTGTCAGTATGAGTATGTGATTCCGCCTTCAACATGGTGCTGATGATAGGAAGACTGGGGCAGTGCAAGGGAGACCAAAGAAGAGAAAGGAAAATAGTGTGTCTGTGCTCCAGCCACACAACAGTCTCTGTTCTCTAAAATATTCCTTCAACATCAGAATAGAAGTGACTCCTGACAGAAAAAACAATTCTGGGGAAACATGTGCAGTTTAGGCATTACCAGTTCCAATTAGGTCTAATAGGTAAGTGCTGAAGAAAGATCTCCTTCAACACACCACATATGCAAAGACTATTTTACTCAAAAGATGACAATTTATTTCCATCAGACTTACTGATTTAAAAAGTAATTTAGGAGAAAATTAAAGATACTCACCAAAAGAAGTAACATTGCCCCCTTCATCAAATTTTGTCTGGAGAGGTAATGAAAAACAAAATATTATTTTCCCCGAGCATTAGCAGGCTATGCTATAATACCACTGAAATGCATATAAATCTTAATTCAGCTATGAGTTAATTCAGCTATGTTCCTTGTGGGAGCCCTGGGTGTGTCTCTGAAATGGCTACAAGAGATATTGGTACTAGTGGGCACGGGGATTATAAGCCTTGGTGGATCTCACGCCTACTTCTGAGACCCTCTCTCCTTGCATTTGAGGGGCCAGAGAAGTCCCTGAATGACTTCAATGATTTCCTCTGAAGAGGAAACACCTGACACTGTCCTGTATTTCCTACCCTTTATCTTTCTGAACTGGCTGCAACCAACCAACCATGGTTTATCTTGGGAATCTTAAGTATCCATTTGAAACTATGATGTTTCTCTAGTGGGAGCTGTAGAATCAATAGAGACAACACTCACTATGTATATTTCAGCTTGTTTCTCATGAACATAGATCAGTATGAATATATGAGTATCATAAATCATCAATATTATAGGGAAATTTATATCCAAGCTTTGTTTTATGTAAAACAGCCTAGCTTTCTTCAAATTTCTTTCATTCTACATGTATTCAACAGAAAAACTGAAAATAAAACTAATCACCTGAGATACCAAGTTTTATAGAAACCAGGCTAATGTTTTACTGAATATTCTTCCAGATTTTTTCCTATTAAATACACATATTACATACACCTTAATCTCTTTTACTTTCAATTTAATGTATACTGAATATTTTTGCATCTCAATATTTATCATTTTCATGGGAAATTTTGTCAGATTTAAAAGAAAATAAGACCATAAAAACTACGACTTTAAAAAACATTTACTTTGTGGCATGCTCTTGTGGCTCAGTGGCTGAGTCACTGCTATGTGGACCACATACAGTCTAAGGACGTGGGACTGAGACCTGGCGTTGGGGTGAAAAACCAAAATGAACAGCTAAATGTGTTTATTCCTCCTCTTCTTTCCATCCTTAAATGGTTCCTCTTCTCCTTTCCTCTCAAAATATAAAAAAAGCTTACTTTGTAAAAGTAACTTACATTACAGAGAGTAAACTTATTTGTATTAGAATCAATTGATTTTCTTAAGTGTTCTTAAACAATGATAGGCAAACAATGGTAAACGATGATTTCTCCTGCAAAGGACCTTTGAATACTTAACATCTGATTTTGTATTACTTAACTGGTCAACTCTTCCAGAACACTGAACAATAGTGATAACTTCTGTATGTAAATCTGAAAGTTATATTATTCTGTATACTTTATAAAAGAAAGTTTTTTTAGTAAGCCTAAATAATGATGATAATGGTTAATATATATTAAACGCTTACCATATGAGGCACTATTTTAAGGGTTTTATCTAATACAATGTTTTTGTTTTGTTTTAAAGGAAAAGTACAGGTAGGAATGAAGGCAAGCAGGCAGGAGAAAGAGCAGAAAGAAGCACTTCATTTTTATTTAGTTGAACATCTTGGTTGTTCTCTCTGGTTCATGATTTGAACCTAAGTAGTTGAGATGTACGAGGACTGTGCTTTGGCCAGAGGCAGCTGACCAAGCCACTATTCTACCAGGGTGTGCCTCACTACAATCCTTTATTATATTCTAACCCACATAAGAAGAAGATCTGAGATTTGAATTTAGTAATTTTGGTCAGAGCAAGCACATTTTTTAAAAAATTAAACTTTTATTCAAAATATACAAAACGTTGCTAGAAAATTACAGGCAATTCCCATATAATGTTCACCTAGTCATCTTTAACATTCTGTCCCACTGATCTTACTTCTCTCTAAACAAGAGTAATGTGTATCACATATATTCTTTTATTAATTTTTTCCTCCCTGGACCGTTTCAAAGAGAGTTGCAGAGATCATGACCTTCAAAGCCAGCACTCGTAAATACTACACTGAGCTGCCTTTAAAAACTTCTGCATATATTACACTGCCTGCTATAGGTTCGACCCTCTCTGTGGTGAATAGCCTTCAAGGATTTCCAAACAGATTAGTGGGGAATGAAATCAAGGAATTAAATATTCAAGAAGACAGCTAAGAACTGTGACTTGAACCACCCGTTCTAGCACTAGAAGAGCCCCACGAACAGTTTCGCGAGTGCTGTTCAAATCTAGCTGGCACTCAGGTCACTGGTTTAACAGAACACAGACAATATAATTTATGATGATTCTTCATAAACACAAAATAAGCAATATCTTGGCTTACAGTCCAACCTGGTTAACATAATAAATATGAAAGCACTTTCTGTCAGTTACAAACATACATACTTACCACAGTAAACACTGGGGCTACACTGGCTAAAGTGGCTTGAGAGACGTCAGAAGTTCTAAACCGATGCATTTCACCTGAAGAATGAATTAGAGATTCCCCATGATCATCTGACTGGTTTCAGACACAGCTAAAACACAATTCTCAGTCTCTGGAGGTTTTCAGAACACTGTTTTTAAATTCTTTTTCTAGAGGAAAAATAAACACTCTTGTTAATCTGAATATTTAAAGATGACTAAGTTTGGTTTAACAAGCAAGATTTTTAAAGGTCTTGGTTCAGTTGAGGTATTAGAGTAATTTATGTGTTCCAACTATCCTTTTTTTCTACTTTTTTTCTTTTATAGAGCGGGAGGAAGGTAGGCAGGAAGGAAAGCAGGCAGGTAGGCAGAGAGAGGAGGAAGAAGCATTTGTTTCATCTGGATTTTTACTCCGGCCTCAGGTATTGACTCTGGGTCTTTGGGCTTTACATGGTCCACACGCTACTATCTCAGTGGCCTGAATCACAGGGATGCACCATTCCCTTTCTACTTGTTACTGATATCTCAGAGTTAGATGAACGAATATTAAAGTGTGTTCTGAAATTAAAAAAAAAAAATTGATTCTTTCTGCATAATTTACAAAGGCTCTTTGTGTAAATTATATTGGTAGATTTTAGAAAACATAAATTCCAAGTACCAATATCAGGACTGAGTGACCAATAAAATATTAAATCTACAGTTTACTTCTTTTCTAAGTATCAACTTCTTTTCCAGATGTACTGTACAGTGAATATGAAATAATCAACCAAAATGGAATGCAGACTGCAGTGAAATGGAATGAAATATTTGAAAATAAGTCTATATAAAACATGCTAGATTAAATCGACTTGCAGTGCGCTCTGAAGTAAAATCAAGTCAATTTGATGACAAAGGACACTATTCAAAATACTAAACATAAGACGAACAGGCAAAATGTGTAAAAACATCACCAACTATTTTGTTTCCAAAGTAACCAAGCTAATGTCACAGAATTTGTAGATCTCATTTCTCATCTTATTCCTTCACTTTACCAACATTTAATGACTCAGGTAATCTGTTTATCATCTGAAGTTTGTTTCCCTTTCACAAGACACAAGCAATTTCAGAAGAGTTGCCTGAATAGGGGTGCACTCTTCAGGCTGAGGTGTAGACAGTGTATATGGACCTGGGTTCAAGACCTGGGGTGGGGGTTAAGAAAATAAGACCCGAATAAAGCTACATCAGAGTTACAAATTAGCATTTGCTCATTAGTCACAAGTTAAAAGTATACCACAATAGATATTCTCAATCTCAGTGTTTGTCCTAAAACATTAGATGGGCTAAAACTGGGCTCCTAAGCATTAACAAAGGAGGGAATATGTGATGTGAACTTGGTAAGCTGCTGCAATGTGATGTTCGAGTAACCTCCGGAGACCTTTAAGAGTACAACTGAGAAAATGTATTTGAAGACAATGCAATATTTTCGAGAAGACATACATTTCAATGCCTTATTTCTGAGAAATACTGGCACCTCCAATTTCATATTTTTGAAACTGGTTACAGATCATGCCTTATTATTTGGTGAATAAATGACCCCAATTCTTCCCCTCTCCCCCATCTTTCTGTCTCAGGCTCTTCTGGCTTTTTGCTTAAACCGTACTTGAAAACAAAACCACATCCTACTCAGCTGCAGGGCTACCAGTCTCCAAGTCGAGTCACTTCTAGGTGTGTTCTCAATCCTGACCTAAGCAACTGGACAAAGGAATACAGGTGTCCGCAAGGAATGAGAAAAGGAAAGTAAAATCCACAAAAAAAAAGCTCAGGTCGATAACTTCAGTACTGACTTCAGCACCATCGTGGTGAAAGGGCAGGTAAGCGGGAGATGCGACGCAAGGGCCACCGGTCGGGGACACTGGGGGCCCACCGGGCCCGTCACCCTCGGAGCGCAGCGCAGCCGGGTTCGGAGCGGCGGGACGAAGCTCGGCCTGAGGCTGGGCTCCAGCTGACAGCACACCAGGGCGCCCAAGGGCAGACCCGGCGGCTGAGGCCTGAGCAGGACGCCGCGCCAGGCGGACCGGGCGCTCGGAGCAGGGACCCTAGGTCACTAAACTCCGGCGGCCAGGGCTGAGGGACAGGGAGGGCAGTACCTGCCGCGGGCAGACGGTGGGGCCGGCCCAGCGGAGCCGCCTGGCTCCTGCTGAGCAGTTCGGCCGCGCGGCCACGGGCGACCACAGGACGAGCCACAGGGGTCAGGCCCAAGGCCAGAGCACAGAGGGTGCGCCGGGGCGGCCCCAACGCGCGGGGCAGCAGTCGGGTCAAGCTCCGGAGGCATTTCATGGCGTTGGAGCGAGGAAGAGGCAGCAGCAAGACCCCAGACCTTCATGCCGGACGGTGGCGGAGGAGCCGGCGTCCAGCGACGCGGAGCGGCGCCCACGGTGCGACGCCCACGGTGCGACCGCGGCGTACTGGGCATGCGCGAGGCGCGCCGCACTAGCGTATTCTTTCCCACGCATGCCCAGTAGCTGCCTTTGGGTGCGCTTCGGGTTCTCGGCCAATCCGAGCTTGCCTCCTAGACTGGTACCAGTACCTTTAAAGTGAGGTGCACCGGCTAGGGAGGGAGTGGGGCGCTTTCACCTGCGCGAGGAGAGTTGTCCCACTGGCCTGTAAAGTGTCGATTGTTTCTGTTAACTAGTAATTGTTAACTGTGAGCAAATACCCATCCTGTGTGAAATGCTTTGCAGTTTTTGTAGAATCTTCATACAAATGATAAAAGCTGCAAATTTGGAAGTAAAGAAGTTTTGTCATTCCCAACTCAATTTATATTTAATGTAGGCAAAAAAAAAAAAAAAAAAAAATCAAATGGAATGATCTCCTAAACTTTTGCTAGTGAAGATTGAAGGAAAAACACACAATGAGTTTATTTTCTACGTTTTATCTGAAAGGGCTAAAAACTGAACACCCCCAAGTCTCTCAGAATTGATCTGTGGACTCTGACGGGAAGATTATTTTTCAATTGAAAGAAATGGCAACGAAGTTGTGAATGAGAAGCGTTTGCCTTTCTTCTAGCACATTAGTCCTTCCCTTAAAGAACAAGGTCACACGACTCCTTAAACCTCTGTTTTTACCCTAATCTAAGAAATGATCATTATTCCCTTATCACCTAGAAGAATGTAGTTTGGGAAAGTCTTAATCCAGAAGTATGATTATCTTTAAGTAGTTCTCTCTAAGAAACCTATCTTTATCTTCAAGGTAAAGGTGAGTCATTCCTCATCTCCTGAAGACCCCCTTTCTGTGTCCTTGACACCCCAGACCCCCTTTCCCATGCTTCAGTGCAGGTTATAAGTCTTTGGTCTGTCTGATTTACCTCAGAGTTTATGGTCATGTAAATTCTCCAGATGTGTGTCATTAAATTTGGGCTATTCTAATCATGTCTGGTGCTAATTTTTTCATCCAGCATATGAAGAAACTCAGAGGCGGGCGGCAGAGGGCAGTGGGGTGGGATTTTCTCTT
Organism: Solenodon paradoxus; assembly: GCA_004363575.1. NCBI lineage: Eukaryota > Metazoa > Chordata > Mammalia > Eulipotyphla > Solenodontidae > Solenodon > Solenodon paradoxus. The sequence continues at coordinate 518,882 of RJWH01000149.1, forward strand.
TACTCTGACAAATCAAATGTAAAATAGTATCAATTTCAAGGTATCATTATTTTATGTACCAAGAAAGAAACAAATGATAATAAGATTATGCTTATAATTATATCAGTGTAAGACTTATCCCAATTTCAGTCTTTAAAATATGGGAAAAAGTGGGCTAGAAGTTACAAACACTCTAGTTTTCATAAAGAAACAAGAAAAGGGTATCCTTAAAGAAAACCTGAGGGTTGATGTGAGAGGAGGGTTCTCTGTGGTGGGGTTAGATGTCTGGTCCATCCTTCCTCCGTACTTTCCCTTGGAGCTTTCTTACTGCCGACCACGCTGAACTTGAAATGCTATTACTTTTTTTTTTTTTTTTTTTTTTTTAAGTTCTGGCTTAAGCCAAATTACTAAGTTTATCTTTATATACCAAACACTGTGCTAATCATTGTAAGCAGTAAGCTGGAGGGAAAAAGTTGGTGCAATATTGCATTATGGTTTTATTTTTCCATGATTATTTATCTCAACTTCTAGATTTCCCTAGGGAAGTCATTTCCAACATTTTGTTGAACCACAAAGGATTCCTTGTATTATATCTTCACAAATGATCTAGAAATTCCTGCAAGATCACATGAGATGAAATAACTTGTACGCAGTAATAAGTATACAGTTTTTCATTTCACTGAGTCTGATCATTTTTCTTGAGTTATGTCTTCAATTGTTATTAGATTGTGTCTAAAATGTTGAAAATAGCTTTCAGTTTCTTGTTATTGTCATAGAGTCTAAGGATATAGGGACCCCAGGCTGGGTGTCCTGGTCATAAAAGAATTGCTTTTGCTTGGTTGCCAGAGTGATGCCAATGCCACAAGCAATCTCTTTACTCTGTTCTCCTGCTCTCAATGCACCTGTTCCCAGCAGGCATTTTTTTTTTTTTTTTTTTAATAATAAAAACACTTCAGAACCACAGTTAAATAACTTCACTTCCCTAGTATTTCTTTAAAGGACACGAATATCTGAATTTATATCTCATGGTGACTAACAACCAAAGCACACACAAATATCTTCTTTGGACAACAGTGGCTAAACATTGTAAATCCATTGTTACCATGAGAGAATGAACTCGCCTACCAAAGAGGTAAGAAAGCCGAGGGAAGTTTAATGGAGAAAGTGCAGACTTCTCGCATGGGGAGGGGTCCAAGGGAGGGTGGCTGCGAGGGGTAGGGGAGGTGGGTGGTGGTGAGTCTAGGGGCTTTTAACTTCTTTCACAGTTTCCTGTGGGCTCCGGATTGGTGCAGTCCGGCGGGAATCTAGTATGTTAATGATACATTCGGGAGTCCCATTGGCCCCTTCTTATGCTAATAAGTTATTCTGGAACTGCACTTCGGATCGGATTGGCTGTTTTAACTTAGCCAGGGCAACTACTCCTTTTGTCCTTGTTTTAGGGTCTTTATCTGGCCCCCTATTTTAGTAACTGGCAGGTCTCAGACTTTGTCACTATGCACTTCCTCATGCTGTGCCCCCTTCCCTAACTCTCTAAGGTCCCTCTAAACTCCACTCAGTATCAATTTCTAAAACAAAATATGTAACCATAAAGAATGTCATCAGACATGAGGCTCAGCTTGTCCTAGCCTACTTTAGGAGACACTAGCTGCTCTTACTTGTAGTAAGCGGGGAATTTGAGACAGGCTAAAATTTTCCCTACAGAAGCATAACCAATCAGCATTGATGAGAGACCCTAACTGCTTAGCTGCTTCCAGCCAGATCACTGAGTTTTGTATTACTAGAGCAGTAGTGTCTCCGCAGTGACCTTTAATTCGCATGATAAAATTCACACCCATGGGTAGAGAGTCAACATTATAATGAAGAAGCCCAGAGACCTGACAGGGACAGGGCATGTGCCAGGAAGGGACCACCCAGTACATATAGTGACGACAAGGCTCCTAAGTTTCCCTTGGGCAACTCCACCTTTCAAATAATTTTTTTGTTATTTTTTTTTTAAGAAGAAATGAAGACAATTAGGCAGGCAGGCAGACAGAGGAGGAGGAAGCATTTTAAATTTATTTCTTATATACAGTGGTTCATTTTGGTTGGCCCCCACCCCCACCCCCTCCTGCAGATTTAGCACCTACCTGACCCACCAGAGTGAGCCTAACAAACCTTTTATCACTTTGTTCCCCTAAAGTTTGGGGAGAGTGTGAATGAGGCATGAGTACCCCTCTCCTACTGTGGGATCCACAAAAAGTTTCCTGATCAGAGAAAACGGCCTCAAGTCTTTTCTTTTGAAAGAGCCGGGTAAGAACCCTACTGGACTCAGTAATAAATTCATAAGAATGATCGCTCCTGAATTTCTGATTTTATTGATGGACTGTTTGGTAAAATATGTTTTGTTTTGCATGTAATAAATACTACTTATAAAGTTTAAAGTTTATATATTACATGCAAAGAGGATTATAAAATATTCTTATATCTGAATTTTTCAAATTATTCATCTTTATTGATGTTTTGGGCTAGATGATTGATTGTTGGGGACAAGGGCTGTCTGCACACTGTGGGATGTTTGGCAGCACCCCTGGCCTCTATTAGGTCCCAGTAACATCTCCAAGCTGGCACAACCAAAAATATCTCCAGACATTATCACTCCTCTGGGGAGCAAATTCACACCTGGTTGAAAACCATTGCATTTTATAGCAAAGAACATAATCCATAAACCCCAAGACTATTTTTTCCCTTCAGAAGCTGCATCCCTTTATAATGTTGATAGATGTTTTTTTCTTCCTATATGATAGAACTTAAAAAGTACAAATCTAACATCACCAGGCTCTAGCACTGAATTATATTTTTTAGGATTGAAACATCTGTCCTGATTTATTTTTATTCATTATTCCAAATTAAAAGTCCAGTTTTCAAAATCGTGTTTCTGCTTACACGCAGCAGCTGGCTACACTGAGGTATAGGATCATGAACCACTTGGGTTTTGCAGAAGACAGCATGTTGGAAAATTATCAAGGAATTTTTGGCCACAGGAGGGAGCACTATTCCTATGTTTGCTTATTTATTTAGTAACTGTTAAAACATGTCTGTCAGAGAGAGTTCAATGATGCAGGGAAATCTTAAATGAGAAGCACAACTATGCCGTGGTTCTCCAGAGAAACAGAACCAAGAGAATACAAAATATATTGGAAAGGGCTCCATTGAGTTTGGAGGCTCAGAATTCCCGCAATACCTTGTCTTGCAGATCCCACCAAAACATGGTGATATCATTCAGTTTGCATTTGAGACCTGTAAATCAGGGGAGCTAATGGTTTAAATGCCAGCCTGAGGGCTGAGAAGAAGAGATGAAACATTACAGTTCAAGGTCAAATTCCTCTGCCTTCCATTCTAATCAGGTCTTGACCCAGTGGAGGATAATAATGTACTGCGTCCACAAATTGAAATGCTAATTTCATCTGGAAACACCTCCACAGATACCTAGAAATAATGTTTAATCTGGGTACTCCATAGACCAATGAGGCTGACAAATATGATTAACCATCATCACTCCATTATATATACATGAGGTCTCTCCATCTCCATTCTTGTAATCTAATGGTACCTACCACCACATATCTTTTTGAGTTATATTTTTTAAATGAGTCATATACGACAGCACCTGAAGATGAAAGACTGCTGCACCACGTGGTTGTTTTAAAGAATTTCTCAGAACAAAAATGCTAGAATTAACATTGTCTACTTTGAAAAATACACATGGTCTATGGTGACATCTGACAAGAAGTTTTCACCTTTTTGTACTACCTACAGGTCTGTTGAGAAGGTGTTCAATATAGTAGCATTTCTTTTTTCTTTTTATTAAGATTTAGCTTCCGTCAAAATATTTAAGATCTTGCCTTGCAAAGGCAGTAACTCTTAAAGAGTGCCCATACAATTTTGAACTGGGAGGGTCCACATAACATGCATATTTTTAAAAACAAATATGTAAATGTATTTTCTCTTCCTTTTGATTTTCTATAATAGCATTTTCTTTTCTCTAGCTTACTTTAAGAAACAGTATATGACACATACAACGTACAGAATGTGTGTTAATCTATTGTGTTATCAGTAAGCCTTTGGGTCAATAACAAGCATCTAGTAGTTAAGTTTTTGTAATTAAAAGTGGTACTTGGATCTCCGACAGGAGGGGGTCAGCACCCCTACTTCCTCAGTTGTTCAAGAGTCAGCTGGATCCATATTATGTATTTTTAAAAACAAATGTACATGTACATATTCACACTGTGGTATGCTTGAATGGGTTCCAGATAACAGCAAGAATGATATAGCAAATCTGATGAAAAATTAATTTAAAATAATTTCCATTTGGCGTGCTCTGGTAGCCGAACAGACAGGTCTGCCTCCTCCGGTTGGTGTAGTCCATATGTATGCCAAGGACCCAGGTGCACCCCATTTGCCCATTCATGGCCTGGATGAGGAGGAGCAACAGGATGAATAGCTAAATAAAATAAAGTTCTTCCTTCACTCCTTGCCTGCCTGCCCGTTCACCTTCATTCCTGCCTATACCATTCCTTAAACAAAAAAGATGGGAGGGGACAGCATTAGAGAGAGTAAAATCCAACATGACATATTATGCCATTTATTAAATTTTACCATTTAGTCCCTTAAATACCAACTTATTATAGGATATCCCATTATACTGTCTCCTCCCTCTGCCAACACACTGTGAAATCATGTTCAGATGTAAAACATCTAGGTAATGTGGGAAGAATTTAATTTCACTTTTCCAGGAAGTTTGAAAATAATTCTAGATTTTTCCCTTACCAGACTCACAAGTGAAGATACATCTATGCATTTTAATGTAACCCCAAAGCCTAAAGAAATGTCTAGTGTGACTCAAATTATACTACAGGATGGTAGTAAGTAACCAGAATGTTCAGGGAATGGATTCCAGCTTAGCTGATGGGTAGTCAGTTAGACTCCATTTTTGTTTCTACACTTCTTGTTGGGAATGTATAGTTCTAAACTATATTATTCTTTTCTGCAATAGCAAATCTTTGGTGATCTGCATCATGATTTGAAATGTAAGCTCTTATTGATTAATATCCTAGCACTAGGTTTCAAACCAGGTAAACATAAACATTTTAATTTACATAATATTTTTCAATCAAAGTTGGCTGATGAGAGTAAATGTGAGGGCTGGATCCAGAAAAAGAAGCTGTTGGCTTTGCTTCCTCTTCTATTGGGAAACTCTGATTTACAGATGGAGAAATGATGATGGCAAGTAGGGAAGTTCAAGTGGTGGATTCCTGCTATCCATGTAAAAACATAGGCGAGATTTATGAACACTGGCCCTGTAGACTGGAATGATGTTACTTCTTGCTTTCTAAGATACCTGTGATTGCAAAATATACCATTATTTTATGTACTTCTAATAAAGAAAAAAATGGTGACACAGGCTTTCTTATAACATAGATTCTTAAACATTTTATACTTAGTGAAATTTCACTTTTAGACTTCTGTAGGGGAGAAAAGGAAATGCCCCTCTACTTTTGTAGTTTCTTCTTGGTCTGGTTGAGTAATCAAATTAGCATGAGAAATTACTTCCAAATGTACAATGAATAGACATGTGGATTCAAAATCAATGGGAGTAAAATGAAGGTTTACATCTTGAGCTAAGGAATGGGATAGGGACCTGATTATAAGGAGAGAGTTGGGGAACTCAGATGAGGAGGAGCGGGTGATTCATATGATAAAAAGCAGATGCTCTGTAATTAGATGTTTGTCCCATCATATAGCTAGATTTCTCCAATAGAAAAGTTATTTCTAGTAGTAACTTTAATTCTGGGTTAAATACCAATTTTCATTTTTCTAGGTAGTTAGGTGAGTAGTGAAAGTTCCTACAGGGCCTCAACTGACCTCAGTTTGAAATAACTTACAAACTAAAATGATAGTCTTGAGGCAAACTGTTCTGAATATCTTGAGGAGAACTAGCCTTTATTTATTTATACATAGGTTTTTTTAATTATATAATACTCTTGTACATAAATAAGAAATGTAACTAAAACGTTGGTGAAAACATTCCTAAATCCTTTTATTTCTATGTTAATCATAAAATAATTTCATTTAAAAAGTCAATTAAGGGGGTGTGCCCTTGTGCCTCAGGTGGCGGAGACTCTGACATTCCGACCCGGGTTCATGACCCAGGGCCAGCGTGAAAAATGGGAAAGAACACAAATAAATATACTTCTTTCTCTCCCTTCATCCTTACTTAAAACGCTTCATCCTCCGCTGTTTTCCTTCCTTCCTCACTAGAAAATATTTTTAAAAAACCCTAAAATAAAAGTCAACTAAACTTAAAGTATGAGATACTAAACAAGCACATATCTCAGGTCAAGTGCTGGCAGTGTGAATAGTATGACCAGGTGCTTCTTATTTATTCACACAATGCATTACCTGGTCAACGAGAAGTGTAAGACTTCTTTGTAAGGCACAACCTAGTATCAAAGACTTAAAGATGTGGGAAAAGAGTGCATGTTGGGAAAAGTGAAATGTAATTTGTTTCTTCCTTCTCTCCTCTTCCTTTTGGTAAATTCTTGATATTAGCTTGTTTTGTCATTCGTCTCTTTCACATTAGAATTGAATTCATCATGGGAAAATCAAGCTGGGCTCAGGGTATGCTGGATGCTCATTAGTAAGGTTTTCTGGATCTTAACCTGTGTTCTTGTTTTTTAAAGGAAAGATACTAGCATGAATGAAGGTGAGTAAGCAGGCAGGCAGGAGGAAAAAGCATTTTGATTTATTTGATTTACTTGTTCATCTTGACGGGTTCCCCCGATCCTGGGTCTTTAACTGGGGATCTTGGGATGTAAGTGGGCTATGTCCAGTGAACTTCAGTGCTAGGCCACCAGGGTGTGTCTAACTTAAATGTTCTTAAAGCCTTTTCATTTGTCCACATAGATATTTTTGTAAATATATATCTTTATTGAAGTAACTTTAATTTACAAAATAATATAAGGTTAGATGTATAGGTTCACTGCTCCTCAAATATAACACATCATGTCCACCAGCAAATTTCTCACCCAGATGTTTTAAAAAGTGCTTTTCAAATCTGCACTTGATATGGTTTTACTGCACTATCTGAAAATGTCATTGAGAAATGATCAAAAAGGTCATAAAACCAAGGGGTTAAAAAAGGATATTGTGCACTCGCTTAAATTACTGTAGTAAATTTATAATTAAGTGAGAAATCAATATATGTAATTGAAAGTATTAGGATGTCTGGCCTTAATAATACCACCTCTTATGATAGTCATGGACTTATTGACAGATAAACATTTTAAACTATAATTCCAATCTTTGAATGACATCAGAACATTATAGTTCACTGAAGTAATACTTTCCATTCATCTAGAAACGGGACAGCAGTTAACCAGTAACTTCTGTATCAGTGACATAACTCACTGCAATTTTTCATTGGTAATGGTTAACTTTCCTCTTAGTTGTTCACAGCTGGGGGTAGTGTTCATTCCTTAAAATCTTCTATTCATTATAACTCACTGAAGCTTAAGACATGTGAGCAGAAAACAAAACACAGTAAAACAAAAACCTCCCAGTTAGTAAGAAATAATCCTATTTTACCTCAATAATTATCAGTGAACTCGGGAAAATCTTCAAGGCACTAACTAGAAAACTGAAAGTTCAAACTGGACAACTAAGATTTTCCCACTGGTAGCTTTTCAGTGATGATGGCACCAGAGACATAGCCATTCAAGCTTTTTTATTGGTGTTAAGGGATAGTGCTTTTACTTTTAGAATTAATAAAAGGGGAAAAAGAGACCATTTTGCTCTGAGATTGTATAGCATTGGATCAGCAGAGACGTGCAGCCTAAAGGCAGTATGAAAATAAACACAGCACCGAGAATATATAGACAGTTCTAACCCAGTTTCAATACATTGTTCTGTTGATCCAAATTGGACTTACAGAAGGGTTATTACAATCTACCTACAAAACTCCCCAGCAACTGCAGATACACATTTCTCTAATTTTCACTTTAATGAAGTGCTATAATAAGTTGGATAGGCAACAAGCCAAATTATCAAATCGGCATGTTTTGGAATAACATAATTTTGTTATAACATTGATGGGGAAAAAAGTTTTGCTAATACTGAATTTTTAATGGAAAAACCTATCAATGAGGTTAAGTGAGGACTTACTGAGCCTTGAATTCTTTGGGGATGAGGGAGGGGAAGACATTGACTGGGTACTGTGCTTCGTCGTCATTTTTATAAACATGGCATCTGACTTCAGCAAAGATGCCATTTGTGTTTATTTGCTTAACGATTATGCATATAAATCATTGAGAACTGAGAGACAGAAAAAAAAAAAAAACTTAGTTTGACACAGTAAAATCATTCCTATGGTATTTGCCGGTTTGCAAAGTCAAACTAAAGAAAATGAGTAAAAATTTTATTAATGTGGAGCTAAGGAAATCTTGCTCCTGTTGAGACTGAAAACACTTTTTTTTTACTTACAATCGAAGGTAATGGAGACTTGCCTGAAATGTTGCAGGGATTTTGAGCTTAGGGTGCCTAGCTTGCTGAAAGTTTTTATCTCCCCCTAGCTGAACTGTTAAATCATCATGGAGGAGAAAAGACTCTTTAAATAGCTTTTCTTTTCCAAGAATCAAAATATCATAATAACTCCTTGTGAGAGAGTAAATTGTACCATAAGTGAAATTACTCAAAGAAAGTCTCAGTATTATACCTATTGCCTATTGTCCTGCAGGAAAATAAAGTCAGTTTTAGCAGGTTCTTATGCCTTTTCCTGAGGCAAAAGTCATTTGTTTTAGTTTTTGGTGTTTGAAATTGCAATTGACTCCTTTTACCTGATTTACCCCTTGAATTCATATGTTGAAGTCCAAAGTCCCCATTACCTAGAATGTGATTACCTTTGGAGATAAGTCATGAAAGAGGTAACTGTGTTAAAGTGATATCTTCAGGGTGGACCCTAATCCAACGTGACTTGGATTTTCATAAGAAGAAGAAATTAGGATACAGATACTTACAAAAGGAAGACCATGTGAAAACACAGGGAGAAGAGGACATGAGAGAAGCCTCAGAAGAAACCAATCTGTTGACTTCTTTGTACAGGCCTTCTATCATAAAGGACAGTGAGACAATAATATTCTGTAGGTTAAGATATCCAGTCTATGGTACTTTGTTATAGCAGCCCTACCAAACTAATGCAAATGACTGTTGGGTTACAACCCATTGTATGTGACAGTATCTCCCCAGGCCTCCATAAAAGGGCAAGGAAAAACCAAAGAAAAAGGCAGACTCCCCCATATTGGTAGGTGGCAATTTTCATAACCAATGGAACTTAACTTAGAGACCTTGTCTTGTTGAGTTATAAGACAGGAGAATTTCTATACCCCTTCCCACCCACAATCTCAAAAGATATATACAGTGGCTTCAAGTGACTTTACCATCCAGATGGTCTTAGCAACATATTTTATCTCCAGGATACATCCTTGAACAGCTTCTGGGAATGAGAAAGGGAAGAAAATTCACATGGGGGTAGAGGGTGAGGTGCTTTCAATTTCAGAGTCCAGGTCCCAGGTCAACAGACAGTCACATTCTCGTTTGCCTTCTCCAACAATATTCTGCCTGTAGGAATGGTCCCTCCATGGCATCTTCTCACTTTAGAAGCTCTGAGGTTATGCTGTTTTTTTAAAAATATAAATAGATAGTATTTTATTTGTCTTGCAGCCTAAATATGTTAGCCTCAGAATACCACCATCCTGTTATTTATTGCACTTTTCTCTTATGATCATAACAAAAAAGATATTTTGAAATCTAAGAAATTTGTAACTTGGAGATGTTTTAAAAACAATATAGCAATTAGAAAAAGAACTCAGAGACGAGTTTTCAAGCTTTAATAAGCACCAGCATTTATAATTAACTGTACTGAATGCTCTAAATGCATTATCTTGTGTATGTTGTCACACAAACTATGAAACAGGTAACAATTACCTCCTAATTAGCTGATGAGTTTATTGTGCATATAGAGTCCAGTGTACAGGACCAGAATTCAATGCTGGGAAGTCTGGCTTCAGAGCCTGTTCCTCTAACCACTCTACTTTTTGATTCAAAATATATATAAAGTATCTAACAGTGTACCTATTGGACATATTATAGTTACTAAATGCTAATTGCCTTCCTCCTTTTTCAAGACACACCCAAAACAAGGAAGAATTCTCCATAATTAAATGAGCAACACACTGACTTTATGAGTTCTATTCGAAGACCTGGTTACTATATTTATTTGGAAATTGTCAAACCCCAGTTATAGTGGAAACTGTACTAAAAAAAATGGCAACATAATGGAATTATAAAGTAATAATGTTTATGCTGACAAATGATAATTTATTTAGTGAATGATGTTCAGTGGCAGTCGCCACTGAAGACATTAAAGGAAAAATACGACTTCCTGTTGAGAGACATAGAGTTTCTGAAATAGTAGACCAGGGAACCATTTAAAAATTCCTGTAAGAATCTAAGGCAGGCAGAGAAGCCTCATCATGTCTCTGCAGGACTTTCTTCTTCATATGTTCAAGAAACTGCCCTCTTGGTGATGGGTAGAAAACAATGAATAGACTATCCCATGATGTGAAATGGGTAGAAAGAAAGAGCCATATGGAAGCACCAAAGAGAAACTATATTTTAGTCCTCGCCTTTGCTGGGGTTTGGGATAGAAACTCTTTAGCCACTGAAAAAAAAAACTGACTACTCTCTGGTCCAAACTTGCAGAGTTTCACCACAGATGAAAGCGGGTGTGTATGTGAAAGTGCGTGTGCGTGTGTGCGTGCACACTTGACCTTAAACTGAATTCAACTTCTTGAACTCAGTTGAAAATAAAACTTTCTTTCCTTCCTTGTTTCTTCTCTCCCCGCACACCCCTCGCCTCCTCTCTTCATTCTAGGGTATACAGCTGAGTGCTGAGAAGTAGAGGAGAATGAAGCAGAAGGTGGAGACAGATGGCTGGAAAAGGACAGACTTATTAGTTACTCCATGTAAATGACAAATAGTGCTTTGTTCAGAGTAGGTTCTGAACTAGGATTTGATTGTGAACGAATGAATGATTAAGCAGGCAGCTAACATCTAGCCAGGAGATTAGAGTCAGAATGTAGGGTAATGGGTTTATATACACAGTGTCCTCCTATGAAGTTTCAGGATAATTGCTAAGAAGCCAGATAGTGGTGTGACTTCAGACAACCCACTGAGAGCACCTTCAGCCTGATTCCACAAGGGAGCTCTGAACAATACTCGTGTTTCAGAGTTAACCCTGCCTGAAGCAAGAGCGCTGGTCTTGTCGACTCCTGCACTGGTGGGTACCAGTAAAAGGTGGTCGGTAGGTATGAGATGGTGGAAGGTGGAGGGAGAGGGACAGAGAGAAGCTCTCAGGCTTGTTTTACTTTCTGCCAACTCAGATGATACACTCAAGGCACTGAAGGCCACCTTTGAAGAGTCACAGGTGTGGCACATAGAAATTGCCGGGGGGAGGGGGGGGACGCACACAGGGTCACAGGGATCCCATAGGATCTGGGCTGAGCACTGAAGTGCCCGCCTCAGGTAGGGAGGTGATTGGCTTCAAGATGAAACCCAAGGCAGGGTTGTCTTTCTGCAGTTTTGTGTTCTACTGAGTCTGTGTAAGATCTACAGCTGACCATTCTGATCTACACAAGAGAAGAAGAAACACTTAAAAAACAAAGACAATATTTATTTGGTGAGGATTATGTGTTAGGCCTTCCTCAAAGCACCATATGTTTGTTATTTCTTTTGATCCTATATTGGGGTAGGGTTTTGTTGCTCATTTTAAAGAGGAAGAAACTAAAGTTTCTAAAAGTTAGGTTAGATCCATGATGACACAGTTACTACGTAATGGAGCCAAGACTCAAAACTATCTTACAAGCGTAAATCAAAAGATATAACCAATCTATTTTGAGGGATAGTGAGATTTTCAGTGAAGCAAGTTAAAATCAATTTTGAGACTGTCCCTGTGAAATAGATGCAAATCTTTAATAAGTTAAGTGATTTAAATAATTTGACAAATGCATTGTAGTGTGTATGCATTTGAAAATATAACTCTAGTCAGCAATGCTCTTCATTTCTCTCTTACAATAAAAATATTATTAGCAATAAATATTGAGTGAGTCAGTTTCAGAAGTGTGAGTCTGTCATCATGAATATATGACTTTTGGTTACAGCTATGTAATAGCTAGCATAGGAAAAGAACAAGCTTTCAAGAGTAAAATTTCAAACCTAATTGACTTGGGCAGCTATACAGACCATTTGACATGTTTATTGGCTCCCGTGAATTTGACTATAGATGAAATCCTTCGGCAAGTTTTTTCTTCCTTGCTGTGAAATAATTGTCTAGAGGCAGAGGAATCCTCCAGGTGGCTAGTTAAATGCCTCCAGAAGGCATGGGGCATTGATGAATCCCTCTGAGGATTTCTGTAGTTTACAAGTGGCTTTATTGGTCAAAGAATCTCATTAATCAATACCCTTGGAAATGGGATCTTCCAAAGTGGCATGTTTGTGAAGAAATTATAAAGTAGTTGTGATGTTGAATCTCAGCATGGCTGGATGATATTCTCTAACGCAGGATTGTTTCTTACCTTAAAAAAACTGTACTTATATATAAAATAGTCACTAACATGTCTTTTCAATAGTACTAGGGTCTATTGATTTTTTGCTTATGCCTCTCTTGGGTGTTCTCATGACTCAAACCCCTATATTTTCCCAGACCAGGGGGTAAAATTGGTCAAAGGCCTAAGACACAGCCTGACAGGCTCTTCCTCCCTAGAATATATATATATATATATATATATATATATATATATATATATATATATATATATGAGCACCCCATAATCCTTCCCCTGGAATGTTCCCCCCAGTTCACTCTAGGGGTTCTCATGGAGTGAGCTATTAAGTCTGCACAGCTTCTCCATGTCCCTCTACTCTAGCTCCTTTCTGTGCTGTTTCCTCCTGAGGAATCTCCTGCTTGTGGCGTTAGATGCATCACCTGCACACTGCTGGCCCTGTGAGGTGATCCAGTGTCTTGCCAGGCCAATGACACCACCATGGACACCATGTTGAAGACTCCAGGGTCCAAGGAGCCACTGCTCCCTGCACCAGAATGTGTCTCTCCTTCCCCCTCTCCTGCCTGCATTATATATATTTTCACATGATATAAAAGGACTGTTTGTGCTCAATGCTTAGCAGAATTTATAGTGAAATATCTATTTAAGTTTTTTTTTCTTTCTGATAGGCATGTCTGATCCCCCACAGCCAATACATGGGGATTGGAAACTGACAAATGAGACGCTGAACTTAAGGTCACCCTTCTCCCACAAACTTTTTTACTGAGACCAAATTTGATTCTCTTGTCTTTTACTTTAGGGTGAGTTTCTTTTTTCCTCTCTTGGGTAATGTTTCTATTTCTCACAAAAACAGTGTCCTGGTGAGTCCAGTCAGGCAACAGGCTGAAATACAAGTGATTCTCAGTAGCTGGTGTAACTGAACCTGAAGCTAAGAGAACTTCTTTCCTTTGCCGGTTCCCTCCCCCTTTTGATCTCTCTGCTTTTACTCACACACATATCTCATCGTCACTCACTCACTGAGTACCAGCTATGTGCTCGGTACTGCTTTAAGCAGCACAGAGAGAGCAGTGACAAAATAGACAATGCCCCGCTTTCAGGGACAAGTGAGAAATACTATAACCAGGAAATAGAAGGGTGTCACGTGGGCTGACCATATTTCCTTGAGACAAAACCAGTACATTGGGATGGCATAAATGGGAGAGGGTTAGGTGATAGTGATGGAGAGGGGTGGAGGCAGAGCAGAGCAGGCAGGCCAGCAGCAAGTAAGTATTGTCTGATGCCCAACACCGATTGTATAGTAACAACATGTGGTCTGCCAGGTGTTCAGACAGATGGCCAGGGCTGGTGCAAGGAATTTTGTCATCTTAGTCAAAAACTAAATGTTCTGCCGCTTTAACCATCCCCGTGCCAGAAATGCCCGAAAACCCCTACGATACCAGAGATAGCCCCCATAATGCCATAGATAACTCTCATAGTACTTACCTGTGACTCTACCACACTGTGGTGTTCTGCTCCCTTTGAAGAAACTGGCTCCTGGGGGTGGTGTGAGAAGAATCCTCTTTCCGTGCAGCTCCTGTTTCCTCACAGGAGGCAGGAACAGTAGTAGGGGCCAAGACCCATGGTGATCAGTACCAGCAGGATTCACTTTTAATGTGGGCCAAGAGGGGCAGCAGCTTTTGGGTCCCCACAACAGACTGGGGTGGGGAAAACTCAACTGCCCCTTTTACTCTGCATTACAGACAGCCCTGGTTTATTAAAAATGGGACAAAATTGACATCTATACTAAAACAATGGATGGTCCAGAAATATGAAAAAAACAAAAACAAAAAACAAATGAAAAAACAAGCAAACCAGACTGTCCTGTTTAACATGGTGTGTTCGTGTGATCAGCTTAGTGTTGTATCATGCAGTGACTGGGGGAAACTTACACGGGGTCACTAGGGAAGGCCTTTCTGAAGAGGTGAGCATTCAGCTGAGACCCGAATGACAAGAACACAACTACACAATGACAACTACCCCAACCCCTGGCATTTCAGCATTCCAAGCAAACAGCAGTATTCATATCTCTATATGGTAAGTTGCAATACACCTCCATGAGTTTCTCTTTTTACCTGGGACCCATGCCTGCTTGGCTCATTCCACCCACTCAGGTGTGTGCTGGACCCATCTGGAGCAGGAGTCCCTGAGTGACCCGTACTCACAGGGCTCTCAGCTGTAGGGATCCTCTGCTGAGCCCTCTTGGGGGCACAGACACATTCCCATCACACCACACACTCTAATGGGGCCTCTGGGCATATGGTTTTCAGGGTTTCTAACTTCACCCCACGGGGAGGGCAGCTTCAGGGAAATCCCAGCCCAGATGCAGAATCACAGTGAGGAGAAGGTAGAGGGAGCCCACATCTCCCCTTATTCTCAGGAAACTCTGAATTCCACAGAAAGCTCCCCAAACGAAGAGCAGAGACTTCTCCAGTCACTTTGGGGGCATTTTGGGTAGAGCGGATGCATGAAACATAGAGTCTCCAAGATTGTTAGGGGACTCAGGGGCTTTAGTGCCCCCATGGGTCAGTGTCTCCCTTTCAACTAGTGAGAGAGGATGTGGTTACCACAGGCGAGCCTCCTCTCAGGCCACCACACTGATGTTTCCTGGCTTTCGGGGTCATCCCTGATGGACTCTGCCATCCAGCATCACTGTCCTCACTATGAACCCCACCACCCCCGTCCCAGAGGCAGTGTCTTCTTCACTGTCCCCTGAGCCAGGTCTGGGTCAGAGGAGACTATATGCCTTTTGGAGTCTTCCCAAGCTTATTACCAGCTGTTGGAAAACTGTCTGGTGGGTCAAAGGTGGCCCATTATCTGTTTCTCTCAATAAAATGTAATTGATACACAACCGAGACAATCTGCTTAGATGCTGTTTGTGGCTTCTTTTGCTCTAAGATGACAGCAACCGTATAGCCTACAAAACCTAAAATATTTTATTTGTTACTGAATAATGTATTTTTATTTCTATTAATTTATTTTTAAGTTCTCCTAGTTCCATTTTATTTTAAAATTTTTATTTATTTATTCCTTTTCCCAGTCCTGGGTCTTGAACCTGGGTCCTTGGGATTTACATGATCTGCCTCTTGGTCACAGAGTCACAGGGGTGTACCCTATTTATTTTTAATGAAAGAACATGGCTTCATAGTAGTTCATAGGCTCAAGGTATGTATCATTATAAATCTGTCTCTATATATACCATACCAAATTTCACCACCACCAGTTCCGTTCTTCCTTCATCATATAATTTATACTATCTACTCAATTTGCCAGCCCCCTAAAATATTTTAGAGTCTGGCTCCTAAGAGAAACTGTTTACTGACTCCTGTAGTAGGAGCTCTAGGTTGCTAGCGGTATTGTTCAAATATATGTTGTCTTTAATTAATTTGGTCTATTGCTTCTGTTAGTTACTGAGAGAGGTGTGCTATAAATTACCATTAAAGTCACACCCTGGTGGAGTAGCAGTTAAGTCTGCCACCTTTGGTCAAGTGTAGTCCACATATATCCCAAAGATCTGGGTTTGTGTCCCCAGGCTGGGGTTGGGGGTGGGGAATACCAAGATGAACAAATAATTAAAAGTTTCTTCCTCCTCTCTCTTCTTGCCTATATCTTTCCTTAAAAAAAAAAAATTACCATGAATATGGTGGTTTTTGCAATTTGTCTTTGTAGTGCTATCAATTAATTTACCTTGGATTTATGGTTATTAGATGAATAAAATGTATCTTCCTGGTGAATTGATTTTTTTATCATTAGAAGAGCCTCTTTACTACTAATGATGCTTTTTGTCTTAAAGTCACTATCTGCAGTTAATATACAATCCCAGCTTTTCTCCTAGTAAGTCTGCGGCTGGGGCATAAATCCCAAAGACCTGGGTTTGAGACCTGCGGCGGGGGCAAGGGGTGGGGGAAGACTCAAAACAAATAGTTAAAAATGATTCCTTCTCCTTTTCTTCTTTCTTTCCTTCCATTTTTCTTTCAACATGCTTTTTCTTCCTCTCCTTTCCTTCTTCTTTAAAAAAAAAAAACATGAAAAACCCACCATTTTAACCGCTTTAAGCACATAATTCAGTGAAGCTTTTCTTTTAGATAAATGTTCTTTCTCCTTTTCTTATTCTGCTTTCCTCATCTATCAATTTGAAAGCTAGTGTTAGTATGTCTCTATCTATAAGTGGTTACCATGAACATTTTAGCATACATTCAGAACAATTACTTGGAATTCACTTGACTTTCTAAATATGAGGACTTATAACTTTCAATAATTCTGGGAATCTTTCAAGTAATACTTTCCACTATCTCAATTTTTCCTTCTGGAATTTTGATAAGAAATATAGTAAATAGTCTTACTTTAGCTTCTAACCTTTCTTTCGTATTTTTCATTTATTCATGTCTCTGGGCTGTCTTTTGGATAACATCTGTGAATATATTTTCTAGTTCAATAATAGTTCTTGGAATATCATTAATCTACTATTTGGCTTTGCTGCTGATTTAAAAAATAAGCATTATATTTTTTTCATTTCTAGAACTCTGATTTTACCATTATTTTTAAACTTTGGTCAATTTTTTAGTCCATTATTCTTTACTCAGATTTTCATTTCAATTCTTTAATTGTGCTAAGCATAATTATTATATATTCTGACTTGGCAATTCTAGTATCTGAAATCTTTGTAGAGCTGGTGGTTTTTGCTTTGTTTTGTCTATTGTTTCTTTAGGCTTTCATTCACGGCTTGTGCTCCTATAAATTTTATGTTTTTTGACTGTGAGATCATGTCCCTTGAAACATTATCTGTGGGAATTATTTGTAGTTTGAGGAGACATTGTATTCCTCCAATAAGATTTGTGTTGGCTTTTCAGCGACTTGAGAACATTTCCAAGCCAGAATCACTTTAAATTTAATTCTCTGCTTCATATTTTTTAGATCACAAAGATAGAATAATAGCTATGGGGCAGTCAACTATTGTGATTACGAGTGATCAAGGGGAAATTTCTTGTTGGCTCCCTTTTACTTCTACACAAATGTAAGAATAAGCATGTCTCCTTGCTGTACTTATTAAAGAGAGTTCTTGCTAGGCACTACATTTATGGTGTAAGCCTTTGAGATTTCAGCTTCACATGGGGCACTCCTCTCACATTCTCCATCTTGGGCAGACCCTGGGGTTATCCCTTGACTCTCCTTCCCGGTGCAGTCATTCAAATAGTCCAGGTCACCAAGACAGGGACAGGCGTGCTTCGGGTTACAGTTGATTTCATTTCTTGCTTATCTCCCAAGATTTCTGTTCTCACTCAGTGTTGCATTTTCTTTTCATTCTTTCCAAATTGCCAATGCATTTTAAAAGATGTAAAAAGTTTTCTTAATCTAGCATTATTTATTGTTTCGGAAGAAGAGCAGTTGAGGATTTTTAACTCACCATGTTGTTGGACATGGGATTCTATCAATATTCTCTTTAATATGCACACACATCCATTCTATAATAGCACCTAACACAATGCTAGGCATATAATAGTAGCTATTCAATTTTGTTTTGTCTGTTGTTTCTTCAGAATACCTCCCTTCCTTCATGACTTAACTCTCAGATTAATTAATCTAGTAAGTATTTATTAAGCCCTGTCTTTACCACAATACTAAGTGCTGGTAAGTTTAGGCAATATAAAATATTTTCCTCTGCAATGCAGAGAGAATAGAAGATCCTGATATGGCTTCTCCTAATTTCCTTCTCTTTACCTATAAACTTGCCATTTGAATACTGCTCTTACGGATCATATGCTATAGTGAACTGCAAAAATTTTCATTGATAACAAATATCTTAACATTAAATTGCATTTGTTTTTTAGAGGAAGAAAATAGTAACTGAGAGAAATGTGATATTTAATTTATGTAGAATTTAAAGATACATAGCTCAGGTTTCTTTTTGACAGGAAGTAATATAAAAAACAAAAACAAAAACAAAAAAAGTCTTAATGTTTTATTGTTTTAAGACATTGTGATTATTCATTTCACATTCTAAATGGCAATAAAGTAGGAAATGATTACATTTTATTATTCTTAACTCTTAAGATATGTGACAATGTAGAAAAAAAGCTTTAGAAAAAACCCAAACAAACTAAACTTTAAACCAAGGAAGGGGAAGCCTTAAGACAGGTGAAACAGAATCTACATGATTTGGTTGTGTATAAGAGTTGTCAGTGGTCCCTCTTGCAACAAAGTCTAGATATTTTAAATATAACCAATAGGGGTCAACAGTCCAGCACATGAATATGAAGAAGAGTTTAGTCATTATCAGAAGCTATTGTGTTAAAGAAGAAGACATGTTCATGGTTTCTCAGGAACTAAAACTGTTATTTGAATATGTATCCAAAAAGCATAGACTCAAGATGCTTAAGTTCTTATTCTTTTTGAAGTTGAGCAATCAATTGTAATGGTGATGACCCTCTTTAAAACAAGCCAAATATGTCCTACATTTTATAAATATCTCTATTGCCGTGACAGATTATTAAAAGTTAACAGCTGGGCAAGAGAGTTTGGTTTCCTGTGTAAATACTCTCTTCTGCACCTGACTGGCATTTTCTGTTTAAAACAAAACTTTTGAATATTTTTAATTATCAAATTCTTTTTTATTTGCTTGTCAAAAGATATTACAGGAGCTGTTCCCAAAATTTTGAAGTTCTTAATTTTTAAATTTAATGTATCTAAAATTCATTCACCAATCTAATAACTGTTGACTACTTTCCACGTGCCAACTTCTTTGCTTGGGACTCGGGACTTATCAGTTGGTTGGAGCATCACCAAAACGGCAGTGGAGGAAAAGGAACTGTAAAAAGTTTGTCCAAAAGGGTATTCAAAAAAGTGGAAGCTAAGTCTTTTGGAAAGCTAGAGCAAGTCATGGGAGAAGAGATGGGAATGAAAGCAATGAGGGCAGGATCTCCATGACTTTGTTATCAGTGTTGATAATGTTGGATTTCATCTAACAAAAGGGTGGGGGGAGCACTTGAAGAATTTTAAGCTGGTAACTGAATAGATTTATGTTTTCCAACAATCTTTAAAGTTGTCTGTTCTGGAGCGAATGGATAGTAGGGAAACAGAACTGGAGACAGAGTGGTCTTTCAGGACATGATTTTTGTCCTGAATTCAAAAAGTGGAAATAGATTTGGAGATACACAAATAGAGCCATTAATATTTGAGAAGAAGAATTGATAGAAGTTGACGATTAACTAAAGAACCCTTCTAAATCCAAATTGTGATGTGGTTTGGTTTCAACACATTATTACATTAAAATGCTTATTATTTTGGCAGATAAATATAGTGGAAGTGTTCAAAGATTTATTTGGGATTTTCAGGAAATTCTAAATACTGTTACAGGATAACATTTTTTTCTTTTTTTACCCCCGGCCTGGGGTCCCAAACCTGGGTGCTTAGGCTTTACATGAGGTGCAGACCTCAACCACCTGAGCCACACGGGTGCACCTATGGCTTAAGTTTTAATGCACAGAAAAACTTCTTTAAGTATACTCTTTTTGCCATCTCTCTCACTCTCAAGGTCTTTCAGAAACTTAGGAAGCTTAAAAATAAAACTCTCCTCTCACTCTATGTGTGGTCTCAGACGTTCTCCAGCATCCATCAGAAGAAGTATACTTCTGTGCATCTCTTGACTTCAGTGATGTTGGATTGGTAGATAGAAATTGGCCATGTTTGCAGTATTTAAACTAGAAAATTGGCAAATGCTGTGAATCAAGGCTTTCCTTATCCAGAGAGCCAGTAGTTAAACATTTATCACCTTATCACTAAGAGGCACCTGAACAAATGAGGCTGGGCTTAGGAGACACATTTCTGCTGGAGACATAGTTGTGGGAGACATTAGGATATAGTTGTGGGACAGCCTGATGGGGTGGTAACAGGGACTCACCCTTAGAAGTTTCTTAGTTTAATGTTCTGCTGTCACCATCTTGGTACTTATAATTTTCAAACTAGGGACTACACATTTTTCTTTTGCACTGAGTTGGTGGTAAGGTGGTGTGGGTAATTTCTGGGTTGCTGGATTTACGGCCTTCCATACCTCATGCAGCTACTTGGTCACGTATTTGTCCAGATGATTTCCTCATCCCTTCCCTCAATGGCAATATTCTTCACAACCAGCTCACAGAATTTCCTTCTGTTTCCCTCTGCATTGTTCTTTTTCGTCTTTTGAAAACTCTCAACTTTCTTTAAAAGTTATTTTTATTTTAAGGTAAACTTTGATTTACAACACAATATACATTTTAGGTGTGCAGATTCAC
Organism: Solenodon paradoxus; assembly: GCA_004363575.1. Classification (NCBI taxonomy): domain Eukaryota; kingdom Metazoa; phylum Chordata; class Mammalia; order Eulipotyphla; family Solenodontidae; genus Solenodon; species Solenodon paradoxus. The sequence continues at coordinate 539,817 of RJWH01000149.1, forward strand.
TCTTCATTAAATATATAATACTTCACTCACCACCAAATTTTTCATAGTCTTCCATCACTGACCATTAGATCTGGGCTACCCTCTGCTTTCACCCTGTCCCCTTCCCTCTGGTAACCTCAGTTCTGTGGTCAATGTCTAAGTGTTCGTTTTTGTTTTGTCCATTTATTTGATTTGTTTATATTCCACAGAGGAATGAGATCATTTTGGACTGGTCTTTCTCCTTCTGTCTTATTTCACTTAGCACAATCTCCTCTAGTTCTACTCATGTTGTTACAACTAGCAAGATATCATCTTTAAAATTTTTTATAGCTCAGTAGTATTTCATTGTGTATATACACCACGTCTTCTTTATCCAGTCACCTGTTCATTGGCGCTTAAGTTTGTTTTTGCATCTTGGCTGCTGTAAATTGTGCTGCACGAACATAGGGTACATACACCTTTCTGAATTAGTACATTTATACTCTTGGGACAGACACCTAGAAGTGGAATTGCTGGATCATATGGTATTTTTTTGAAAGAAAGGAAGGGAGAGGAGGAAGAAGTATTTTAAGGAAGGAGGGAAAGAAGAGAGGAAGGAAGGAAGAAAAAAAGCAAACGGCTTTTGTGTGTTTATTTTTGTTTGTGCCTCCATTTTACCAGGGTTCTTGGGTTTTGCACGGTCCACACCCCAGCCACCAGTTTAGCGCCTGAGCCACCAGAGTGCTGGTAGTATTTTTCAACATATTTAGGAATCTGCATAGAGAAAAGCTGTTAACTTTCAAGGTGTTACTGTATTAAGTGACTTTAAATAAATAAAATTGTTTGGGCCCAAATTGCAATGTCAATTACATTTATCTTTTTAGATGACTATGACATGGTTCAAAGTTGTTCTGGAATAAAAAAACAAACAAAAGAAACTGGTTTGAGTTTTTGCATATGACCAGAGGTGAGTTTCTTTGGTTTCACTACTTCCTAATTTCCACTCAGGAAAAAATAAAATTTATCTCTGAACATTACTGTAAACACTAAATAATCTACTTAAAGTTCTCACACAAGGGCTGCCTAATACGTGATAAGTGTTCACTTGAACGGTAGTTCTTAATTTTATTCAAGTTCCAGTGAGGAAACTGACACATGATACATAGTAGCAAGAACTCAGGAGAAACAAGAAGAAGACAGGCAGAGGTGAGCAGGAAGACTTCAGCTCTGGGAAGATAATTTTCCTGGTTTCACAATATGTATCACCCAGACTGGATGGAACAAATCACCGTTTTTAATTGAAGCTCGTATTCTCAAAGTTCCTCCTTTCCATCTCGGGCAAGCACTGATGGGGTCAAACGGCATGAACGGGGGCTGTTGAGCACAGATCATCCCTGGCCAGTTAGCTTTCTTGAGTCGGTGCAAAGCCCCTTTGAGGGCAATAAATCTGGGCACGTATGTGCTAGGCACTAGAAATAATTTGTATTCTCTTCACCTCTGCACCTCGCATAGACTGGCAGACGGTAGGCGTCCATGTACGTAACAACTGCATAACGCCAACCCGGCTTTCTCCAGTCCTCAAGCCCCTTAACTTGTTTGGCGTCTCTGCCTGCGGCAGCTGGCAAAACCTAGGAGACCCAGGCGCGCGCCAGGCCGAGTTCACGGACGCCACTTCCCGCGCGTGGCTGCAGTTGCTATGGAAACCGGGAGAAATAACAACTCCGTTCCCCGCGGGGTGAGGGCAGCCCGCAGAGGCCTGGGCAGCCGGAGGAGCAGCGGGAGAGACGCGCGGCGGCCGCGGAGTCACGCTGTGCTCGCGCAGCGCAGCCCCGCGCCCTGCCGGGTCGCGCCGCCCCTCCCCCGCACCCCTAGCCTGTCGGTAGGTACCCGCCCCCACCTCGCGGCCACCTGCGCCGGGGGCTGGGCTGCGCGCGGCTGCTCGCGGAGCTCAAACGGTGCCCCCGGGACTTCACCGGCTCTCCGGAGGGCGGGGAACAAGGGGTCCCGGACGCTCAAATCTTCTCTTTCAGTGCATCTTAGGCATTTCTTTTTTTGGCAAAGAAAAATCTGGGCCGTTCCAGCCAGAATTTTTAATGCGGGGGCGCAAGCAGGCGATTGAGGGAGAGGAAAGTAAATGAAGCCGGTTGCAAAGAGTAACACAAGTACGCTGTTGGAAACTGAGCTCTGTCCTGGGGATACCGCGTGTGCGTGCGTTCCCACCGTCCTCCCTCCGTCGCGCACTCGCTGAGTTGCGTTCAGCGCGTCGCGCCGCTCGGTCCCGGGCGCTGCCACCTGGGCTCTGCCGGGAGCGTGTGAAACAGGTGTGGTGCGCGCCCCGCGCGCGCTGATTGGCTGTACGACCGGCGGTGACACACTTGAACTAGTTCTCAGGGCCAAGCAGCCAGCAGAAGATCTGCGGGGAGGACGCCGGGAGCGCGGCCGTTGTTCCGCTCCTACCGGCGGGCTGGTGTGTTTCCCCTTGGTTTCAGGTGGCTCCGCCACGTCGCGCGTGCGGTCCTGCGGCCCCAGCAGAGCGCTCCCCGCCACCCCAGAAGCGAGCCGGGGCAGCGTGCGGCTGGGAAGATGAGCGGCACCAGCGCCAAGTCCAGCCACCTGTCGCAGCCCGTCGTGAAGAGCGTGCTGGTATACCGCAATGGGGACCCCTACTTCGCGGGGCGCCGCGTCGTCATCCACGAGAAGAAGATGTCCAGTTTCGACGTCTTTTTGAAGGAGGTGACGGGCGGCGTTCAGGCGCCCTTTGGGGCGGTCAGGAACATCTACACCCCGCGCACGGGACACCGCATCCGAAAATTAGACCAGATTCAGAGCGGCGGCAACTACGTGGCCGGGGGCCCGGAAGCCTTCAAGAAACTCAAGTGAGTCCGTGTGTCCCCACCGTCCGTCAGTGCATTACAGGGTGCGCGAAGGTGTGCGTTTGGCACGAGGAAAGGAATGACCCTGGCCTGCGTGGGTTGAGGGGCGGTGACTTGACAGGCCTTTCAGAGTTCCCGCTGTTGTTGGGGTTAGAGGTTGGAACTGGGGCTGGAGAAGGAATCTCCCTTGGGGAGCAATAGGAACAGACTTACAATTTTTGTATAAGGAATAGGAATCTTAAAAAAAAAGAAATCAGCTTCCACGCCAGAATTTAAGTATTTTCTGTTCTGCTTTTTCCTTTTGCAATCCCTACCCACCCCACCCCACCTCACCGCCCCAGCTTTTTTTTTTTATCTCCCCTGGTATCTGGCTTTTTAGTGTAAAATATCTTAAAGTTTTGAATATGGTATTTTCATCAGAGGAGAAAATTTCTTTCTGCATTTCTCCTACCCACTGCTGTTTGAATTCCTTCAACTTTTCTTTCCAAGCAGAACTGACCATGCCCTCCTCTTCTGCTCCCTCATCCCACTGCTTGCATGTTTTTGCTGTTGGCATAATGATTGGCATGAAACATGTGTTGGTGCTCTGTATTTGTCTATGTCTGTTTCCAAGTACGTGATGGCTGGACCTTCAAGGTCAGGAGTCTTTATTGGCGCTTGTCCCAGGTCCTGGCTAAGAGCTCCCTTTTAGTAGGTGTTCAGTGAATTAGCAAACTGTGCTTAGGTCTCTGAAGAGATCAAAGATGAACAAGGCATGATTCCTTGTTTTTAGGAACTTAAGGAGAAAAACCGCACGAACACCAATAATTTTAAAGCAAAGGAATAAATGTAGTTAGAAAAATAGTTGTGTGAGAGTTCAGAATTGAGAGACATTATTTCTGGTACATGTGGTATAATAGGAAGTAGAATCTAATATTCCATAGATTTTTTTTATAGCTTTATTGAGATATATTTCACAGCACATAAACTTCACCCATTTCAGTGGTTTTAGAATATTCAGAGTTGTGCCATCACTGCAAATTAATTTTAGAACATTTCCCACACAGTCCCCTTTACCCATTGTCCCGCAACCACTATCTACTCTCTGTGTATATGAATTTGTCTACTCTGAACATTTAATATAAATGAATAATAATATTTCCAAGGCTGATCTGTAATGCAATATGTATCAGTACTTCATTCTTTTTATTGTTAAATAATATGCATATCACTTTTTGTTTCTCCTTCTGATGAATATTTGGGTTGTTTTGTTTGGGACTATTATGAATAATAAAACTATGAGCAATTGTGGATAGATTTTCATTACTCTTGGTTGTTTACCTGCGAGTGGAATTGTTGGATTGTATAGTAACTCTGTATTCCATGATTTTAATGTAATATTCTAATTAAAATTCACTTTGGGTCTCAGCACAGCAAAAAGTATCTATGCCATAAATCTGTGCTTCCTTTCCTAAGTTTATTGAAATCGTATTCTAGATAGTGTCACTTGTTATGCCGTTCTTCATATGGGGGGATGAGGAAGACATTTGGATCCATGAAACATCCTTTGTTATGCTTTGTCTGACTTTATAGAAAATGACCTAAATGAAACTGTGCTTCAAAGTAACCTAGAACTGAAATCTGAAAATCAGGAGACTTGAAACCGAACTGTTTATTAGCTCTGTATCCTTTTGGCACAGATAGTAAGTTTCCTAATAAAGAAAAGGAACAGAACCATTTCTATCTCACAGGGTTGTTATAAAAACCAAATGCTAAAGTGTGTGATTTTGTATACACCGAAGTATTATGTATAAATGTAAACCATCTCTATGTCCAATTCTTTTCATCACATACTTTATTTTTTATTAAATAAGTTGCATATAAAGGAATTTCATGGGAATGAAAATCTGATTAAGAACCTCTTAGCAACTGAAAATTAGAGACTCACTTCAGTAATTCATAGTCTCCTTTATTTGGCACTATCAGTTCAAAAGATCAGAACAGGTACAGTTCCAAACCAAATAGCAAGAGTACTTCAAAGCATTCTTCTACATATAAAAGATTTGCATGGCTATTTTTGCTTTTGAGTCATGCACAAAAAAACTTGAGTTTGTTACGACAGTGCCCATGGTTAGTTTTCTGTGCTGACAGATGAATAGTTTATTTGTGGTAAATAGTTGTATCTATGGTTTTAATGATAGAAACCAAGAGTTAAATACAGAGTATGTTTGAAGCTTAGCAGTTATAAGTTTATATAATAAATGAAACAATCATCAGGAAAAGAAAGTCCAAAAGATATTGAGGGTAACGTGTGTTTATTTAGAACCTCAGTGATAGCAATGGTGGAAAAAGTAATTTTCAACTGAAAAGAATCAACTTCCTGCTTAAATTTCTTTCACTCAGATTTTTTCTAATATTTTTTTAAACCATAATTAAACTTTATTTCTGTTGCAGAAAATTCTAGAGGTTATTTTCCTCAAAATTTTCCCTCTACATTTTTGGCAGTTGACTGCTACATTAAGTTTGTATATCTGAGATCACTTTCCTGCAGGTGACAGAATGTTTTGCTATAATGTCAGAAATCAGTCTCTACAGATGTTTAAAAGAAGCATTATATTGCTAATTGGAGTATTTGCACTGTACTATGTTATTTTCCTTATGTAGAGGGAAAATGACAATTTCTGGAGGTATCCGTTAACTAAAGCTTTGTAGCTAAAACACTAAACTATATTTAACACATTTTAATAGCCAAAATAAAAATTGTGATATCCACTCTTTTTTGGCAATTCAATTATTATGGTAGTTGGAAGTTGAGAATCCATCTATAGTTATAAATTGCATTTTACATTTATATTTATTTTTATATTAAAATGTTTATTTAGCACTTTCTATGACTGAAGCACGGTAGAACCAGATTACAATAATAGATTTGTAGCTTGAAGTTGAAAGAGTATAAAGTTTAGGTTGTCCTTATGCTATAGTTAAAGAATGATTGCTATAGAGCAAAGAGTAATGTCATTAATAGGGGTTTCCAGAGGTTAACTAGTTCACCCATCTGACTCTTAGCTGAATCAATACCTAATCCATCTCACATAGCTGAGCTTTTTTGTGTCTTCCAAGTACTCTCAGAGAAAAAAAAGATTTCCCATCTTTCACTGTTGCTACTCTAATGCATGCTATCAGCACTTTCTTTGATGTAAATCTGTGCTAAGTGGAACTGCTAAGCAGCTTTATATACAAACAACTTTATGTCAAAATCGATATTGGAATTTAGAAATACCATAGCAAGTAGTTAACCACTGTGGAAAAAATGCTCCCCAATAGATGTATGTATTCTTCATACACTTCAGTATCAGTTTCTTCAAAGGTCGTTGGTGATCCTGAAATCAATTTCTACTACTAAAATTGCTATAATTTTCATTAGTACCTGCTGATTTTTGCTTTAGGCTTAAGTATTTCCTGTGGTTTGCTTTACTTTTTAATAATTTAAAAAAGAAATTTATATAACTGATTCAAAAGCTGAAAATGAAATCCTTACTTTTTTTCTCCCTACCCAGTTACTTGGACATAGGAGAAATCAAGAAAAGACCAATGGATGCTGGTAATACAGAGGTAATGCAAGTTATATTTAAAGATTCAAATAAAAGTGCCATTTTTGTGTGTATTTTTAGTGTGCCTTAGAGACTTGGGCAACATTCAAATCATAAGAGATGAATTGTCTGAGATATATAAATGGTACATTATATAGTTTAAGGCAAAGATAACCCTTTTTTCGGATCATTATCAGAGGAAGGCTCCAAGTGGTGTCTTTAGACATGTAGGATCAGATAAATGCTATTATTTCTCATTTCCTAATGATGCAGTCTCTCGTTGAAATCTACAGGAATTTTCCTCTTCAAGTGGCAGATATTTTGAGCACTATTATATGAATCTTTACCAATACTAATACTGGATTCTAACTAACTCTGACAGCTAAGTGTCTGAAATACCCAGGCACTCCCTCCCTGATCTTGCACCTGAGGTGTTCAAAGGAGCCTGTTGAACTTTCTGAGACATCAGAAAAACACCTCTATTCAAGTTGCATTAAAATATGCTGGAGCATACATAGTTAGCAAAAGCTTGCATGGAGATTGCATGAAGTAGATAATCAAAACACCACATTCCACAGAGCTTCTGAAACCCCAGTGAAATTTTTTTTAGGTATTTTGTAGGATATATTCCTTAGATTTGTTTGTAGATGTAGTTTCTAGATGAAAAACAAAGTTAAGGCAACAGCTCTACATGTCCCAGTGGGAAGGGAAGTCTCTAGTTAACCTGGACTGGAGCTGTTCATCAGCCCGGATTTCTATATTCCCATTCGACCCCACACAAACCAGTGCTTCCAGTGAGTGCAACTGATACTGGAGATATAAGTAGTAGCTCTCTCCATTCCCTTTCTTTTTGTATTTATACTTACAGATACTTCTAGGAAGAAAAAAAAAAAAAAACCTAAGAAAAAGTTCTAATTCTGCACTATTTGAAAACTTTGAGGTTATAGCCATTATGAAAGTAATTTGTGGGTAGGGGCTAATCCTAGACATTATTTAATGTAATACATATTTTTTTAAAAGGAAAGGTGCAGGCAGGCAGGAAGAGAGAGGACGAAGAAACATCTTATTTTTGTTTAGTTGTTCGTGATGACTGATTTCTCTGTCCCTGAGACACAAACCTGGGTCCTTGAATTGTATGTGGACTATGCTTCTCTGGAGGTGGTTGACTTAACTGCTCTTCCACCAGGGATTGCTAAGATAATATTCTTGCTTATATATTTTGATTTTCAGTGTTTGTCAGATTGATTAATAGTGGAAGTGTATAGATATATGTATCTATTTTGTTAAGTACAGGGTTTCTTATTAATTAATTTGTTTCAGCCCCAGTCTTGAACCAAGGTCTATGGTTTTTATAACCTCTGCTTTAGCCACCTGAGCTAAAAAGAGGGGCACTTAGACTTTTTAAACTGTGCTTATGTTGCAGCTAAAGAATGACCACTAGCTAATATCCGTAGCAAGTTGAGAAAAAGGACAGATTAGTGAATAAGTTCTGGATATACTTTTGTTTGAACGACACACAACTATGCAGTACGCAACCTTGCATGAAATTGGTGATTGAACTTGAATTTCTTGGCTTGAATTTGAAATGTGTAAATTCATAAAAAAAACACAAAACCCCAAAAACAAAAACAAAAAAAACGAAGAAAAAAAAGAGCATATCAGGATTCCAGTGTCTTTAAAAAATTTTGATGTAACTTTGTATCAAAACATGATGTAGGTTTCAGATATGTGTCATTAAGAATCAATATCTGTATAGAATACATTAATTTTTCCACCAATAGTCCAGTTCTGTCCTTCACCAAAGAATTGACCTGTTTTACTTGATTTGTTCTTCCATTCCCATTCTCAACTTCCTTCTGGTAACCACTGATTGTGTCTTATGACCAAAAGTCTATTTTTGTTTGATTTGTTGTTTGTTTTTTCTATATACCACATATGAGTGAAATCATACTTTTTCTGTCTTTTCCAAAGACATTGTGCCTAGGAAAGTTCAAGTATGTAATCAATTTACTGAATATACTCATTTTTTAAAGATTATCTTTAACAATAACAGCACTCACAAGGCTTCTAGTTTATTCAATTTGTTGATGGTTCTTCTGTTTGGGGCAGTAGCTACTTTCCCCCTTTACTTTGAGCCCCACAGACAAGCTTCTGATTTATGAATACACATCCTAATGTGGAAACCCATCCCTTCTCTCCTATAGAATACTGCTTCTCCCTTACTTTATTTCTTCCTGTGATCCCTTCCCCTTCTCCTATCCTCTTATACTGCACAGATGCTACCATTGCTTTTTTTTTTCTTTTCAACTCTTCTGTACAAGGTCTTCCAAAGGGGATACAAAGGAAGATGTGGAAGAAACTGTGGGATGCAAAGATGCTGGAGGAGGTGGTATGACCCTCATTGTCCACTTCTCCCACCCAAGCCCCTCTCCCAGGTGCTCCCGGGAGTCCTCTTCCACTTTGCTTCCCCAGCCTTTCCTGCCATTTACGACAGTGTATTAATTTCCCTCCATTTGCATTCCCAGTCTTAAAAAAATTATAGAAGGAACATTGCATCATAACATGATATAGATTTAAGGTGTGTATCGTTGTAAGTGACCACCTGTAGATGATACATCAAGTGTACTACCAGCAGTCCAAGTCTACCCTATAATTGATCCCTTTCACCCCATTTACCCACCCATCTCTTAAGGCCCTTCTGGGAATCACTAATTGGTTCTATAATCTCAAAGTCTGTTTTTGCTTGATTTGATTGATTTGTTTCTTTGGCTTCTCTACATGTTGTATATGAATCCTGATCTTCATTCCACAGAGACCGCCCACCCCGAGTCCTCCCACACTGTGCCCACACTTCCAACCTGTTTTGAGCAAAAGGAGTCCCCACTTTCACTGGTAGAAAGGGAGAGTGTTTGGCTTCCTGGCATCACCAAAGGGAACTCTGAATGCACTTTCCCATAGAGATAGCACTTTTACTGCAGATTCTATAGTATTATCACTCCTGTTTTAGGAAGAACACCAGTGTAAAGGCTTTTGTGGACTTCCCTGAAAACCAAACTGGAGAGTGTGTGTGTATGATTCTGCCCACAGAAATACATATTATTTCCCAAAACTGATACACAATGATGGGTTTAGAAATTCAACAAGTTTATAATATAGAGGAATCTATATTCAGAATTTTGAGAACAAACTTGGTAGATAGTGCTTCCACAGAAAGTAGGTTCAATTTTCTTGATTGAAGGTGCTGCTTTCCCTTCAATGTTTGCATATACTGAGCAAAGATTGCACACTTTGTTAAATACTGTAGGTGACTGCTATTCTTTGTACTCTCCTGCACAGGGAGGGATTCATAGAATTAATTTTGAAGAGAGTTTAGAACATGAGTACATAGTTGGAAGGACTAGAGCTGTTTCAATGGAGAATTTCATTGCACTAGTAGCACAAACAATGTTTATTCAAAGATGTTTCAGTATGAAGGTGAGTAAAGTTGGGGGCATGTCCCTCTAATCTGAGGGAGTTTCAGACCTCAGTTTTTGTTCTTGAGTTGGAATAATGAAAATTACCACAGTAGTGTACTGGATCAGTTATCTTAGTTGCTTAAAGCAAGTTAGTTTTAAGAATTCCCAGCATGTGTTCCTGTAGAAAGACCATTACAGTTCAATGACATATTGTAGAAAGCCTAGTGCTAGGTTTTAGTTAGACCATTGTATACAGTTTCCATATGTGAGAGGAAACAGCCAGTGAGGTTGGAACTCAGCAGCTTCCCTCTAACTTCCCTCCCTCTCCCAGAACATCCTGACCCAAGTCCATCATGCCAGCAGGTTGCTCTTTGGAGAGTTAACAGTTTAGACACAGTGATTACCACTGGCTGACCGCAGGTCTGGGTAACCAGGATGTGCATGTCGCCTTGACATTCAAAGTTCTTTTATGGTTCCTGCCGTTGCTTTCTGTTCCATGAAGTTCATCTCAGAAGAGACACTGGAAGGACAGCCAGTTCTGGTCCACATCATCCTCTTTGTGGCCTCTTTTTCACCGACACAAAAATTTGGGCATCAGGAGGGTGGGGGTGGTATAAAGAGGGAGAAGAAAAAGGAGGTAGGAAGAAGAAAAACAAAAGGATGACTTGGAGGTGTGCACTTGCTCCAAAGTCAGGTAGATTTTGGGTTCAGGGCAGACTTCTTCTGCCTCTCTACACACAGGTCTTGCTTCCATGGGTGTCCAGATAAGGAGAGCTCCTAGACTCTCCGGTATCTGAGCCTCAGCTCGCCAGCCTTTTTTTTGTTTTTTTAAGAGGAAGGAAGCAGGCAGGAATGAAGGAAAGTAGCCAAGCAGGCAGGAAGAGAGAGGAGGAATAAATAATTTTTTTGTTGTTGTTCGTTTTGGTTGTTTTGAGCCTGGACTGCGAACCTGAGTCCTTGGGCTTTATGTGGATCATGCTGCAGCTGTTTAACACCTGAGCCACCAGGGCACACTGCCCCTAGACGTGTGTGTGTGTTTGTGTGTGTGTGTGTGTGTGTGTGTATTTATTTAATGAAAGTGCAGGGAGGAATGGAAGCAAATATGCAAGTAGACTGGAAGAGAGAGACGGAAGAAGCATTTTATTTATTATATATAGCTGTTCATTGTGGTTGTTCTTACCAGCCCCAGGATACAAATGCAGGACCCTGGGACATACGTGCAGTGTGCTCAGCCACTGCTCCACCGGGGCGCACATGCCGAGGCATTTTGTATCATGGTATTTTCATCTCTCTCATTCCCTGCCTCAGTGGTGGTGGTTTGTTTTCATCTTTCTTTTTTTTTTTTTTTTTTTAGTTGAGGTAACTTTGATTTACAGAATGATATCCATTCAGATGTGCAGGTTCTCTGTTCATCAGCTATAGGACAGCACACCACACTCACCAGCACGTTTCCAGTGGCTCTCTGACTCAGTGGAGGTCTGAACAGTGATGGTCCTCTGGCCCGGGTGGCTCACCTGCTTCTGCATGTCTTTCAGTCCTCTCTGCTTCCACGGCCCCTCCTCTCAACCCAGTTTCAGCTCTCATTCAGAGCTCCCATGTTCCCAGTCTGACCTTCCTCTTTATTTCCTCTGTAATGTCAGCAGTGGGGGGAGTCCTCTGTTCTCGGGCTCTGGAGGCCTCTGAGCTGAGCTGACCCTTTTGCTTTAACTGGGATTATTGCCTCCTTTCTTCTTGAGCTTCTCCCTTGCCTCTCTGCTATTCTTGATTGAACCCTGTACTGTGGAGCAGGGGCGACAGAGCCTGGGCAACAAGCATGGACAAGACACTTGTAACCTCTCACAGGAGCATGGACCTCTCTAGGATCACGTAATAATTGATTTGGTAAAGACTTGATCCAATTTGTGTGGTGATGTTAATTTCAAGTGCTTTTGCCTTTGACAGCAACGAAGGCCTTAGTAAACACTTCCAGTGGAGGCTTCCTTCTCCGAGAGGTGTAGATCTCACTCATCATCCAGCTTATGTCACAGCTGGGTAGTGAATTCTTCAAGTAATGATGTCCTTTAATAGTTACTCAATGTGCGAAGTCTGTTTTCCTGAGTATGAGGCTTTGGTATGCATTAAATACAGAGGGGACAAGCAAACAGCTTGATATGGACCATATATGATGTGTGGAAATTTCTGGGCACAGGCTTACAATACATACTTTGCTGGCTCTTGCTCCTTTAGAATCCAGGCTGGAAGATTGGGAAATGAGCTATTATTATCCAAGGCACATGTGCTAGGCTACAGGTATGTTTGGAGGATGGAGGAAGGGCAGATGGGATTAGGATTGTGGGTCGGTCAGTTTGGAATGGTGTGGAACCCAGTTATTTGGGCTTTACATGGCCTGCATCTCAGCCACTTGAGCCATAAGCTGCACCTGGAATGGTTTAAAATACAACAGAATCTTTTTTGTGGTCATTTTCTCTTATCATTTTAAGAATGTCCCTTTATACAACTTGATCAAGGGGATTACTTGAGGTTTATATCTGTGAAAGAATCAAAGCCTATCTCTTGACAGAAAGAATGAAAATCAACTTGATAGAAAAGACACAAAGCATCTCATCAATAGACAGATGCAGAGGGTAAAAACTTGCAAAGTTAACAGAGAACATTTCTTCTCCCTCAGCCATGCAGCAGCTGTAGGATGCCAGAGAGGCCCCCTCTTTGATAACTGCTTTCTGACTGCTCAGCCTCCCAGATCTGCTTTGCTGTTCCCATATTTTGTTGGGAATCTTTAATTGCTAAACCACCCCCACCTCATAACAATGCGTAATTCCTCCCTACTTCCCCTGATCACACCTCGAAATTGCAGTCAATCTAGAACTGAATCTCCTTGACTTAGACCCTCTTCAATGAGAACCCAAACCTTACAAGAGATGATTCCAACTTCCTCTTTCTCAGCATCATTCCCCAGTTTCTCCAAATCTTGCCCCTTGCTGCATGAAGTCAATAAATCTGATTTTTATTCACCTACAGGTTTGTTACCTGGTAGTCAATAGCTGATTATTAGACTTTAACATATGCATCAGAACCATCTATTAGTTTGTACCCTCTAGGAGGTCTCCTTATCCTAGGTAGTACTTTGCCTTAATAGGTTTGTAATAGTTTCAATTCTCTAATTCTGAATGTCCCTTTTCAGCAGCTAAGGGAGCTGTCTCTTTGCCTCTTGCATGCCTAGTTATTCCACATTTCTCAGGAGGTTGGGATGTCTCAAATAACTCAAATATCTTCAAAGTCACTACCTATTTAGATTTTGTTTGAGCGGTAAAATTAGGTGTAGTTAACTCTTTGTGTGATATATTATTGACTCTCTAGCCTAATTTGAAGCTCAATTAAGTGAATGCTATTGACTGAACAAGGATTTCCTGTGTGCCTGCTGTGTGCTTCTCAGCTGGGAACCAAACTCCTGTGGCCCCTGTCTTCATGGAACACATTCTCTGGCCTTTCTTGCCTGGTAGGCCTTTTATTTTGACTCTACAACTTTGATCTTTCTTGTCAAATGTGATGTCAGGTAGTTTCTTTGGCTCAAGGTCTATATTTTGAGGGCTTAACAGTGAGTTTTTGTTAATGGGTCGAAGGATAATGGGATTAATTTTTGAGGCATCGTGGGCTCCTAACTTCTGAAAAAGTAGTGTCATGTTCCTGGAGTCATAAAGACCTAAGTTGCTAATTGTAACCTGAAAAACAGTTGGGTCGCTCATGTCCTTCAGAGCACGATAAAATTGTCTTGGATTACTACTACTTCACCTTTGGAATGCCCAATATTCTCCCCCCCAATTTTATGATTTCCTGCAGGAATTAACATCTCATACTCACGTCTTCTGAATTTCTGCTTCCAAAGTGTTGAGTTTATGGACTGTCTTGTTTCCCTAGAGGTTGTGTCTCTGTACGACACCCCCAACTTAGAGGGGAAATTCCCTCATGGGTGTCCACACAAATATTCCTCTCAAACTTGTGTGTAGTGAAATTTACCAATGATTTGTAGAAACTGAGTAGATTTTATAGGTTATGTAGAAGCATCAACAACTCAAAACTTAATATCAGACTCCCTTATTCTTAAAAATACCTTGGTCTCTGACCTCGCTTCTTGTCTCCTTTTCTTTTTTCTCCCTCTGTTCGAACTTTCTGCTCTACCCTCACCCCAAGTTCTTACTGATCTCCAATATAGAGTAACTAAGAATTTTATTTTGTTTCCTTGAGTCTTACTAATTTTTGTCCTTAGGGTGAGCACAAAAGATCATTTTTACTCTCTTTCTCACGTTCATATTTTTAAAAATAAAGGGTTTTGACTTTTGCCTTCTTTTATCCGTTCTTTTCTGTAGTGGAGGTGCCAGTCATTAGTGCAATGATAGGCAAGAAGAGTGAGCAGAAGTTCATGCTCCCCTAATTCTAAGTGTCCATCCATGAACCAGAGTGCTTCTGATAGTCTGGAGAAGTATAACCTTCAAAAAAAAAAACTGTCAAGTTAAAATCTGAAGCAAGAACCCATGAATAACTCCCCTAGAAGTGGAAGTCTCCTTGTTGGGTCATTGTCAGAGTGGAGTCTCTTGAATACACTGATCTCATTTTAGACTTTCATTTACAGAGAATTTGGATAAAACTTTGGTTCTTCCCAGAAGGGACAGAGCTCTGCAGAAGTACCTCGGAGAGGAAGACAGAGAGGAAGATAGGTTTTGAAACCTCAGAACTCTGCTTTGTCTGAAGAGTTTGGGGCAGAGTTAGGTACACTTCTGGTTGGGCACCCAGGTGAATGTCTTTAAGGTTTTTGAATATCATTATTAAAGCTTCACCTTTCAGTTTAATCATTAGGCATAGTCTCTAATGAAACATACCATGAGATTTCCTACTTAAAGGCTTTTGGTTGGGAATGGGATTCTAGACATTAAATTGGGTGTAATTATTAACTTTGTTGCAGGAAGCATTGGGGCTGTGTGGTTTAGCTCACTAATCTTTAGCCTGGGACTTCTGGGTTCAAAGGGGGCAACTACTAAATAGTTAAATTCCTAACTATTTCTTTATTTAACTGGAGAAAAGATTTCCAGATTATGTTAGTCAGGTTTACTAATTTATTGAAGAATCAAAGAAAATAAAACCCACTTTTGTGAGTTCCCTCAACAAAAATTGAAGTCCTTCTCCAATCTTTTATTTTGTGCCTTTCCCCCACTTCTCTAATATAGCTGCTAAGTGAGAAGCATTCCTTTAAGTACATCCAGTTCACATCAGTGATCATGGTGATTCCAAGGTGAGTATGACCTTGCCAAGGCTCTATTGAGACAGAATTTTCTGATAAAGAACAATTGACTATTCTGCTTTTCTTTCATACTCTTTTTCCTCATTACTGAACTCTGTGCATGTGTGTATGTATGTTGTTTGAATAGAGTGAGAAAAGAAGGAGCGTTTATGTCAACAAGGAACTTATTGGTCTAATGAAAAATATCCCTTAATAATCGTAATAAGCTCTGATCAAATGTTAAAAGCTTGGTGATTTTAGCTCATCCATTAACATGTAACATGCTTTTTTGTTCTAAATATCCCATATTCTCTATCTGGCATTTAGATATGATTTTAGTAAATTAAATACCTGTGAAATTAGAAGACATACATATTAGGGTGAATATAATTTTTAGTTTATAATGATAAGCTATTATTATAAAATATAAATTTAATTAACATTTAAAAATAATTATCAACATTTTAAGAAAAAATAGAAAAATAATCTAAAATATTCAATTGCTATATGTATCAAACTAAAGTATCAAACTATTTTCAATAAAAAATTTCCATTTTGTCCCCACTAAAATAGTTATACCTATTGAACAAAGAATTTCCTCCTTTTATACTGTATAGGATTCATAAACAGAATATGACATTTTAGGAGTATGTTATATAATTAGAAGTTCTGCCAAAGTTTGCTAAGCTTTTGGTTGATGGAAAACTGTGCACCTACTAGGGAGTTAAATTAATAATTTAGGATAATTGTAGAATGAGCTTATTATGTTTTCTGGTGAATTCAAAGGATTATTCATGATGGAAGTATGATTATTTCCATATAATAGGAATAGTAGGCAAACATGACTAAATGACTAAATAAAGTATAGCCAAAGAAGACATGTGCTACTCATGTATGATTTCAAATTTTCTCAAAGATATTTATCAAGAGCCTGCATCAGGCTAGATTTTATCTGTATAGATTCTATAAAGATACCACAGGACAATCAGAAATTTTAACAAGTCGGTTGTTGTAAGAGGACTCTGGGAAAAATTTTACAAGATAAGATACATAAAAAAAGATACAAAAATTAAAGGATGGTAGCAGAGATTGTTAATCTAAGGGAAGAAAATGATTTATTTAGAATAATTTGCTTCAATGCTTACCAGAAATGACTGGCTCTTTTTCATTACAGCTGGGCACCAGAAAGGGGGAAACAAAATCAAACTGTGGTATGAAGGTTGAAGAATTTAGGTCAGATTGAAATAAAACATTTTTCTTTTAAATTGGTGAAGACTACTAAACACTTATGGAAAAACTCACGGTTCCTTTCTGTTCCTAAATATAAATTCTTGAGACTTGCGTATTTCAGGTGTATGTTAAAATGGCTGAAATGAATCAGGATTGGCTTAAATTTGCAAAATGCTCTCGAATCTAAGGTTCCATGACTTAGATGGATGTCAGAGCCTTCTGCCTGGGAAACCGAGAGATATCCCTGCCCAGGTTTTCACACCCCTCCAAGGAGGAAGACTTGCTGGCAGCAGTCCATCTTGGTCTCTTCTGCTGTGATTTCTCAACTTTCAGAGAGTTCTACTGTGTGGAGAGGTGTGTGTGCCATGACTTACTGGCACTCCCAGTCAGAATTTTTAAAAAGCAACACAATTTGAAGCAATACTATGAAAATAAAGAATTTGGAGAAAATTCCTGTTTTGGAGTCTAGGTTTTTGTTTGGTTGTTTGTTTTTATTGAGAACTGAAGGTAGTAGCATAGCATCCTTGACAGAGTGCAATCATCCAAAGAGATGTTTCAGTTTTTTTCTCAACACGGTGTGCTTCCAGAAAAGAAAACCCAAGAGAGGGATGTGTTAGAGCAATAAGGGAAATGAAACTCAGAAGCAATCAGCAGTAAGAAACAAGCTTGTAGAGTCATCTGTGAGAATCCTTTCATGTTCGTTTAGGTTATAGAACTACAACAAGTTTGGCAGTTTAAATTTTATTTCTATTTGTTAGAGCTATTATGTGTGTATGTTTGTGTGTGTTTGTGCACTTGTTTTAAGTGTCTGATTTATGGGAATGCAGTTTCAAAGATCCAGAGTGCACAGAGCAGTAACAAATCCTTCAACTTGACTGGTGGAGTGGCAAAATGAGAACATTGTGCTAATGAAGTCAAGGACTTGGGCTTGGGCCCCAGGAGAGTCTTAGTTCTGCTAGGTCCCTGCCTCCAGCTTGTCCCCAGACACCCAGTTGTTTCCTCAAGTGTGGTGCTGATGAAGGCAAGGGTGAGAGTCTGTGTATAAGTCAGTTTTATGTATCACCATATAGGAAAAGTAGCTACATGGAGGTTTGTGTCTTGCAAGTAGCAGGCTAATAGTCTCATCTTTATGTACCAAATAAAACAGTACATAGTGTACTTCAAAATGGATGAACGGAGGCATTTTTTAAAGGGAGGGCTATTTGTTTGCTGACATGGTGACTGATTTCAGCGGGCAGTATGCAGGTTGTCTGCCTTAGTGTCTGACTTGTTCATCAGTAAAAATTCCCATTTCTCATTGTGAAAGACTCCTTTATAAGCAGTCAGCCAGATCAAGCTCAGATGTCATCCCATGATTACATAGTTTGGATGTTTGGTTTGTTGAAATAAGGTCAATTTCAGCCCACCTGTTAGCTGGGGGCAAAACTCTTAAGCAGTGAGGGAGAAAATGAAATTGACTTGGTATATTTGCAATGACTAATATTTAACCTGGGACATTTCTCTCTAAGAAATTTCTAACAGCATTCTATGCCGGGCGTGTGTGTGTGTGTGTGTGTGTGTGTGTGTGTGTGTGTGTACCATCTAACAGAAAGTATTCTTGAACTTCAAAGATTTATGAATCTCCATGGTCATCTTCACTATTTTAAATTCTCCTGCATAACTGGGCTTCCAACTTTTAGAAATGTTCATGAAATAGTCATCTGATATTGCATTTTATAACTTTTATGCTAATTGTTAAAACTCCACATTCACACCTGTTTTCCCTGTGTTGGACAGATAACTCAATTTCTAACAGCGAGAGTTTTTGCGTTAGCCAGTATAGGACCTTCCACAGCTGGTTTTAGAAAATGGATTAAAAACTAATTTGAAGCATGAATTTTTAAATGTATTTTTGCTATAGTAAAATATATTATATATCATATGTAGCATACATTGGCAAACTGTTTTTTTTAGTATGACTTTGTTTTTCATGAACGATTGGTTGTGTGATAGTTAATTTAGTCAAACAATGGAGGGAAATAGGATTAAATTACTTTTCTTCTAGCTAGGACTTGTCCTAAACAGATGGCTATTTACTTGTATGTCAGTTGTTTATCATTAATATTGATTAATTTTGTCTGGTCTTCTCACCTATTAGTCTGTGTAACCACATACATGGGTTTGTATATAATGAAGCACAGACAATGTGATTTGATGATGGAAACTTCTAGTATTTTTGCTTTGTGGCTCTTATCTATTCCTAAACTCTCTTTCCCGCCCCCACTGCACTCTTTCACTTGCATGTGTATACACAGTATTCAGATGGGAACTCTCTGTTAGGAATTCTCTTTGCTCTCTCTTGTAGTATCAAGTTAATGGAGTTAGTGTGCACCAAATTTGGTGTCAAGTGGAACTAACACTTATTATAAATGCTTGTATTCATAGAAAGACAATCTTAAATGTCTGCTTTTAGTCTGTAGCAATTATTAATTTAGCTTGTGTGTCCCAGACTCCATGTGATTACTTTTGGCTGTATAGATAGAATTATAAAATCATAATGGCAGTCTTTCAGCCTTCCATTGTCTGAAGGAGTGTCTGGCAATGAATTACTCTATTTCTCTGCTTTTATTTTTGGCCTCCTTTCATGTGGGAGGGTTTAGAGCTCAAGAGAATATTGCTAATCACAAATTTATCGCTGTTTTTGGTGGTAGAAAATAATATCACAACTTCTTCTGTTAGAAAAATGTTTTGAGCACTTGTTTATAGTATAGGCATCATTGTAATTAGATTTGCAATGGCGAGGAAGCCAGACAAGGTTTCAGCCTTCATGAAGCGTGTCTACAGAGAAGACAGGTGAGTAAATAAGTCATCAGAATGAAAATGCTGTACGAGAGCGAACAGAAGGTACAGGGTGCCAGAGGGGGCAGATGTCTGAGGCCAGGGAAATCCTCCAAAGTTTTCTGGAAGAAAAGAGATTTAAGTTGAGACTAAAGTGGATGAGGAGATGCAGCCAGGCAGACAGGGAGGAAGAAGAATGTTCTAGGCAAAGGGAACAGCATGTGTGAATGCTTGCAGATGAGAGTGCACATGGCACATTGAATAAATGTACACAGGTTCTGCTTGTCTGTAGCATGGGGAGGTGGGAGGTATTTGAGAGATGAGACTTGGGAAATAGGGATCAAAACTATAAAACTATAAAAGATTTTCAGAAAGAGTTTTGACTCTGGAAGTTATTGAAGGATTTCCTCAGGGACTTGACATGTTGCTTCTTGCAGCCAGAGTAAAGTTGGATTCAAGGGGACCACTTAGTGGAGATGGTGATCATGATAGGAAGCTCTGTGGGGGTGGTAGAACAATCATGTTTGAGAGGTAGGGCTTCATGATTGATTGTATGTGGAGGGAATGGAGAGAGATTAATTGAATGAGTCTTGGATTTATGGCCCGAGAAACTGAATAGATAGTATCTTTTATTAAGACAGAGGATCATTTTGTATTTAGTTAACAGTGACAATCAGAAACATTTGAAGCATTAAATGTTTGAATATTGAGCCAATCAAATATTGGAAGATGTACAAAGCCAGAACCCATTGTGAGGTGCTTAGTGGTGCTCTAGGTCCTTTGCAAAGATTATCTAATTTAATCTTCACAGCAGACTATGAAGTAGGGATTGTTATTATTCCCATTTTACAGAGGAGGAAATTGGTTACCAAGATGTGGTCCCACAGAGCTCATAGTCAAGAGGGAGCGTGCATTAATATGTTATGTGTTAGTGCAGAGGGAAGAATTTCCTACCAAATTAACAGAATTTAATGGAAGTTGATTATCCAGTGTCTTTTTGTTCTTGAAAGGGTATTTGGAGAGTGAAGGGTTATATTTATTTGTTATACTTTGATTTAATGATTATAGAAAGGAGAGATAGAAAAGGAAGACTGAAAATTAGAAAGGTGGCTATAGACAAAGAGCACTATTTTAATTTCCTCTTTAACAAGTCATTATTAATCACAAAATCTCACCTAGAGTTGTTTTAGCTGTATTCTCAATTGACTTTCTTATTTATTTATTTATTTTTTGGCTTTCGCTTTTATTCCCTATGGAGTAGGATATTTATGTTGAACGTTTCCAATACAGCACTTGAAATGGCTTTGGCGTGTCTGTGTACTTATAAAATGACTCCCACAGGAAACCAAAACTATTTTTACATGGAAATTTACTACAGAATGTCAAGAGATGAGACAGAGAGAGGAGAAGGGCGGTGGCGGGGGGCGGGGGGGGGGAGAGAGAGAGAGAGAGAGAGAGAGAGAGAGAGAGAGAGAGAGAGAGAGATTAAATCAAGAGCCATGACTGAATTTTTGAAAATTTTCATCATGTTTATCCTCAAAGGCAAGTTGTGTGTTTGTGTGGTTTTTTTTTTAATAGCTATTTTGATCATATATATTGGGTAACATCCATGAAGTAACCAAAAAAAAACCAACTTACAGAATTAGAAGAAGGGACTAGAGAAGAATATGTGTTGGAGACAAAGTGATTTTCCCTGCCAAGATCTCAAGGTATAATTCGTTTTATCTTTATAAGTCTCACTTTCTTTATATTATCATTGTTGCGGAGTTTAGAAACCCAAGGCATTTGCTAAGTTCCTAGAACTGAGCCCGACACACAGAACTTTGTAAATGGATATCATCCCACATTGCTGCTGAAGTTACTTTGGACCACGTGAATTGAGTAGCTGGTAAGTGGAGTTAGATGGGGATTATTGACATCATATTGGCTTCTTTTATAGACTGTCCAAAAAGGGAAAATATAAAACTAAGTTACAAGACCCTCTAAAGATGCTAGGTGCTACTACTCACTTTCTGACTAGGGTGACCACAGAAATGTTTGCAAAATGTTTGAAATCATTATTATATAAATACATGAAAAAGGAGATATAACAGTGAAAAAAACAGAACACAGGAACTTCTAGGAGTTTTCTTTCAAATATTGAGGGTTTGCGTATGTTTACAAGAACTGGGCTATATGGGGAGTGAAAAACACCTGTGAGTTAGTTAGGATAGTTTCAGGAAGTAAAAGACTATTCTATTTTTATTTTAAAAGAAAAGGAATTTTGAAAATATATTGGCCCTCCTTTAGAATTTCAAGGGAAGCTGGGCAACTAAGCTCACAGTGTGTTGCAAAGCACTAGGGGCAAACAGAACCCTGGCCATAGTCTACCACAGGAACAGGCCATTCACTGGACTGCCACCACCATTGAATAATGGACATAATGAGTTTCTCAGACCACTGTTCCAGCATTTTTTTTTACAGTGGATTTTGTAAACACTGCCTTTAGAAACTGAGCTTTGGGACAGTTAATGGCACCAATTTTACCTTTTTTGTCTTGTTGTTTCACCAACTCCTTAGATGGACCAAGCAAATGTCATGTTCTGATGGCATATTTGCTGGCCTATTAATGTGAGCACTGGTCTTTTAACCCTTTTTGGATAGTGGTAGGATATGTTTTCCTCTAAGCTTCATGGAATGGGAATTCTATTCAAATAGAAATTTGTTTAGATGCTGGAAAGTAAAAATATAACAATATTCATTTATTCTTTGGTGGCCCCAAAGCAGCATATCTTTTGTGTCTGCCCAAATCAATACTGACATTTCTCCTACCTCTGAAAATGCACTCATATTTTTCTTCAAGTGGGAATGACCCATGGTTTCTTTAGTTGCTGCATGCTGTTTCATGTCAGGATTGTTCAGTGATGTCTGTTCTGTTCTGTTCTTTTTTTTTTTTTTTAGGAAAGGTGCAGGAAGGAATGAAGATGAGTGGGCAGTAGGCAGGTAGGCAGAAGAGAGAAGAGGAAGAAGCACTTTATTTTATTTAGTGGTTGCTTCTCCTCATCCTCAGGTCCTGAACCAAGGACCTTGGGATGTATGTGGACTGTGCTCGGTGTACTAAACTGCTAGGTCACCAGAGTGTACCAGTGATGTCTGCTCTTTTCTGATACTGCTGTTACCCTCTCTCAGTATTTTTCAGACTGTCTACTAAATTGTAAATATAAATGTTACTACCTCATGTAAGTCAGTGGGGTAAAGAGAAAGGGGAAATAAAGAATGTTGTTTCTAAACACAATATCCACTGTATTCATGTCATTATACAAAAGGAAACAAGAATATTTCTGTAGAGAATCATGAAACTGGAGATAATATTCATGAATTCCTTTGATACTATCCATTGCTCTTATCTTCTTTCCTTTAATTTGTACTTCATGTGCTTAGGATTCTTCTGGTGAGTTGGCCCAAAGTTTTGTTCTGAAGAGATCTGAGCTCTTGAGAGTATTGTCAATAGAGTTTTGTTGGTGTCTTCCATTCACTATATTATATTTTAAAATCTATGACATGCATTTCAGAGAAACTTTACAGTTGGTAAATGATGACATTGACACCTGGGTCCTATGTCCATCTTAAGAACTAGAACACACAAGCATAATTAAAGCTTCTGTGTCGCTCAGTCACAGTCTTTCCTGCTTCTTCGCAATATGTAAAGACTATTTTGAATTTTGTGTCATTCTTTATCATTTTAGCACCAGAGTTTTCTACTTTTTTATTATTTTTTATATAAATTTCTAAACATATAATTAAGTTTGAACTTTTTGTAAATAGATCATACTTCTGAAAGTTTTTTTTTTATACCATTATGTTTTGTTCTATCCATCCATGTTGGTGTAGGGAGCTGTGGTTCTTTCATTCTTCTTGTGCTATTGTATTCTGCTTTGTGAATGTAATACTCTTCATTCATTCTCCAATTGATGACATTTGAATATTTCTAATCATTCCATATCTTTTGTTTTTTAATTGTGGATATTTTTGCGTATTTCATTACATAAGCACACTAGTTTTTCTTTAGAGACAGATACCTATGGAAGGATGCAAACTTCTAAGTAAGAATTTGAGTCTGATAAGAGCCAATGTCTGCTCATTTCTCAATGAGCTGAGTATTTCACTCCACACAAAGCACATTTTTCTGGTGAATGGTTGCAGGTCTCATTGTAAAGACTTTGAGACTCAGAATATTTAATTGTGATATTGTGATATTGTGGACTCCTTCAACAAGGGTACCAGACCTCTCCTTCAATTTTGGGGGGCACTGTTAGGTCCGATAGTTGACTATGGGGTTGTGACAAGTGGTAGTTTAAGTTAGACCTCTATGTACAGAATCTGGAGATTTTTAAAAAAAAATCAGGCAGTGGTTTCATATTGTTTTTTATCCTTTTTTATTAATTAAAAAAATGGATATATCATTGCATTGCAACATTATATAAATTTCATATAAATCTGTATGTATTACTTTAAGTTCACTACTGTAACTTCAGTTCATCTTTCACCATACATTTGACTCCTTTGACCTGATTTACTCACTCACTTCTCCCTTCTTTTTAATAATTACTAATGTGGACTTACAGACTAAAATTTTATTTTTATTTCACTTAGTTCACTCATTTGTTTTGTTTCTTTGTCTACCACATATGAGTGAAATCATATGATATTTGTCTTTCTACATCTGACTTATTTCACGAAGTATAATAGCCTTTAGGTCCATCCATGTTTTTGCAAATGGCAGAATTATTTCTCCTCCTTCTCCTCCCCATCCCTTCCCCCTCTTCCTCCTCCTTATAGCTGAGTGGTGTTTTCTTGTGTCTATATACCATATTCATCTGCTGATGGAAACAACTTAGGTTGCTTACAGCTCTTGGCTATTGTAAATAATGCAGCAATCAACATAAAGACGCATATATCTGAGAAAATTAGTGTTTTTGTATTCTTTAGGTAAATATCCAGATGTGGGATAACTGGATCATAATGGAGTTTCTATTTTCAACTTTTTGAGGAATCCCTCATTGCTTTTTATAATATATGCAGCTCTTTTAATCTTAAAATCCCACAGTCATTTTCTTGGCATCAGAGGCCCTTGCAGATACACTTATTGTGGTTCCCACATGGACTTGGCTGTCTCTGGTGATTACTGTGCCTGCCTTGTTTCTGGAGAAAAAGTGCTGCTCTTTTCTTCTGCCACCTGAGAATCTAGATACCCCACTGAAACCAGAGTGCCCATTTCAAATGCAGTGTCTCCATCAGCACGTGGAGAGAGAGAGAACAGCACTTTTTGAGTTGCTGGAGCAACATTTCTCACCAACGTGTTTCTCAAGGCCTTGCTGAAGGAAGTGTGTGTGGGATCCTCACTTGAGTCACAGGAATATGAGACGAGTGTTTGGAGTACTCCTGAAAAATTTGCTCTATGATTTGTATCTCCTTAAGTCTTTGGATCTTTTCCTCTGAGTGCATTGTCAACTAATTTCTGTAAAAGACCAGATAGTCAGTATCATACAGATTACCTCATCACTGTTGTAGCTAATTATCCAGCTCTGTTGTTATAGAATGAAAGCAGTTATTGGCAATTTGTGAGTGAATAGATAGAGCTGTGTTCCAATATTAGAGGACATGCAGTATTAGAAAACAAGATAGACAGAATTTGGTCCATAGGTTATGGTTTGCCAGCCATTGCTCTGAATTATACCAAAGAAAATATGACATTTTAACTTTATTTAATGAGGGTACCACTGACTCCCAATATTAATCAACTATCCAAGCAAAAAAATAGTGCTATTTTTATCTGCTCAAGAAAATGGATTGGGTGAGAGCTCCTAATATGTAGATTCACTTGATCAAAGAAAGACGTCTTATCCAGAAGTAGTCTCAGTGAAAGTCTTCAATGGACATGTTGCCAGGTAGTGTGGAATTATTTTTTTTTAAAGTTCCACTAAACATACTTAGAATGACTGTACCCTGATTAGCAATGATCATAAATCAGAAACCAGTTTTGTTTGCTCTATGCCTGTTTCCCTAAGTCACTTCCAGAAAATGGTACCACACTCTTGTCTAGTCAAAAACCTCCCTCATCCTTGGTGTTTAATTAATGCTGGGCAGGTATCATGTCTATTTTAACTCCTTTTTGAACCACCTCGACATTAAACAAAGTGTCTAGCACACAGACTTTTTCTTTTTCATTTTTAGAATGAGTAAGAATCATGGGACCTGGCATTTAAAAATGACTATAGTCATTTTTTTTTAATCCTATTTTTTTTTTTTTGCTTTAAATATCAGTTTCCTTTCTGCTGAAAACGTTTAATTTATTTTGAAACCAGGTACTCCAGCCATTAAGACTTCATAATAAATCATTCCAAAATTTAGTGGCATGAAGCCATGATTGATTTTGCTTATGGATTTTGTGTGTCAGGAATTCAGGGAAAGCATGATTCATGACATCTGGATCCTGAGAAAAAGACTTGAGGACTGATTCTGGAGTCATTTGAAGGCTCAGCCACTCACAGGAGTAGTGGTTCATGTCCTCAGGGTTAGATTTGGCTTCTTCACAGAATGGAAGTATGGTCCCAAGGTCAGTAAGGGTTAGATGGGGTTGAATCAAAAGTCAACATCTCTTTTTGCTGCATTCTATGCTTCCAGACAATCTAAAGTCCTGCTCAGGGCTTGGGGCCAGGCAGGTAGACTTCACTGCATAACAGGGAGTGACCAGATTCTAGAAAACGAAGTAGGCCAGAAAAATTACTGGGCTACTTTTGGAAAATAAAGTCTGCCACACCAGGAATTTCAGTTATGGCCTGGTTATTGAGTATCTTTAGAGGTCCTGACTTATAACTTTATCCTTTTAAATTTGTTTTATTATTAATGATTTTTTGAGGTAACATAGGTTATATAAGTTTCAGGAATACTGCTTCCCATCTTGACCGTGCCCACTCACAAAGGTCTAGTTTCCATCCACCACCATTCAATCCATCCACTCTACCTGTTCTGCCTGCTCTGCATCCTCTAGGCCACTGATAAACATCATTCTGTTGTCTCTGGCTTTGATAACATTCTGAAATGAAGAACTGATTTTTTCCCTTTATTGCTTCCAGAATTAGCTACACAATATATATGCTGTATTCTTACATAAACAACTTTTCATTCTTGGTTTCCTGGTGAGTGAGGAAGTTCTAATCTGCTCTGGCAATCTCTTCTATAAAATATTATCAATACAGGAAAGAGAACATGAGGGAGTTAACTTAATCTTCTGAAATACAATTTTTTATTAGAACCAAGTAGAAACATTCGTTGATATGTTGAATTTGATTTCATAAATTGAATATTTCACATGCAGATAATCTAAAAAAGTGACTTCATGTAATGACAAGAAAATATTGAAAAGCATTTAAGTATTTCTAAATATAACTAAATATTTTATTATATCCAAATATATGTATTTAGAGTAAGAAATAGATGCATTCTGAACATAATTATTTAATATATTCTATACTTAATTTTTTAATTAGATGACATTTGCATTTTTCCTTCTTTCCTCGTTTCCTATTTTCAGCATTTTTGGATAACTCCATTTTGCCTCTCAGTTTCTCCCATCTTCTCATCATATCTTTATCCTTTTACTTTAGTCTCTCTCCTCTTTCTGCGACTGGCTTCTCTTTCTTCTAGTCTTAATTATGCTTATTAAGCACAATGAAAAAAAACACTTCAGCCACCAACTTCTTATTTCATCTCTTTCTGGAGTTTTTTTTGCAACTTATTTACAAATTGTAAAAGTATATATCCTGTGATGTCTTGTTTAAATCCATGACTTTTTAAATCAAGCATAAACATTGTTTACTCTCCCCTTATTTCTTGTTGATAGTTTTATTAATATATTAATTTTGGTGAAAATTCTTACAGATAATTTCAGCACATGGTTTTTAAAGTTGACTCGATTTAGTGATTAGATAGAAAAGGAATAAAGTGTTAGGAAGTCTATGCTATAGGTGAGAGAAACACAAATTGGGCACACCTTGGTGGCTTAGTTAGTAAGTTCACAGCCTCTGGCCAGTGCAGTCCATACACATCCCAAGGATCCCAGTTCCTGACCTGGGGCCAGGGAGAACAACCAAGATGAACTACTAAATATAATAAAATGCTTCTTCCACCTCTCTCTGCCTGCCTACCTGTTTATCTCCATTCAAATGAAAGGACAGCTGAGTAGATGGATGCATGAATGAATGAATGAATGAGTGTTGAGGTAACCCCTACTATACCATGCTGATTGAATGACATTGCATCTGTACCATTTATAAATTATTTTATTCATTGTTATTGAATAAAGTATTGGATTTGAAATGCTGCCATATCAGTTATAATATACTGCCTATTATGAAGAAAGGAAATAGTTTTCTGCTGCCAATTTTTGAAGACTGTTTACTGAAAATAGTTAGGGTCAGGGCGAAAGATAGGATGTAAAATCTTTCCTATCTTACCTGGAAGACAGATAGATAGAGGCTTTGCTAGTAACTTGGTAAAAGTAATTCCTGTTCCCTTCAAAAAGGGTAGGTGATGCATGTGATTTAGAAGTTAGTAAATGTGAAAAGTCTTCACAGAGTTATGGAAATGCAGCTGCAAACAAGAATATGTCTGTTCTATTGTTATTTAAATCACAGGAGGAGTTTTTTCCTATTCGGTTTGGGTTACATAATCTTTTTTGGAAGCAGATATCTATCAACTTATTTTGAAAAATTAATAGATTTCACAGGGAATTATAGAATAAGTATCAGATCATTTGCGTGGCATGATGTCAATCTGCAGCTTCCATTTGATGTTTTAAAGTCATCAGGCTACTGTGCTAGGTTGCTTATCAGGAAAGAGCATGGTGGTCATTTACGAGTTTGTAAGACTGATAGAGCTGATAAAAATATTTCAAAAACATTGAACTAAAACTTAATATTTTTAAGGAAATAGGCACGAATGAAAGCAAGCAGGCAGATAGTGAGAGAATGAGGAAGAAGCATTTTCATGCACTTATTTGGTCGTTCATTTTGGTAGTTGCTCCGGCCCTGGGTCTTGAACCTGGGTTCTTGGGCTTTATGTGGACTGTGCCCCAGCTACAAACTGTAATACTGACTCACCAGGACATGCCAGCTTGATTTTTTCAATGGATTTTATTGAAAGAGCACTGCATCATAGCATTTATAAGTTTAAGGTATGGATCATAGTAAATCCACATTTGTGTATTAAGTTCCTCACAATTTTAGTTCTTCCTTCACTATGCAGTTGATCCCCTCGACCCAATTTGCCTGCCTACTCTCCTCCTCCTCTTCCTGCAATTACTGATTTGCTTTTTATAGAAAAAGATGCATCAGTGCTGAATTCAAGAGATAGCTGGCCTCCACTAGCAAAACAAATCTATAAAATAAATAGAATATTCTTATGTTCTTCGTGGTGGTATCTTTTGAAAGGCCGAGATTTCAGAGAGTTTCCGTGGCCAAATTCCTCCTCCTTTGAAGCTAGATGGAATGACTTTTGAGTGCAAGGCTGCCCAACCAATACTGTTTATACTGGATGACCTTATACTTTGATTTGTTATTCTACTCCCCATGGGTGTGAAGCTTGCAATTTATCTTTTGAGGTCTATGGCAGATTTTAGAGTCTTTGGAACAGGATGTCTAGAAGTTACATTCTGCCCAGAATTGTTTGGTAGTTGGTAACCTGGAAACCTAATTGCAACAACAAGCCATCCAAACACCGGTTATTCTTCTGAGTGCTCATAATGAAAGTTAATACCAGGAGGAATCCACCAAGAATGGACTAGCAGCCCTTGCAAACAAAATTGCCTGCTAGTTTATGGTTATTGCTAATTGGGTACAGTAATTCTGACAAGTTTAATGGAACTTAAAAAAAGTAATTCCTCATTTCTTGGTAATATGTTCACTGAAAATGTTAGTTGAGATTATCACTATATAAAGTGTTCTTTTTCATTTGAAAGTTCAAAGTAGCTTTTTCTACCCCTCCCTTATTCAAGAAAGTAAGAGACTTGCTTTCTTAAATAAATAAGCTTCCCCCCTTCTTTAGTATTTCATATTGTGTAAGCACTGTAATAAAATGGAAAGAAAACATTTTAGAAATTTGAACACAAATAAATCCCTCCCTGCATTTTATTCACTTCATGCCTTCCTTTTGACTTAAGTATAAATATAACTGGAATAGAAAATCCTGCAGGGAAGACAGTGTTTCACTGGACCTGATTTTGTATCATCCATGGAATCCATGAATTATTTGTACTGACTGTAATTAAGGCACAAAGTAAAGTAGGCTGCTTGTGGTAAAACTTAGATTGATCATGAAAGTAGGTTGGCTCCAATTTTGTGTGACAGAAGGAATTCCTCTCCAGTTTCCCATTCCGTTTATAACTTTAGGGAGTCGATGCTATATTTTACATAAATAGTCTCCACTGTATCCTTAGTTCCAAATTATCATCATTCTTCTTTACTTTACCATACCTTTATAGTTGTGGGATTGCAGCCTGAAAAAAAGGAGTGGAAATGAAGCAAACATGCAGTGGTATTTTTCCTAACTAATCTTTCAGCAAACCCAAATTGATAAAATATTTCATTGAACTTGTTTTTCTTCTTAATAGGGTACTTTATGCTCAACTGACAAAGACTTTCTGAGAAGTCTATCTTTTGTGTGAAGGGAATGGGGGTAAATGTTCTCTTTCAATTGAGTTATTTATATGGTATATGTCTCCTTGCTTTTTCCTGGACTATCTTTTCAACTCTTAATTCGTATGCTTCCCTCAGTAGGAAAGGTCCATTGATTTTCATAGAAAGGTGTCAGTTTAGCATTGTTGATCATTGAGAAATGGCATGATATAGTGGAGTTCCATCTTGATTCTGAGGCTTAAAGTACAGCTTCCTCATTGAACACTGGAAAAATAAAGGTGCTATCTGTCTTGAAGCTGTAGTTACCAAGAACTATTAAGTGTATCCATCCGGTGTCAGATGCTGAACTGGATGAGCGGGGTGAGAAATGAAGAAAATGTGGTCCCTGCTTTCCAGGGAGTAGCTTGTTGTAAGAGTGATAGATACACACAGAAATAACACAAATAAGTAGGAAAGTGTGATAAATGCACCACAGGGTTTAAATGTAATGCTAATGAACATGCCAAAGGTAATGCAGTGAATATTACATCGCAAGGGGTTCAGTGAAAGGATACTCCAGAGAGGAGCTGGATCTTGAAAAATCAGTGTCAGGCACACCCTGGTGGTTTAACAGTTAAGTCCATGGCCTCCAGCTGGCACAGTCCATACATCCTAAGGACCTGGGTTTGAGACCTGGGACTCAAGATTAACAACTACATAAAAATAAGTGTTTCTTTCTCCAATCTCTTCCTGCCTACCTCTGCTCACTTTTATTCCTGCCTGCAACTTTCTTTAACACAAACAAACCAACCCAGAAAAAGAAACGTTCAGTTGATATATTGAGGATATATTGAGGTAGAAGTAGCATAAAATTGCATAGAGGCGTTAATCAGTAGTTTGAATCACAGACATGTGGGGAAGGATTGGCCATGGGCCTCACATTGGACAGAAGTGGACTTTGGTCATAACAAGTCACCAAAGCAGTGATTCTCAACTCTTGGGACATTCAAACTATACAAATTCTCCCTCTGCCCGAAGATATTCAGATACATGTTATAGCCTCCATTAGTTGAATTAATAAACATCACATTGTCAGATGTCCCAAGCATAGCCTGTTTTTAATATCTCTTGCTTTGTACGTTGCAAGAATCTAAGCTCTTTATTACCTAGAGATCCCATCCAGTAAAGGTGAATCTCCACAAGGGAGATTCCTCAGTCGTTAACAACTCAGTGCCAATAGGCAGAGGATTTAGAATTACTCTGTGACCTGAGGCAAGCTCCTGGAGCTTCTGAATATATGGAGGAGATGCATAATCTTGGAGAAAGCATTCCTCTGTGGCTCTTGAACAAATAACATTTATTAGACATCTTTTGACTCACAAACTGTTCTTTTTCCTTGTTAAAGAATTTATACTGCACTCAAAGTAATCTGAACTTTCTTCCTTGGAAACGGGAGAACATTAATCTGGATCTCATTTTCTTGTGCTTGCCGTCTTTGCCATCTGTTGGAGAGTAACAAATATTCGGCATAAAGCTAACTATATACTAAGCAAAGACTAATAAGTAGAAGGGAAAGACAAATTAACATATATACTGGTTTTTCAAAAATTCTCTTATTTAAAGAATATTCATTATGTTTACTAGTAACATCCCATATCTTCATTATAAGTTTACAATGTTGAGATTTATTAAAAATGGATTGCTGCAGGGAAAACTAATTACATATGAGAAATTCAGACTTATCGCATGCTGCCCATTGCTAAGGACCCTGAAGATATTAGACGAGTCTTGTTTTACATACGTAGGGTTCATAAAGAAAGTGTCAAGAGAAATGAAAACAGAATCCTTAGGTAAAGTTGAAAATATTTATAGTCAAAAGTCCTGTACTGGATTGTCTTAAGGCCTGGGTTTCCTCAACTGTGAATTGGTGGTGACAACATTTTCTGTTGTGGGAGGTGAGGGGAGATTTTCACCTGTACCTCTGGATTCTTCTCAGGCTGGTTGAATAATCAAATTAAGATCAGACAGATCAGTAGGAGAAAAAAAGCAAATCTGCTTATGTACATGTGGGGAGTATATACATACATACATACATACATACATACATACATACATACATACATGTATCTGTATCTATATATCTGTATCTGTATATATTACATGTGTATATATCTCTCCACAAGGATTCCAAAGCCATTGAGGCAAAATGGGGGTGCATATCCTGAGCTAAGGAGTGGAATAAGAATCTGGAGTTTCAAGGAGAAAGGAGGGGGACTCACAGCATGAAGAGAAGGTGATTCATATCATGAAAAGGAGATAAACTATTAGATGTCTGTCTAGCCAAATAGGTTGTTCAGATGGAAAGTTTATTTCTAGCAATATCCATAGTTCTGAGTAATACCTCAATTTATATTCTAGGTGATTAAGGGAGTGAGTCTACAAACCCTCACTTGATTTCAGCTGGAAGTAACACATACCCATGTGACGCATGGGGAGTCTTTTTTGAACATTCTGGGGAGGCCTGTCCTTCACGATGCTAACCTAGGTTTTCTTTGTAATTCAATTCAATTCAACTGAGCCAGTACTTACTGTCCAGGTCAGCGTAAGCTCTGATAGTGCAGGACACCCAAATGACTTGTTCACTGTCCTGTCTTGGTTGGTAGATGTTTGCAGTTGTCCTCAATATACCATCCCCGGACTATTCTGGATGAATGAGGATTTGATAAAACACAGCCATTGGGCTCAGAGAGTGAATGGTCTATACAAGTAGATAACTGTCAGCAAATACTGTGTCTGGAATACAGTATGGAATGGCTTAGATAAGGATGTAAGTGAACATTCATCAGATATTCTTATTTTTTTTCGTTCTTGGTTTTTTTGATATGAATGATGGTGTTTGTCTTTCCCTTTGATAAACTGTGACTTCTGTATCTGTTCTCTTTACAGCTAAGATATGTGTCAACCAACTCTTAATAAACTGTACAGTTTCGATTTTAGGGATCATTTATAGTAAAGCTTTAAAACTGGATTGATTTTCTGCTATCCTGGGAGCTACAAAAGGAGTGTTTTTGTTGGTTGAGTTTTTTAAATACAAATGAAGTCTTGTTTTGACATTTGAGTCAGAAAGCAAGATAGTAACTATAATGGTAAAATGAGAAGGGCTGATTTAAGGAATGTTAATATTTAGTGAGTTTTGGATTACCTGGTGCCTTGATTATCCATATCCTTTCTCTTTGCCATCAAGAGGGAAAATAGGACGTTTTGTATAGATGTGATTATTAAAAAAAATGACAAATTGTACATAAACACATAAAATGAAGAAAAAATATATTAGTTTGTGGTCTGGAATTGAGCATGGCAGTGGGGAAAGGAGGTTGGAAAAAATAGTAAGTAAATATTATGATAAGAAGAAGGAGGTTGTGAGATTGAAATAGTTTTTAGGCCTCTGACGTAGTGAAATAAATGTGACCCATCTCCCACTTATATTAACTTTTGCTTTTGAAGAGGAAGGAATATAGTAGGAGGGAGGGAGTGGGGAAGGAGCATTTTAATTTATTTGTTTTTTATTTTGCTTTTTCCCTGCTGGCCGCAGGTTGAGATGCCCTTGGACTTTACATGGTCTATACCCTAGCCATCTCAGTCACCTAGGCCATGGTGGGGAGGGGATGGTCAAAGGAAAGTCTCCCCATTTATCTGAGGTTCTTCATAGGCTGAATGAATGAACAAATTAACATTAGGCATGATTGGTAAGAGAAGAGCACATGGAACATACATATGGAGAATTTACAGGACAGTAAATTCTGAGGTAGCTGGGACAGACCCACATTTATATCCTGAACCGAGGCCTGGAAAGAGGAGGACCTAGGGTTTCAGGGGAGAGAGGAAGGGTCACCACATGGCAAAGAGGCATGACTCTTCTTTACTCTGAAAGGGAAGATACATAATCCCCTTTCTACACTCTTCTAAAGAGTAGGGACAAAAGACCATTTCTGGAGTAGGAGAAAGGTGGAGCCCCGGTGGGGAGGGTGATAGATGGCTTCCTAATTAGGGAAAGAGTAAAAGATTTAGAAGAATTGGAGCTTCTTCTTTTCTGTCTTCCACTGTCCTTGGTTCTTCATGTTACAGTGGGGCATGTACAGGAGACGAATTCTAAGAGATTTAGGGTCTTCTGTTTTAGTCCCCTCAGCCATAGGTGGGCACCCCTTAAAATTTTGTTAATTTGATTTTTGTGAATGGACTTGATAGTCTACCAAGGAATGCAGTCTGCTGCAGGCAGAGATGTGAGTATGATGATATGGAAGAAAAAGACAAAGTGAGAAAAAAATGTGTTTGATTTTCTCTAGAAATATTTTTAAAAACAAAACAAAATCCATGTAACTGCTAACTGTAATAGAAGTTACAGAAAATTTCATGGAATGTATTTGTTGAAGTCTTCTGATCTAGAAGTGGAGCCAATATAACTGAAATATCTGATGCATTCTTTGCACAACTACCTTGTAGACATGGGGATATTAGAACTCCCTTGTGATATCTTCAGGATATCAGAAACACCTCTCCAGTTGGGGGCAAAACCCCCATTGTTTTTGTTGGTAGGAGTCAAGGTCTGAATTATCCTTCTAATGAGTAAGGCTTCAAGACTTTCAGAGTTTCCCCCATAGGGCATACTAACCCACATTTTCCTGCCACCAGCAGGATTTTATGAATTGCTTACTTACTATAAAGCAAAAACCGTTCATGGAGTAATTAAAGATAGTGACCTTCAACTGAATGCCTTTGTTTGAGAAGCAAAGGCACAGTGTGTGAGGAAGGGGACATTTTGCTTCTCATGCCTACATGGAAGGTTGAGTTTGGACTAACTCACTGGTTTTGAATGACTGAGAAGTGAGGTTCACTCCAGGAACCTCCAGATTAGAAGATTTTCCCAGCAAAGTCAGATTGAGAATGAGATGAACTTTGCCCTACTTAATTGCATTTAGTGTGAAATCCTTTATATCTTGCATTGCGTCTTTGACTTAGTCAAAATTATTTTAGATACCAAAGTGTCATTGCTCCTTAATGAGCTGCCTTCAGCCCTTCACCCAGGTAACCGAGAGAGAAGGGAGTGAACTATATATATATATATATATATATATATATATATATATATATATATATATATATATGTATATTTGAAATGGGACACAGAGGGCACAGGCTTTGATTTTCTTGCTAATACTACAAGTGAGACTAACTAAAACTGTAAAACTTTTTTGCAGGTCTCAGTGGGTCATGTACAGCTTTTATGTTTTTGTGTTTCCCTGAGAGGAGTTACTTTCTGATTCATTTTCTGTTCTCACTTGAATGAAGTCATCTCTTCTTATCAGAGGGAATTGGTTTCAGGACCCCCATGGATACCCAGCTCTGCAGGTGTTAGAGTCACTGTAGTGGAACTTCTGTCTTCACGGATTCCCATCCACAGAGTCGCCAACACTGTGACTGTGGGAAAACATCTGCATGTAAATGTGCGGGTTTGTTTAAACTCATGTTGTTCAAGAGTAGACTGTGTTTCATTCAGGTCAGGTGTGTGTGGGCCCGCTGTACTGCTGGACAGTTACTTGTTGAGGATTTTTTAATGTTTTTTTCCCTTGTATGTTTTTAATTAAGAAAAAAACCACAATGAACCTTGAACATTCTTCTTTGTCTACATCATGTGCTTTGGCCTCCTGGACAGTACAGTTTTGATGTGGAGGTGAGGCTCTTTTGACCCAGTTCTCCCCGAAGGGAATGCAAATATTTTCCCAATTAAGCTAGCTGGACTGTTTAACAACATACCGTTTTTTTATTGTTCTGATCTCAGTAAGTCTGGTATGTGAAGAACGGGCCCCCTTTCATTTGCATATTAGTGAAAGAACCCATGACTGATCTTCACGAGATAACTGTGCTTGCTTTGTTTTAGTGGTGCAAGAAATAATCAATTTGGTTATCAAATTTAGTGTGACTTTTTTTATTGTGGTTCTTTTCAACTTGTCTCTTGGCTTCACAAAGCAAGAGCAGCAGGTCAAGTTTCTTTGAACTCAAACCAAAGCCTAAAAGCAATCACATGACAGAAGAGCTCAAGTTTAGTCTGGTTACGAAAGGAGACTATTGTTGATTGTCTCAGAAAGTTTGTTTTATTACGTATTAAGTGCAGAGTTGTGACTGATTATTAGGAGGAGACAAGGGTGAGGGAGGCGAAGACAGGGAGAGAGGCCTCTTACGTAGCAGATCTTCAGTAATTGTGGGAATTAGAGAAAAGTTTCCCCATTTATCTGAGATTCTTGACAGGCTGATTGAATGAACAAATTAAGACTAGGTGTGATTAGTAAGAGAAAAGCCCAAATTTAATAACATACATGTGGAGAATTTACATGGTGGTAAATTCTGAGGAAGCTGGGGCAGACCCACATTTATGTAATGAGCTGAGGCATGTAAAGAGGACCTAGGGGCTCAAGAGAGAAAGGAGGAGGCCACCATGTGGTATGGAGGAATGCTCAGCCTTACTCTGAAAGTAAAAATACATAATTCCCTTTTCTATAGTCTTCTAGAAAATAGGGACAAAAGACCATTTCTGGGTTAGGAGAAGTTAAAGGCCCAGAGGGGAGCAGATAGCATCTTTGATTAAGGGAATTGGAGCTTTTACTTTACCTCTGGGGCTGTCCTTTACTGCTCTAGGTTCTTCATGTCAGAGTAGGGGCATGTACAGAAGACCAATTCTGGGAGACTTATGGTGTTTTATTCCTCTCATTATGATGAGGGATAGTAAACATTACATTTGTTTAACTTTCAATTTTGAAATAGTTTTAGATGAAAGTTGTCAAACATTTCAAAGAATTTCCAGTAATTTTTACGTGACCCAATTTCCTTTGTTCACATCCTAGACAGCCATAGAATAGTTCTTGAAAGTGGGAAGTTAAAATTGATATGATGATATAGTATTCAGATCACATTCAAATTTTTCCCCCATCATCTTTTTTCTGGTCTAGAAGTCAACCCAGGGTCCCACATTCAGTTATCATGTCTTCTTAATCTCTACTGATCTGTTACTGTTCCTCAATTCTCCATGACCTTGATAATTTTGAAGGTCGGTTATTTTGTAGAAATAAGTTGTGTTTGCCTGATATTTTCTTATGATGGGTTGAGGTTATTTATTTTTTGGATTTAATGCCAGGATATGATACTGTGTCCTACTTATTGCATCAGATCAGAGGGTTCTACTAGGGAAATACAATTAAAAACAAAATCACTTTCAATCCAGAAATCCTCCCCAGAGAGGGACTAGAGGGGAATAGGGGTTGGGGGAGCGTTTGATTATTGAATAAGCATTAAGCTAGAATATGATGTACATTGCAGTCCATCCGTCAGGAGATTGCAAAGACCGAAATCTTATATAGTCAGATACAATCTATTACCTGGCAAGTGGAGTGACCACCTGTGTTGGCTTTATTGACTTTATCCAGAAGAAAAGTCACATGTATTTTTATGACAGGAAGTAGTTTTGCAACATGGAGCAAGATGCCCATCAGAACTAAGTTCCAATGCACCACAGTTAGACTCTTGTCTTCCCACAGAAAATGGGGAAAATGGGGTGCCATATACCTTGATATGTATACCCTGTGTTCATGAGAAAGACAGTTCTGGGTCATAAAATCAATGAAAGGTCTATGATGTCATCTTCAGAAAAATTATGCATACATTTCAAGGAAAGGATAAATTGCTTACAATTACAAGTTTTCTAAAGTAAAGGAAACAGAGGTCAAGAGGGAAATCTCTTATTTTCATCAGGGAGAATTAAACCACTTATTTTATATTTTTCTTCAAGTATGTGCATGATATTGATGTCTTCTGCCTGGGGATGTTAGCTTTGATCATTTGGTTTAGGTGGTGTCTGTTAGCTTTCTCCACCAGAAAGTTGTTTGTTCCTTTTTATCTTGTAAGGAGATACTTTGAGATTATACAAATATATTGTTTCTCCTCATTTAGACTAGAATTATTGCCTGCAACAATTATTAATATTGTGTTACTTTTATTACTATGTAATAAAATATTACACTTATTCCTAGGGTTAGTTTTTGCCTAATGACAAGATTTGCTTCCATTTGTCCATTTATATTTGTTAATTGGAATTCTATTGTACAGAAAATTTGTCCTTTCGCATTTAAAAAAATTGAATCGTTCGTTTAAGTTAATATGGAATCATGGATATTTATTTTGTTCTTTGGTTTAATCTAATACCTTCATTATTCATTTTGTTACTTAAATTATTCTTTTCAACACTGAGATTTTCACTCTCATTTTGTGTTTTTCCTTCTTCAGCCCTAGAATCAGTTGTTTTTCAAAGAATCCTAGTTTATTTTATTGGAGAGTGATACTTAGAGACCAATATTTGGGCGTGTAGGATGCTCCTTGCTATGAGATGTCATTGCTATTAGGTCCTCTCAGTGAACAGAGCTGAAAATATATGTATGCAAATACACACATTTATGTTTATTTCTATAGCTGCCTATTGGTGTGCATATGTGTGCATGCATGTATGTGTGTGTTTGTGTGTATTTAGAAATGCAGCTCCTACTGACACCTCCAGTTCCATGCCAGCACCATGATTCTTTCTAACCTTCCCCATTTCTTATTTGTAACTTATTTCTCAAAGAGTGGGAAACCTCATGGTCATTATTCACAATATATGTATATATTTGTTCAACATTGTTATGTCTGTGAAATAGTTTTAGAATTTCTAACCCATAATCCCATGAGAAGCATTTAATTAACTAGAATTGGTTATTGTGAAGTTATTTTTGTCTTTAGTGTGTGGTAAGAATATAATTTTTCCAAGTTACATAGGTTACTTTTATCTTTCACATCATTTATAGTGTGGTTGTGTTATTTATTGCAACATACTTAAGTTCATTTATTAATATTTTTGTTCTATTTTGGGTCCCTTGACTCATGATTAATTTTAGTTATTTACCATGGTCCTAGTCATAGATGGTATAAAAAGGTGAACTGAGACAAGTATCCCTCTCCTTCCATCCCTAATACTTTATCCCTAATTCCATATTTTTTCTACCTGTCCTTTCCCTGTAAGAAAACATGTGTCTTATTTCTGGTTAATCCTATTTTTCCTCACAAATGAACAGATATGCGTATTTCTTCCCTTCTCTTGTCTACATTCAGGGTGTAACCTATAGATATGTTTGCCATTTTGCTACTTTTCACTTAGTATGTCCTGGAAATCTCTCCATATTGGGGTACTTAAAGATCTTTGTAATTCTTTATTGCAATTCCAGAGCCCTTTAAAGTATGCTCTACACATTTCTTGACCTTTTGCCTATGTATGGCATTTAGGTTATTTCTAGTATTTTGCAATATAATACAGCAATGAATAACTTTGTACATATGCATTTTTGTATTGTTAGACTATATATTCAGTGTAAATTTTTAGAATTGGAATTGCTGGGTCGAAAGGTAAGAGAATATGCAATTTTGTTAAATTTTGTCAAGTTCCCATCTCAAAGTTGTGTAGTAGTTTACATTATATTCATCAATGTATGAGAGTACCTGTTTCCGCAGCCCAGGAAAACAAAATGTCTTGTCATACTTTTGAATTTTTTACCATCTCTTAGGTGAGCAATGGCATCTTAGCTTTGCTTTAATTTGTATCTCTCTAGTGATAAGTATGAACATTTCTTCATTTTTTAAAAGTAATTTTTTTGGCACACCCGTGTGACTCAGGTGGATGAGTCAGTAGCTGGGGCTTAGACCATGTAAAGCCCAAGTATCCAGGTTCTTGACCTGGGGCAGGAGGAGTGTGGGGGTGGTGCAGTAGGAGGGGAGCAACCAAAATGAAACAAATAAATAAGAAATACTTTGTCCTCCTCTTTCTTCTTGCTCACCTGCCTGCCTACCTGCTTTTAATTCTGCTTTCCTTCTTGAAAATTTTTTAAAAAAGATTTTTAAAGTGAATTCCGTGTTCATGTCTTCTTTTTTTTAAAAAAAATCAGGTTTTTAGTCGATTGTCCTTCCATTTTTAAGAATTTTTCATTTATCAATGGCAGGGTTTCATCTTTTTAAAAAATAGTTCAGCACTACTTCATCAGGCATATATACCATGTCTTCTTTATCCATTCCTCTGACGCTGGGCAATTAGGTAGTTTCCAGCTCTTGGCTATTGTGTGTAGGGCTGCAGTAAGCATGGAGGCTGCAAGTATCTCTTTCATTTGGTGATGGTTTGGTTTTGGGAGAAATATCCAGAAGTATGATGATGGGATCATATGAATTTTCATTCTCAATTTTCTGAGGAATCTCCCTAGACCATTTAGGACACTTGAGTGAATGACATCACTTCTTTTTATGGTATAAAGGATACATGAGGGAGGGTTTCTGTCCTTCAGAACTAGTTTGTTTTTTTTTAAACTAACACTTGTCAATTCAAATTTAATTATTATATTTGCCTTGTGAACCATATGGTTGCAGATACGACATCCAGTAAACCATTGAAACTGAAGTTCATAAATAATTTTATAAAAGTCAAATTGACTGTCAATTGTGTGTGTATATATACATGTATATATCAATACGTATGTATTTTATAAACTATATGATATAAAATGTTTATGTGTATTTTAGCAGTTAGGAATAGATACATTATTGGATCCCATTTAGCAGACATAATATTTTGTTCCAAATCATAGAGATCCCAATTTCCTTAGCAGTTCATTGCTATTTAGGGCTAGCAAGGTTTATTTATTTATTTATTTATTTTTAAAGAAAGGTGCAAGAAGGAACGAAGGCATGTAGGCAGGCAGGCAGGAAGAGAGAGAAGGAAGCATTTTTATTTCATTTCGTTGGAATAGATAGTTTGGTGAAGAGACCTCCCTCTGGTTACTCAATAAGGAGTTAAACTTCCAGGGATGGAAGTTGACCTTGAGTCCAGTGCTCTGGAATGCCACTGTTTTGCTTTATCTACCTCTGCCTGTCACTCCCATATCCCAGTCCTCACACAAGCTCTGT
Source organism: Solenodon paradoxus (assembly GCA_004363575.1). NCBI lineage: Eukaryota > Metazoa > Chordata > Mammalia > Eulipotyphla > Solenodontidae > Solenodon > Solenodon paradoxus. Next base: position 580,668 of record RJWH01000149.1, read on the forward strand.
GAGTGTGGAGACCCCCATCAGTCCTCTCCTGTACTTCATCCACAGCATGGAGCACAGAGCCAGCTCGGGTAGTTGAAAATTTAACAGTAGATAAAAATGTTAGTGCCCCCTTCCTGTGCAGCCTGTTGGCAGGTTAATAGGTTTCTTGGGATTTATGAAAGACTGAATGGAGATCAGGTGCAGTTAGCACATTCTGCAGCGGACGTTCTGGGGACCCAACGACTGCTTTACACGCAGGTGGAGTTGGCTCTGTCTACGTACTCTGCCCTGCATGCTCCATCTTGTTGTGGACACACTGCCAGCTACTCTGCATTCCTAGTGGAAATTTTGCATTCCACAGCAGAGCTTGGTTTGGTAACCAAAATCCCATTTGGGAAAACAGAGCAAACAGAAATGACAGTGGTGAAATAGGAGGCATGGTGTAGTAAATTAGAAAGAATACAGAAGCAAAAATACACAACTGCTTTTTTTTTTTTTTTTTCCAATGCTTAGTCAGTGGTGGTTCCCGTAATTTCTTCTAAGAGTTCTCTTGGTTAATTGGTTATTTTTTAACGACGTGGTCGGCGGGAGGGGTGTGTGTGTCATATTATTCTCTTGAGAATGGCATTAGGAGAAGCCCTTCCTTTGCAGACTTTAGTTATTAATGCTTTAAAAATAGCTCAAGTTCTGATGTTGCTTTTCCTACAATATCTGTTTAACTATTTTAGAAAAAAAGTTAATAAATATGAGGTTTAACATTATATAATCAGAATGCTTTGGCCTGCCCAATGTTTTAAAATATTCTACATGACAGACATCACGATGATGATGATGATGATGATGATGATGATGGCATTTATAGTACATATGCATGTATATATATGTGTATATACACACACTCTCTGATGTGTGTATATGGAAAACCAAACAAGCAAATGAACTAAATCAAACAAAAATAGACTTAATCTATAAAATCCATTTAGTGATTACAAGAACAGAAAGAGGAGGGAGTGGACAAAATGGGTAAAAGTGGTTAATTATATGGGGAAGGAAGAACTAGACTCTTGGTGGTGAGCTTAATATATTATATATAAATGGTGATTTATAGTGATGTACACATTAAATCTATATGATATATGATATACTGTTGCTTCAATAAAATGAACTAAAGTGAAATAAATTATTCCATAAAGTGCGATAAGGGAAAAATTAAACCAGAGCACAGTAGTTAAAAAATTGTGGTATGCTGGGAAGTTGATTTTTGATGATTTAAAATTTGATAAAAATTGATGGGCATTTTATTAAGACAAGGACATGTAGCAGTTTGGGCACTTTATTTAAATATATGCCTACACTGAAGAGTGTTTTCCAAGAAAGATGTTACTTAAAATAGGCATCTCTTCCTTTAAATAACTTTTTAATGTTTTTGTCTTTCACTAAATGTTATTTTTATAGCAGTTCTTGATTCACAACAAAATTGAGGGAAGGTACAGAGATTTCCCGCATAGCCTGTCCCACACATGCAGAGCCTCCTTCCTTATCAACACCCTGCACCAGAGCGGTACATTTCTTACAGCTGATGGAGCTACATTGATACATCATTATCATCAAAAGTCCGCAGTTTGCATTAGGATTCACTGTTGGTGATGTATGTTCTATGGGTCTGGACAAATTTATAATGAATGTCACTTTTGGGTCACTTTTAAACTGAACAGAAATTCTTTGCTTGCTATGTTTTGCATAACCATGCCATTCATTTGGAATTTATTTTGATTTTCACTCCCTGAATAAGTGAAGAGAGGCATTCATTTAAAGAATAGTTCAAAACCCAATCTGTAAACTTGGTATCCATTATTGGCAGAAAAGTAACCCTTTGATTAAGAGGTGATAACCCAGACTTGACAGTTGAATCTTAACCTTTCCTTTGAGAATCAGCCCTTGGACTCACTATAACAACATAGGGACCTGTATAGGACCCGGGTGCAGATGAGTGGTTTCATCAGCTCATAGAAACTAATTGGACCCTTCTGGGAATGTTCTAAACAGCTTGTTCATTATAATTAGAGTCATCTTCTAAAACTAGGTTCTCAGCGAAGTGAGAGTGATTGGAAATTTTTAATTTTATGTAACAATGCTGATGAAAATACTCTCTCCAAAATTCTTCAGTGGTTGGGCTGATTTTACCACCAAGTCCTTCTGGGATGCCTAGAGGTTTTGGGTGTTAACAGATTTCAGTTTTCTTTCCATGGAAATTCCATAAATTATATTGATATAACCTTGTAAGGAATGTTTGATAAGGAGGGTCAAAGAAAGAGAAACTTGAGTGGTCTTGAGAAGATTTAGGGACTGAATATGGGTGGCCTAGGTACACACACACACACTCAGTTATCTATATAATACAAAAAAGATCCTGTTTAAGTGGGTGAAAATGTTTCTATTATTTCTACTAGTGGCCAACGTCTGTGCAACATTTACAGTAAAAATGAACCCTGGACTGGGATTCAGAAGTGGATTTTTGTAACTGTAAATTCTAATGTGTCTTAAAAATGCAAACTTATTTGAAAAGAACTGTTTTCTAAAGATATTGTGAAAAGTCAAGGTAATATATCAAAGATGTTTAACATAGTGCTGGGCATGGTATATGATAAAAAAAAAAAAGGTCCTGATTTTGTTTGCTTAAAATATTTGCTAAGTGAATTCTATGCCAAAACACTAAGGATTGGTGTTTTAGTTTTACTTCCAGCACTTTTAGATATCCTTCCATTGTGTTCTAGCTTACATTGTTTCTGAAGAAAAGCCAGTCATCAGTTTTATTGTTATTCTTCTGAATTTAATGTGTTTATCCTCTCTGATTGCAGTTAGACTATAATGTGATTAGGTATGCTTCTTTTTGAATTTATCCTGATTGGGATTTAATGAAATGTTTGGATCTGTGAATTGATACCTGCCATCAATTTTGGAAAACTTTTGGCCATTTCCTCTATAAGTATGTGTTCTAGCCCATTCTCTCTTACCTTTCCTTGAATCCAGTTATACACATATTTGCATTACATATCTCGGAGTCTCTGACCAGCTTTTATTTTTATGTGCCTACTTTGGATAAACCCTGTTTTTGAGTCAACTCATCACTTATACTGTGTTTAATCTGGTGTTAAGTCCTTGGATAAAATTCTCCATTTCAGATACTCTGTTTTTTAGTTCTAGAATTTTCACTTGTTTATTTTAAATTTCTAGGCTAAATTCCCCATCTTTCATCTATTTTGTCTACAATTTCTAGTAAATCCCAGAACATATTTTAAAGTTATTTTGAAATCCTTCTTTGGTAGTGTCAATACTGTAATCCTCTGTGAGTTTGATTTTATTATTTTCTTTTGATAAGGGGTCATGTTTTCCTCCTGGCAGTTTGTATTATGTACTGGTTATTTTGTGTAAAGTGCACAGAAATTGAATATAGATAATGTTTACTCCTAGAAGAAAAAGCACACCTCTTTTTCCATTGGGTATCTAGGGTGAGGGGTTGGGGTCTGCATGATCCATTGTTGAACTGAGCCTGCTGTGACCCTGGGGAAGAAAACAGCTGTAGATATTTTTTTTTCACTTGGAAAGAACTCAGTCCTCTCTAGGATTTAGTTCATTTAGCATTCATTGTGTGTTGAGCTCTTTAGTTTGTTTTTTGAAAAAGCTATTTTTTTTTTTGATTCCCTTGAGTTTGTTTATCATTGTTGCCCTAAATTCATCCTCAGGTAGTTTGCACGTATCTATTATATTCAGATTTTTCCCCTGGGGTTTTAATTGGATCCATCATTTTGCATATATTTATTCATTCTGTTTATGTTTCTGTGGGTCAGGTTTCCCTGTAGTAATGGCATTGTGTAGGGTATCAACTTGAACTAGAGAAGCCTGGATCTGGATTTGAACACTGGGTATTCTTGAGTTATGTGGCAGCACCACTTACTGGATTGTTCTTAGGTAGACACTGTGTTTGGACCTGAGATTTCAGCCTGTGGGGTTGGTGTGTGGGATGCAGAGCTGAAAACAGTGTCCCAGTTCTGAATAGTAATGACCACCTTGTCTCTGGCTCACACTCAGCAATAGGGCAGCAGTTTTGCCTCTATCCACAGGATGGCACTGTGGTTGGCATTGAAGGTTCCTTCCTTCTGGGACTATCTTCTTCCTTTAAGCTCTTGTGGTCATTTTTGCTGCTGCTGTGTCTGCAGCCCCCAGGTCAGTCCTTCCACACCATATGTGTCTAAAGAAAAGGTGATTTCTAGTTGTTCTGTGGAGAGGAGATCTGATACATCCTCCCAGGTTGCCATAATGACTGCCTTCCTTTTCTCTAAAAATATATATCATTTTTAACCTTATTTCTCAGCTTTTATTGTTATGGTGGGAGCAGTAGACTTCTAAAGCTCCTACTTCTAGCTAGAAAAGGAACTATCTCTTAGTTTACTTGAAAATGGAAAAAAAAACCCACTTAAATATTTAGGAATTTAGATAGTCAATGATACACACATGGCAGATGCATTTTATTATCAAATTTATATCGATTATCAGAATCTTAAATATGAAATTGTGACAAACAGTAATAACAAAATGATGTAATCTTTGTGTTCCTGAAAATCTGTTTATATTGAGAGTATGGCAGAACTCATAATTTTTAAGATTTGATGTAATACTGTCTGAAAAATCCAAGGTGAAGGTGAATCAGTTATGCTCTTGAAAAATTTGGCCCATTTGTTATATAGCCTTTCTTTTTCAACTTTTTCTTTTAGTCAATGCATCTGGAGTATCTATAAGATAAATGACTTCATCACCATGAAGTTTAGGAGATATTCCTAACACCCATATTGTTTGATAGAATCACTTCCAAATTGTAAATCATGATAAATACAGTCAACACAGGGCAGGCTCAGCATGGTGGATTATACTATCAGCATCCATCAGGCATCTTAGCTAGTTTTTCTTCCATTAAAAAAATAGCATAATTGTGCATGCCCTGGTGGCTTAGTGGTTAAATCTGCAGCCTCCGGCTGGTATAGTCCACATACATATCAAGGATTTGAGTTTGTGACCTGGGGCCAGGAAGAACAACCAAGCTGAACAACTAAATAAAATAAATCCTTCTGCTTCTCTCTTCCTGTTTGCCTACTCATCTTCATTCCTGCTTGCAACTTTCCTTAAAAGAAGGCAAAATTTAAAAAAATGAATGAGTTAAAACAATCTTCCTAGAACAATCTGTCGGTTGAATGTGTCTACTATACTGAATCCTAGGAAAGTTATTTCAACTCTAGTGTCATTTTAAAAAATGTCCACTCTTCTCATTTGCCAAAAAGCAGTGAAAATTGATTCAATATTTTTAAAGGATTTTTTTGGCCTCTTTAATGCTGTGTACTCTCTTTGTAAAGTTGTAACAAAATTCCCTCAAAGGTGACCATTTGGGAACCCTCTTTTTCTTCAATCCATACAATAAGGAAAGTAGAGTTGAAGACTCTTTGGCTTATATTTTAAAAATAAAGGATTTACTTCAGTATGTTTTTCCCCTAAATGTAAGTTTATTATTGACAGCCACAGATACCTTGTGAGTGTGTGTGTATAATAATATGGTAAATTTTTACAAGTGATCAGTGTGTCGTTAGGTTTCTGTGAAGGCATCCATTTAGCAGCATCCTTTTCTCAGTTTCTTAGACTGAATTTGGTTTCCTTGGCCCACGGTTTCAGGAGGTGGGGAGTGCTGAGACTGGAGCAGATGGATTCTCTGAAGCATTCAACAAAACAGCCCCAGGGAGTGGTATTGTTACTTTATTAATTAGTTCATGGAGCATCCCTTTGGGCTAGTTTAGGCAGGATTATCCCTATTTTTACAGATCAAGAAAATGAGGTGTGAGAAATTGAATTGGTTCATGCAGTGAGTTTTGGCACCTTAATACTGAAATTCAGAATTTCAGACATCAGCTACTCAGTTCGTAGGTCTTGATGTTATCATTTCAAGTTATTTTTAAAGAACAGTTTTAGTTTATTGAGTTTATTTTTTTTGATAAGAATCTAACTTTAGAATCATACAGGCTTTAACTTGAATCATAAACCAGCTATGATATTATCCTACTATCATGTGAAATTTATGAAATTGAGTTCAGTTACTTTTTTTTGGTGTGGCCATTTGGGACATAAACATAATCTATGACTCCAGTGAAAGAGCAATATTTTGGAAAGTACATGTGACTTTTATTCTAGAACAGGAGACATGGTTCTAAGGGACTTTTGCTACTTTGAAGTTTGGAATATTTCCAAGAAAGATGTTAGCCAAATATTTAGTCATCTGTCTATCTATCTACCTATCTACCGACCTATGTATTGTCTACCTGCTATCTCTCTTTCCATCCAAGGAATGAGTCCTCTGACTCACTAGGCTAACCTAATTTCAATATCTAAATAAACGGAGGCTTCCAGAAGAGTACTGAAACCGATGCAGAATTAGGATGCACAGGTTAGCTGTAAGTATGCCCTGTTATTGTTTTGTGGTGGTTTCCTCAACAATTGACACAGTCAATCAGGAATATTACCTCTGCTAGGTCTGAAGTTTGAATTTCACATGAATACCTTTTCATCTGATTTGGTTCCATAGTCACAGATTATACAACAAATGCTGGTCCACTGCTCACCAAGGAGAACCACTCCTGGTACACAGAGGTCTAATTGGAAAGGCATTAGAGCCCATCCTTAAGTATCTTTCCTTCTGTAACTCGGTGTGTTGATATGTTTCTCATCTTTCAAATACTATTTATTTTCAGAGGGTAAGGGAAAGTGTATGTATTAATAAGAAAATTGGTAGAGTGCTGCTTGGACATGGTCCACATGTAACCCCAGGGACCTGGGTTCACATCCTGGAGCCAGAGGGAACAATCAAGATGAACAACTAAATAAAATATATGAAGAGCTTTTTCATCCTCTCTCTTCCTGCCTGCCTGCCTCTGCTTGCCTTCATTCTTGCCTGCACTTTTCCTTGAAAAAAAGATAGTAGAAGCATACTGTAACTTATTATTACATTTCCCACTATCTAAAGCAACACTTAAAGAATTCATTCCTGATGAAGGATCTAGAAAGGCTCCTCTTATATGCACTTGATTTAACGTAATCTTTTTGTGCGTGATGTTATTATTTAAAATGCCAATTAGAAAAATTGATTCGAAATGAAAAGTAGTATTTCTCCCCCAAATTCCTAATGATTTTATGAAGTAGTCTTATGTATTTATTTTTAATTCAGATATGTCACTTAGATTATTTTTAAAGATTTTTTTATTGATATATCTGAGTATAGACCAATTTAGTGTTATGTTCATTATAATGACTCAAAGAGTTATGTATTTAAGATGAATCTTCAATTCAACTGATTAATCATGAACCTTTGGGGAATATTTTTTTGTCTGGCTGAATGAGGAAAACAACTATTCTTCAAAACAGGTGGTTTGAATGAATTCAAGCAACAACTTATATATTCAGAATAAAGTTATTTAATGATTTTAAACATCATATATATTCGTGAGTTTCTGTCTCTTGTATTTATAGATATTTTGCTCTAAAGAAAAATAGCATATTTTAGCCAATATTACAGGAGTTTTCAAATTATTTCTCTATTTACCTTCACTTTACTAGCATTTCTTTTGTTAACATTCCTATATGATTTTCAGAGTATGGAATTCTTATCTCAGTCTGTGGCATTTCACTCTACCCCTGTCCCCACAGTTCCAGTGCTCTTTAGCCCCACTTGGTCATTTCTTTGTTCCCTTTCCCCTCCCACTTCTCTGATAGCCACAGTCTTGCATCCTGTGTATTTTGCTGAGATTTGTCTATTTTGTTTCTTTATATTACACATATCAGTGAAATCATCCTACATTCTGTTTTTCCTTCTGGTTTATTTTGCTAAGCACAATCATCTACTGTTCCATCCAGGTTATTGTAAAAGGCACAATTTCATCTTTTTTTAATAGCTGCAAAGAATTCCATTGAGATCATAGACCACAACTTCTTTGTCTAGTCATCTGTTGATGGTCATGTAGGTTGTTTCCATGTCTTGGCTGTTAGGAACTGTGCTGCTATGAACATAGGGGTACAGATATATTTTTCTGATGATTGTTTTTTAATTCTTTGAATATATGCCTAGAACTGGGATTGCTGGATTGAATGGTAGTTCTGTCTTTGTTTTTTGTTTGTTTTTATAAGAATTCTCCATACTGCTTTTCAAAGAGGTAGCGCTAATTTAAATTTCCTCCAACAGTGTAAGAAGGTGTTTTCTTCTCCACCTGCGGGCCCCCCCACCCGCCCCTTCCACTTGTTTCTAGTCTTTTGGACACAGACCATCCTCACTGACATGAGGTGGTATCTCATTGTGTTTTTTATTTGTATTTCTCTGATGGTGAGTTTATGCAGAGCGTATTTTCTGTCTGTAGGCCATCTATGTGTCTTCTCTAGACAGGTGCCTGTTCAACTTTCTTGCCATTTTTTTTGAGTGTGTTGTTTAGATGTATAAGCTCTTTTTATTTTGGAGATTGACTTCTTGTCTGATATATCTTGTGAAAATATCTTCTCCCATTCAGTTCACTTTCACTTTCAATTTAACCATCCTGCAAGGTCTTAAGCAATCAATGATAGTAGGCAAGACACGTGAAAAAAGAGAGCTACTTAATATGAAGTGTGGACACAGTACATTGCTAGTATATTGAGAGTAACTAACTGTAACAGTGAGAACAAGTAAAATCCTAATAAATAAAATAATAAATAAAATGTGTATGTCAGCTGATGGTAAGTGCTGTTGAAAAACGTCAGGGAAGATCAACAGAAAAGCAGGGATGAAGCTTTAATCCAAGGGGTCAGGAAGTCAGAATCACTGTTTAAAAGATGGAGAGGATTTTCAGAGGAAGCCACTGCAGGCACAGGTGAGTCACACAGACAAGAACTCATTTCCCGTTAAATGTGTTAATCCTCAGAGTGAGCAGATCTGCTGGGAGCGGGATTTGTAGCCATCCAAGAGCATTGTAAACTGCAGTCCTGACATCAAAATTGTATTCCTTGTAAATCGAATCTGTTTTTTTTTTTTATGCTGGAGTATGAGTTAAATCAAGGAACTCCTTGGGTTGGATCAAGATATGCTTGCAGTAAATTGCAATAAACTAAAAAAAAATTGCTTATCCTTTATTTCAACAGAGTCTCAATTCTGGTAATTTATTCTCCAGATACACTTACATATTTATGCAAATAAATATTCATAAGGAAATTTATCATGCATCATTGGTAACAGTAAAGGTTTGGAAACCATTGAAGGGACCATCATCATGGGGCAGGTAAATAAACTCTGGCATGTTCACAGAGTGGAATACACACAGGTATTATAAAAAATGAAACAACCTGGTGCTCTCAATACCGTTATGGAATAATCTCCAGACATTGTTAAATGAAAAACAGAAGAACTGGTATAGTAGGTTATCATTTCTGTTTAAAAATTCTATGCACAAAGACACGCCCAGGTGGAGCAGCTATCACCGCCAAAGGAACAAGCCACCTGGTTTGAGTCCTGGGTCCCGGAGGGGAAACGACCAGTATGAACAACTAAATAAAAATAAAGCAAAGATGCTTCCTCCTTCTTTCTCTTCCTGCCTGCTTACTCACATTCATTCCTGTCTGCACCTGTCCTTTAAAAAATTGTATGTATATGCTTTCTATGTGAGATAATATGCATGTGTGTATTGACTGTCTTTGAAGAAATATTGCTAACTTTGGTTGCAATTTGTTGGGGAACAAAATGGTAAGGACACTTCCTTTGCATCCTGTGCCCCATTCGACCACTTGGATTTTGTTCAGGAGCATGCATTACATAATTTATTTTTAAAGGAAAGGTGTTGGGAACAAAACTGAGTAGGCAGGCAGTTAGGAAGAAGGAGGAGAAAGAAGCATAGAAGCTTTTTTATTTTATTTGTGTTTAGTTGTTTGCAGTGGTTGTTCCCCTGGACCTGGGATGCAAACTTGGGTCCTTGGGATGTATGTGGACTGAGCTCCTTTGGAGGCATCTGACCCAAATGCTGCTCTACCAGGGCGCACCTGGACAAAATTTCTTAAGTAAACATCATTGTAACTATAAATCTAGGGCCAAGAATCGCTGGGTTTAAAATGTAAAAGATCATTATGATTGGATTAAAACATTTGCCTTGAAATTGGAGTAGCTTTTCTCCCCTATGTTTTTCATCAGACCTTTGGGCCTTATTCATCTTACAGCTCTATTAATTTTCCCCACACTCAGCTTCTGAAAACAGTTTTCAACTCCTTTCTTAGAGGTGGCTTTTTAAAAAAGAGTTTACATATAATTCATACAAGATATTTCTTTGTCTGCTTATTTCACTTACCATTATACCCTCAAGCTCCATCTGTTGTGTCCGATGGCAGGTGTTTCTTCTTTCTCATGGCTATCGATATTCCATTGCTTGTATCTCTCTTCATATCTATCTAGGTCTATCTATAGATGTGGCTCTCTCTCTCTATATGCATATATATATACATATATAGAAAGATAAATGTACACATGACTACAGATAATCGCTATCTATGGCGATCTCACATATTCTTTAGACATTCATCCATGGAGTTTGTTTCTTTGTCTTGGTTATTGTGAATAATTCTTCAATAAAGAAGGGATTGCAGAAATATCTTGAATATACTGTTTTACGTTACTTTAGGTATATACCCAGGAGTGATATTGCTGGATCAGAGAGTAATTCTGTTCTTAATATTTTGAGGAACCCCCATATTGTTTTCTGTAGTGGGTAAACAAATTTGTATTTCTGCTCGCAGAGTACAACTGTTTCCTTTTCTGCACAGCCTTGCCAACACTTATTTCTTGTCTTCTTGATTATAGCCATCCTAAAGAGGTGAGGGGGTATTTCATTGTGGTTTTGATTTGTGTTTCCTAGGTGATCAAAGATGCTGAACACCTTTTCACTCACCTGCTGTCATTGTATGTCTTCTTTGGAAAAAGATTTCTTTAGTTGTTATGTCCATTTTAAAATCTCTCTCTCTCTCTCTCTCTCTCTCTCTCTCTCTCTCTCTCTCTCTCTCTCTCTCTCCCCTCCTCACCCCCTCTCCCCCCTCTCCCCCTACCCCCAGGCAGGCTGGAAGAGAGGGGAGGAAGCAGCACTTTATTTTATCTAGTTGTTTGTCTTGGCTATTCTCTATGTCTCTGGGACATGAACCCGGGCCCTTAGGATATACGTGGACTATGCCAGCAAAAGGTGGTTGACCAAACCTCTACACCCCTGGGCCATGCCATTTAAAATTTTTTTGTCATAGAGTTATGTACTGTCTTTATTTGGTAATATCTAAAATATATCTTATACAGTAAACTTAAAACTTAACATTGTTGACAGGTTCTTGGAAACTATGACTTTAAGTGACATGATGTATAATAAAACCAATTCTGCCGAATTCTGTCCCAGCAACTCAGGATGCTAGGTGGGAACCAGCCCTGGACAGGAAACCCTTCTATCATAAAATACATGCACCCACACCCACACTCACTCTATTACAATGGAGACACACCAGTAACCCTCATCTCTGGGGTATGGAAGGAAGCTGAGTACTCAAAGAAAAAACAGGCAGACGTAGAAAGAAATGCAAACTCCATGGAGATGGTAGAATTGTGGAATTTATTTATCTTATCAGTGTTAAAATAGAAATGACAATAAATGAAATGATGCTATTTGAGGACCTGCTGTATATGATATACTGATATTTTCTCTTACTCTGTAGGCTTCTTTTTCATGTTGATTTCCTTTGACAGGCAGAGCTTTTTAGTTGGATGTAGTCCCACTTGGTTATCTTGGGCTTTTGTTGTCAAATCCAAAAAGTCAAGATTATCGTCAAGGAAATTTATGGCTTTGGGTTTTACATTTAAGTCTAATCCACTTTGAGCTGATTTTTCGTGTATGGTAATAATAGGAATACATTTCATTCTTTTATACGTGGCTGTCCAGTTTTTCCAACTCCATTTATTGAAGAAATTATTTCTTCCCCATGGCAAGTTCTTGGTTTCTTTGAAATTAGTTGATCATGTATGTGTGGTTATTTCTGGGCTCTTTTCTATTCCTTTGATCTATGTGTGGTATCATATAGGTCACATATATCACAAATTTTGTAGTATCTTTCAATTAAATTTTAATGGGACATTTATTGTAGCTAATGGGCATTGTCAGGGATTTTTTAGGCACTGGAGAGTCATAGTAGAATTGATTTTTCATGTTTTCTGAAAGGTGGTATAATCTGTTGGAGGAGAGAGTATCATAAATTGTTTATAGTTAGTATATTTTTACAATATAGTGAATAAAGTGCATACAAATAGAGGTTCGTAGACATGGACTCACTAACAACTCTGCCCATATCATGTTAAGCAAATACTAAACTCCCTTGTGTTGACTTGTAAAATGGAACATAGTAATAGGACTTAATTCTGGGCAGGATTTTGATGATTAAATGATATGAACTGCATGTACATTATTTACTACAATGCTTGCCATTGAATTAGTACAATGAATGTTAGTTATTTTTATTAATCCTTTCTTAGAACTAGATTTTTCAAATCAGGAGAAAAAGTCCTAGCACCAAAGTATTATTGTCAATACCATAGTAACAGAAACAGTTTGAAACAGAGAGGTAAAGAAGAATCAAGAGAGAAGGATTGGTGATCATTGAACCGGCTCTAGCAAATGGCATTTCAGCAGGTGGAGAAATGGAGAGGGCATTTTAGGCAGAGGAGCAAGAAAAGCAAAGGTGTGGAAATATGGATGCAGAGAATGACTTAGGGGTGATGGGGAGAAGGGTAGTTCTACTAAAGTGCACAGTGAGGACTCTGGGGGAAAAGAATATTGATAGAACTGGTGGAACTGAGTCAGCAGTGGTTGTCATAGGGGTTCTTGTAGGTCAAGCATAAGATGTGGGCTTTATCTTTCAGTGACCCTTGTGGGAACCAGAGAGCAGAAGACCAAAGAGGTGAGAGGGCAGGAGCAAGTAGAGACATGAAAGCTGCATAGAAGAGCTAGAGGAAAATATTTCTTGATGGAACCGAAACATCAGGGGAGAAATTAAAGACCCCAGATGGGGCAGAGGGGCTGAGATAACTAATGGAACGAGCAGGGGCAGGCATCAGGAGACAAAATAAAGATGGGTATTTCGCTTTGTAAAGGGATGGGGCTCTTCTTTTGAGATCAGCAGAAAAGGAGAAAAGTGGCGAAGATGTAGATGAGGAGGGAGGGAAGACTGGGAGACTTCATGCCCATTGGGAATGATGGGGAGTAGTAGACTGGGATTCTGGGTGGAAGAACTATTGGTAGATGGAGAAACTGAGTAAGCTGTGGTTGGTCATGGTTCTTGTACATCAAGACTATTTTTCTGAAGTTTGGAAGGAAATGATCTGCTGAAAGCAAGTGTGTGTGGATGAGAGGTAGGGATTGGACTACCCACTGGAGGAGATGCAAGTGCTAGTTGACTTGAGGGGAGAGGACTGACTGGTGCCAAAATACTGCCCAGGCAAAGGAGATCCAGGCGACCTGGTGGCTCCTTCTAGCTGCTGCTTGGACCCTGGAGGAAAAAGAAGAGGGAAAGATGATCAGATATTTCCAAATGCAAGGCGTTCTGGAATTGAGGATGCTGGTATGAGTGTATGTGATGGACAGAGGACAAGTGAGATCCAGACAAAGCCAATGGGGCCATTCTTAAGAGAATAGAATGAGGCCAAGTGCCTGGTGGGACCTTGATTTAAGGAGCAGGTGAAATGAGAGTGAATAAGGACAGATGACACAACAGTCTGCTGTAGTTGAAATTCAAGATCTTATAGGAAGAATTCCTTTTTTTTTTTTTTTGAAAGAAAACATTGTTTAAAACAATCACCTTAAAATTCTCAGAATAGCATCACAGTTTCTGTTATGGGCACATATCATAAGCAGTATACCCAAGGCTGAAGGGAAAATGTTCTTTTCTTGAGTGTTTTGTTAAGGTCATATAACATTGATAAAGAGTGAACCCAGAGTATCTATATAAGTGGGAAAAAGCAAGGTTTTAACAAAGGTACACCAGGCAGGTCCCTGGAAACCTGCAGTTTTGTTTCAGAGAAAAAACTGGAAAACAATGCAGCTAGCACAAATTCAGTGATTTTCTTTGCTTTTAAAGGTAAAGCCAGTCACCCACAGCCGGATCAACGTGTCAGCTCGCTTTAGAAAAACCCTTCAGGAGCCCTGCACTATTTTGTAAGTGGGAATCCTTCATATTTCAAGTGGAAATTGGCTTGGTGGTTTCCTTTTGGTTTGGGGTTTGATTTGTAGTTTTTAAAACATAACTATTTTGAGTGGTTTGCCTCATTGGCTTTGCCTTTTTCCCTCCCAGCTTGATTGCAAATGGAGACCTCATAAGCCCAGCTTCTCGCCTCCTCATCCCTAGGAAAGCTTTGAGTCAGTGGGATCATGTCCTACAGATGATCACGGAAAAAATAACTCTGAGGAGCGGAGCTGTCCACAGGTATGTCAGATTGTTGGGGATTTTCCTAGGGGGCTCTGAAGTCACTCATGTCTAGATGTGAATTTTGGTTCATCAGTAAGACTCCATTATGCCTCAGTGTCCTTATTTGTAAGATGGGTATGTAATAGTAGTTACCTGTAGGATTTTTTTAAAGGAATGTGGTAATCCACATGAAAGCTTAAAATGGTGTTTGATATGTAGTAACACATCACATATTACAATTTTTATTATTTTGATTTTGAGCAAAGAAGCAAACATCAACTTTTTTTTTTTTTTTAGCTGAGAAGGACTTTTTTAGAGCGAGCCAACTCTTTGGCTCTTAATTCAATCCCCCCCCCCCCAGAAATACATTTATGATTGATGGTGTAAACTATTTGCAAAGGTAAAAAAGTCAGAGGTTAGGAGGTGGTTAGTGAGTTTAAGGAGGAGACAGGTAGAAGAGATAATTAAATGGGGTTATCTAAACTTCAGGAATTGAAAGCTTTTTTTCTCTTAATAGTCTCCTTTGATGGAAATTTCAGTCATTTTCAATATTTTATTGTCACATGTCTTTGTATTTAAGCAGTGTGTATTAGGAGACCAAAATCTAGAAGTCTAATAGCTGTTAAGCAGTAAATGCATTTTACGTGCTGATAGATACTGCCAAGTGTTTTCCAAAGAGTTTGTATAAATTTCTGCTCCCACCAACAGTACAAGAGAGGGTCCATTTTTCACACTCATTCATACTGCAAAATTAACATTTTGTCTCTTCACTTATATTAGTTAAAATAGTATTTCATTGTTACTTGATTTTTAATTACAAAACTACATCTCTGCATGCCCTTGAGGCTCCACAGTTAAGTCTGAAGCTCCAGATGGCATAGTCCACGTAAAGTCCAAGGACCCTGGGTTCATGGCTGGGGCCAGCGTGAACAGACAATATGAACAGATAAATGGATGGATGAATGCTTCTTCCTCCTCTTTCTTCCTTCCTGCCTGCCTGCCTGCCTTCTGGCCTTCATTCCTGCCTGCTTCCTTCCTATAAATATATCCTTAAATAAATAATTAAAAATATTGAAACCTGTGCATCTATTGATTATTTTTGTGTGTAAGGCATTCTCTCAAGTGCTTTACATTTTTAGCTTAATCAGATCAGCAACTCTATGAGATAAGCACTTCTCTTTTAATAGAGAAGAAATGTGAGCTACAGAGGGGAGGCAGTCTGGCTTCATAGCCTGTGCTGTTAACTACTACCAAGCTATGTATGTGTGTATATATGTATATGTTTCTTTTTTTTAAAGGAAAGGTGCAGGCAGGAATGAAGATGAGCAGGCAAGCAGGCAGGAAGAGAGAGGAGGAAGAAGTACTTTATTTTATTATTTATTTGTTATTTACATTGGTTGTTCCCTTAAGACCCAGGACTGAACTGGGGTCCTTGGGATGTACGCAGACTGCACTCCTTCAGAGGCAGCTGACTTAACCACTACTCTACCAGGCTGTGCCCCCCCTTTATTTTTTAAAAAAGAGAAAGAAGCGAAGATGAGTAAGAAGCATTTAAGTAAGGAAGAGGAGAAAGAAACACCTTTATTTATTTAGTTGTTTATCTTGACTTTTCACTGTGGGCTTGAGTATTGTATCTGATTTTCAGACCCTATGTGGTTTGCATGTTATATTCTTGGCCAGCTGAATCACAAAGGGGCACCCACGAAGCTATAATTTAAATAAATTCCATATATTTATATCGTCCATTACATATGAACCATCTGTCATGAGCCTTTACGTATTTATCATATTGATTTATAAGCACTCTATATATTAGAGAAATAGGTTCTTTCTCATGTGAATTTGAAATGTTTCCAGTGTGTATTTTTAAAAATTCTATTGAAAGAGCCTTGTATCATAGTATTATATAGGTTTCAGACATTATAAATCAACATCTGTAGAGAATACATTAAACTTACCCCTAGCAGTCCAGTTTTACTGTTCACTATCCGATTTTCCAGTTTGTATTTTTGATATTCTTTATATTTCTTTTTGCATACAGATATCTTAAATTTTAGAGCAGTCAAATGTTAAATCTTATCATAATTAAATTTTATGACTAGGTTTTGCCTTCCTCACTCTAAGATTATAAAAGATATTCTTCCATGTTTTCATCTATTTATTTTATTTAAATATTTGATTTTTCTGCATTTTATTTTGCTGACAGGAGTGAAGGCAAATCTCTCAGTTGTTAAAGATTTTTATAATGTGTATTTCTGTATTTTGCATATGCACAAATATAAACTTATTCAGTAAATAATATAAAGCACACCAAGAAATATATATGTAATTGCATGCCCAGATATACATCTTCAAATATATATTGATATGAATAAACTCATACACAGAAATAAAATACATACAAATACAAATATGGAAATGAGCATATAGCTGTATGTCTCCTGAAAACACACACTTGATTTTTTTTAAAGTATAATATTTATTGAGGTAATTTTGATTTAGAAGATAATATAAACCCATACATGCAGGTTCCCCATTTCTCAGATACATGACAGCATACCGCCAAGTTACTAGAAGTCCTTCACTCTGTCCGTTGGACCCACCACCCCCTTCCCTGCTGGTAAACACAGTTCTTTTGCTAATGTCCAAGGGTTGCTTTTTCTTAAGTCTTCTTTGCTCTGGAGAAACTTAATTCTTAATGTAATGTCAGATATGAGTGAGATTTGTCTGCTGTCCACTTTTCCTTAAGAGAACAGTTTTAAGTCTTTGGACAAATGTATATAATTTGTAATCATCCTACCTGAAAGAAAATAACTAAGTCAGCCTCCATTAAGGGATAATTTATAAGCTTTATAATCTAAGAGCCAGTCTTTTAATTTTCACTTAAATATCAGAACTTGAGAAAGATGATTTTGATTTCTCAAGTTTAGACAACCCTACTTAACTATCCTTTCTAACCTGCCCCCTCCTTAAAGCCATTAATGATCTCCTGAAATTTGATGTTTTTACTGTAGGCAAATAGTTTAAACCATTGAATTATCAAAAATTTCTCCTGAAAAATTAAGAGCCAATAAGGTGGTTTATTTAGAAAAGGGTGGACCCTCCCTGTGCATTAGTCTATTTGTCCATCAAAAGCCTCCCATGAAGATTGGTTTGAGGGAGCTGGTCCTCGTGGCTCAGGCAGCTGAGACACTAGTGTGTGGCCTGCATAGTGTCCCAGGTTTGAGACCTGGGGCTGGGCTGAGCTAAATAAAGACAGATCTTTAAAAATGACTTAAAACATTACCTATTTAAAACATGGATTGATCCCCTGTTTTCTTATATTTTGTAGCAAAGGAAGAAAGCAGGCCTGAAGAGTCATATAAAAGACTAACATCATGGGATAGAATTTGTTCAGTGCCCTTTCCTTGTCTGCAGAGGAAACCAGTCACGTCTTGGCTGTTTCCAGGTTCACAGCTGTGCTGCCCTTTAGTCTCCGGACAGAAATGTTAACTACTGATTCATTTCTTCCTATTTTGAAGGGAAATGAGAGAAGACTGTCTGAGTCTAGTTCGGTGATTCTCCAGGGGTGGTTTTGCCACAAGTGGGAATAGAGGTGGTTCCGTCGGCCATTTAGTGGGAAGAGCCCAGGGTCCTGCTCAGCATCTTACATTTCGTGCGACACCCTCCCCCCACCCCCAACCAAGAACTATTGGTTCTAAGAAATTCTGCTGTTTAGGTCAAAGGAGAAAAACCAGAACTCTTGAGTTATTATGTGTTGATATTTAGACTCGTGGAAATAGAAGTGCAACGTTATAAGAGATTTTTAGCATCTTTACATGAATGCCACACAAACGCATTTCACGGATTGGGGCGGCGATTTCCATCACACTTTATGCTCCACATGACAGGGCCATTGACACAATCAGTAAACACCCAGACAGGGTCATGGGTTTTATTTTTTTTCTTTTCCCTATGCAAATATCACTAGCCTTCTTCAATGAACCATAAGATGTATAAGAACTTTTAAAATGATTATCTTGAAATCATTCAAGTTATGAACTCTGAATTTGTAACCTTCAAAAATATGCATTCTCTTTCTGTGTTGTTTTCTGATCTCTTTTTTGTTGTTCTTAAAAAAAGTTCTGTAGACACTTTAGCTGGTCTACTGAAATATGATCACTGTTCTTTTAATAAGTCACACATTAATTGCAGTTTGCAGCTGCAGTTTTACAGTAAAGGGAGGTGAAAGGCCCCTTGATTCTGGGAAGACAAGGGATGGCAAAAAAAAAAACAAAACACAACAAAAAACAGCAGCACAGGCGCCATGCAATTCTGCATCCCTAACACTGGTGCTGGGGTCTCAGCCCTCTCAGCTCTTGCTTCTGACACAGTTCTGTGTGTTTGGATGTAATATTTTATTGTCTCGTACAGAATGTAGGAAGAGTCTTGTCAGCCTGACAAAGACTTTAAGAAAATAAAAGTGCTCTCACAAGATAGAGCAGGCAAACTTCAGTGGAAACCAAGCTCTAAGAGGCCCAAGTACTGTGTGATTTCAGTCGGACCCCTAAAAGCTTAGCACAGCCTAGCTGAAAATGTCTCTGTAATTAAAAATGCTTTGCTTTTTTTTAAGAGGAAGGAAGCAGGCAGGAGGACAGGCAAGAAGAGAGACAGAAGGAAGAAGCATTTGTTTTATTTCGTTGTTCATTTTGCACCCCCCACCACCCCTGCGCTGACCCTGGGCTGTGAACCCCTGGGTTTTGAAGCTGGGTTCTTGGGCTCCGTTTAGACTGCTCCAGAGCTGCAGACTTAACGACTGAGCCACCACAATGTCTTTTTTTTTTTTTTTTTTAACATCTTATCAGTTGTTAGATTATATGATCACTGAAAAAGAAGTATTCCCTGTAAATTTTTTTTCAAAGGAAAGGTGCAGGCAGGAAATGAAGGTGAGCAAGAAGAGTCAGGCAGGAGGAGAGAGGAGGAAGATGTATTTTTATTTTATCTTTATTTCAGTTGTTCACATGGGTTGTTTTCCTCTGGACCGGTGACTCGAATCCAGGGGAATGGGGCTTAGGCTCCTTTGGAGGCAATTGACCTAACCACTACTCCACCAAGAGGGCTTGTTCCTTGTAATTTTAACTAAAATATTAATGTTTAACATTGTGTTAAAATGGGGCAGTATGGAAACTGAAATATTTGCCTGTTTTCTTATAAATATCCATTTTGATTAAAAAAATCTTAGTATAGTAATAACAGGGGATCTTTACATGAGTGGTTTATTGGAGTGAAGCACAGAACAGCAAGATAGTAACTGTGTCTCCATTATAGTTTAGAGCATTTAATTGAATCTAAGGACTGTGAAGCATTTATGATTCAAAAATTAGAATCGCAACAAAGGAGCCAATTTTAGCGCAGAATGTTTTCATTTATTCTGAAATTTTAAGCATTTCTTCCAGTGCTTGTTAAAATTCTAATTGTTGGCATTCACATTTTGGCAGACTTTATACTTTAGAAGGAAAGCTGGTTGAGAGTGGAGCAGAACTGGAGAATGGGCAGTTCTATGTGGCTGTTGGGAGAGATAAGTTTAAGAAATTGCCTTACACTGAATTGCTTTTTGACAAGTCAGCAATGAGAAGGCCTTATGGGTAAGTTTCCATCCTTATTCGCAGCTCTTATTTTAATTATCAGTTAAACTAGCATGGAGTGTTTTTCTGACCACTGCTATATTTCATGTTATCTTAGTTATTAGTTAGAATGGAAAGCATATATGATATACATTGATTTTTTTTTTTTTTTGCTACGATTGGATAATGAGAGCAATTGCATGAAAATATAATTTTGGGAAATCTATGAAAGACTGTGGTTTTTCTTTTTTTATTACTCACTTAGGAATTTATAATAAAGATCGAGATTTGTTCTTGTGAAGATGATACAGGGCAGCGAACTTCTATACAGAGTGCATTATTAGATGTTTCAATACTGTCTTAACTAGTTAGACCAAATGATTTTTCCATTGGTGCTTTATAGAAAGAATGAAAGGTGTTAAGAATAAACATTATTTTGTATCTATTTTAATAATAATCTCAGTAAAATGTAAAAGGGATGTAATTGCATTTGTGCAAATAAGTAGAGTGTCTTGCATATAGTTAAAACCTATGAAATTATAAACATTGATGACACACACTGCACTGTGAGCTCTTTTCTCTAGAAAGTGTCATGTATTTGGGAAAGATGCCTTATTTCAGCTGGGTAAGGGGCTGAAACAATGATGGAGCATGAAGGGCCCTGGTCCCGGCAGATACAGGGACCCACATGCTTTCTCATGACACCCCGGGATCCATCTCTGCTGCCCCTCACAGAGATTACGTGGTCAGTCTGCCCTTGGGAACTGACTGTGAGGTTGTCCTGTGCTGGGGTAGATGAACCTTGCAGAGACAGAGCAGACTGTCACCAACTTGTTTTCCATTTACTTGCAATGTGTGTAACTTGATGGAGAGGCTAGCAGAGAATCTCTAACTAGGTCTGGCTGCCGTGGAATTTTCAGACAGGTGTTTGAAGTATTAGTGAGCACATGGTTTCCAACACTTTAGAATTCCTTAGTGTCAGGTTAACTGCTAACCATCCCTACCCATCCATGAAGTCAAATCCTTCACAAAAGCAGCACGGGATTAACCTGCTTGAGCTGCAGTGTGTATTTGACAGTAGCAAAAAATAAAAAATAAAAAAAATCTGTAACTCAAATGAGCAACATTTACCTTAAAGTGTCCTCAGATTTTCAGAGAGCTTCAGTTGAGTTTTTCTTAATTATATAGACATCTGCAGACCAACTGATTCTGAAAGATGAACAGAAATTTTTATTTTTTGATGAGAATGGCTGGCTTAGAAATGCCTGGAATATTTAATGTCAGTGTTTTGTCATTCAGAGTCTCTTGCAGAGGCAGAGAATTTTTGTTTTTGACTCAGTCTAGGAAGATCAGCACTTAAGCTTGGGAAAGGAATTTTTAAATCCAAATGGAAGATTTGGGAATTTGAATAAAAGGTTACAAACAGTTTCAGGCGGTCTTAAAAGTTTACTTGTAAGTATCAATTAAAATAGTGCACAGGAAAACATATCTTTTGACATGCCTTTGGAAATTTTATGCTAGTCTTTGTGAATTTAGGAAAGTGTATGATACTCTTTTTGTGAAACACTGCTTATCAGTAAACGGTTGTCTTTCAGGTTGGGGTGACAAGTTGGCATGGCATTTATCTTGCATTGTGTATTCATTGCAAACAAACATTCAGATTTCTAAATTGCAATCTTGTTTCCGCAGGCAGAAAGCCTCTTCACTACCTCCTATTGCGGGATCCAGAAAGTCTAAAGGGAGTGTAAGTATCAGATGCTTTACTCATTAATGGTCTATATTTCTATATGCGATACTGAGAAACTGTCCTTTGGGTTTCAATTAAATTGGAAGGAATAAGCCTTAGCTGCCTTGCGGTATATAGCAATTATTTGAAACAACACCAGAACATTAATGTTATAATTAAAGTTCTAAAAGAGTACTAACATTTAAAGAAAACAGAATTCAGAATAGGTGTATTTCCCTTACATACACCTGATACAGTTTATATCACAATTAAAATCTAGGCAATAATACATAAAATTAGAGAAGATACTGCACCAGATCAAACCAGGGGTCTATCTATCTATAAAAGAAACTAAAAGGACATTTTTTAAAGAAAATGATATCTTCAGTTATATTCCTTCAAAAGATTGAGAAACATCCCAAATATTTAGTTTCCTACTAGAATCTTTTCCATCCTTCATCCATTCATTTACTTATTAGTTCAACAAATAGTTATTAAATTCCTATTATATGGGGACTGTGACAAGAATTTAATAGCTAATTTCTTAAGCTATGTATTTTCCATCTTGCTCTGTCATGGGGATGAGCTTTGTGTTCTGCTGGATTATTGCTTTGTCAGATTTCTCTGGTTGTGATATCCTTTCCTACCATTTAGATTGAGTTGACTGACCAGTAGCAATCAGAATTAATTTGACATTTCCCCCACCTTGGGATGAAGTAAAGTAAAATTCTTATTGTGGTATTTTATAAAATAAGTGACTACAGGTAAATGATACTGTCTTTTTATGATGACGTAGCTATTGCTTCCCTCCTTTTTGTTATACCATGTGGAATTCTTGCAAAAATAATTTTGTGTGATGTGGTGCTGAACACAGCATAATGAAATACATTTATTGCCTCTTCATGTGTTGAAGCTTCTGTACTCTTTATCACAAGACTCTTTCCCTCAAGAAACATATACTCTAAGTTCAGTAGGGAAGAGAGCTTGCATAGGTAATTAATGTGAAACATCAAAAAAGCAATACGATAAGCAAATATGAGAAGGAATCAATGTGTATTGGCCAATGTGTGCTGGTCAACTTTGAGCTGTGCCATTGAGAACTGATGACTATTCTGATCAAGGTTAGTGAGGAGAAAGGAGTTTCAGAAAGAAGGGATAGGTGTGAGGAATGGTACCAGCATGTGCACTTGGAGGAACAAAGTTAGCTTGGCTGATACTTAGTGAAGACTTGAGGGATCAGCATTATGCCAAGATCTTTACAAGTGTGCCATATCAAATCCTCATCCCACAAGGCAGGTGCCATTGTTTTCTGTAGTTTAAAATGAGAAAAGGAAACACAGATAATAGTAGAAGTAGCATGTCCAAAGGCTCTCATTGAGCAAATGGCAGGGGGACAAGGCCTAGATCATCCTGGTGTGAAGGCTATGTGCCCGAAGTGGTAGGTGGTAAGAGTTTTTAGATGACCTTGAGCTCTAGAATAAAGAGCCTAGTGTTTATCCTTGACTAGAGAGAACACAGCTCTTGAGGGCTTCCGAGAGTTGAGAATGTTCACTGTAGTCGGTTCTAGGAAGGCCAGACCCCCCCCCACTTTTTTTTATTATGACATGTTTTTAATGAAGTAACATTGGTTTACAACAGTGTATAAGTTTTAGAAGTGCAGGTTCATTTTTTATCAAATACATGTCACGTCACAGCTACCACCAAAGTTCTAGTAATTCTTTACCACTGTCCATTGGACCCCCCTCTTCCCTTTGCTCCCATTCCCACCACTCCCTCCCTGGTACCTTCAGTTCCGTTGCCAGAGTTCAAGGGTTCTTTTTTGTTTTATCTGTTTGTTTGCTTTGTTTCTTTATATTCATCATCTGAGTGAAATTCTCTGGCATTTGTCTTTCTCCTGATATATTTCCCCTAGCATAATCCCCACTAGTTCCATGTCACAGATGGCAGGATTTCATCTTTTTCTTAAAATATCTGTAGTATCCTATTATGTGTAATAATATATCACTTCTCTATCCACTCATAGGTCAATGGGCACTTAGGTTCTTTCCAGTTCTTGGCTATTGTAAATAATGCTGCAGTAAACAAGGGGTTGCATATATGTCTTTGAGTTAGTATTGTGTTTTTTTGATAAATACCCAGGTGTGGGATAAGGGGATCATTTGATGGCTCTATTTTTAACTTTTTGACAAACCTCCATCCTGGGCAGGTCTTTTATGTGAAGAGAACTTTAACAGAATGAGAGGCTGTAGTTGAGATTTCAGTTATGTAACAACTGCAATGGCCTCGTAAAAAGGGACAAGAACCTAGACTAGAAAAGTAGTAGAGGTTGAGGGAGATTATTGTTCATGAAGAAGCAAAGGACTTGCTTGGTGACTGGATACATGGAGTTAATTGAGAGGTGGGAGCAAAAAATCACTGCAAATTTTTCAGTTTAGATGTCTGAGCAAATGGTAGTACTTTGAACAAGAAAAGGACAGTGAGAGGAAAAAATGACCTGCTTAATTTCCAACATGTTGAGTTGGAAGTGTTTTCATGAAATCTAGTTGAAAATGTCAAGCAAGCAGGACAAGGACCTCAGGACCAGAGAGTTCATCTACCTAATGGTCTTAGTTATCACTGTGCTGTGCCTTCCTGGTAACCAGCAGTCTGGGAAGGCAGCCTCCTCATCTCCTTGAGGGAGAGGATGGGTGAGTGATAATCTAGGGAGGGCAGAGGTTGTGCAGAGAGAGCTGCAAGGGATCCACACTTGAGACAACCTAATTTTCTAGATACAGAAACGGGGAGGAGAAAGAATATTCCAGTAGTCAAAAAGAAAATTATTGTAACCACTATAAAATCAAACCCATGAGTGCGGATTTTGGAACCTTTATCCTTGCTCTTCTTCTTTAGGGCTTTGGAATAGAATCTATTCTGCACATCATGCACATATGATTTCATTAATTCTCACAGAACAACTGGAAGGATGAGGGTTGAACAAGTTATTAAAAGTGTGATTGAGTAACTGACCCCAGCTCACAGGGGAAGTTGATGTCAGAACCAAGATCACTTAACTCTTTGCCTTTTTGGAACTAAGCTTTGGAATGATGTGCTTACTACTTGAAATTTGGAAAGTTTAAATTTTTTTTACTGAAAATATGTAATGTGTTTCTTGCTTTAAAATTCACATGCAGGAGGCATCCATGCCATTTTCTTTCCTGCTCACTTGACTGAAAGTTCTTTAGAATCTATGTTGTGAATCCAGGTTCATCTGATGATGATTGATTGTGTTTTTGGCCTGGAACTAAGCCCCATAGAGGCGGTGATGATTAAAAAGACACAGAACTCTTTCTCCTACTCATGGTCCAGTTGAGAAGACAAACGGTAAACAAACAATCCACAAATCAATGTATAATTACGAAAGATGATGGGAAGGCATAAAAAGCGCAGAATAATATGAGAGACAATAAAAGGAACTGATTTAGATTGGGGTGACAAGAAAGGCCTCTGACCAAATGATTTTTAAAGAAAGACTCAAAGACACGTTTTCCATATATATCTTTCCAGAAAGCAAAGACTCAAAATTATAAAATATGTTTTATTGCTATGTCTTAGAAAAATAAGAGCAGAATTTACCCTTCTTCTTACAATGCTCTCAAAGCCCACTACCCAGCTCTCCATCCATCCACCCACCCAGTCGTTCACCCACTCCCGATGTCATCCATACAAAATGTATTTACTGAAAACTTACTAAATGTAAGGCGCATTCTGAGCAGCTGGCCTATAGTAGTGAACAGTCAGATGAGGTTTTGAACCTCACAAAAGTGTCATTCATGTGTGGTGCATGTGTGTGCGTGTGCGTGCGTGTGTGTGTGTGTGTATGATGAGAGCATTGGAAATAGGGGGAGATGAACTATCAACCCTTAAACATTTACAGTCATGTGTTGCTTAATGACGAGGGTATATTCTAAGAAATGGGTTCCTAGGTGATTTTGTCATTGTGCGAATGTTATAGAGCACATTTGCAGAAATCCTAGTCTTTATCTAGGGACCACCTTCATGACTGTAATCCATCATTTATCCAAACATCATTACGCAGAATGTGACCACACAATTGATTTCAGAGGGTGATGTGCACTATGAGGAAAAGAAAACGAGACAGGGCACGAGCTGTTGTACAGTTCTCTGAAACAGAGCACTTCGGGATGTCATGGAGTCAGTGGGCCAGAGAGGAAAGATCTCCAAGACAGAGGAGGCCATCACAAAGGTCTTAGGTAAAAGATGAGCCCTGTGAGGAGGGTAGAAAGAAGGCCCAAGAGGCCTACAGGGGAATGTAGAGGCGTGCGTGGGCCTTGCAAGGAGTTCCGATTTTATTCCTTGATGGGTTACCACTTGAGCGTTCAAAGAAGGGAGTGATATCCTTTGACTCACATTTTTCCAAAGCTCTTTCTGGCTGTGGTGTCTGTAGAGATGTGTTTTGGGCAGGAATAGAAGAAGGGGACAGTGGACAGATGGAGTCCAGATGTGTGACACTGGTGACTTGGACGGGTGATGGCAGTGGAGATGGGTGTTGATTAAAATTCTTTAAGCATATGCCTCTGTCTTCTGTCCCTGATGGATGCACTCAATGAGCAGCCATTCAGTGAGTGTGTGTGATGTCCCGAACACTGTTCCGGTGCTTGCGGCGTGAGACAGGGCCGAGGTTCAGAGCAAACACTAAACATCTGGAACTCACATTTGAGTCAAGCTTAGAGACAGACAAACAAATACACAATACTATTAATCATGGACAAACCTGAAGAAAAATATATCAAGATACAGTAAGAGAAAGTGAGAGAGAGGGGTGTCATTTCCAGCAGGTGTCCAGGGAGGACCCCTTTTAGGAGGTTAGAGCCGAGGGAGGAGGAAGGGAGACAACTATCGGGTGCACAGTAGGTCCTCACAAACCCTGTTCAGGGTGTGAAGAATGACTGGCAGGGAACCCAGACAGAACATCTGAAGTCTGTACTTCCAAAGTCTCGAACTTGATTTTCAAAGGATTCGTTTACTCCTTTCCTTTAAAGAACTGGTTCCCTGGAGGATGTAGATGTTTTTGACCATTAACTACTTGGCACCTAGGATCTTGGAGGTTAAGTGATGCCGGGGACTGTGGGAGAGGGAGCTTAACTTTTTAGGAACTGCTGACTCAATCCTGAGACTTGCGATGCAAATTAGAGGGGACAAGCTAGATTTTTAGGTATTCTTTTCTCCACTTAGCTTTCTAAGAAGTGTATAATGAAGGGGAAGGTGGGTGGGTGCCTGCTGGAACTTAAATGGGGAAAGAGAGAGAATGGGGAGAGAGGAGTGGTGGAGGAGGGGAGTGGAGGGGAAGGGAGGAGAGAAAGGAAGGAGAGAAAAAAGAGGAGAGGAGAGGAGGAATGGGGAGGGAAAAGGAGGGGAGTGGAGGAGAGAAGAGAAGGAGAGAGAGAGAGAAGAGAAAAGAGAAGAGAAGAGAGGAGAAAGAGAGAGAAAGAGAAAGCTGTCTGAGTTCAAGGGACCGCCGTGGGTGTTTGACTGAATCTGCAAGACCCTATCCTGCTGGTGGAGTTTGTAGGTTAGGGATCTGGTTCATAGCAGCTGCAGAACGCCTTGTGCAAAGAATGCCAAGACCAGCCAGTCCTTATACAGCGTCATTGTGGGCGAGAGTAACTGAAATGAGCCAATTGAGAGTAATTTTTAAGTTGTAATCCTAGCCTTGAAAATAAAAGGAAGATAAGGAGTCAACTGCCTTAAGTTCTGTTAAGTTGGGAAAACAACCTCAACCTGTGCTGTTCTTGGCCGGGCAAGGTTACACCATAGGGTCAAGGCGCCCTCTAGTGGAAGAGACGTAACATCAGAGACGTGTTTGAAAGTTAAAGCCAGACTGTTCCATTGTCCTGTTCTTGCTATCATGTGTCTCATGCATCTTGTGTATAACGTTTGGGTGTTATTAGCTGTCCATGCACCACAAAATCACTGTGAAACGAGTTAAATTCCCCATGCTCCCCAAACTGTTTTGCCTTTGGGGAAACTGAGTCAAGCTTAGATTAAAAGGGTTTCACGTCACTAGGTAGCAAAGGAGAGTCTCGCCAGCCTAAGTCAGTCTAGTCTCCTGCTTGTAAGGTCTCCCTGGGTACATGGGTGAAACACACGGATGGTGAAGGCTGCTCTGTGAGCCAAACTCCTTACAAAATTATTTTGAACTTGATGCTTTATGGCCCAATTATATCTTTGGCCTGTTTGTTCGTGGGAGCTGGAAACGAGTTCACTGAAAGAAACCTGACTTGGATGGATCATGTCGGAAAGAGCCAAGGGAACTATTTAAAATTCTTCCAATTTCAGTAGACTGAGGGGGTGAATATAGGTTTTTGCTTTTAAAGTTTTTCTTTGAGTCAGAGGTTTGTCATTCTTACCAGATACACAGCTATGAGTGAGGGACAGAGCACAGGACAGTGGAAGTATCACAGAGGACGAGGGTCTCGTTTTTACACAGGACACACACTATAAAATTAGGTCACTTGTTGATTCCTTCTACTTTGGGATAAAGCCATAATCTGTCAATTCTAGATGCATGGCTACTTTAAGAAAACACAATGAAATAGTTCTGTGGACTGAAAGAAATAATTGCTGTGCAGTAAATTAAAATTTAATAAAGAGACATTTATTAAGAGAGTACTAGAGTCAGTGTAAGGAATTAGGCCAGAAGTTTAAAACTGGGGGAAGAAGACTGGTTAATTTGTAACATTATTTTTTAAAGATAGGTAAGTTACTTGTATGTGAGAAATTGCAAAGACCAAGGTGATTAATTTTTTTCTAATGAACAACCCTTACAGAATTGAGGATCAGGCGGTACAGCCAGGTCATATGGTCTAATATTTCTTCTGTTTTCTGTCCTTCAGCAACTCTTAGACAGGGCTCCTTTGGACATCTTTACTGTACATTTTATTTCCATCCTCCACAATGTTTTAGAGTTTTGCAGCTATTGTTTTTATTGACATATTTCTATTGCCTTGGGCACTAGGAAGCTTCAGGGTAGTGGAAAATCAGACTTGGATAACTTTAACAAAGTTAATTCCTTTATCTGAAAAATGATGATCACAGTACTGATCTATACACTTGGTAAATATTTGTATTAATGAACATTTATTAAAGTAGAGCCATTTCAGTAGTATTGGTTTATTAACTGGCATAGATCTATACGAGATGGTAAAATTCTCCTTTTCCCTATATGCCCAAAATAACTATGACCATGCATTCAAGTTACAGTCACATGTGGAAGTCCCAAAAAGAAGAAACCCCTCCCTCCATTCCTCCATGCTTCCTTCTCTACATAATTTCCGTAATTAAGTGTGTAACAAATAATGAGTATATGTGATTTATTATACATTTATTTTGATATTATTCATGCTTTAGATGAATCAACATTGTTTTCTTTTTTGGAAAAGAATTTAAATTATTTCCAGTCCTCTAATGACAAAACAGTTCTCTCCCTTCTCCCTGGTTAAATTAGCTCTTACCAAGTGCCTGGTGCTCCATGGCTGATGGGTGGCCGAAGCCATGCCTTATAGTCACTGGAATCAGCTAGTCTTTCCTGATGCGCCCCAAATCATCTTTCCGAGTGCCCCTAACAAAATGTGCTACCTCGGAACTCTCTTGTATAGTCAAACAAGAGAGTTGATTTTTAAAATTATATGAATACCTAGGCGCTCCCAGATGGAGTGTTTCTCACACATTAAGTTTCATTTTAGTTCTTGAGAATCCAACAGCATCTTTGAGCTTCTCTCATTCAAGGCTTTTAAAGTCGGAAAGTCTGAAGATGAATAGATTCGACTGAGAACAGTCTGGGATAAGAGACCCACTGTTGGTTTTGAAATCTCCACTATAATCATATTATCTCTTCTTTTCTGCCAGACGGTTTCTGGCCTTGCGAGGAAGAATCATTGAAAAAAAAGGGAAGAAACAAACCAACTCTGGTTGCAGTTAATGCAGTAATTAAATGGAAACTGTATGTTTAAATTGCAGTTGGAATGGGAAATTAAATCGTGCAAAAAAGTGTTATAGATTTGGACAAGTTTTCATACTGTTAATAAATCTATGCATAATTCATTTTCTTGTAGGCTGTGACAAAATAGCATAAATAACTTCATTTGTAAGGCTGTGAATTTTTCTGTTCTTAATTGGGTGATGGCTAAAACTATTTAAATGCTTCTGGATGACTGAATATGTAAATGTTTAAAGTGAGCAGTTATAATAGGTTTCTAGGCAGATTTGTTTATTTAATATTACAGCATTTATTTTCAGATGATCGTTTAGTACAGATGTGGGATAAATTTTGCACCCAATGTGGTAGGGGCTTGGTATGATTTTTAAGAAAGTGAGATTAGCTCTCTGCTCTTGGAGAAAGACCTCTGCTACTCACAGGCATGTGCTACATGCCAGGTGGCATTCTTGCCACTTTATAAACCTTCCCATTACATCTTCATGCTTGATATCAAGGCAGGTGCCCTCATCCCATTCAACTGGTGAGGAAGCGAGTTCGAGGAGGGCCGGAGATATTTGCCCAAGGTCCCATAGGTACAGAGTAGGGGAGCAGTGGCTCTGAGCAAGGTAGTCTCAGTCTCTAAATGTGCACTCTTTTCACCACCTACAGCTCCACACCTCACACTCTTAAGTAAGCTTAGCTCCTGGGCATCTGAGAGCCAAGGCTGCTTCATTAGGAGGCAGTTTCTGGCTGTAGCAATGGCCAGTCAGTGGCTGTTATGTGGAGCTCAAGCTGGACCTGTGACAAGAGCTGCTGAAACTCAACCTCCCCTTCATGGTGAGGTTGCCCACTGGGTAGAGGTGAAGTCTCCCTTCCTAGAGGCATGGGGGAGTCCAGAGGCAACCACCAAAGATGTGATCACCACCAGCCACCTTGCTGAATGGGGGAGAGCGGGTGGGCAGTTCTGGGCAGGGCCCTGGCAATGCGTGGTGGGCACGTGGTCCTGAGCTGATTGTGCCTGGGTGCTGATCTGGAGCTGAAACTCACAGACACCAGCTGTCATCAGCAGATGAGTTGCTATCGGAGGAGATATACAGGCATCATGTATGCCTGCTTGTGTACTAATACTCATAGGGACAACTACTTAAGAAGCGATTTCTGGGTTAACTGATGAAATGGGGGTTATCACCATTCTTCATCCAGCAGATAGCTGCTGATTCTTCAGAAAGCTGCAGGAGGGTGAGGATTAAAATGTGCAGTACCAGAGTTAGCACGACACCTGTCTTCCTCAGCCTGTTAAGGACTTGTACTTACTAGGAATCACTTTGGGAGTTGATTAGCCAATGGTAAGGGTCTAATTTTTTTTTTCCATTTAGGGAAATGACCGCCAGTCTAAGTCAACAATTGGATCCAGTGACAACTCATCGCCTCAGCCCCCAAAGAGGAAAGGGAAAAAGGAGGATGTGAACTCAAAGAAACCCACAAAAGGGAAACAGAATGTAATGTTAAAGAGTTCGCCAGAAGCAATGCCAGACAGTGGTAAGTTTGTTATCACTACCTTGTCATGATTAATTATCATTATCTTAAGGCAGATACAGTTTTAAATCTTAAATAATCCATGCTTCTCTGAGCCTCCAGAGAATCCTTCCTCTTGTCATATATGAGAGTTTTCAAAGAAAGTACTTTGTGTCTGAGAGCTGGTGCTGTTTTTCATGCTCGATTTATATTTGATCTGGTGATGTCATGAGGACACTTGTTTTGAGACAAAATATTTCTTGTGGTTGTCTTGTTTTAAAGAAAGGTACATTTTTACCATCCTGTGCTCCTACTCGAAGTGTTTGATGACCACTGTAGCCAGTGACTTTTGACCTTGGCTTCTTTATTTATATGTCTGTAATCCTTGTCCACTCATTATAATTTTAGTCAAGCACTACGTCTCCTGAAAAGTTGCTTTACTGATATCCAGGAGAACACTAAACACACTCACAATTTGACCAATGAACAGCATGTAGCAAAATCAGCTGTGTGCTTTTAGTTTGCCATTATCATATAAGAGTCGGTATATGATGATTTGATAAAAATGTGCCTTGTTATGAGATTTCAGGATAAAAAGTGTGATGAACTAAGGATGTATGCTGTCGGAAAAGTGAATATTCATGTCAGTGTTTGTCTTTTTTGGTTTCCGTCAATGGGATGAGCACGTGGGAATGCAGGGTTTCTGTAGCAGCGTCTTCTCCCCTGGGGGCTATCCCCATGAGGAGGCATGGTTGGTTGACCAGGAAGAAGATGGAGAGGATAAGTTTTCAGATGCACTGGAAGAGCTTTGTCTTCTGCTGACTCCTTTCAAAACTGATTATGAAGGCTCATTTGAACATTGAATAGTGCAGGGGTTCAGGGTGCTGATGCAGTGCAGCTGAAAATTCTGGTAAGACTTTTTTGTTCCCCCAAAACTTAGCTGTAGTCATTCCCTGGTATCCTTGTGGGCTTGATTTCAGGACCCCCTGTAGTACTCATGTTCCTTATAGTTGGCCCTCTGTATCTGTGGATG
This sequence comes from Solenodon paradoxus, assembly GCA_004363575.1. Lineage (NCBI taxonomy): Eukaryota > Metazoa > Chordata > Mammalia > Eulipotyphla > Solenodontidae > Solenodon > Solenodon paradoxus. The sequence goes on from RJWH01000149.1 coordinate 613,028, forward strand.
AGGAGCCTGAGCTATGGAGGGCCAACTGCACTTGCTGACAGAATTTCTCCTGTATAGGTGGACCTATGAAGTTGAAACCCATGTTCAAGGAACAGCTGTGCAGTTCATGTGGGAGACAGCATAAACTGGTGCGAAGGGTTTGCAGAGAGTTGCACGGAAGATTCCAGAGTCAGGGAAGACGCTAGGTTCACTGAACACGCTGAATGAATGAACCACTTACATAGAGAATAGAGATTTAAATGATAGAAATTAGCGGGAAGTCAAGAGTCCAAGATTCTTGTCCTGCTCTGCATTTGTCCTTAAGCAGCTTATGCAACTTTGGGGGCACTCATTAGCTACCTGCAAATTATGGGTTCATGTTAAGGTTTATCGCTGATGTTTTGCTTCCTTTTAAGTTTGTACAGTCCTTTACAGTGAACATGAGGCAAAAAGGCTAGGGTAGAATGCAGTCAACAAATGCTTATTTTAAATACTTATTATGTCAGACACCAAAGGAAAAAGCTTGCCACTCTTGACCATGAACAATAATATAGCCTGTTTCTGGGACTCAGGCAGCTGAGGCACAGACTATGAGAGCGTTGGACCCAGCTTCAAGACCCAGGACTGGGGGTGGCCAAAACAATAATAGTATAGATTTTATTTTAATCAATACATGCTGGATTGTGATGCCCCCAAAGACCTTAGGCTATTCGATACACACTTGCTTTGCATTTTTTTATACCCAACAATTAGCTCAGGTCTGATAGATATGAGACTCTTAATTAAAATTGATTAATGATTGAAGTTGTAAAATAGATAAGTCTCTGTACTACAGTAAGTCCACACTTCATGTCATCCATAGATTCTTGGAAACTGAGACTTATGAAACCAGTCTTGAGATAACCTCTTGTTCAACATCGATTGCAGGGATTTTTTCCCTTCTCTCATGGAGTTATAGCAAAACGTTCAGAATGTTGAATGAAATTATTTTGTTTGAGGACCTGCTGTCTATAAAATGCACTAGGAAACAGGGACCATTTAAAATGTTTCATGAATTATTTCTGATCAACGGCTTTTATAAAACATAACGCTTATTTTCTGTGAGGTTCGTATTAACTTACGAAAATCCTAACTTCTGCTTCAAATATATTGTTTAAAAGTCTATAGATTTCAGTGCATTCTTGTGGCTCAGGCTGCTGAGATGCTTGTGTGCAGACCATATAAAGCCCAAGGACCCAGGTTCAAGACTTGAGACTGGAATGAAAAACCAAAACAAGCAAATAACCAACTAAAGATACTTCTTCCTTCTCTTCCTTCTCTCTTTAAAAATGTTTCTTCCTCTTACTTCCTTTCTCCTAAAAAAAAAGAAGTCTATAGAGTTTGTCGCTCACCCTCAGAAGAAAGAGAGCCGTCATTTTTTCAGGGACTCTCGTTTGTAAAAACCTGGGAACATGAGAGACTGTCTTAACGTTTCCCTCTTTCATAGGAAAGTAACCTTTCTTCTAAAAAAAATTGAATTATTGGCATTTTCCTTTTTTTAAAAAGAAGTTCAAAGGTAGTTTTCAATAATATTTGTATTTGTGGAAATGAAAATAACATATTAAATGTATTAAATATAAATGAAATGTATTGTTGAAAAAATCACATTTTAAAGTGCTAAGAAAAGGTAGGAGCCCTCCGCTTTTCTTTGTCTTTAAAGAATCTTGCAGTTGTTTTAGATATTTGCCCACTTTAAGTGTACATTTTCCAATGTGGTTTTATAATGTGCAGATTACGGGTTTTTCAGCTGCTAATCTCATTGTTACATACAACAACTGTCTTTCAAATGAAGGTTTCAGAGACTGAATTTTTGTTTTTCCAGTAAGAGACTGAACCAATTACATAGAGAAGAAAGAGTGAAGGGATGCTTAAATCTTGAAAGGTTTAAATGATGGCGACGAACTGGAACTCAAGAGTCCTAGATTCTTGTTTTGCACCACGCTTGACTGTGGGTCAATCTAGAAGCCTATATAAGAGTTTAGATGAAGCATTTTTCTATCTCTTCATCTTGATAGAAGGAACATACAGAACAGAGTGAAATTGGAAAGTGAATCCTGGTCTTCAAAAACACTTTTACAGGAACATAAAAAAAGATTTTGTGCAGTTTATAGATTAAATCTTCACTTGGTAAATTTGAGGATATTAGCTTAAATCCATACACTTGAAAATTGAGCTATTTCTGCCTAACATCTCCTGCCAGATGTTTTTGGGAAATTTTCAGGTTCTATTATCAAAAATCTCTCTCTCTCTACTCCTTTGAAATTCAACCTTCATAGTCATGTATTACTGCACTTCTGCAGTTGTTTTTTTGCTTTAAAGTCATCTATTTTAATTAGAACCAAGTGTGTACTTTTGGATATTTTTGTCTCAATGGAGCACTTATTCTTTAGAAAGGTAAAAGCAATAAGGAATTGAAACAAAATGAAAAGGAAAGGTGTGTGGAGAGTCAAGATAATGAGTAAAACCTGCAAGAATTTGATTTTACAGTTGAAACTTACAGTCTTTATCCACTTCAGTTATGCTTTTAATTTGGAATTACGATGTTTATGCAATTTTATTTCAAAGTATTGAAATCGAGGCTTAACGAGGAATAGCTATGATTTCTTTGATAGTCCAGGTTCAGTCATGCACATTTATATCAAGCCTGCTTTACCTAAAGCCCATCCTCTCTCCCTTAGAACAAAGAGACTTCGTAGGCTAGCTTGATTTTTTTTAAATAATTAAAATTGCATTTAGACACCTTGTCCCTTTTTCTTGCTGCTACTTATCAGGATTCTGAGAGCTAATTCTGTACAAATGAGTAGTGCTGATAACAGTCTGTAGATGGCAACCTGGGTCTAATTTTATTTCTTTTTCTTACTTTTTTTCCCCCCCCCTTCGACACTGTTTCTCTCTGTAATGGTAAAGCTTAAAAATTCAGGCAGAGCAGTGACATATTTCTTCAGGGAAACAAATCCCATTTTCTTTTGGTAGCCAAGATGCAAAGTAAGATTGCTTGGTGATTGATGAAGTTGGGTGTGAAATGCATTTTTAGTGCTGCATTTAAATACCAGTTTAACTGGCCAGCTCATGTTTTCTTTCCACTTTCCACTTGAGTTACGCTGCCTTGAGATTTGTTTTAGAGGCTGTTAACTAGCGCTGATCTCTACTCTGAGCAAAGTAATAATGATGATTGTCTTGCCACAGTATTTTGGGATTCATTCTGTCCACTGATAATTTAAATATTTTCTAAGTGAAAAAAAAATGGTGTTTTTAGAGCCTGTGGGAGACAGGGAGGACAGTACAGAACTGAGACCTTGCTGGAAAGGTGGGGAAGGCTGCAGGAGAAATAGCCTTGTCTGTGTACTGTGGATTACGTGCCATTGAGCATTATAGAGACTTTTTAAAGACAGAGCATTAAAATGTAAGCAAAAGTCTGACATTTTTCTTTTGCGGGAGGTGTGATTCTCTTTTGGTTTGTATGTGTAGGTGTGCACACACGCTCATGAAGACACACACACACACGGAGATGTCTCCCTGATGCAGTTCCTGGCTTATTCCCAGTGTCATTCTGTGTTAGTTCCCAAGGAAGCTGGCATGTTTGGACTCCTGATGAATGATCGGGAGCAGGTGCATGCTGGAAAGGCTGTATACATATCACGACCTTGCTGAGTGAGTGCCCTTGAGCAGTCATGCTCTTCACTTTCAAACAGCTGCAACCTCCAGGTGCTTTGCTGTGTTGCCCCAAGCATGAAGCATCACAGCGATCCATCCTCTGAGTCAGACCAAGGGGCACTGAGACGGGACCCTCTCTGGCTTGACCAGTGGGCCAGCTCAGGCTTTTGCTGGTTTCTAGTCCAAAGAGACTGAAGATGGAGCAGGACGCCCAGGTTCCAAAGGCACTCTCAAAGGGGGATCGGGTCCTGGAAGCAAGTAGGAAGCCACCCATGACACAAAAGAAGGCAGAAGTGGTGCATCCTGATGGCTTAGCAGTAAAGTCCAGTAGATGCAGTTCACCTACATCCCCAGGACCCATGTTCATGACCTGAGGTCGGGCTGGGAGGAGGGACAACCAGGATGAACAGCTAAAATAAAAATAAATACTTTTCCCTCTTCTCTCTTCCTGTCTGCTGGCTTTCCTTCATTCCTGCACCTTTCCTTTTTTTTTTTTTTTTAAAAAAAAAAAAGACAGCATGATGACTTCACAGAGCCAGCCCCTGGTGGTGTTTAATAAGCTAAGGTGAGATTTAGGATTCCTCTGTGTCCAGTACCACCACATTCTCCCTGTGACTGGGAAAGACAGAATTTTACCACCTTCCTTGATGGTTACTCTCATCTCAATGGCAAGATGTATTGTAGGAACTTGGGTTGAATTTGACTATGTCAAGTACTGGTATGATTAAAAAAAATTCTAAAGTAAACATATCCCCACACTTTAGTGGCCCTTGCTGGAATGACATTTTACCACACAGTTCTACAACAGCAAAAGAAATGAGCAACTTCTTGAATTTTTTATTGTGATATTCAAAATCTATGAATAAAAATTAGTTTAGAGATACATACTTTACTGTTCACGTTGGCATCATGAGAGTGAAAACCTAGAGACTAGTGAAATTCTAGTAAGATGTTTATCTCAACTTGAGAGGAGTACAATAGCAAATTCTTTGAAAAGGTTCTTTGCATAGCCTGCCTTCTTTACCCATTTTGCACACTGGCAGGAGAAGCACAGAGAGAAAAGCATGCTCTTCCAGCGGACAAAGGGTTGAGGCCTCGGCTGCAAAGTTCTTTTGGGGTATATCTGATGTAGCCCAGGATGGGGGTATAAAGATACTTTTGTTTTCAACAGATAATGGCAAGTTCTTGAATTATATAGGTCTTTCCAAACCTTTGAAGACTTTATTCCAGACGTTCCTTTCCAGTAAGTATTTTGGTATTCACATCACATTTTCCACACAAGCGACCCATGAAATTGTTTATAACCCATAATGCATCTTAACTCTTGCATGGCAGTCACGATGCCATGTAAGGGGCCTGTGGTGTATGCAGTCGTGTTTTCAGTGGGAGGGTGAACTAGGAATTCCATCTCAGGAGCCCACGTTACTCTGCTGCCAGGTGATGCAGAACTGCCTCATGTCAAAACACGGTTGGAGGCTGGAGTCAGGAGGTCAGGAGTCAAACCAAGTTTGGGTCTGCAGAGGAATGCAGTGGTTGAGGGGTTAAACCTGGAGTCACAGGGATGGGGAGCCTGAGGTGTAGGCTGAGGTTCTTTTATTAGTTGGTCCTCTGCATGAGGGTGATGTTGTGACTACCTGTGTTTCTTCCCCTGGCTTCAGGTTTTGGCTTATCCACCTACCTGTTCATAGTTGCTACTCATTACTTCTAAGCAGGAACTCTTTTTCTTCCTGTCACAGATGCTGACACGTTTCAGAGCATTTTCTTGATTCAACTGCCTCCAGAATTAGCTCAGAACCTTTTCATAGCATAGTCTAGATAAGACATGGGTTCATAAAATGGTAACATCTTGGCACATCAAAACCTGGAGTATGATTCATCTACTTTACAAGAAGAATCTAAAATTGGGTGACTCTGGACATTTCCTCATTGGAACTGAGGTAGCACCCAGTTGAGGGCTGGTTGAGAGAGGAGAGGGTCTGATGCCGGGAATGTCTGTGAGATTCTGGTCCTGGGGAAGTTACTGGGTGGAGGAAAGAAGGAAGTGGCCATGGGTTTTATGACTCTTCCTCCCTCCCCAAGTTCTCTTTCTTTTGCCATCCCCGTGATAAAATGAGACCAGGATGGGACTTGACCCATTAGAGATGGGCCATCATTCACATAAGCACCCAGAAAAGGCAACAATCAGATAAGGTTTGTTGAGTGTGTGTGTATGCACGTGTGTGTGTGAATTTTGCTTGTATTTGTTTGACAGTTGAAGGGCTACAGACAGCAAACATAGAGTCACGGTCCAGTTCTGATACCTATAGTTTAGAACACCTCAGTTGTGGGTCTTAATGTGATATTTTATAAGCTTCATTACACATCTTTAGAATTAAATCATATTTCTCTAGTTCTTACAAATGGGAAAAATAAAAGAGATTCAATTAGTTTTCTCAGAGTCAAAGGATGTATCACTGCTAGTGAGTTCTGGAAATGGCCACACTGGCACATAGCTGTCTAAGAGTCAGACATCCAGGTGGCTGCATAGGATGCCCACGGGAGGAGTGAAGGCAGCTTTCATGGACAAGAGCCTGCACTTCCTTTTCTTCCTTGTCTTCATAGCTAGAGTGCTGATGTATCACAGTGGGCCCTGAAGCGTACCTGAGACACTGAGGAGTCCCATTTTTCTCCCGCTCCATTCTTGGTAGTACAAATTCCCTTTGTAATGAAAATGATTGATTTGAGTCCTTTCTCTTTTGTTGGTCATAGGAATTAGTTATTATGAACAAAGAGATTTTCCTCTTTAATGATGTGGTAGAATGACCTCCATTTTCACACATATCAGGCCAGGACTGAGTCTAGGCCTTCTGCATTCTGATCTACTTTTTCGAGATTTAGGGGCCTTTGGGAAGGTAGATATTTTTGAGACTCACCTCTAGTTTATTTTTCAAAGGACCACATCGTATTTTTTTCCCTTAGTTTCTTGAAAATCCTAGGACTTAAATTTTGTAACCCACATCCTTTTCTATGTCTGAATTTCTTCCCTCATGACTCATGTCTTTAGACTAGGGAACCCCTCTCCTTGCCCTAGAACACCGCTTTCTTCAGTTAAAGTATTGAATGCTTACTATGTTCTACATGCTTTGCTGATGTCAAGGCAAGGGGAAATTCCCCCAGACCCCTGAGGGTCTCTGGGTGTTGGATAAATACATTAATGTCAGGATTAATAGAAGAAAAGATGAAATTTAATGACACATGCAGGAAAATTTACATGACAGTAAATTCTAAGGTAAACTGGACAGACTGAAAACTTTTCTCCTGGCTGAGGCATGAAAAGGGGCCTGGGGAGTTGAGCGAGGAGAGGGTCTTCACATGAAGAGATAACTTTATGTGATAAAACTTTGCCACCAGACTTTTGTTCTGCCTTAAGTTTCTCTGATTAAAAAAAAAAAAAAAAAAAAAAAAAGGGAAAAAATGCTTGTTTCTGGAGTTGACTGCATATCTATGCATCTGCTTGTCTAGAGACCTGCAGGGCCTTGGTGAACTTCTAGTTCCGTATACCAAGGTGGCACGGATTGGAAGAAAACTGCTTTGGACACATCGAGAAAAGGCCTATCTAGACATTCTTGGGGGAGGACAGATTCCTACCCTAATTACCAGGCAACTCCATTTTCTTCCTTCTGTAGTGACTGCACAGGATTTATACTCTTGTCTCCCAGTCATCATTGTTGTATCTTTATAAAGAGATTTTCCACGATGAAATAAAAACAATTTGTTTCTCCATTTCAGTGACCAAATTCCATTCATACCAACAAATGCCAAACTATTTATGTCAGAAGCAATGACTTTCTTTTTCCTTTGTGGTATTTAGTAATTTCTAGGCCTCTACTGATTCTGGGCCTGTAGAAAGTAGTTACACCAGAGAACAAGGCCATTTTTTGCTTAAATGTATTTATTATGGTATTTGGAACAATCTCTAAATACTACCTGGTGTGGTGTTTTATAAGACAGGAGATGAGTATTTCCCTACTCATCTAATATTCTGGGACTCTGCTGTAGATTTTGGCCTCTTTGATCTATGAACTCAACTTTTGTTCTTTTCAGTTACCTACTTGTTTTCAAAATAAGATATAACCTTTATTGAAAACCACCTTGCAGTGGGATAAAGATAAAAAGAAAATATAAAGTACTTTTGAGCTTTGTAAGTTTAAAGCTTCCCATTTATTCTTATTTTATACAATTGTACAGTAATACCAAATTGTTTCTGTGAAATTGGACAAGGTCTCATTCCCTTCAAATGCCATGATAGAAACCACTTTCCCTGGGAGATTGGCAAAGCTGACAGCCTACCCTCTCCCCATTCACCTTCATAACTTAAGAGCCTGTACCTGTTAACCTTGGACTGAGTGTGGCAGGCCTTCTCCTAGGCCTGTTTCATGGTAAGCATGCTCTGTGAAAGGGGAGGTCCTTATGAACAGTGCTTGAAGCCTCTACCCAAAGCATTGAGGTCAGTTCTTAAGGCCTGGGCTGTCAGACCTGCACCCCACATTGCTTTATACCCCCTGAGCTCACACAAAACTTCTGGGTGATCATAAAGTGGGTGATCTTAAGGTTGCAGCTCTTACCCAGAGTACTTAATGGCCATTTTCTAAAGTGGGTTTCATGCACTGGTAGTTTTATGGGATCTTAATAGATATTTCTGGTGCTGGGAGTTCCATGCTCAAGTATAAATTTGGGAAATTTTGGATTATGCAGGGATAAGTCATTTGCTTTGCTGCTTCATCTCTCCTGGTCTTTCATGGATTATTTCCATGCTGTTTTGACTTTGGATCCCTGTCACTGACTCACATCTGATGGGATTATTGTTCTGTAGACCACAATTTGAGAAGCAGTAAATAGGAATATGTACTGGGTGTGTTTTCACACTTGATTACTTCCTTGGAAGTTGTAGATTAAATGAGATTCTCTTTGTATAGTTCTGATCAGTTCCAGAGGTGACTTTTTCTGGGTGCATATTATGTGCCAGGGACCAGATTGAGCACTTTTAGGTATACAACCTCATTAGTTTCTTATCAGCCTTATGATGTAGGTGTCACGGTTATTATGATCAGCATCCCCATTTTATTGTCAGGAATGTAAAACATTGAGGGATTAAGACATTTACCTCTGATCAAACAAGTAGCCCAGAGTAGAGACTCAGGCTTGCTGTTTTAGTCTGTGCAGGTCACTGTCTGGACTTTTTACATGAATTCACACCCAGACAGCAAACTCTGGATCCCAAGCTCTTCAGGGCTGTAGCGTATATCTCATTGGTCAACAAACAGTATACACATTCGCAATGGTGTGTATGGGGATTAATAATCATGCTTTTTGCTGATGGGAATAATGAAATTGACAGCATGCATTTAAAAACTCTCGTGTTTAGACAGATTGAAGAATTACAGCAAGAGGCAAGGTTGCTATTTGCTTTATACCTTTCCTCACCATTTTGGTTCCTCTACTAGTTACAAAGGAATTTAATGAGATTTCCCAGCAGAGGATGGGAAGACAAAATGACCCTCACTGGGTAAAATAGTGGCTCCAGGGTCAAGGTGGGACAACTGAAAAGGCGATAGAAATATTATTAACACTATCTGCTGGTGCCCACTTAGGGCACTTCACGCATATTACATAGCCTCTAATTTCCCAGAGAACTCTACCAGGGAAATATTATTATCCACATTTTATAGTGCAAGAAATGGATGCTCAGGGAGCTTAACTGACATCCTTAATATACAAAGGTCATAAATTACAGGGACAGAATCCTAATCCAAGTGTGAATGTTCCTATAGTCTATTCTTAGAACAGCTCTCTCATGCTGCCTCGGGCAACTAAGGTTTCAACTGTGAACTTCAGGAAGTTCTGGCGGACAATGACATTCCCAGAGTGTCTTTGCAGGAGACAGAGGACTGTGACCTAATATCCCATGGAAGGTGTGAGAGAGTTAGTGGGACTCAAAGGGACACTAAGTCATTTGGCCTGGGAAACAAGGGAGATGCCATTAACTTTCAGGGAATGTGCATGAGGAGAGAAGGACTGTGTGTATTGAGTTAAAGGGACCCATGTGGCAGCTGGTGGACCTGTCTATGGGCCAACTGGAGATGGAAAGATTCCTCTTGCAGATGTACATCTAGGGCTTTTCCATCATTAAGTGAAAGCTGTAGCCAAGGTGAAGGAGAAGATACCTTCGGCAGGGACCACAGACTTAGAAGAGGAGAAGCCATGATACTTATGGAGCAAGAACAGGAAGAGCCTGCAAAGAAGTAGAAAAGAAAAACACAGGGTTAGCATTTATCCCTCTAATTTCCTCTCTTGTTTTATGAAATAAACACTGAGGGGTAGATACTGTTTGTGATTTCCATTTTGCAGATCTGAATGACTGAGGTGCTCAGAGGTTTAGTATATTGCAGTCTGCAGCAAGCCAGAACATATTTAATAAAAGGCAACTATTTATTTCCAAGGTATCACAGCACATGAACCAAGACCTTTTTCCTTTGAGTGTAGAGTTTTTCCCAGGATAGTGGCCTTAATCAGACCTTATAGTTGTCTGTAGCCTAAATGTGTTGGAGAGATTCTATATGTAGTTTTTAAAAATTAATTTATTGAAGGAATATTGCATCACATTATATAGGTTTAAGATGTGCATCATTAATTAAAGGTAAATCAATATTTCTCTATCTATACATTGTGTACTCTCTATATATAATTAAATATTTTATTATTTCTTTTGTTTACATTCCTATATGCATTTTTAGCATATCAAATTCACACCTCAGTCTGTGTACATTTCATTTTTCTATATTTTTAATTGATTTTATTGAAGGAATATTGCATTTTAATATTAACAGTTTAATATTAACTAATATTGATTTAATATTAACTATATAAAACAGTAGGTTTACCTTACTTTCCTTTTTTCCCTTCACTATACAATTAATCCCCTTTACCATGTTTCCCCACCCCTCCTTCATCTCTTTCTGCATCCTCTGATTTGCTTTTTTTACCCCCACTAAAGTCCATCGTAGTTTGAATTAGTTCTCTAATTTTTGAAGTCTATCATTATTTAATTTAGTTAATTCATTTGATTTCTATCTCTATACACCTCATATGAGTGACATCATACCATTTTTGTCTTTTTCCTTCTGGTTTATCTTACTAAGCGTAATTCTCTCCAACTCCATCCATGTTGTTGAATGGCTGATTTTCTCCTCTTTGATGACTGTGTATTATTCCATTGTGTGTATATACCACATCTTCTTTATCCACTCATCTGTTGAGGGGCGTTTAGGTTGTTTCCAACTCTTGGCTATTGTGAACAATGCTACGATGAACATGGGGCCATATAGCGCTGCAAATAAGTGTTAATATGCTTTTAGAGTAAATGCCAGTGGAGGAATGACTGGATCATGGGGAATTTACATTCTCAATTCTTTGAGGCATCTTCATACTACTTTCCAGAATGGTTGCACCATTTTACACTTCCACCAACAGTGTATAAAAGTTCCCTTTTCACTGCATTCTCTCTAGCACTTGTTATTTCCTTTCTTTTGGAAGATAGCCATTCTCACAGGTGTGAGGTGATATCTCAACGTTGTTTTGATTTGCATTTTTCTATTGACAAGAGAAGTGGAACATCTTTTCATGTACCTGTTGGTCATTTGTATATTGTCTTTAGAGCAGTGCCTATTGAGGTCAACCACTCATTTTTTTAATTGGATGCTTTTTTGTTGAATTTTATGAGTTCTTTATATATTTTGGACATTAATCCCTTTTCAGAGGTGTGATGGGAAAATTTTCTTCTCCCATTCAGTAGAATGTTTTTGTTTTGATCTGAGTTTCTTTTGCCATGCAGAAACTTGTTAGTGTGATGAAATCACACTTTTTTGTTTTGGATTTTATTTCCCTTGCTACTGGAGTCTACTTCCCAAAGACATCTTTTAGGTCAATGTCAGGTAATGTTTTGTCTATGTTTTCTTCTATGCATTTTATGGTTTCAAATCTTGTATTCTAAGTCTTTAATCCATTTTGAGTTCATTTTTGTGTATGTTGTTAGGTAGTGACCTAGTTTCAGCTTTTTGCATGTGGCTGTCCAGTTGTCCCAGCATCATTTATTGAAGAGACTATCCTTGTCCCATTGTAGGTTTTTGGCTCCTTTGTTGAAAATTAAATGTGCATATATGAGTGAGTTTATTCTTGGGCTTTCAGTTCTTCTCCTTTGATCTGTGTTTCTGTTTTTAGTCTAATGCCATGCTGTTTTGATTATTATTGCTTTTAGAAATGTTCTGTAATTTTCAGGGTATAGGTCTTCTATCTTTGGCTAAATTTATTCCAAAGTATTTCATTCTTGTTGATGCAGTTGTAAATAGTATTGTTTTCTTGAGTTCTCTTTCTGCATTTTCATTGTTAGTATACAGAAATGCAACAGATTTTTAAATATTAATTTTATACCACTTAACTGTATTTATTTATTTTTTTTGTAGGCTTTTACTAAATCTTTGGGGGTCTCTCTATGTATCATCATGTTGTCTGCAAATAGTGATTGTTTCGCTTCTTCGTTTCCAATTTGGATTCCTTTCATATCTTCTTCTTGTCTGATTACCTTAGCCAAGACCTCCAGCATTATAATCAATTGTAGTGGTGAGAGTGGACATCCTTGCCTTGTTTCCGATTTTAGAGGAGAAGCTTTCAGTTTTTCTCCACTGAGTACAATGTCGGCTGTGGGTTTTGTCATAGATAGCCTTTATTATGTTGAAGTACCTTCCTTCTATACATATTTTTAGAGGATTTTTAACATGAAAGGGTATTGAATCTTGTCAGATACTTTTTCTGCATGTATTGAGATCATGTGGTTTTTATCCTTTTCTTATCGATGCAGTGTATCACATTTATTGATCTGTGTATACTGAACCATTCTTGCATCCTTGGAATAAATCCCAGTTGATCATGGTGTGTGATTTACTTAATATGTTGTTGGATTTGGTTTGCAAATTTTTGTTGAGAATTTTGCATCAGTATTCATCAAAGATGTAGGTCTGTAATTTTCTTTTTTTGTGCTCACTCTATCTGGTTTTGGAATCAGCATAATATTGGCGTTATAGAAAATGCTTGGAGGTTTGCCATCTTCAATTTTTTGAATAGTTTAAGAAGGATTGGTATTAATTCTTCTTTGAATGTTTTGTAGAATTCACTAATGATACTATTTGGTCCAGGGCTTTAGTTTTTGGGGAGATTAAAATTACTGCTTCAATGTCCCTGCTTGTGATGGTTTCTAGTTCTTCTTGGTTTAGTGTTGGACTATTATATATTTCCAGGAATGTGTCCATTTCTTCTAGATTATCCAATTTGATGTCATATAGTTGTATATAGTATTTCTTATAATCCTCTGTATTTCTAGTGTATCTGTTGTGATTATTCCTTTTTCATTTCTGATTCTTTGTGAGTCTGGTAAGTAACCTGTCTACAAAAACCAAGTTTTGGTGTCATTGAAATTTGATAGTCTTTTTGGTGTCTAATTTATTGATTTCTGCCATAAGATTTCTCATTTCCCTCCTTCTGTTGGATTTTGGTTTCTCTTTTACTTCTTGTCCTCATTCTTTTAGGTGAAGGTTTAGGTTTGTTATTTGCGATTCTTCTTGTTTATTGAGGTAAGATTGAACTGTTCTAAATTTCCCTCTTATTACCATTTTCACTGCATCCCACAGATTTTGATATGCCATGTCTTTGTTTTCATTTGACTTCAAGTATTTTTTAATTTCTTCCTTGATTTTTCCTTTGCCCTGTGGTTATTTAATAACATGTTTATTCTCCACTCTTTTGCAGTTCTCCTCTCCTTCTTTTGGTTGATCTATAGTTTGATGCTTATGTGATCTGAAAAGATGCTACATATGATTTCAATCTTTGAAAGTTTATTAAAACTTGTTTTGTGTCTATCCTTGAGAGTGTTCATGAGCACTTGAAAAGAATGGGTAATCTATAGTTTTATGCTGAAGTACTCTCTCTATATCTATTTTGTTGTTTAGATATATTATTTATTTATTCTATGTCTGGATGACTTGTCTTTTACTGAAATGGAGTGTTAAAGTCCCCTACTATTATTGTGTTGCCGTCACTATCTCAATTTAGATCTGTCAATATTTGTTTGATAAGGTTGGGTGCTCCTTTATTAATGTACATATACATTAATAAGTGTTATGTCTTTCTGCTGTAATGACCCCTTTATCATTATATAATGATGATGCTTATCTTTTGTTACCTTTTTTAGTTGGAAATCTATACCTGAGTATAGCAGTTCCTTAGATTTATTAGATTCACCATTGACTTTAAGTACTGTTCTCCATCCCTTCACTTTAAATCTGTTTGTCTTTAGATCATAGGTGAGTTTCTTACAAACAGCATATAGTTGGGTTTTGTTTTTTAATCCATCTAGCCTCTTGTATCTTTTAACTGGTGAGCTCAGTCTATTTGCATTTGGAGTGATTATTGATATTTGAGGATTTACTACTGCCATTTTGATTTTTGTTTTCTGGTTTTGTTTATCTGTTACCTTGTTTGTATTATTGTAAAGTTTCTTTGCTTTAGATAGAAGAACCTCTTTTAACATTTCTTGTAGAGGAAGTCTTGTGGCAATAAGACTTTTGCTCTTTGGGAAAAACCTGTATTTCTCCCTTTAATTTGAGAGAAAGTTTTTCAGGATATAGTATTCTTAGCTGACAGTTTTGTCTTGTAGTATTTTGAAGACATTATTATATTGTCTCCTAGCCTGGAGGGTTTATGTTGAGATATCTGAGGATAGCCTGATGGGAGTACCCTTATATGTTACATGTTTTTTGGTCACCTTAAAGAATTCTTTCTTTTGATATTCACAATTATATGTCTTGATGTAGACTTTTTTTGTATTTATATAACTGGGTGTTCTATTGGCTTCATTGACTTGAATGTTCATTTCCTTCCCTAGATTTGGGAAGTTTTCAGCAATTATTTCTTTGAGTATGTTCTCTGTTTCCTTATTTTTCTCTTCCAGGATACCCATTATTCTTATGTTGGCTTTCTTAGTGGTATCTGATAGTCTCTGAATGTTTCTGTTTTTTTTGTTTTTTTTTTTAATTTTGTATTTCATTTCTTTCTTCTTCCACCTGGCTCTGTTCTACATTACTATCCTCTAGATCACTACTCCTTCCTTACATTCTATTCCTGTAGCTTTCTGTAATGTTCTTAATTTCATTTATTACCTTGTTTACATCCTGTATCTCTGTTAATTTCTTCTGTAGAACTTCAGTTTCTGCCTTCTGTTCATTAATTGTACTTTTGAGGTCATTGACTTGTTTTTCTGAGTTTTCTTATCTCTCTCTCTTTATGATTGAATTATTTTTCTGTTAAAAGGAACCAGTCTTCCATGTTTTAAAAACTGATTTATGATAACTATCATTTTCTTCTATTCTTGTAATATCTTAAGGGTTTGAGGTGTGTTGAGTTCTTTTAGACCCCAGGGTATGGGTCTTTGTTGAAAGACTGCTAGGTTTTTGTCTTTTTGCCAGGGGGCTCTCTAGTTTTATCCTATGTTTTTGTTGTTTACAGGCTTCCATAGTATATTTTTGCTGTGTCAGAGAGTGAAAGATGGCTGCTGGGTTGGGGAGGGGCACATGAGGTGAGGGGCGGGGGACTTGATTTTGCTGGTGGCATCCTAGTGAACTCTCCTCTCCAAGCCACTAGAACTGAATCTAGTAGCTCTCATACTGTCTCTGTAGTGCCTCTTCACTGGATCCAGAATCCCAAGAGGCAGGGAGGGAGCATTGATTTCCTTTCTGCTCCCAGCTGTATTACTTCACTGCCTCTCTTTTTGAAATTTCCTCACATGGCACTGCTGGCTCCTCCCTTCTGCCTCTCTGCCAGCACTCTGGCTGTGCATGGAACCTGAGCCACCCGTAGCTTAGGCCTCTTCTGCAAACTGGAGCCTAATCTGCTCTTGTGCGTTGGTGCTTGGGTGGCCCAGGCTCCGAGAGTGCCCTGCACATTCACCTTTCTGCCTCCAAAATAAAACTTTGTTCTGAGTCCTGTGTGGACCTTCCCCATACTGAGGTGATGCTCAGGGATCTCCCACTGCACCAGGGATCTCTCCACTGGTCTTCTCTGGAATAATACTTTGCCTTCCCCAGGGAATGATTCAGCCACCCGCCATCTTCCCACCTCTGTGTATGTTTTATAGATAAAACTAAGACCAAACGCAAGGTGCTAAACCCTGTCATGTCTGTGTAGTGATCACCCTTATGTTATACCCAGTGTGATATTATAAATGCATGTACACAGCACCTGAAAAAATAAATCAAAACAAAACAACACTGACCTCTTGGAGTCATTCTGTAGAGTACTTGCACGCAAAAAAAAAAAAAAAAAAAAAAAAAAAAAAAAAAAAAAAAAAAAGCAAGAATATTGATTTAAACTGTAGTTAATGGGAGATAGGAAGAAAATGATAGATGAGAATTCTAAAAAAATGGTTTTTTTTTTAATGAGGTAAAAAGTTTATAGTCTTCAAATGAATGACTATTCCTTTATAATTGTAAAGCTTCTGAAAGACCCAACTGAAAGAGTAGCAGTTTCCAACCTGAGAATATAGGAGGTGCAAATGGGAACAGTGGCTGTTTTTTTAAATAAAATAAAAAAAACACTACCATTTTCTCCTCATTGGTGTCAAAGCTCTTAGTAATTCCATCTCCTTTTGGAATGAATGGTGTAGGCCATTATTGTTCTGGGAGACAGAGAAGAGCCACCTGGGACAAAAGCTTAGAAGGAACTAAAGAACACCATTACTGACAAATGTTCTCTGTTTTCTCTGATACTTTCTGTCCTTGCATGTTTGAGATTTATTATATTACAGCTCGCTAACTGAAACAGAGTTCCAGATATTATTAGTCCAGACTTAATAACTTTTAGGTGAATGCGTTGACCCCTTAGGAGCTCTTATTTTCTTAGTGAGCCTCAAACAGAAGTGACAAAGAAATAAAGTTTCTCCTGTAGATAGATGGCTATAAGGCAGTTTTTCATTTGTGCGACAAGCTTTCTGTTTAATTTTTAGAAATTAGTTGGAGAATAATCAAAATCTCCTTAGACTTTATTCCCAGGCTCACCCTGAGGTTGTAATTTAGAAGCATGATTATGATTATTTAGCATTTTTATAATAATAGAACATTAATGAAAATGAATGAGAAAAAAAAACACTTTTATAAAGTAGAAAGTACCTGAAGAGACTGTTGGTTAATAGCAATGCCTACCTATAAGGAGATATGAATTAGTTTGGACTAGTCTCCAAGTCAGAAATGAAGAACTTGAGTATCTGGCATGAGGGAGCTTGGAGACAGGACTGGGCTAGGGAGGGAGAGAGCGCTATGATTAATTCATGTTTCCTAGGTAGCTGTCTTCTTACTGCTTTCTCCCTCTCCAGTCTAAGACTCAGTTGCCATACTTGTCTGATGCCCAAAACCGAAGAAGCTTTTGAAGAATGATGGAGTTGAAGAAGGTCAGTAGGATTAGAAAGGGTTAGAAGGAGAGAGAGAAAAAAAGGTCAACTAGGGAAAGTAATTTCTTTCAACAAAATTTTTAAAAGCTAAAAATAGCTGTAAGCATTCATCCTTTGTAGCTTGAGTTGAGTTATCTTCTAGGCTAGTCTCCTTCCTCCACCTTGTTCTATCACTTCTTACAGTGAGTACTCTTGGAGGAGAAGCCTAATAAACGGGGAAAAAAACCGTGGTTTTCTTTTCAGGAAGATTCAAATTGGCTAAGAGACTTAAAAATGCCTTTAGGTCACAGTAGGATGTGACAAGTAGCAGGGCAGCGTGCTTGTAAAAGGAAAGCTGGAGGAGAGGGTCCATCTGATGCCCAGGAATTGGGAATTGATATTTATCTTAGAGAGGCAATTCTGACAGCTGGGGGGGAAAAAAAGGGAAAACCAAAACTGATTCCAGTATTTAAATCTCTAATGCATTTTTAAATCCAGAGTAGTTAAATGTTAATTAATCCTCCAAATTAGAATAGTAATTTAATTTGCTATGAGCAAGGAAGAGGAGGAATTGTTCATAAATTTGTTCATTAGACAATGGAGAATTGCTGTGATTTTTTCTTTTCTGGTTGTGGTAGTGGGTCTTTTCCTTGATGGTTTAACCTTTTAATGTAATTTTTATACCCTTTCTCAGATTAGTTCAAAGGCTGCTGTGTTTTAAAAACCTAAGAGTGACTGTGTACACCACCAAAGAACATTGTCCATAAAAACTTAACAATTGTGGCTTTTCCTTATAATGACTA
The DNA here is from genome assembly GCA_004363575.1 of Solenodon paradoxus. NCBI lineage: Eukaryota > Metazoa > Chordata > Mammalia > Eulipotyphla > Solenodontidae > Solenodon > Solenodon paradoxus. The sequence goes on from RJWH01000149.1 coordinate 631,010, forward strand.
TTAGCCTTTCATTTTTCTTTATTCTGCCTCCCTCAGTAAAAGTTCTTGGACACATTTTCAACAACTTCCTTGTAGACATAAACCTGGAATCTATTTTCAAACTCAATCACTAGGTGAAGCCCATATATTTGACTCCTGGAAATTTCTACCTCAGTTTCTCACAGGCCCCCTAGATGCATATGTTTAAAAAAAAACTTCTTGAAGCCCCTAAGTGCTTCTTCCCTTTCTCAGGTGGCCTCACACTTGAAACCTGGGATCAGTCTGTGTTGGTGTGAGCTCTGGTTTCTGTCAGCTTCCAGCAATGACCCTGGACATGAGCAGTCCCTGTTCCTTTGCTTTCTAATGCCCTCCATGTCACCCCTTCCACCATTTAAATCCTATTAATTTAGAGTCAGCCTAGACTTTTAAAGGGTCCTCATTCTCCATACCCAATCAGGGCTAATTTGTCTTGATTTTGACCTTCTCAGAGTCTCTTGAATCTGGTCTTCCCTTGAATTTCTGATTTAAGCTCCTTCTAGATGATCTTCTGAGGGGCCTCCAAGTCCTATGCTCGTAGTTCCCAGAGCGATACCCTAAAACAGCTTGACTCTTTTAACTGAAATTCCTTCAGAAGCTACTCATGTTCATGGCCTCTCTTACCCACTTCATCTCCCCGCCACCTGCCCACCCTCCTCCTCCGTGCACATTGGACATTCTGAAATGTTTTTGAATTAGCTTATGTTTATCGAGGTAACTTGGATTTGCAACAAGTTTTAGATGTGCTGTTTCAGTCTTCATCAAATAATGATAATATTGCATCCACCGTCACATTCCCAGTCATTCTTCCCCACCTGTCCATTGCACCCCTCCTACCCTTGCTCCCTTCCCCTCTGTAACCTCAGTTCTGTTGTCAGTGTATAAAGTTAGTTTTGTTTGTTCTTTTATTTCATTGACATTCCACATGAGCGAGACCATTCAGTACTTATCTGTCTCATTCTGGCTCACTTCACACAACCCCTTCTAGTTCTATCCATGTTGTTGCAAAGAGCAGTGTATCATCATTTTTCATTTTTTTGCAGCTGAGTGGACATACTGAAATTGTTCAGGATTCTAGATTGTAGTAGCCTTTCCCATTCTTTCTTCATGTGCCTAGAGTATCTCCCACTTCCCATCATCTTTAGTCTCCTAGGATTCGTGGTGACATCATCTCTTTTGTAAAATCTGTCCTGAACTTCCAGCTCACGCCTCTCCTCCCTGCCTCCATAGCAAAACACTATACTGGAGCAAGTATGACCTTGTCGTAGAGTCATTTGTTCTTCTGCCCTTTTTCTCCACTGACCCAGGAACAGTTTGAAAGCTAGACTCCCCATGATTATTGGTTCATTCATCTTTGTGAGCCCTTCTCCTTGGCTCAGTTAGCTCTCTGGAAAGTCTGATGAGAGAATGACGGCATTTTCCTGAACATGGTAGGATTTTTTTTTTTTTTTGTGCTGTGCTTTTATTTGAATTCCAACATTGCAATTATTTCTGGTGGTATTTCTTCCTCAGCATTATCTTGATTAAATCAGATTTGCTAATCAAGCATTTCCTATTGGCATGGAGGTGAACAGAGTCTTTGCCTGTCACAGCATTGAGACAAAGGTGATGTAGCTCCATGTAAGTTGGAGGCATTTATTCAAATTCAAGCAGAAGTAGTAGCTTAGAGAAACAACTGCTTACTTGACTTAAGAAATCAATATCAGAGCTGAGGTGTAATATATGGTTCTCTGTGGGGAAAACTGAAAAATTAATCTTGTTATAATTTAATAAAAAAGTCAGCGTGGTAGAATTGCCCTTGAATTGGTTCACTGTGCTGCCAAGATAACAGCCCTAAGAAGAAGCCACTGAAAAAATGGAGGCTATTAAAGCCCAACGGAGTTAATGAATTTTCCTCAATTTATAATGTAAAACGATTCTTTGTGTAGTGTTGTCTACATGATATTGGATTTTCCATTACTGGAGGATTTAAAAGCCACTTTGGACTCAACATTATTTACATTTCTAATTTCTCACATTAAATGATGGGGGGCATAATTTTAAATTGTGACTCCCACATCCCCTTCTCCAATAAAATTTTACCAGGGCTCAATATTCAGCCTCTTGAAGAATCCCTCTCCTAGTCACAGAGAGAAGACTGCCAATCACTCTCTTCTGGGTTTTTCTATTGTTGTTTGTTTCCTTGTGTTCTATTGCCTTGTGCGCTAACTGGCAGAATGTCCAGATTTTGTAGATTGTTCTCTTTACCTGGGCATCTGTGAACAGAAGGGTGAGTGACTCTATGTAATATATACACACACACACACACACACGTATATATATATATATATATATATATGAAGTAAACTTTTTCCTGTTATATGTATCTACATGTATCCATATATCTATATATTTATCTATGCTCAGGTCTTAAGAAGACATCTTGATGAGTCTTCACAAATTGAGTAGACCTGCAGGACAGCAGCCAGATCAAGAAATAGAACATTATCATTGTGAGGCTTAAAAATTTATTTTTCAATTCAATTCAATTTTAACACTAAGCATCAGGCACCATAGGTTTAAGGACCCGGACTTACAAGACGCATAAGACTGTTCTCATTTCAGAAGTATGACCATCACAAGTATTAATCCCCATTTGACTTGCACTCTGTCCAACTTGACTAAAAGTCAGGGGTTTTGAGAAACACCCTCCTCCCAGGTTTGGTAACTTGTTTGAACAACTTGCAGAACTCAGGAATGTGTTTTACTTACTATTTACTTACTATTATTAGCTTATTATAAAGGATATAACTCAAAAACAGCTAGATGGAAGAGATGCCCAGGACATGTGCGTGTGTGGGGACATGAGTGTCCCTGCCATCCCACCCTCCAGGGTGGTACCCTCTTAACATCTTGATGTATTCGCCATCCCAGAAGCTCTGCCATATAGGTCATTTATGGTCTTTTATGGAGATGTCATCAGGCAGGCATGAAAGAGCTAATCACTGGTCATTGATGACTGACTCACTCTTCAGTTCCTCTCCCCTCCCATGAGGTTGAGGAGGTATATCTGAAAGTTCCAAGCTATTCACCAAGAACATAGTCTTCTTGTTACACAGTTCTTACCCTGGAATGACTGAGGTGCCTGCCACAATTCTCCTTATTAGAACAATAGTTTTTCTCCACATGGATATCTAGTTGATACCATTCCATTTCTTGAAAATTCCTTATCGCCTCCTTTGTCTTCAATTAGATATGTATTTATGTGTGAATCTGTTTCTGTCATCTCTATACTGTTCCATTGGTCTATTGTCTATCTTTGGCGCTACGCTCTCTTAATATTTGACCCCAGGTGGTATGAATCCTTCAACTTTTTGTACTTTTTAAAGAGTGTCTTGTCTCCTCTAGGTCTTTTTTAAAATTTCATATACATTTTAGAATCAACTTCCCAATGCCTACAAAAATAACTGCTGGGATTTTTTTTCTCATACATTTTTTAAAATTTATTTTTTATTGTAGTAATTATTCTACACATTAAAATAATTTCCTATGTATTAGTTCCCCATTTCTTAGATATATTTCAACACACCATGCCCTCCACCAAATCACCAACTGTTCTTTCCCATTGTCCAGTGGGCTCTGCCACCATTTGCTCCCACCCACCCCATTCCCTTTTGATAACCTCAGTTCTGTTGCAAATGTTTCAGGGTTGGTTATGTTTCATCTGTCCCTTTGTTTTGTCTATTCACATTCCACCTATAAGTGAGGTCATCTGGTGTCTATCTTTCTTCTTTTGACTTGTTTCCCTTAGTGTAATCCCCTCTAGTTCCGTCTATGTTAATTCAAATGACAGGGTTTCATCTCTTCTAAGGGCTGTGTAGTATTCCATTGCATATATGCACCACATCATTTTTGTTTATATTTTCAAAGAACCAACTTTTGGTTTCATTGATCTTCTGGATTGTCTTTTTGTTTTCTATTTCGTTTGTTTCTGCTCAAATTTTGATTCTTTCCTTTCTTTTGCTGACTTTTGTTCTTCTTTCTCTAGTTGTTTTAAATGTAGAGTTCAGTTGTTTATTTGTGATTTTTCTTTTTTCTTGAGATTAGCCTGGATTGCCATGAACTTGCCCCTTAGTATTGCTTTTGCTGTATCCCATAGATTCTGGTGTCTTCATTATCTTCACTATCTTTATTAGCTTCATTGTCTTCATTATCATTGTCTCAAAGTATTTTTTAAGTTCCTCTTTGATTTCCTCTTTTACCCAAGTGTCCTTTGGGAGCATATTGTTGAGTTTCCAATTGGTTTGGGGTCTTCCAGCTTTCTTTTTGTGGTTGATTTCCAGCTTTAGGCCATTGTGGTCAGAAGATGCTTGATATGACTTCAATCATTGTAAATTTGTTGAGAGATGTTTTGTGTCCCAGCATATGATCTATCCTTGAGAATGGTCCATGAATGCTTGAGAAGAAAGTGAAATCTGTAGTCGTTGGGTGAAGTGATCAGTATATATCTATTAGACCTATCTGTTCCAGATGATGATTTTAAGTGGCTGTTTCCCTGTTAATTTTCTGCCTGGTTGATCTGTCCGTTGTTGTAAGTGGGGTGTTGAGGTCCTCCTCTATTATTGGGTTGTTGTCAATATCTCTCTAATACTACTTGCTTGATATGTTTCGATGCTCCTTCATTTGGTGCATATATGTTAATAAGCATTATATCTTCCTGCTGACTTGGTCCTTTAATCATTATATAGTGTCCATCTCTGTCTTTTATTATGCTTTTTAGATGGAAGTCTGCTTTATCTCATATGCATATAGCTGTTCCTGCTCTTTTGAGGTTGCCATTCAACTGTAGGATTGTCTTCCAGCCGTTAATTTCGAGTCTTTGTTTATCTTTTGGGAGAAGGTGGGTTTCCTGAATGTGGCAGAAGTTTGGGTTATGTTTTTTAATCCATTTGGCCACTCTGCAACATTTGACTGGTGAGTTCAGTCCATTAACATTTAGGGTGATTACTGATATATAGCTTCTTAGTGTCATTTTATAATTTGTCTTTTATATGTTGCTCCAGATGATGACTTTGTTCTCTTTCTCTTTTTAGGTCAGATGGTGTAGTTGTGTTTTGACTGATTTTGCCTTTGTTTTCTTCTTTGTTTTCTCCCTGAGGATGTATTTTGAGGTTACCCTGACATTAGTATTAACAGTTCTATGTTTACTATCTAATTTTACTTGAAAGCATATTAGTCTTCTACCCATTCTAACTATCGACATTTTTGTTCTCTTCTTCCCCACTTTTAATATTTGCTGTCCTGCTGTTTTTCTGTGTGAATTCTTTATGCTTTATAGAGCATCCTTTATATTTTTTGCAAAGCTGGCTTTGTGGCAATGTACTTCTTTAACTTTTGCTTGTCAGAAAAGGTTTTTATCATTCTTTCAGTCCTGAATGATCATCTTGCTGGATATAGTATCCTAGGTTGAAACCCCTTTTCTTTCAGCACTTTGAATATATTCTGCCATTCCCTTCTGGCTTGTAGATTTTCATTTGAGGAGTCTGCTCATAATCTTATGGGGGCTCCTCTGTATGTGACATGTTATTCTCTGACTGCTTTCAATAGTCTTTACCTTGTATTTTTGACATTTTTATGACGATTTGTCTAGGTATGTTTCTGGTTGGTTTTCTTTCATTAGGAACTCTTTGAGCTTCCTGGATCTGGATGCTTGCTTCATTCTTCATTTGGAGAAGACCTTGTCTATTATTTATTCAAATATGATTTCTGCCCCCTTTTCTCTTTCTTCCTCTGGGGCCCCTATGATGTAACTGTTGTTCCTTTTGATGCTATCCCAGAGGTCTCGAATGCTGTCTTCGATTCTTTGAATTTTTTTGATCTCTTTCCTGGTTTCCTTGATTGAGTTCCTCTGTCCTATCTTCCAGATCACTGATTCTGTTGGAAGCTTCATCCATGCTATTATTGAGTCCCTCTATTGAGTTCTTTAATTCAGCCATCATGTCTCTTACCTGTTTGACATTTTGTTTTAATTCTTCTCTTTGCTTCCTGACATTCTCGTTTACTGGCTTATCTGATTTCTGGATTCCCGTGAGTATGTTAATCACTGTTACCCTAAATTCCCCTTTAGATAATTTACATAACGTCTGCTATGTTCAGATTTTCCCCTTGGTTTTTGATTGGATCCATCATTTAATGTATATTTCTCTATGCCTTTGCTTGTACGAATTCTGTTTATATTTCTGAGGGTTTGGTTTCCCTGGCGTTGCCTAGGTTTGACTTGCGCATGATCAGGAATCAGGCTGTAGTTTTGCCTCTACCCACAAGGTGGTGCTAGCGGGTAACATTGAAGCTGAGGACTGCCTTCTCACTGTATCCAGGGGGTGGGAAACCAGATGGGTGGGATTTCCGGTGGTTGATATATGGTGGGCAGGATTTCTGCTCTGTGGACCCCAGGTTCTGGCATGAAATGATTGTGGGAGGGGTTTGAGCAATTTGGCTGATTTCCACTTATGGCTGTGCCCAGTGCAATTTCACCATGCAGGCTTCAGCTCAGTTCCTGGTGTGCTGGCTCTCCTTTTAACGCCTCCCAAGTTGGCCCTCCATGGTTCTGCATCTCAGCCCCACTGGGCCCACCTCTCGCTGCCTCCACAGCTGGTCCTGAAATCCCTAGCCTCCACCCCATTGCATGTCTGGAGACTCCCGAGCTCCATCCCAAATCCAAATCTGCAGCTTAGCTGAGAACTGCTCTGGGTTATACTAACCTACCGTGAGTCTTCAGCTATTCTGTCTCCAGCTGAAGTGCCAGTTGTTTATTGGTGATTCTCTCAGGGCAATAGGGTTTTTTTTTTTTCCCAGTGTCTGTGGGGAGTGACCTGGAAGTGTGTCCTGTCGAGTCACCAGCTGGAAGTAGATCCCTCTGCTGGGATTTTAACTGGGATTGAATTGAATCTGTAGATCAATATTTATAATTTTGAGTCAGATGGTAATCATTTCTTTCTTTTTTGATTTTTCTGTTACGTTTTATGTTTATTTTGTATTGCATATGTTTTATTAGACTTATTCATAGGCATTTTTAGCTTGGTGGAGCTACTATAAATTCTATTGTTTTAGGAGTAATTTTATAATTATTTGTTGCTGGTATATTAGAAATGCCTTTTATTTTTGTATATTTGACATTCTTTCTAGTAACATTCCTAAATTTAATTCATTATACATTTGCTACTTGTAATTGTTCTGTGGTTCTTCCTGAATTTCTAAATACAGTATCATTTCACCTGCAAATAATAATAGTTTAACATCTTCCTTTCACTCATATAACCCTTTCCCTTGTATTTATATTTCCAGTACAAATTGAATAGAATTAGTGATAGCAGACATCTTTGTCTCATTCTTGACCCCAGAGAGAAAGGAACCTTCAAGTGTTTCACCATTAAGAAAATGATGTTTGTTTTCAGTTTTGTACATTTTATCAGATTTGGGGATTCTATTTTCTTAGGAAAGTTTCCTATTTTGTTGAAGATTTAAAAAATGGGATTTGAATCATGTCGAATGTATTTTCTATATTTTTAAAATGACTTTTATTTTACCTTTTATTGTAACATTGAATTGGATCTTATAATTACATTGATTTTTAGACATCAAACTAGTCTGCATTTCTAGAATAACTCCAAATTGGGTACGATATTTTATCCTTTTGATATCTTCTGTAGTGACTTAGACCTGGAATTTTCTTCATAGGAAGGTTTTAAATTTCAAGCTTAATTTATTTAATAGGACTTGCAATCCGCTTGGAATCAACACCCCGCCTCCCGACCCCACCCCCTGCTCCAATAAAACAAGTGCAAGGATGTATATATTACAAATTAGTAGCAAAAAGAAAGCAGTCAGTCATTATGGGCTGGAATAACTTTATGGGAAAGTCAGAATTTGAACTGAAATTTTTGAAAAGGGAAAATAAGTATGTGAATCACAGGGAATTTGCCTGAATGAAAGTACAGGAAAATCACTCTGTGTTTGTATATCATAGATCACACTAGTTAGAAGGGACAATATATTAGCAAAGTGCCAGGAGCCTGGTTCACGGAAGTAAGCTCTGAGGTTAGATCCAAGGAGGCTTATATCTGTCAAGCTAATGTGTCTAGACATGGTCCTGTATCTTCAGAGGCAGGACGTCGGAGATCACAAATAGGTGCACAGTGGTCAGAATGGAATTAGAAGCCTTCCAGAAAAGCTCTGGAAAAATTATTTTATTGAGATGTTAATGTACATAGCAAGGCGGTAACAGATTAATGAGTCTTAATAAGGGAGGGTTAAGGTGGATTCAATGATAATTCAAGAAATACTAGGTTTTTAGATACCAGCAGTGCTATTGACAGAACTAGGGATGTAAGAATGTGGGGTAGACTTTCTCATTCTTTTTTATTTAACTAATTCTATTGAAGAAGCATTGTATTATAGCCTTATATAGGTTTAAGGTGGACGTTATTGTAAATCAGCATTTATGTGTAATATGGTAAGGTCACCACCAACAGTCCAGTTTTTCCTTCACATTTTAATCGATTCCTTTTAACTTATTAGCCTCTCTCTTCCTTCCCTTCTTGTAACCAAAGATTTGATCTTATTGATTAAAAGTCTATTTTTGATTTAGTTCATTGGTTTTCATACATATATACATACATATATGTATATTCACTCACCACATCTGAGTGAAATAATATATGTTTGGTGTCTGCCTTCTGATATATCTCCTAAGCATAATGCCCTCTAGGTCCATCCATGTTATTGCAAATGGCAGGATTTCATCTTTTTTAAGATTTGTGTAGTATTCTTTTGTGTATATGTGTTACATCTTCTTTATTTATTCATCTGTTGATGGACAGTTAGGTTGCTTCCAGATCTTGGCTATTATAAATAACATTTCAATGAACATGGGGGCATGTATGTATCTTCCAATTAGCATTGTGTTTTTAAGATAAATATCCAGAAATGGGATGACAGGATCATATGGAATTTCCATTCTCAATTTTTTGAGAACTCTCCTTACTGCTTCCATATGATTACACCAATTTACATTCCCACCAACACCTTTTTGTGGACAAAAATTTAGACATGAATTATCAGAATGGTGTTTAAAACCAGACAGTTGGAAGCAGTGCTGAGCTGGTGAAGATTAGTAGATAGACTCTGAGAATGAAAAGAGCATGGTGTTGATTCAGGCATTGGGAGGTGCTAAAGATGGTGGATGAACAAGTTCACTTAGAGTTCCCTTGAAGATAGCAGAGCTTCATGAGATTTGTGATGACATATAGCTAGTCAGAAAGGTCAGTGTGACCTAACATTGCTGTCCAGATCCTATAAGCTCTAAAGTAACAGACTGAAATCAGTTAGCAGTATTAGTAACACCAGTAGTAAAAGCAAGAAGTACTACCCTCTTAATCCACAAGTGAGATTCATTCATGATCATTTAGAATTCATTTTAAAGGTATACACTATTCTGCATAGTCTGTTTAAATAAATAGATATCGAGAACCTGTTCTGACGGTTTCCCTGTAACTGTCCAGTTTTCTTTTTACAAAGGCAGTTTGCTAAGAAATGGCAAAATTCTAAACTCCAATTAGCCATTGTTATCAGAGATTAATAATACTTTAGACCTGCTGCAAGCAACTTCACATTTGAGCCTTTTCCTACTGTGTCATGGCAACCATTTACAAGTTTTAATAATAGATGTCCTCTTTGAGAAATTGTCTTTCCTTATGCTGTGGGAGTTCTGATGATTAGCACTATACTCCTTGCAGTTGTTTTTTGAGGCATTTATGTTACCATTTTTGCTTATCAGTAATGGTTCAAAAATTTCTTAACAGAGCAATTAATATCTGTCAGTAGAAATAAATTACATTTTTCATCGCTTGTGACACACTCTCAAATGCTGTCTGAAAGTGCCATAATTATGCATCATCATGCTATGTGCCTGGTGTAGTAGTGCTTTAAGGGTTATGATTTAGGGTTTCTGGGTTTTTAAAAATTTCATTACTGAATTAATAGGGTGGGTATAAGGATTGGGATGTAATTTGGGAAATGACATTTTGCAGAATAATTTGTATTATTTCTGTTTTTCTAAAGCAGTCTGTTTTTTAGAGTTGGTTCACATATATTATTATATTTATATATGCAAATTGTGTATGTTATGATTGTACCACCAATAACTGTTGCCTTATAGCATTAGAAGGCGCAAAATGCTTTTAAAAATGAAATGCATAGACTGTCTACATGCAGAGATGTTTTGTGATTGCCTTAAGGAAGAGTATATAGTATTTGCAAAATTGCTGCCTCGGAGGGTCCCTTTCGCCCTTCGTTCTTAAGCACAGCAGGACCACCCTGGTGCTGTACCTTACTCAGCCATAAATACTGGCAACAGACAAGGGCTGTACTCAGACCACCCTTTGCTTACCCTTGGCCCTATTTTCATCCCCTTTGGTCCAGTAACCTGGATTGAATAGTCTGATTTTGGCCTCTTCTTTTTTTTTGGCTGCTTTTTGGCACTCACTTCAGCCTTACAGGATTCCAACTGAATCGGGGTTAAGGCACCATCTCTTACTGCCTCAGGTGAGAGATTTATCAGATGAGGTGAAGACATGGGGTGTGTGTGGGGGGGTGGGAGGGGAGTTTCCACAAAGCAGAGTCAAAACCTTGCAAATCACAAAGGGCTTGAGTTTCCTAATGAAGCCTCTCAAGTTGCAGTTGTGCTTAAAACACAGACCGATGTGCTTTATCTGTGACTGGATGACCTTATTACTGTCTTCACTCACTGTTATACAGCAGCCCTCCTTAAAGTGAGTGAAAGGGACCAGAATATGCCTCCCAAAAATGTCCTACTTTGGCCTAAGAATTATTTGGTGTTGAAGGCAATTGAGAAACAGCAGATGTGAGAGGAACTCTGTCCCCTCTCCTTTTCTGATACTTCTTTCCATTTGGTGAAGTGCCTCCCTCTTCCCATCCCAGGAAGAGGACAGCTCTCAACCACTGGGGGTGGCTTTTATGACCGGACACAGCACTGATTTGAGTCTGCATAAGTGAATCTTACTAAAATAACCACTCTTTTATTGGTTTCCCCCATGGGTATATCTGGTCATAGTTTAGCAACCCCAGAAACACTAACTCCTTTCTTTTGTCTGGTCACTTTTCCACAATTCAACACCCTCTGTTAAGATGATAATGAAGCCCTTGGCCCTAATCATTTTGAGGGGGTGGGGGGTTTCACTTATTTTCTTTTTCTTAATGTTTCTTAATATTTCCCTTAATGTTTTGCCAGTTTAATTCACACACCTCAGTCTCGAATGTTATACTGCAGAGGAAAAGTTATTTTTTCCTCCCCTATATGCATGTTCCATGCTATTAGGCTTTAATCAGTGATCACATTCTGAAACAGAAAAGATCTTTGACTCTTAAATTTATAATTCAAAGAATATTGCCACTTAAAGGTAGCTAACATGAAGGAGAATGAGGTTAGACTCATTCATTCAGTATGTCTGCGTGGGATATCTATTAATCTCCAACCACTGAGTTAAGGATTCCATATTCCTGAGAAATGTGGTTCTCACAGCATTGGGCAGTCCTGAAATGTCATCTGTCCTCTCCATCTGTTAACATTTTTTATTTTTTCACTTAACACTTTTGGTTGGGTTTATTTGGGTGTGGATAAGATCCATACAGAGGTTTCCGGCAAGAGCAACATGTGATATAGGCATTTTGCAACCTTATTGGAAACTTCTGAAATGATTCCTTCAGGAAAGGCTACGTGACTGTCCATCACAGCAGCATGGCTGTTTTCAAATTTTCTAAAAGAAGCTGCCTCGAATTTCTCAATTGAATTAAAAATAAGAAAATGAGCATCTTAGTGAATAGAAAATTGTCTTCCTAACACAGAACTCAAACTATCAGGTCCCTAAGTAGAATTTTAGCAATTTATACCAGTTAAATAGGTTTCAGCACATCAAACCCATTGTCAACAGAGCTGTGATTGCAGTATATTTTTAATTATAAAGGCATTGAAAGCAATCAGCTCACATTAACTTTCTTTTAAATAGAATCATAAAGCAGAGTCTTTCACTCTGCTAATTCCTTTGTTTAGGGAGTCACCAAGTATTCTTAAATGAGTTACTTCAGAATGACTGGCTTTTTGTAGGACTGAGTTTTAATATATTGAATAAGAATAACAGAAATGAAAGAAGAAAGAACCTTCAAATTTATGGTCACCTCATTTTTCATCTTTTTGTTTCATTTCTAAACACAAATGCCTAAACTGATTAAATGAAAAAAAAAAAAAAGAATTAGCACTGCTCACTGGATAGTGTATTGGTAATTGGCAGTTACAGTTTTCAAGGAGTAAGGGCATTAGGTTAATTTGCATAATGTGAAGACAGATGCTTTATATTTTCAAACGTCTTACTATTCCCTATTAGCACCCATTTTAATTTAATGTTTATGCAGAAGTTCGTATTTTGAAAGTGTTTATAGTCATTTTTATTTGTTGTGTCTTTTATGTGAGGTGGCTCAATACATCTTTTTATATGGTTTGTCATCTATACCTGGAGCATTTGGCATGTGGTAGACAGATGCTTCTGCCCTCAAGGGAATTGCAAATTAGTATTCACCTCTCAGTGTTTTAATATCCAAAGGCCGCATAGTGACCTTTGCTTACGCATACATCTCGGCTAGTTAGACTGGTTTTTAGAAAATTGTGCCTAAAAATGATAATAATACCCTACCATTGATTAAACACTTCCTAGGTGCCAGGCACTATGCTAAGTTCTTAAAACTTGTTGTACAATTTGATTTTCCTAACAGTGCTAGGAGGCAGCTACTATCTCAGTTGTACAGATGAGGAATCTGAAACTTGAAGTTCAGATCATGTTGTTTGCAAAGTCCCAGAGCTGGTAAATAGACAGTTTGGTGTTTGAATCCAAAGGCCTGCTCCTCAGAGCCACATCACACCGTGACTTGCAGAAACAGTGATGGTTAATATTTTTAGTACATACTTGGTGCTGGTGTTCTAAGTATTTTGACTACATATTTTCATTTGATGCTCACATCCACCGAAGGTCGTTTATTTCCAATGTATGTCTGTAGAAACTGAGCTGGAAAGAGTTTCAGGAACATACCTAAGATTACACAACTATTTGGGGATATAGCTGAGTCTCAGAATATGTCCCTTGGCTCCAAAGTCAATTGCTGTACCTGTGTTCTAAACTGCCTTCCATAAAATACATTTGATAATGATACGTAACTAGTCCTTACTTAGATTGAGAACCTACTAGATACTTATGAGTTATTGAATGGAGTTTTATTTGACTTTGTTTGGCGTACTCTCCTGCTTCTCCTTTAGTATCCACTTTTCTTCATTGTATCCCATCTTTAGTGTACCCCATCTCAAGATGAACAGAGCCGTTAAATCATCTCTTATTCCTTCCCATCTCCAATAAAAGTGCACGTTGAAAAGTTTGATAAACTCTGTTGTACCAAATGGCAAATAATATTATTTGGCTTTTCTAAATATTGCTGGGATAATTTTAATGGAATTACAGGTAGTGGGCACTGATTAGATGGATTTATGATGTTGTTTTCTAGGGATTCTTCAAACATGGTAGTAGTTGACTCCTCTTACATAGCTCAAGAGCAGCCTGCAAATCTGCAAGATGTTTCAGTCTCCTTGAAGTTATTCCTTCATTGGGAATACACTTCTGATTTTATGATAAAAATGAATGAGGAAATAAGATTCATTTCACTATTCCTCTTGCTCCTTGAAGCAAAGAAAGGGGAAGCCTTTATATAGATTTAGGGAAGCCAGGAGTTAGACAATAGAACAGAACCCTAAACTAGCTCTATCCCACTTACCAAGTTAAGACTTACATTATCATTATCTAAGACAGCCTATCATAAGGTTCATTAAGTGAATACTTACAAGCTAGCATATAATTTAAATGGGTGAGGGAACTCTCTAAAATTTCATCCCTAAATACTCAGTCATTTGAAAATAAATTCCTAAAAGAAATATGAATAATCCTTGGAAGTTAGCATATCATACCATTTCATGATTTATAAATATTTAATGGAAATATATTCAGATCCTTCCTTAGAATTTGTCTCGATGGAATTGGATCTCATGATTTTCACTCTTTAAACTGTGTTGCATTCTGGTGATTTTCTAGCTCTCTTCCAGATCACCAATACTCTCTCTAGCTGAGATCATTTGCTGCATTTATTTGATATTTAATCTGTCCATTGAGATTTTAATTTCAGTGACAGTGTTTTTAATTTGTAGGAGTTCTACCTGACACTTTTCCAAATATGCCTGCCCTCCCTCCTTCCCTCCCTCCCTCCTTTCCTCCCTCCCTTTCTCCCTCCCTCCCTGCCTCCCTCCTTTCCTTCCTTCCTTCCTTCCTTCGGTAAAAGGGGAGTAGAGAAGCAGGCAGGAAAAGAAAACGGGAAGAAACATTTTCATTTTTATTAAGTTGTCCGTCTTGGTTGGTCTCCCTGGCCATGAGACACAAACCTGGGTCCTTGGGATGTATGTGAACTGTGCTTGATGGGAAGTTGCAGATCCAACCCCTACGTCACCAGGGTGCTCCAGTTTTTTTTTTAAATAGTCTTTTCTTTTAGCATTGTTTCTATTCCATTTTACTTCTCTAATCATTTTAATAAATTTGTAACACTGCTGTTAAAATTGTTCTATCCTCTCCTTGGGAATCTCTTTGCTGTGTCCACTGTCTCTTCCTCTTGTAGGTCTCCAGTCAATGTTGATGAAGTTTGTTTTGCTAAGACAGTCATGTGTGTCTAGGATTAGGGTTGTCATTCAGAGTGTTTTCCCATGTTTCTGCTGAGGCCAGGGGAATAATGTCCCTAGTTTTATTGTTCATTTCTTGGCTGGAGTTTTCTTCACCACATGAGTAGTATTCAGTGAGATCTTGTATCTGTTTACATGGTACCTGCTTGGGGTTTTGATTTCTCAAAGACCCCAGGGAGATGCCAGGTTGCTTTCTAGTCTCATGCACAGTTATAAAGACCACTTTCCAGAAATTGGGAACCCCTGGGATTGTCCCAATTTTAAGCTGCAATCTGGGTCCCAGTCCTCCAGCTGTGCTCTTTAAAATCCTGGCCCCTGGCCCCTGAAGCCGGAATCTCTGAGTGTCTCCCTAGAAGCAGTGGGAACACCTTGCTTTATTTACAATTGCTTTGAAACTTGGCTCTAAATGAAGCTTGAGTTCACATTTTGTCTTCAATTTAATGTGTCTGTAGCAGCCTGCTTCACTTCATTCTCTCATGTTACTTTAAGTTTCAGCTTCATAAGTCTGCACTGAATTTACATTCGGAGGAAATAATGATTTGGCATGCGGAGGCCTAACGATGGGATCAGGCTCTGGGCACCCTGAGGGGTTAGATAGGACCTGAAGGAGGAAGACGAGGAACATTGGTCTTCAGGGTGAAGAATAGAGAGGAGAAGTAGGAGGACACAGAGAGTGAGGTGGGAAGTCTGGCTGGGGGAGGTGGGGAGAAACCAGCTGCATACTCTTGCTTAGGGTGATCCTGCCCTCTCCCCCAGGCATAGAATTTGCTGTTCTCATTGAGCACAGTGATATTTTCTCACTCAGCTTAATTGAAGGTGAGAGTAAGGCTACTGTGTGATGAAAGGTCAGGGTGATTTCCACTGTCTCTTGTAGGTTTTTTTTTTTTAATTTAATATTTTTTGAGGTAACTTTGATTTGCACAATAATATAAGCCCATATATGTAGATCCCCATTTCTCAAATATATGACAGCACACCCTGCCACCACCAATTACAAAGGTTATCTACCACTGTTCATTGGACCCTACTTGCTCCTGCTTCTCATCTCCTACCCACTGGTAGCCACTGTTCTATTGTCAGTGTCTAAGGGTTGACTTTTGTCTGTTCCTTTGCTTTTTTTCCTTTATCTTACACATTTGAGTGAGATCATCGGTATTTGTCTTTCTCTTTTTGACTTATTTCAGTTAGTATAATCTCCTCCAGTTCCATCCATGTTGCTATACGTGACAGGGTTTCATTTTCAGGGCTGCATAGTATTCTGGTGTGTGTTTTTCTCTCTCTCTCTGTGTATGTGTGTGTGTGTGTGTGTATATATATATATATATATATATATATATATATATATATATATATATATATATATATATACACTTCCACTCATCGCATGATGGTCACTTAGGTAGTTTCCAGTTCTTGGCTATTGTAAATAATGCTGTAATATCAAAGAGATGCTTACATCTTGTGTAACTTTACAGTGGCTAAGTTTTCCATCCTTTCCCCTTTTCCCTAATTTGTTTTAAAACTAAGAAGACTTAAGAAGAATTTTTTGATTAGGCTACTTGGTTATAAATATTTTATATTTGCTTGTATTTTCATCTGCATTCTTAGAAGCAAATGCAGATGGTTACTGTTTCTGAATTTTCCTTTTTGAGATATTAAGAGCAAGAAGGAGATTTTTATTGTTAGCAGCAATGGGATATCTTCCTTTCTAAGTCTGTATTTTACATTTGCGTATAAATTTTCTGTTTGGAGCAACAGTTTGCTTCTAAAGCAGAAACTGGTTGTGTGTATAGAGGTCTTTTGGATGATACTATATTTGTTAATTAGAGGATGAGTTCTCTTTAACAGCTGTTGCATAATAAACCTTATTAATATGCCTTATAGGAGTAAGTTCTGAAATGAAAAACAGGCATTGTTACTAGAAGGAAATATTAACTCAGATTATGCAACAGGTGATGAGGACATACTGGGTTTTATCTCTAGAACTTGGTCCCCAACTATTCTGACCTCTCTATGACCCACTTAACCCCCTACTCCCATTTTTGTGGTTTTCCAGTTGCCTCTCTCTGTTTGACTCAGAACTATTCTTAATGCAGAAGTTGGGATTCCTGCTCTGTAGGATCCCCCAACACAAGGCAGACCGTGTCATGGTGCAGTGACAGCTTGTTTCATCTCATGGCCACAGGCCAGGCCTGGATCTTCCTTCTAAGCTAGCCTCTCAGCCTCATATATGCTGCAACCCCTGGTGGCAGTGGGCAAGAGGGATTTTTGTCATTATCTTAGCAGTGACACTAATAAAAGAAATGATAATGCTAACAATAGTTCTGACCACTGTAAATGCATTGGTTCATTCAGTCCAAAAAACCCCATAAGATAGGACTCGTATTAGTCTCATCTGAGAAATGAAGAAACTGAGGCAGAGCAGGGTTCAGTTTCCTGCCTGGAATCACATAGGTAACTGGTGAAGAGCATGGATTACACATAGTCTGACTCCCCAGATGTGTAGGCTTTGGTCCCTACCGCATGTGGGATAAGCCTTGGTCACCCTGGCAGGTGTGTAAGGGTCCCTGAACCTTTTCTGGATGAGGAGCTCAGAATCCCAGAGTTTCAGCTGTATTCACCACTTTGATTCTCTGTTCTGAGATTACTGAGATTGCTGAGAGGTTGAGCTTATTTCTGAGTCTAGGTATGTCTTTTTGATTTTTTTCTCTTCTATTTTCTCTCTCATTATTATGTGTTTTGTTAGAGGAGATAACCTCAGAATGTAGGTTCTTGTTGTCTTCACTAGAAGTCTCCAGTGCTTTTTCATTGAAATATATTCATTTCTCCATTCATCTATCCATCCATTCATCTACCTATCATTGATCTATTCATCCATCCATCCATCCATCCAACATTTGTTGACTGCCTCTATTAGGCTCTCTGCTGTGTGGACAAAGTGCAGTGTCTGTCCTTGGGGAGCTCAGAGTCTCTTGTGAGGAATTAGATGTGGGGACCATGCTGTGATCAGTGTTGTAACCGAGGCATGACTCTGCCTGGAGGTGGGTGGAAGGAGGGCAGGAAGAGGTCTACCAGGGAAGACTCTGAAATAAACCCTCTCCAGGTACAAAAGCAGAGGGAAGTTATTGCAGGTATAAATGCAGTATATACCTGGACTCTGAAACATGAGTGAATGTTGTGAATGGAGAACCAGCCAACCAAGGATATGGGATGGGATGGGATGACATGAAGCTGAAAAAGGAGACCCAATATAGCATTCTGTGGGCCCTGGGAACCTGGCTGAGTAGTTGAGATTATTTTATATATATAAATTTTATATATATAAATATATTTTATATATTTTATATTTTATAGATATTATTAAATAATTGAGAGTTAGTTATTAACAGTATTTGAGTCACTTCAAATTAATTTTTTTTGTAGTAATCTATACATTAAAATAATTTCCTATGTATAGGTTCCCCATTTCTTAGATATATTTCAACACACCATGCCCTCCACCATGGGTCATATTTTTGTTGGGGGGGAACTGTATTGTTCATTTGTAAATCCAGTAAAATAAGAACTCATTTACCCTGCTGTCCTTTAGGAATAAAGCATTCAAATACAGGAAGACATAAAGTAAATAATCACAGGTTTGAAGAACTTTGGGAATGGTGGCCTATTTAAATCAACTCTTCTGAGATTACTCTCTGAGTGCTTTGTGAGTCTTTTAAAAAATACTGCCAAAAGATATTTAAATATTCTCCCCAGTGAACTTTTCATGAATATGGAAAAAAATAGTTAATTTTTTTTTACTCTAGAGTTTTTGTAGTGAGGGAATATTTTAGAAATTATTTTTAAAATTCTGGAGCATATATGTATTTTTAAAATGCCCTGCTTCTTTTTCTCCACATCTTTTCATTTTCACCTCATTGAAAACTTTCCACAAATGGTCCAAGAAAGCTAGTGATTGGACCTTTTGTTGTGACCGGTAATGAGACTTGACATTGAGATATAGTCAAGTTTCAGTGTATGATGACATGAAATATACTTATGTAAAATGTCCTGCCATCCTGGAAGCTCCTTATAGAAATGCTGGCCTTGAATTTAAGATTCATGATTCTTTACTTTCTATCCTTTTCGATCATGATTTGGAAAGGTCTATAAGAGGTACAAAACAAGAGCCATTTCTTTTTCCTTTAAATGCTTATCTTCATCATACCCTATGCTGGCTGAAGGTCACAGGTCTTTTTATTTTATTTTGTTGCAGGAACATTGTATTCTAGCATTATATGTAAAGTATGCATCGTTGTGACTCAGTACCTGAACATCTGTAGATTATACATTGAGTTCACCAGCAATGATCCAATTCTACCTTTACCATACAATTGATCCCCTTTACCCAATTTGCCACCATGCCTCCTTTCCTTCTGGTACACTAATTTGAATCCATAGGCTGCAAGTCTTTTTGTTTTCTTTGGCTCATTTCTTTGTTTAGTTTCTCTATATACCACATATGAGTGAAATCATACAGTGTCTTTCTCTATCTGACTTATCTTCCTAAGCATAATACCCTCTAAGTCCATCCTGGTATTGAAAATGGCAAGTTTTCTTCTTTTTTTAGTTGCTGAGTAGTATTCCATTCTGTATATACACCGCATCTTTTATCCACACCTCTCTGTCCATGGGCATTTAGGTTGTTTTCAGCTCTTGGCTATTGTAAATAATGTTGTAGTAAACATGGGGGTGCACATAACTCTTCAAATTAGGGTCACAGGTCTTCTAAACTGACGGTAAAGCTTCAGCCTACACTCTGTTACAGGGGTGGACAAGTACTGGAATTCTACAGCTAGGGAAAAGTGATTTCACGACAGGAAGCATTTATAAATTACTTTTATTGTTGCTGATTGTCTTGATACCAGTATCATGTGCTTTGTGAACTCTCTGACTTTACAGAAATAATCGTGCACTAGCAGGGGCCCATTATCTTCTTATAATATTCAATTTCCATCCCATGCTCTTAATTGAAATGAAGTTGCTCCTGCTGCTGTTGGGCAGTGGAGGCTTTGCCAATATTCTAAACTCTTAGCTGCACAAGGGATTGATTCTTTGTCTTTCCAGCTTTATCTACATCTCCTCTTTGTGGGCTAGCTTTTATTTCTCCCTGAAGCATGATGCTATTATATATGTTTTATTAAGGTAGCCCGTGTGAGTTGGCAGAACACTGATTAGCTTTTTTGGATTACTTTGATTTTGAAATTGGCTAGTCCGCTTGTCTTTAGGTCATTTATTCCAAAGTGTCTAATCATCAAAAATACAAACATTAACAACTTTCCACAACCTAGGCCCACTATGTCGATCAGCTTGAAAAGATCTTGAAAAGCAATATGACTGAATAGGCTTATTCTTATGTTGTTGACCAAATAATATCATAAGAGTCTCCCCATTTCAAATTTAGCCCCAAACCCCCATGGAAAAAAACTTTACAGTTCAATTAGCGGGAGATAAATTGCATGATGCCTGTAATCAGAAAAACTGGCATAAACTCAATGTTCAATTACTACCTCTAACCTCTTCCTACTTTCTGATGTATGCCTTAAAGCCACAGAGGATTCAAGGATGATAATTAATTTTTAGGGTGAATTAAAAGAAGTAATCCGCTTATAATAAGGCCTGATTTTCAGCTGATTTGTATCATGATGGCCAATCGCCACACTAGTTGTTTCTGATTTTTCCTTCTGGTCAGTCCCTCCAATCACTTACTCGAAAATATTTTGAACTTTTTAACCTGCATGTAATGCCATGTAACGCATATTTTAATTCCATCACATCTCTACCCACCTCCATAAGCACTTATCTTGCACGCACCCATACTGGTTGGTTAATATTGCTTTCTCTGCTCTCTCTCCAGCATCTGCTGTCTGCCACATTGTCAGTGCTCAAAATTGCTCTTACTCAAACAAGTGGAAACACAGGCTCTTCTGCTTCTGTCTTGTGTGCGTCTCACACCAGCATGGATGGATGGGTGTGTTTCGGGGTGAATTCATTTTCTAGAATGTCAGCATGTGTCTGTTTTTGTGGAAAGTGATTTAGAATGTTGAAATAGGTCATTTGCAGAATTGAAAAGCATTCTTTTTCCCCCAAGACTAGGGCAAAACCAGAGACCTCAGAGACTGAAGCCAGGGACACAAACACCCTCAGCATTCTCTCTGCATCTTTCAGCCCTAACTCTTCTAGTCCCTTGGCTTCATTTCCTGTATTGCATACAGACTTCCCACCTGTGAAGGGATGTGGCTGCAGGCAGCTCCTGGATAGGATCCTTTTAGCCCAGGAACATGAACATAAAGAGAACTTTTATTTAAAAATAAAAGCAGGGACGGATTTTGACTAGTTGTTTATAGTTATTGTGTGTTTCTCTCTTGGACCTTTCATGGCCAAGGACTAATGATTTAGGATTATCTGGGTCATATAGCTGCTTCAGTGCTTCGAGGGATGATGTTATTGGATGAAAAGAGGATTGTCTCTTTACCAAGCGATCATCCGAATGTGTAACTAAAACACAGTGCAACATTTATTCAGTAAAAAGAGAAAAGACCTTGATCTAGTCAGTACAGCTCTGATAGAAAATAAGATACCCGTGTTTCTGAAAATAGGATAGATGTGTTTCTCTAAGGGAGTTGGGTATAGCAGGAAAAATTAATATCTTTTCCCTCTTGCTTTTGACCTGAAGGTTATGTTATTCTTATTTCTTCTCCGGGTTTACCGTAGCTTGTCCTCGCCTCAGTTGTGCTTATCATGTGTATTGATGACTCGTTCACAAATCTGCTTTTGCCAGTTACTGTGAGCTACTTGTGGGATGGGCCATGTTATATTCATGTTGAAAATACTCAGTTTAGGCACCAAATGAGAATATAAATTGTATTATACATGACTTTTATTCTAGAACTGAAAAGACAAAGCTGTTAAAAACAATAAACTGTTATATATTCTCTAGCAGATAGAATTGCCTACGTATTCCATGCCATGTTCTCACAAAGCAGCCAGTTCTATTTCTCTCCCTCTCCCTCTCTCTCTCTCTCTGTCTGTCTCTCTCTCTGTCTCTGTCTCTGTCTCTCTCTCTCTCTCTAAGGAAAAATGCAGGCAGGAATGAAAGGAAGTAAGTGGGTGGGCAGGGAGACAGAAATAGAGGAGGAAGAAGACTTTATTTATTTTTTTAGTTGTTTATCCTGGTTGTTTTCCCCGCCCTGGGTGGTGAACCCTGGTCCTTAGAATGTATGTGAACCATTCTGGCCCATGGACTTAACTACTAAGCTACTATGCACCTCCATTATTCTCAATGTGATCAATTCTGGCTGTGTCGGCCCATAATCTACTTTTTTGTTTGCTCCTAGGGAGCCATTAGAATCTCGGCATGGAAAATAAGACTCTTGCATTTGATAGACCTTCCAATATTAGGAGACAGGTCTTGATATTCATCTCGGATTTTCTTAAGCAAACGCATCGCTGATTCTCTCAGCTGTTCCTCAGTGAGAAGATTTTCTGGATCTTCCCACTAGTGAATTTTAAGATGTGTCAGTGGTCATCTTAATCTGAGATGCCTGGAAAAGAGCACAAACATCCAAGAAATGACTTGTGCAGAATTTGCAGTGGGATCATCACATTCTAGATTCACAATTGGTGGTTTTGGAATAGAACCCTCTCATTAAAAGAAATTTTACGAGAAGTCCACTTTGTGTAATAAGTAAAGCAAAATCTATTGTGATTGAAGGGAGTTTTCTGAACGGCTGGGGAGGCCCACCTGCCCATGTTCTCCTTCCTCATGTGCTGTCACAGCTTCTGAAACATTTTGATGGAACCCCAAGTATTTGGTGGCCCACCATAATCAGAAAAATGTATCATTAAAATTATATTACATATTTTTATGGAGTTCAAGTTCTCAGTCTCAATATGTGTTATATTAAGTTTAAGTGCTACTAAAATATCCATTTATTTTCACATGAACAATTGTCAGGTCATCTCTTCCCATCCCATAATACAGCCCTTTTCATGTTTTCTGATTTAATTCTGTTGATCTATATCTCAGCCTGTCAGGATCGTTTTGGGTCTCAATTTTGTTATTTATTGTCTTTTCAATTTACCATAATCTGGATGTTTGGAAGTGTGCTATGTGGCATCCAATTACTCTGATAAGATTAATGAAACAAACAAGGGTCAATGAGAGATTCTTCTTCAAACTGATACTGGGTGCTGATGAGCGTTTCGGGGGCAGTCAGAGACCTACTACCCAGCATTCCTAAAACCAAGTCATTCCAGTCATTCACCACATTCTGCTATTTTGGCGGCTAATTATTAAGAAAGTTCCCTGACTTTCATCTTCTGTTAATCCTTGTCTAGGTTCTCTTTTGCTCTCCGCATGCAGCAGTCATATCTTAACAGGTGTCTTCTTTTGGCCTTATCCCACTATGTCCTGGTTTGTGCTCGTTTGCAATATCAAATGTCTGAAACGAAGTTTGATTATGTGTGGTTCAGATGCTCAGAAACCTCCAGTGGCTCCCTGGCACCTACAGCGGCAAGCTAAAGTGCTCCACCACAGTGCTCAAATTTATGGTCTGACTCCTTTGCATTATCATCTTCCAACACTCCCTGAATGGGGCTAATCACCCCCACGTGAATTGATTCATCATTTCCCCCATGTGCCATATTATTTCTTGGCATTTATGGTACAGATGGTAAATGTTGAGCATTTTCATGGCACAGTGCTGATTTAAACAAACAAAAAACCAAACAGCAATACCACATAATGACTGGGTGGGGTGGGGGGTGCTTAATTTATAAAAATATAAAGAACCTCCCTTGCTCTTACCTTATTCTAGGAATGGACGTAACAGTACACCTAGATTTAAAAGTGATATGCTATTTGGAATAGGCATGGGTTACTTTGTTCCAACCTTCTGGTAAAGTCTGTTAGCCATTATAATAAGATAGGGCATTTATTTACTTAATTTGTGTTCCCTTGAAATCATACTGGACAGAGGAAACAAAGAATCAATGTAGGGAAAACCATCAAGTACTGCCTGGGATAGTTAGCCTCTAATGTTACGCTGAACTGGGAAAAGTACTCCCAGGTTACTCCTAAGCAGATATAGAAAGCACAGTTTGCTAGGCTTTTCCAAGACTTGAAAGAAGTATGCATTAAAGCAAATATACCCATTTTCAAGTCCTCCATTTATTCATTCATATTTAGCAGCTGTTTATGGAGCATTAACTCTCTGGAAGATGCTATATTAAACTATACACATAATTTCCTGGTTGTTGAAGCAACATTATGAATTGATTTTCCTTGTTCAACACCTAAATAATATTTTGTCTATTAACCAAGTATTGCCTACTGTAAATTGCAGAGCATTGCTTGTGTAAGTGAGAAATATGGGTCTAGTCATGCCTTGGGCAAATTACTCAACAATTCTGTTCTCAATTGGAAAGAGAAAGAGTTGAACAATTTGCTTTCTAGAGCACTTTGAGGTTGTAAAATATAATGATCTAATTAATTTTGATGGCCTTCTGGCTTACACTTGACTATTTGTGTGTTTGTTTAGTGCCTGAACATGCTGATTGAGTTGACTCTGAACTGACTCCTAAGATAGAGTTTGAAATATGACAACAGCAGTGTGCTCATTGAAATGAAGAAGCATCCTTCTGTTTGTAGGGCAGGCATACACTTTCATGGCTCAGGTGTTTGAAAACTTAATGAGTTAATATTTATTATGCTGTAAGAGACTAGTTAAATTATTTCTGTGCCTGGCTAATTGAGATGTGGTACTTTGATTTGATGGCATTTGATATGAGTATGGTTTTAAGTGTACTGCTTAAGCACATGGATATTACTGATGCTTCAGACGTGGCATAGACATACATCTTTTTATATTTGTTACAGTGAGTGAAATTGCTGCATAAAGTTTAAACTGCTCTATCAACAAATTGATTTAGTGAAATAAATTTATATGTGTGTACTGTGTATGTGTGTACGTGCATATATAACATATTACCAACTCATGATGTATATACATATATGTGTGCATATATGTGTATATAAATTACCAAAATCACATAACAAATATTATCTCAAAGCCATTTTGAAAGGGAGTATTTTAATGTTCTCAGTGAATAATTTCTCTCTGCCTGAGAGCTACAGTTGTATCCTGGGAAATATTCAGAGGAGAAGATAAAATTATTTAGATTTGCAGCTTCTTGTCATGGCAGGTGAAGGCCTTTTTATTATTATTATTAATGTGATGGGAATAGTCCCATCACCTCATGTCTCTGTGCAGCATCCTGAGAACAACCTTTCATCACATAAATAATTACAGTTCTGCTCTTTTTTAATGCCTCTTGCCATGACTTCCCTCCCCCTTCAACCACTTTCTACGTGAGTGAGGCAGTAGATGGCATCTCCTCACATAAAGGTTCCCCAGGTATTGACAAAAGATGGCACTTGGTGCTGGTGGTGGTGGGAGTTGGGAGAGGGTCGTTCCCCTGTCCCAACAAGACCCCACTCTGAGGTCCATGCTTTTCTTTTCTTTTTTATTATTTTAATTTTGGGGTACTTTATTATTTGTTTTTGTTTTTTGTTTTCTTTCTTATATTGTTTTTATCACTTCTTTACATTGCCATATGATTTTTAGAACAGGTGTATGATCTTTTAAAAGTAAACTTCTGGTGTTCTTGTGTGGCCAAGGAGGTTAAGGCAACTAAAGTGCAGACCATACAAAGTCCAAGGACCTGGGTTTGAGACCCAGGGCTGATGGAGGTGAGTGGGGAGTAGGAAACAAAACAAAACAGAACATAACATAAAGGGCCCACTTCTTTCATGTAGCAGTATTTTCCAGAGAAATAATCAGCTTCTAGAAGACCTTCTCTCTGTCCCTGCCTTTCCTTTTGGCTTGCATTTGCAATTAGGGCTCCTGGTGAGGGAGAGAGAAAAAGCAGAAACAGATCCAGCAGTAAGGTTGAGTCAAACACCAATGATGCTGAGGAGGAAATGTCGGGAGGGATTGCTGTGCCGAGGGTCCAGTTCTCATGGCTCCATTTGATGCTGCCTGAATGGAGGGTAAGTCCTGGGTCAGGCAAAGCAGGTCTTCCGCAAATGCTCTTTTCTGTATGTTGTTTTTGCCCCTAGTGATGACTCCTTCCACTCCTAAGTCCCTAATATTGTCCCCGTTCTATTTTTGAACAGAGCCTGTGCAGACTCTTTGGTGGTGAAGAGAATAGATGCCATGTAGTCTGAAGATGACAGATGAAGATGCTTGTAGAGAATTTTTTAAAAGAGAGGATCTAATCTTTTTAACATCATATGTATTTTAGGAATAGCTTTTGTAGTGAAAAATCTGTAATTTCCTAATATCCAGTCACTTTTTGTGTTGGCTCCCTTTGCAGCTATTCCCTCTGCCAGGAACATGCTCCCCTTAGATACCCATTCCTCATGCTCTTCAAGTCTTTCCTTAAACAATACAATAGACCACTGAACAGCACTGTGGGCAGGGATGCTGATCCCAGCATAGTCAAAGTCCATGTGTACATTTTGATTCCCCTCCAAAATTACTACTCATTTCTGTTGACCAGAAGCTTTTCCACTAACAGTCAATTAACATGCACTTTGTATGTTATATGTTTGATATACTGAATTTTTATAACAAAGTAAGCTGGGGAAAGAAAATGTTAAGGAATTTCTAAGTGGACCATTATAAAAGTCTTCATTCTCGCTTTCTCACATTGGGTAGGTTGAGGAGGAGGAGGAAGAAGAGGGGTTGGAAAAAATTCAAGTATAAGTGGACTGAGCAGTTCAAACCCATGTTATTCAAGGGTTGACTGTATTTTTTCAATGGGGCCCACCCTTACTATTCTGTTTACAATTGCACCTCCTTTTAGCATTTCAGAGCAACTTTGTGAGATAATATTCTTGTTTAATGTGTTTATTGTTTCTCTTTACATTATTCCTTCTCCCTCTCCAAGCTCAGCAAGGCCATAGATTTCTGCCTTTGTTCACCTCTGCATTTCTAGTGCTTAGAAAGAGGTCTGACACATGTATGCTCAGTAAATATTACTGAATGAGTAAAAAAGCAAAAAGCAAATTATTTGTCAAGTATTGCTAGCAGAAAATTCCTTAGGGGAAAAAAACCTCCAAGGGGTTACTGTTTGTTTTGGAAATTAGGGAATAAGAAAAGTAGAGCACTTGCCTACTCTGGTCCAGGGTAAGGAGAGGGGTGCCTTGGCAGGCTGGGTTGGGGAACGGGAAGCTAGCCTCCAATCCATGGGCCTCTCAGAGAGAAAATAGTGTGACTGGGGCTGTGGCCAGGGGTAGGATTTGGGTTCAGTACCCGTTGACTTCTCCTGTAGTTCTGGGATTAATCAGGTCTAAGACGAGGCATGAGGACTCCCCTCTTGAGAAACACTTACCTGTCACCTTCATGTGGAGTGTATATGAAGACTTAGTCTTAGTGTTTGGGATTTAAGAAACGATATTAGAATATGAAGGTTCTAAAGGGACAGCTACTGCAGACTAAATCATTTTTTCCATTTGACTAACTGATCTAATTTTAAAAATTCTCGAAAACCTCCTATGCTATTTCTCTGAAAGATTTAATAGGAATGTGGGAGACAGAATAATAACCACGCAGAGATCCAGTCCTAATCCCCAAGATCTGTGAATATGTTATATTCCATGGCAAGGGGGAATTGAGCCTGGTAATCAGTGGATCTTAATACAGTGAAGTGATCCTGTATTACCTTGATGGGTCCATAAGAGTTCTTCAGTGTGGGAGAGAAAGGCAGGAGAGTCAGAACCAGAGATGACATTGTAAGACACAGTGATGGGCCATTGCTGGCTTTGAAGATGAGGAGGGCCAACCACCCAGGGGATGCAGGCTGCCTCTAGAAGCTGAAAAAGACGAGAAGATAGATTCTCCCCTAGAGCTTCCAGAAAGGAACACAGCTCTGCTGACACCTTGATTCTAGCCCCGTGGACCACATTTCAGACTCTTCTTTGCAGAATGATAAGATTATAAATTTGAGTTGTTTTAAGTCATCATTTCTCTGATCATTCGTTAAAGCAGCAATCGGAAACCAATACACACAAGAGCAAGGGGAAACCTGTTTATGTGTTTGCTTCCCAAAGATCTGTTTTCCAGTATTCTCCCAGTGACAGTTAAAAGCCAGACACAGGACACAAAGCGCTTTAAAGTCAGCAACCACCAAGCCTGGCAGTGGCCAGGGAGATCATTTCTCAAGCTGTTACAGACCAGGGACTCTTTGACTCCTGGTGATAGAAATTAGCCAGAAGCCAGACGTAACTTCAGGTAAGACGCTTCATTGGGAGCTCATGTGAGAGAGTCTGCCAAAGGGATGGTGTCTAAGGCCGCTCCACTAGGGGCCGTGCTGGGGGAGACAGACTAGCAGTGGAGGCCAAGCCTGCTTCACTGCAGCTGTCACAGATTGACGCTTTTCCACTCCTTTGCCTGGTCTGGCAGAGTAGAGATTTGAAGCTGCAAAGGGGCTCTAAGAAGAAGTCGTTCAAGGCTGCTACGAGTTTATGACTGACATAATCCCGCCTGAGCTGAAGGCATCTGCAGATTCCACCCCAGGTTGTAGACCAGGAGGCCCCTTGTGATACTGTGCCTGGGATGGGCAAGCTGGAGACATTTTACAGTTAGTTTTTATCATTCTCTTCAATGGTGCATTTCTCATTCATCTTGCTCTCCCTTGGGAACTTACTTTATTTTCTTAACTAAACCCAGGGATGGGAACTGGTGGTTACACTGTTCTAGGGGGGATAAGAAAGAAGGGGATTCGAATAGAGGCGCTCTTACTAAGGTGATTAATAATTCTCTAAAGCCGGTTGTCTTAACAGAGGGCCAGGGGTCTTCCTGCCCCTGGATCTTATTCCCCCATCAAAGGGATTATGGTTCATGGCTCCTTCCCTTCTCCATTGCCACTGTCTCCTCTTTGAGTCACACTCTCACCTTGGAACAGTGCT
Organism: Solenodon paradoxus; assembly: GCA_004363575.1. Classification (NCBI taxonomy): domain Eukaryota; kingdom Metazoa; phylum Chordata; class Mammalia; order Eulipotyphla; family Solenodontidae; genus Solenodon; species Solenodon paradoxus. Next base: position 659,854 of record RJWH01000149.1, read on the forward strand.
GAGAAACTCACAGAATGCGACCCACGCAGGGAAGACCTCAAGCCAGGACTGCCAACAGGCTTTGGGTTAGAGAAAGAGGTGTATATGGAAAATGTGGAAAGTTAGGGCATACGACGGCTCTTGGAATTCTTCATTAGCAGATGTTTAAAAGTCAGCTCTCTAAAATTATTCACAGAAGCTTATAAATATGAATTTCCTGCAATTCACATTTTGTAAGCACTCCTATCAGCTGTATCGCAGCTTGAAAAATACCAAAAACGCATTAGAAAAATCTTTCTGTTTAAAACTAGATTGATCCCACATTTACATGGCAAAAGAAGGCCATTACTCGGCAGGCAGTAAAAGCTTCATTTCAGAGAGCTGAGAAAAAAATCAAAATAATTCACTGCTACCCAGGCCATTTGACAACTGTTAGACTTTTTCTTACAAAATAAAATGAAATCCCACCACCCGCAGCTTAAAATCTCCAATTAATGCTATAAAAAGTGCCTTCATTTAAAAAGCCAATGTGTAAATTTCTCTAAGCTGGGTGTAGACATTTCTTCAAATTTACTGTAACCTTTTGCTCTTGTCTGCAGTGGAAAGAGACTTTCAGATTCCAAAAAGAAGCCAGAACTGCTTTTCACCTTATTATTTAAGAGCTAAACTCCTCTCAGTTCATTGAGTTCAGTTCCTGAAGATACTGATAATTCACATATAATCTGCTGCTCTGCGTGTTCAGGAGACATTGTGAAAGAAGATATCAAAGCTGGCCAACATTCCACCTGTGAATTAAAACAAGGGTGTTTTCACAGCAGCCCCAGAAGAGAAGTATGGGGGTGGTGGTGGTGGTGGGAGCAGAGAAGTAAGGCGGTGGTGGGAGATAAAAGAAACAGGGTTCTTTCTTGCTTTGGCAGGCTCTTTTAAGATAGGATCAGCAGGTATGAGAATCACCACCTTGAAGCAATTTTAAAGCAGCCAGAAAGTCCAACTCTTTTATCTCTTCCTTCCCACCCTTAGGTTAATGAGAATTTCCAAGGGGCAAGTCACTGGACATCTGTGACATGCCATCTTCTATTTACCAGATTAATTGAGGGACAGTCAACTGTGAACACTGGGCAGGTGAGGTCACTTATAAGTTGTGCCAATAGCAAAACCAAAAGTCAGATCCTGTCATTCTGGTTTCCTGCCCAGCCAGTTATCAGGGGAGAAGTGACCTATGGAAAGAGTTGCTGCAAAGAATGTGGAACTGCTGTTATTGGTAGAGAGCAGGGCAGATCGGGCTTGGGGGCATAGTCAGATCATCTTAGAATGGTTCAGCCCTTCTCATGGTCCCTCTTCATCATCTACCGCTCCTCGGTGTTAATCCAAGAAAAAAAAATTTTTTTTTTAGGTTAAGTCCCTTGAGGATCCTTTCTCCTCCAAGTCTCTGTTCTTATTTTTCAATTCTTGTCTGGAAGGTTCTGCCTGTCTTCCTCTTGTGCATAGTCTACACAGAAGATCTTACATCCCCTCCCTCACCATCTTGACCTTTGGCATTTACCTAGTGAGTGGCGAAACTGGCATCTCACGCAGGGTTGTATTGTGTGCTGCATCTGACAAGGTTGGTGCAGACAGTTGGTACTCAGACAGCAAGCAAGTGAATGAATGGATGAACCAACAGAAGTGCTTATAAACTGTAAGATCCCAGCGAACGCTGGCGATGACGTTTCCCTGATTCCTCTGCCTGTCTAGAGGACCGGAAACCTTGCACTTTTTCTCTTTTTCCTGAGGGTTAGTGGAGATCCAAGTCTGGTTGGGCCTCTGCAGATGATCCAAATTGTCTCAATCCTTTTTGTTAGGAGGAAGGTCAAGGGTGAGGTCAAAGTCATTTAATGCATGGAAAAAGCAACTTTTATTTATTTCCCACTAGTGGGAAAGCTCAGTACAGTGAAATTGAAGAACAGTTCTTACTCTCAAACCCTGTAACCATTTTCTCTCTGTTGATTGTGCTTTTCTTTGTCAAGGGCCAGTTTGGTGGCTCCATAAACAAATATGTCAACTATTGCTAGCTGCGAATCCTCAGACACGATAATTTATGAACAGCCTAGTTGGCACCATCTCTCTGCAATGCAATTAATGGCTTCTTTTTGCAAGCTAATAAATTCAGGAAAGTAAATCACATGTGCAAAGATTGTTTATTTAAAGTAGAAGCTTATTTGGGGGGACTGTCCATTATTTATGCATTTATTTATTCAGTTTTATTAAAACACAAAAGATAGGGCTGCTGATTCAATGTAGCAATGACGCAGTCTCTGGCCCTGAGTTAACCTCACTCACGGTGCAGAAATGCCAGCCTTCACTTGGCCGCCTTTGTGACCACACAAGACCACTGCATATGGTTTCGTCATCTACTTGTAAAATGTGCAGCTTAAAATGTACTTAAAGGCAACGTGTGGTGCATTTAAATGTAAAGTTGGACTGTATGAATATTCTTAGAATAGCATTCATAACGATATCAATTCAGTTAGACATGGTTTCCAAGATACGAGCTCCCTCTTTCCTTAAAAGCTTTTCCCAAACTTTTCTGATAGAAAACTGTCAGATTCCATATAAACCCAGCTGTGGAATTCATGATCGTGTGCTAAATTCTCCTGGCTACTGACTTTCGAAAAGAAGTGTATTGAGTTTTTATGCACACATACCCATATGAACAAATATATTTTAATCAGTTCTTTTTTTCAATGAAAGATCAGGATCTGCCTTCCCCCAAGTAAAATATATTCAAATAAGCAAATATAATTGGAAATAAAATAGCTTTGATTATGATGGGACTTTGTGATTTTCCTGTTTAAGCAGTTATTCAGTTTTTTTTTTTTTTTTTTTGGTTTGTTTTGTAGTTAAGTTTTTTCTACTGCTTTATGGAAACACGATTATTACATCAGTAGCTCAGCTCATTATTCTCTCCTTATTTTTAACTCTTCCTTCAATGAAAAATAATACACATAAGCTTTAGGAACATCTAAGGGGAACAGATGGTTTTTCAGAATTTCTTTACCCTAAATTAAATCTCCTGCTTTTCACTTTTGAGCTAAGAATAAAATTGTTATGGATGTTTTCATTCTGTATATTAGTGCATGTTACACTCATATCCCACATTAACATTTTTATTTCCACTGGGATTTCTGATATAATCAGGTATTAAACCTGTGGTTATTTTGGCAATTATACCTTTTATGGAAGGATTCCAACAGTTAAATCCTGAGTTAGGAAGATATATAGCTTTACTTCATCTGGAAGAAGAATTATCCTAAAAGATGGCTAGAAGATTCAATAATAGGTTACATTTTTTGAAGAAAAGCTCACAGATCGAGTCCTCAACTTTCCATCTATGAAATAAAAAACAGATGAAACTTTTTTCTTTCTCCAGCTCCTTTCAAGGCACACACCAGAATCAAACTCATGCCTTGTCTTCTATGCCTGAGTTGACAAATTTAAAAAAAAAAAGTTGCTGGCTCTTTGTTTTTCATGCCAGATTTATTTTATTTCACTGTCTTACAATTTTGATTTATTTTAAAAAGTATTCTCTCATTATTTTTCTAATTTCTTTTTCCCAAAAGGTCTCAAAAGGATGCACCCTCCCTCACCTGACCCTGCCAGGCCCACTCTTTCAGTCGTAACTTTTGAATTTGCTTCTTCTTAGCCATAATTGGAATGCAACTTGAAAATTCAGAAGTAGAATAGCTCTCCCCTGTGACTCTTAAGATATTTCTTAAGGCTCAGTCTAATTGGTATAGTTTGCAGTGGATGCTCCCCTCTCCAAGGTTTTCCCCCAAAGTGGGCACTATTTAAAAGGCACCACGGTGGAAGGAGTTTGACTCTGTGCAATCTTGGAAAAGTTCTTTAAACTCTAAGGTTTTTACTGTCACCTAATATCAGATAAAAATACCTACTTCACAGGGTAATTGTGAGAACTGTGTGCGGTGTAGCGCTTAATCAGCACGTAGTAGGCATCTAACAACACTAGGTCCCTTCTTGGGTTTCATGCAGTCCAGTCACATTGTATTTCATGCAATATAGAAGTGGGTATGAAACAATCTCCTCTCCTCTTGGAGTCAACATCTAATTTGTCTGTAATGTGACACCATTAAGAGGCAGAGAGCAAGGGTAACAATTTTAGAGACTTTTGAAAGGCTTCTGAGGAGGCAGCTTTTGAGTTGCATCTTGAAGGAAGGAATGGTCAGACCCTGTGGTCCTGAGGGAGCAGGAGACGCATCACAGGGATTTGAGAGCCATCCTGGTGCCCCCGGGGTTGCGGTCTAGTGATAGGGCTGTGGGATGTGTCCGTAGAAAGTTGAAATTAGGCCCAGTTGCAACAATCTTTGGGAATTGGGCAGAGGAGTTTCGATTGGGCAGAGAACATACCCAGGAGTTCTGGGTTCTCCTGTGGAGCGGAGGGTTTTTATACCTTTTATCTTCTCTAGTGGAGTGAAGAGGTTTTTAAACATTCTGTGACTTAGACTATGAAAAATTTTGCATCATCATCCACTATACCTCAGGTGTTTATGTACATTTATTTCAAAAAATAATAGTTTTGTGAAATAGTAGTTCCCCTTACTATGTGGACCACATAAGCTAGTATAGTTTTCAGGCTCCATCGCACAGTGATTTGGCTCTTTGTTCAACAAGCAAGAGAACAGTGCAATTAAATGTACTTAAATATAACTTTTCCTTTTCTTGCATGCTATCTCTCTTAACTGATCCTGGTGTTTTTCTTTTTCTTTTTTTTTAAATTTGATATTGTCATTCTAAGTAAAGAAAAAATAGATTAGAAGTTTAAATTATTGAGGTGAGTGTTAGCATTTCTTTATAGCATGCAATGCCAATTTTATTTTATTTTAGTCCTAAGTAATACTTTTTAAAATTTGAAATAAAAAAATGACCTAAGTACCATAGAATTGCAACATGATATAGGTTTAAAGTGTGATCATTGTAAATCACCATCTGTATATAATACATTAAGTTAATCACTTAGAGTTCAATTCTATTCTTCACCTTCTAATTGATCCATTTTACCTGACTTGCCCACCCCCTACAATGCCAGTTTTACATGCAAAATATGGGATCATGTGACTCTTATGTGGGATCATCAATACTGGAAAATATAAATTTCTCAGCTCAAGTTTTCAGATGCATTTTATTCTTATCAGAAGAATGGAAATCCTGTCTACAACTAACTCAGTTGTTTACTTCTTTTGTGTCATCATCTTTGGCATTAATGATGTACCACTACAGGGAAGTAACATGAGTAAGAAAGGATGGGATTACCCTTGGTTATTCTTAATTCTTAGAACGCCATTACCTTTCTTATCCTTGGAAGCAAGTTCTATTTTAATAGAAATTGTGTCCTTGCTGGACCCTCAGCAACTGCTGTAGTAGCACTTACTCAGATGCAAATATATGACCTGCTTATTTTGCACTCACTTTGAATCTTGATAAGCTCTCCAGCCAAGTCCAATGTTCCTGGGACAAAGCAAACACTATATGTGAGCAGGTCAGCAAAGAACCGTGGGTGCTGTGTTGTACAAATATCCTCTCTTTGTGAGCATGCTCCATTATCTCCTTGGACTTCACTTACGAAACTCAGGTTCAAAGAGAAAACTTAACAAGAGTTTCAAGGTGGTGACATCAGAGAATTAAGTCAAGTGGAGGGCCCTTTCTAGAGTAGGGGCCTGTGTGAATACATAGGTCACATGTCCAGGAAGCTCACCCTGCTGCCACCATCTATTTTCTATTTTATTCTATTATACTTAGGAAACATTAGTTGCAAATTGATGTCATAATCCACTAATGTTCATGATTGGCAGTTTAAAAAACTCACTTAAAAAACATGATGATGTCATTAAAATGTGGGCTGTATTATTGGATTGCTAAATCTAGTTTCTGCCTCCCCCACTTGCTACTGTACCTCCATTTTTAATCTATTAAATTCAGGTAATAGTAACTATTTCATAAAGTTATTATGAGCATTAGGTGAATTAATACATGTAATGGGCTTAGAAAATGTTTGTCATATAATAAATATCCCATGATTATTAATCATCATCATTATTACCATTATTAATTACATTATATCTTGCTCTGAGTAAATGTTGAAGGAAAAAAAATGTTTCCCAACTGAACAATAAGCATTTTCACTCACTCTAAAATAGATGTTTTCTTAGGTTTACCAACATTTGTGTTTTATCATGACTCGAAGCATGTGAAATATCATAAAAACAGATACAAGTTTATTTATTCCACACTTAATGCAGTGACTTAAAAATTATAGCTTAATGAAAAATCCAGTGAGTGAGTGCATTATTTCTGCCCCACCCCAAGAAGAAAGCAAATAGGCTTTTGGTATTTCTTAATTATAAGTTAAGAAAGAAGCAAAGATACCTGAGAGATACAACTCCTTGAGAGTAAGGAGCCAGAATTAGTCCTTTTGAAATGAAGTGTTAGATGATGAACTTCAGCCATAGGTTAAAATGCTAGAGGAAAATGTTTTCTCTCTTTGCAAAATATAGCAGTCACATTTTTTTGTTATACAGACCAAATCCCTAAGTCATAACGTTATATGAAACACAGACTACAGAGGATGTTTAGTTACTTTCTGTTGTGGGAGCAACATTAAATCAAAGTGAGCACAATGTTGGCTGAATTGTTTTGATCTGTGTTGCATTTTCTTACTTGGTAGTTTCATAATAAGTAGTACTGATTTTGTAGCTAATTTGCATCTCTCCCATTATTAATTGAAACAATTGAGGTCTCTTTTCCCATTGATGGTTCAGCATTTTATGTTTACTTGACTCTCAACTTTGGTGCTAAGTGGATATATAGTCATTTTATATCTAAATGTCTGTATCAATTGCTGATATATGTGGTTAGATAATCATCTGAAAGTAGAGCTCAATAGGATTTATTTAAGGCCATTTGAAATAAAATCTGGAACATGTTATATACCACAGAGATAAATATCTTACGAAAATGTGTTTTTATCTTTCATTATTGACAGCAGTAACTTGAATTGTAGACTTTATGCATAGTCGAAGAAGATATGCTAAGCTGAGTGTATTGTAACTACCGTTTTATGTTAAGATGGAAGATTAACCACCAATGAAAGCTAAGTTACATCTTTAGAAAGGAATCGACTCTGATAAAAATTCATCATCCTTTTTAAGAATCACTATAGAGCAAATCTAACCACCCGAAATGCTAAGTATTCAGGAGATCTCACTTTTGATTGTCCTTAGCAAACGGAAGCATACTATTCTGTAAAATACCAAAAGTTAAATTGAAATTGCCCTCACTAGACAATTTCAGGTACATTACCTGTGTCAATTAGATTAGATAAAGAATGATCCAATCCTTTTATTCAGGATGAAGAGTTTGGACAGATTTTCACATTTGTACTACATGCCACTTTACCTTCATTATGGACAATAGTTTACAGAATTATTAACACTTGTCTCAGAATTATATTAGCTTTGAAAGTGGTGACATTTGCTCTATTCTTACAGTAGCATTGGCATTGTTAACCATATTATTTTAAAGCATATTGCTATTAGTTGAAAGTGAATATGGAGTTAGATTTTCAAAACTGTAATTTAGTATTAATTGGGATTAATAACTATCTTTTGAAAATGATCATTGTGCCAAATTTTATTTTCATATTTGATCTCAGTATTTAATCCCTTAAATATATACTGTGTATATAATTTGGAAGCAGGTATGCAGATAAGAATTTCAGTTTTCTATCCCAAGTCTACCTACTGCAGATGAGTTTTGAATGGGCACAATTCTGATTTCTGTTTAGCCTTCAGTTTCTAAAATTTTCTTGTATGAAATCATAGTAGATTTCTGATGCTAAGGAGTCTTGTCTTCGATATGATTGTTAGTGGCTATAATAAGTAGAATGCTTTAACTCAAATGTGCAAGTTGAAGTTACCTGGGATGGGTACTGCTGCCCTGTAGCTTTTCTCTTTTCCCTCTTTTTCCTCCTACCCCCTAATCCCTGCAGTCAGATAAATGTTTTTTAATTCGTTTAGGAATTTTAGCTAAGATTCACCCTCCAATAAATGTCTGTATGGCAGGAATTACTGGTAATTTTTAGAAGTAAGATTTAGTTACATTTACATTATCAAGACTGAGTTGGTTTTGTTTTGTTTTTTGGCCATGAATGAATGTGAATTGCTTGAGTTTCTTCAAAAATGTGAATTGCTTGAGTTTCTTCAAGAATGCTTGGATTTACTTATACATCCTTATGCATTTGGGGCATAGTTTTAGCAACAGCTTAATGACATTGACATCTATGACAAGTTTCTGGGAAGACAGGAGTCAGAAGAAATGAGATCTAAACCCCTTTCATTCCTTACTACCTCCATGGCCTCAGGTCTTTGAGTTGGTTTTTACAGGCCTGGGATCTCTCTTTTCAGTTATCTTGAAATTCTGCTCTATACTTCCTCCCTACTCTTTGATACCATACCCTAGTAGCATCTGATTTTCATGCCCTACTAAAGTTGTTCTCACCTAGGTGACTGGATCTTTGGGATACCAAATCTGGAAGCACATTCTTTTTTTTCCACACTGATGAGTTCTCCTGCACTGGCTTTCTCTTTTCTCATGACTTCCTAGACATTTCAGTCTCTCATTTTCTCTTGTGCCTTTTGTTATTTCTTTCAATCTTTGTGAGTTCCTCTTCTGCCCGTTCCTTAAATGTTTCTTATGTCTGTCCCCAACCATCTTATATTCTCATTCCAAGTATTTGATGGTTGCCAAATCTATATCCTTACCTAGAACTTTATCCTAGTTAACAGACCTATTTACAAACTCTCAGTGGGCATTTTTATTGAGATATATAAGAAAGGAGTACAATCAATATGTCACAATAATAACTCCTCATCTTCTTTCTTGCCACCCCATTCCCTTCTACCTCTTGTCTTGATGAATAGCTTGCCGTTCACTTACCATATAACCATAAACCTTAGAGTGCCCCTCAGACTTTTTTCTCTGTCATTCCTCCCTCCAGGCAGTCGTGGCGTCCTGTCAGCACAACCTTTAAGTGTCCGTGTCCTCTCCTGTTCACTGCTGTTGCCTTCGCCCAGGGCCTTTGATGTCTAGCGTAGCTGTGCAGTCTGGAGAGCAGTGCCCTGCCCCATTACCACAGCACGCACTGCACACGGACGCCTGCGTTTCAGAGCCTGATGGCCCGTCTTCCATGGGCTTTTTTTTCTCATTCCATCACTATGAACTCTCCAGGCTGCCAGTCTTCGGTCACTTCATTCCGACTCACACCCCAGACTTTCTGTTGGACATTATTTCTAGTCTTTTCTCTCTGAACTGATATCTCCACCTCAGCAGTATCATCCTGCATGGCCTTGAGACTTTCAGGTATCCCTTTCCACAGGCATCCTGTCTTGGAGTCCCACCCTCTTCGGTCTAGGCAAAGCCTGTTCCCAGGACACCCCAGAGGCCTGTGAGTCTCGCTCCCTGTTGAAAGTCCTCCATTTGGCTTCAACATCTTCAAGATGAAGTTCAAATTCTTAGCCCCACCAGGCAAGGTTTTCTGAATCACTCCCTGCTCATCTCCAGCCACGTATCCTGCTACCCTCTAGCCCTCCAGCCTTGTCATCGTAGCGACGCTCATCTGCCTGCAGTTCTGGAACGCATCTTGCATTCTAATGCGGCCAAGTCTTCCCAAACAATCAACTTTCTACCTGGAATGCCAATCCTCTGCTCTGCAGTGACTGATTCTGTCCGTCTTTTGATTTGCAGCTTCTGTCTCTTAGAAGTCTGACTGCCCCTACCCCTCCCTTTCTTAGTTGTATGCATGCTAAACAGCCTGTGTCTGATTTGTCGCGTTTATCATTTCATGATGTTGCTTGTTCCATTTCAATTTTCCAGTAAAGAATAGGCATATTGAGGTCGGTGCCATGGTCATTTTTGTCTGACTGGTGTGCAGCACATACTGAAGCGTGAGGGGGCTCAGTGAACTCCGGCATCATGAATGAATGAGCACAAAGATGGAGGAATTTAAGAGTACTATACAATTATTCCCCTTAAATTCAGGTAATTCATTTGTTATCATACTATGTTTTCTAGAGTAGGGAAGTGGTTAAGTATGGCTCTTTTATAAAGTGGAACGTACAAGATCATTTGGAGGTATTTGGATCAACGAGAATTAAGAACAAGAATCGAGACTTTTAGGCTATTTGTTAAGTAGCTCGGGATCACTGGGGTGCACAGAAGAACAATTAAATTATTCCTGTGAACTGAAACTAACTTGGTGTCGTTTTTATAAAGTTACTAAACTAGAAATGAAGAAATAAAGCTATATATACTTGGTTTAGGTGAATCTATACTTTATTCTGGGTTCCACCTATCTTATATATACATTTTAGAAATTACATCAGAATTTATAAAGGTTGCAAAATACTTGAGCCATAAATTCTACAGATATTAAGTATATATGTTTTATTCTTAGTCCTCTAAATATTTTTTGTTTTGATGAAAACTTAAAACATCTGTATCTTAAAAGATTTAAGTAGAAGTGTGGGGATAAGAGTAAATTACCTGCGACTTGGGGAAATCAACAATAATAATATCTACACTTAGAAAATTTTGTTACACCCATTTTAGGTCAAGGCACAATAACCATGGTGGTTAAGATGAAATCTGTGTGGAAGTTAATAGTCAAATTTAAACATCAGTTGTGTAATAGATGATATTTTATACCCCGGAGTGCAAGTCAGGAAGCTAAATATTTCAAATTGCAATTGAGATAATTCAGCCTACCTTAGTGGTTGTTCCTGAAATATTCTAAATTGCCAATGAAAAAAAATCAGGCTGTGATATCTCTGTGTCTATAAAGAGTTTCTATTTGAGGTTATGGGACATAATGAAGCATATGGAGAAGATTGGTGATTAAAAAACATTTGGGTTATATTGCTGTACTAAATTAGATGCACTCAGAACATTAGCAGTTATTTGATTCATTTTTTATTCTTCCTAATGATAATAATGCTGTAACTCAGCAGAGTGGTGCGAGGAGAAACAGTGTACAAATCCCGACACACCTCAGAGGAGGGCTGGCCAGTAAGTGGCCTCTCATAAGGAGTGTTAACACATCCCTTTCTCTCTCCCTCCTTGCTAACCTTGTAGTGACTGCTTTCTGTGGGTTAGCTTTCCTGTAAGTGCTTTCTTTCCATTTCAGTAAGACGCGTGACAGCTGCGATCTGCAGCTATGAAGAGTCATGTTAGGCATTCTGTGTATCTCACATATGAAATACTCCGCATTCACATGAGCTAACAGAAATCTTCCTTGTCTTCTTCCCAATTCTAATTCCACCTCTAGTAACTGATGTGACACAGAAGGAAAGTGTGATTTTCCTAATATCTGTATTTTTCACTTCTTAGAGTATTATCTTGTATTTTGAAAGTCATCAATGCCTTGCTTCCCAACATTTTTCTCCATAATCTACTGAGTTTAATGAGATGCTTTCTGAAATTCACATTTTGTTTTTAATTTAACTTTTTTATGAGGCAGTCTCAGTAGCAAACCATAGTAAAATGTTTATAGTCACATTAAACTTCCTTGTCTATTCTGCAAGCTTCCACTTAAAAGAGAGCTGATATTTCCATAAAGTATTCAGAACAGGGCATTATTTTGCCATTTTCATTCTTATATACCCCATACATTTCCTTTTTAAACACTGAACATATTAAAGATAATGTTACTTAAAATATTTAAAAAATAATTCTGGTGAGAAAGTGTCTTTAAGAAAGATTGTTAGTTCTAAATGCCGATGATCATCAATGTATGTATATATCATTTGTTAATTATCCGGTGTCTTCTTATCTGAGAACATACAAGTTTTGTAATGTTACTAAACTGACATATGAACGCACCCAAACAAGGCAGTAGTTTCAATTCAGCTATTCTAGTTGCAGAAAGGCTAGAAAAAAAGGCCCAGTGTTTTGTTTCCCATTTCTGTAGGGAAACAGATTCATATTTATCATAAACTGCACAGTAATGATGTGACCGCCCTACCTCGGCAGCTCTGCTTTCATTTTTTTAGGCAATAAAATTCATAAGGGATAAGTGAAAAATAATTGAGGAGCATTTTCATTTTTACTAGAGTGTTTGTTATTGCTTTACTGTGTAATATACACTAAACTGTCTATTCATGATTCAAATAAAAAAGATTAGAGCTGAATTTGGGTGCAGTGTGCGTCCGCGCATTGGATTTGATTCTTAGCGTTGTAATTGAATGGGAGCAGTATTGTGTATCAAATTTTCCTTGCTCTTTAGTTTGTTCGCAAATGGCTTTTATTACAAAGGTTTTAGGGTGAGAGAAGAATCCCTTTTCTTCTGGCAGATGGGTATGTGTGTGTGAGGGAGAGGGGAGGTGGTTTTTGCACTTGGTAGGGGATGAGGGAGTGGATGACAGCTGGAGAAGGAAAACAAAAGGAGCAGGGGTTGGGGGAGCGTGGGACATGCAGGAGCTTTTCTGACCAGGCCTTCAAGGCCGGAGAAGCAGGAGGTGCTGAGCTGGTTGCCCCTGCCCAGCAGAGTCTGCAGGAGTCAGAAAGGGGGTTCTTCATAGAACTTCGTCTGTGGATATCTCCATCCAGTGCTCTCTATAGCTGCTGGAACAAATGACCATAGTACAAATAGATGATCTTAGACTTCTGCAGGTTGGAATTCCAAAATGGTTCTCCCTAGGCTACAATCAAGGTGTTGACAGGGCGTGTTTTTTCCAGAGGCTCTCAGGAGACCTTTTATATCCTGGACTTTTCCCAGTTTGGGAGTTTATCTACAATTTCCTATTAATGGCCCCTTTCATCTTCAGAGTCAGCAATGGCCAGTCAAGTCTTTCTTTTTAAATGTGTTTTATTGAGGTAATATTGATTTATTAGATAATGTTAGTTTAGCTGTGCAGGTTCACTTTTTATCAAATATGTGACAACTCACAACACACACCACCGAATTTCTAGTAGTCCAGTCTCCACTGGCCCCCCATTTCCTGTTGCCCACCCCCCAAGGCCTGTGGTCAGTGTCCAAAGGTTAGATTGTGTCTTGTTTGTCTGTTTGTTTCTTTATATTCCACCTGATTGCCATCATTGGTATTTCTCTTTCTCCTTCTGACTTATTTCACTTCTTAGTATAATCCCCTCCAGTTTCGTCTTTGTTGTTGCAAATGGCAAGAGTTCATCTATTTTTTAAATTATAGTATGTAGTATTCTATTGTATAGACCACATATTCTTTATCTGTTCATCTGTCAATGGGCCCTTGTTTCTATTTCCTGGCTATTGTTTAATATGATTTTTTTTTAATTCAATGGGAAGGAAGCAGGAAGGAAACAAGGTAAGTAGGCAGGCAGGTGGGAAGAGAAAGGAGGAAGAATATTTATTTAATTGGTTTGTTCATGTTCTTCCTTCTGGCCCCGGGACTCAAACTGGCACCTTGGGCTTTGTGTGAACTCTGCTGGGAGTCACAGATTTAACACCCGATCCACTAAGGTCCATCCCTGGCTCTTATGCTCTTTAGGTAGGTACCTAGAAATGGAATTGTTGGATCATAAAGTGGTTCTATTTTTAACTTTTTGAGGAAACTCCATTCAGTTTTCCTAAGTGGCTGTACCAATGTACATTTCCCCCAATAATGCACAGGGGTTCCCTTTTCTGAACACACTCACCAGTAGTTGTTTTACCTTGTCTTTTCATATAGGCCTTTCTCATAGGTGTGAGGGAGATGGCTTGTTGTGGTTTTCATTTGCCTTTCTCTAATGATAAGTGATGATGACCTTTTTATTCATAGGTCTGTTTGGCCCATCAAGTCCTTCTCTCACTGCATCACTCAGACCCTGACTCTCCTGCCTCTCTCCTTCATTTATAAGGACCTTCGTGATTGCTGTGGGTTCACTTGAATCATCTAGGATTATCTTCCCACCTCAAAGGCAGCTGATTAGCAACTTTAATTCCGTCTACCACCTTAGTTCACCTTTGCCATGCAATGTAACATTCACAGCTTTTGAGGATTGGGACAGGGACAACTTGCAGGGGTTGGGGGTGTCTATTATTTTACCCACCACACACAGCGTAATTTCTGGGTCCCTGTGTAGATTGTCCTTTAACTTTCTTTCTCTCCTATGCCTTCCACCCCTCTCCTACTTACCTAATGCCGCCAAATGTGTCCATGCTGGGGAAAAAAAATTTTATAACAACATAAAGAATTAGTGGAAGGAATGAATGACTTTTAAATTGTGTGCTCTTTCAGTGTAGTAAATATTTTTGAGTGCCTGCTCTCTATTCTTTCAAAATACCTTTTGAATGCCTATGTGCTGAGCTTTGTTAAATGCTGAGATACGGCAGACACCAATATGGGCATGTTACCTGCATTATTGGAGCCTTTACTCTGGTAGAGACAGAAAAACACTAAATATCAAATAAAGGAAAATGTTGGCTAGTAATACATTCTAGGTTCAGAGTTCAAACAGCATTGTGAATGACTGGGTGATTCCTAGACTGGGAACTGGAAGGGTTTCCTGATATCTAAATAACAAGTCGATCATATGAAAAAGGAGCAAAGACCATTCTAGAAGAGGGTGTAAGAAGTGCAAAGAAGTACAAAGCCATGAAATAGGAATGCATTTTCCGTTGGAGAAACAGAAAGTAGCTGAAGTTTAATGGGTGAAGGGAAAGTGGAATTGAGTCCCAGATCACGTATCTGTAAACACTGGTAAGCTGCTGGGATTCTGAGTGTGATGGAAAGATGTTGGAGAGTTTCTAAATTTTTGTCATGTATTAAACTCCCTTGACCAGTGTGTAGATGATGGATTATAGGATAGTAAGAGTAGAAGAAGAGTTCACTCATTTGTAAGCTTCTCCAATATCCAACCCAACAGATAATGCTGGTTAGACCAAAATAGTAGTGAAGATAGGAATAATGCTCCGGATTTGAGATATACTGAAAGGTAGATTGGATTGATAAGATTTAAGAATGGAGTGCATGTGGGGTGTAAGGGCTAGATGAACAAAAAGATAATCCCAAGATTTGGACATTGAGCAGAGACACCACTTCCTGGGATGGGGGATACAAAGGATGGGCAGTTCAAATGTGCAAGCAGGGTTCTGTTTTAAACATCGAACAGCCCTGGTCATGTGTTAAGTTAGACAGTCGGATAGCTAGGAAAAAGTCGAGGTTGAAGATAGATTAGAGAGTCATTCACATATTAATTTTATTCAAACCTTGATCTTGATGAGATTATTTAGGAATAGAATTTAGATAGAAGAGACACATGTGAAGGTCATGAGTGGTCCAGCACTCAGAAGTTGAACATAAGATGATAGGTTGGCCAAGGAAACTGAGAAGAAGCAGGTGGTTATATTGTTGAAGCCCAGAGTGAAATGGAGAGATGAAGAGTGAATAGAGGTGGAGTGGGGCAAGGGGGAGAGGAAGGGGATAGCATAGCACCTGAATTAAAAGCTTCTAAGAGATCAAGATGAGGACATAGAGATTTTCAATATTTGTCAATAACAGTATTTAAGGAGTGTTAGATTAGAAAGGAGACAATAGATTCAGACACTAAGCAGTTGGTGCTTTACTCAGTCAGTGTATCATCCTGTTCTCTTCATCCAAAAATCTATTTTTCCCACCTATACAAGAAGAAACATTTATTTTTATATGATGTGCAGGGACATTTACCATGTACAATTAATTTTAGAGGAGGCGGAATTGCTAAGACCCAAATGAAAAATTATTTCTCATTTGCACAGTTGAAAATTACACTGATGCTTTATTACAAGGGGATTATAGGAAAAGTCTTGATTGTGTTCAAGACTGTTATTGGCACACCGAAAGTTCACAGATTCATGGTCCTTGGCAAAAAGGGTAACTTACTTGTTGACATTGGCATCAAGTTAGACCACATTTCTCCTTTTATGAAAATCCTGAGTAATACAATAGCTACTTGTGTGCCCCATAGGAGACTAAGCATTTTTATTCCAGATGCACCTTCCCTGAGTGAGTCATGATTCAGATGTCTGATGTTGCTACAGCAATAACTGCACAAAGATTGCACATTATGATCTAAACTCACCAGTTAAACTAGAAGTTTAGATTAGCAGTAGTAATAAATTGAGGAGATGATAAGGGTTTTGAAATACTGAATAATAATTGCCCATGGTGAAAAACTTAAGATTTTTACAAATCTGTGGAAGCTCTCTTGCAGCAAGTGTTTACATTTTCTTTTTTTTTCTTTGTTTCAAAGGAAAGGTGCAGGCAGGAATGAAGGTGAGTAGACATGCAGGCAGATAGGAAGAGGAAAGAGGAAGAAGCATTTTCAATTTATTTTAGTTTAGTTGTTCATCTTGTTTACTCCCTCCTGCCATGAGCTGAGACCCTTGTCCTTGGAGTTTTTGTGGACTGTTCCCCATAGACTTAGCTGTTAGGCCACAAGGGTGAACCACATTTTGCATTGTCTTTGTCTTCTTCCATGGAGAGTTTTTAGTTGCCTCTCACTATGACATTAAGAGAAAGGGTACATATTCTTGTATAATTCTAGTTCTTTTCTGCTGTTGCTTGGTTTTTGTTAACAATTCTTTGCTGTTGAATGATTTAAGTAATCTGGTTAAGGTCTGCTTTACTTTTGAACATTTCCATTGGTTCACTGGTGTTGGCCCTGGATGAAGTATATATATATATATATATATATATATATATATATATATATATATATATATATGCAAATTCTATTACAAATATTACTTCTAGGCATTGTCAAAAGTTTGTTGTTTATATAATACTTTGTGTAGTTAATTTTAACAAACATCTCAAAACCACTTATGTGGCTGGCTTTTACTAGTCCCAGGCAGGACTTACAAATACAAAAGTTATGGTTTATACCTGAAGGAGCCTGTGGTCTAGTGGGAAGAGGAGCAGATTTGGTAAAAGAAATCATGATTCATGAATGAATGAAGTCTGTGAGATAGAGAAGAGTAGCACTAGGAGCTTTTAGTTCTTCTTGGTGTAGGATGAGGAGTTGAGACCATAGGAAACTTTCGTGCAGCTAAATAGGATTTGAACTGTAAGTAAGACTCCAACAGGACTAGGTGAAAGCAGTAAGCTGGACATTGAAGGCATAGGCGAGATAGGATTTGCACAGCACATCGTGTTGACCTACAAGTTCTTTGGTCATGATTGCACATGGGCTGGAAGCGAAGTCACGCCACTGGGTAAAGGATGTGTGGTGGAGTGGACGGGATTGTCAGTGGAGTGGACGGGATTGATGGTGGAGTGGGAAAGTCAGAGTATTCAGGCCAGAGCACAGAATGGCTCATCATCTGGGTATTGAAATCACTCATAGGAAAGGATACAGGATGGGGAGGGACTTGGGTTGGTGAGGTTTCTTTGATAATGAGGTAGAACAAACATTCAGAGAAAAGGCTAAGGATTTATATGAGCTAATTTTATCAAAACCAGGATGCCGGCATTCTCCAGGGGAAGTTTTAGAAAGGAGAATACTGTGTGAGGGTGTAGTATTGTTAAGGGTTAATGCTCAGAGTAGGAGGGGAATCAACATGTGAGAAGAGGATTAAACTAGGAACTTGTCTTTTGTCTTATATTTCAATAAACATTTATGAAGAACCTTTTGTGTGCAATGCACCATGCTTGCTCTTGGGGAACAAGGACTCAGAGACAAGGAGATGTCTAGGGGTGGCAGGATAAATAGCCTGTGTCTGTGAACTTTTCACAAGAGGCTAAGCCTCCAAGGAGTAACCCTTTCATATTTCCCAGAGTGACTTTTACACAATAGATCTTCAAGCAGATTTACCAATTAATGAATGCAGTCCAATTCATTCAAAAACTTCTAGTTTTCATTGTTCAGTATTGTTCATTAATTACAATATCATACCACCACATGTGGCAATTTGTTGTTTGTTATTACATTTAATGACATAGAAATGCTCATGATACAATTTTAAATGAGAAAATTCTTTGAAACACTATATACACTAAGATCCCAGTTTTATCAATGTGTTTCTATGTGAGAGAGAGAGAGGCAGAGACAGACAGAGACAGAGAAGAGAGACAAAGAGAGAGGTAGACAGAGAAACAGAGAGAGGGAGGCCTGGAAGCAGGGAGGGAGAGAGAAAGAGAGATCAAAAATATTATAGTGGTTTCCTTTGAGTCATGAGATTAGAGGAAGGACATTTATTTTCCTTATCTTTCAAATTTTCTAAATTGCATATATATTTTTAAATTTTTGTCTTTTTATTCCCATCACTATTTTTGATTTTACGTAATATTCATTGTAAAAACTAAAATCCTAGTAGACATTCTGTTGCAAAGCAACTTTCTAGCTGTTTTTCCTTTTTTCTGCTGTTTATTCCTATTAATTTCTTTCTGACCTTCATTTCTTGCTCTTGTGCTATTGAAGGCAGAGACTTTCACATCTCAGCTCACTGATGAGCAGAACACTCCTGCATACCTTAGACACACACTTTTGTCTCTGTGTTCTCTCTCCATATCACTGTACACAATGTTGAGCTTTGCTGATGTGTCTCTTTGCTGTCTATGTCCTGTGGCTGCCATTTTCCATTCCAGTGCCCTTTCAATTTTATTTTATTGGATATTATCGATCTTCTTCTCAGGTGAAATGTTTATTCTAAAACACATCTGCAAGCTATCCACAGTTCTGCTTAGATATAGTTAAGCATTTCATTGAATGTGGTTATTAAGAATATATGCCTTTAGTATCTGTAGTTTCTCTTTGTAGTCTCTTTGAAAGTGCCGTCTTTGAATGTAAAAATGTCATCCAAGAAAGTCAAGTACATAGGTCGTAACTCAGTCTGATGAGTCCAGTATCAGTCTCTGAATGTTGACTCAAGAGCATCTTGTGACTGTTACATTCTAAGAGAATTCAAAAGGTAGAAATGAATGTCAAACAGACCTAATTTTCCTTCTTATCCATTTTGGAGATAAGATTTGATAAACTGTATGACTCATTTTTATGTTAAGATTTACTTGTTTCCTTACTTATTGGTGTTTAACCTTTTTTAAAAAATTGATTTGTTCTGCATCTACACATTTTGGAGTTGGGAACTTGAGTTGTGAACACAGTGGAATTAATTTTTATTGTTTTTCTGGCATCTGTTTCCTTGAGTTCCAAGTTCTTGAATTTGATGGGGAGATAAACATCAACTTACCCCTACTCCTGTCAACTCTGATTTTGTAGACTCTCATTGCTCCCTTTCACATTTCCTCCTTTAAGACAGAATAATTGTGGGCGATTTTCCTAGTCCCTTGAACTGTCTTTCACTGTACTTTTCTTAGCTCAAAGATTGCCTGTTAAGTAAATGACCAAAATCCCATACACTTACTGTATATGTGACAACACTACCATAATTTTTCTCTTTTGTTGTTTATGTTCTTTCTCTCGATATTGCTGAGCTTTCGACTGTAATGTCCTTTTGGACTTCTGCTGTCAGCTATAAGATGTAACAAAGGCAGGATATAATCCTTGGACATACTGTAGGAGCCATGTCCTTGAGGAGATTAGTTGTAGAGATAATTTAAAAATAGCTGCCAATGCTGACATCATCATTTGGTAATATTTTTTTGGTAATGGATTTTTTTGTAGCGTAGTCTGTGTGTGTGTATATTTTCAATTTACATATACATAGAGGGTGATGGGAAAACTCTAGTGAATGGAAAATTACTTTGGATTGCTTAAGCATTTAAGAGCTGATGGAAGGAAAGAATCATCAGGTAGAAAGACTTTCTGGGTGATAGAAAAAAACAGTCTAGGATTAAATGATTGGTGAGGCTAATCCCCAAAATGAATTAATCCATGTGAATTAATCTAACATGCATAATCAGCTTTAAGGTAGCTCTGTTGTCCCTGGATTTTAAAAAGGAGACCAGGGAAGCTAGTATCCAGTCAAGTTTCAAAAAAAGTAATTAAAACAGAAAGCGATTTCTCTAGGAGCAATAGAATGGTCTTGAGTTTGGTTATATTGCCTTCTTCTCTTCCTTCCTAATTTTTTCAGCTGGTTGTGTTTTCTAAACTTCCATAGAATCCTGCTATAGCCCTTATCTACTACAGCACTTGCCTGGGGACACCTTATTGGTGGTGGTGGGGTGTGTGTGTGTGTGTGTGTGTGTGTGTGTGTGTGTGTGTTTGTGTTTGTGTGTAGATGCAGATATATAGATACAGATATAGTGCTCTCTACTCATTGGTCTGTAAGCACCTTAGGGAAACAATCTACATCTCCTTTGACCATCACATGGTGCCTTATAACTGGTCCTCAGCAAATACAAGAATATATTTTACAGTTAATTGATTTCCTAACCTCAATAAAATGAAGGATCATTATGTGATATGTGTTAAATAGTTAAATAGTTGTGCTCTGGGAAAGAAACTTTCATGAAAGAAATAGGGGGATTTAAAGACAAAAGATAAAAACAAATTTTCTAGACTGGAGGGGTAATCAAAGACTGTAATAGATTACTGGAGAAGGAGGCAAAGTCTCTCTCCCTGGAGATCCTTAAAAATTAGAGGGAGAAAGCATCTGTGAGAATGACTAGAGCATTAAATCTGTCTTGAGGCAAGTAGACAGACACAATGACAAATGGTTCCGTGATTCTTTGATTACTTGGCCTGAAGAAGAGAAACTGAGGGGAAACATTAAATGACTTCAAATATGGAAAACAGCTATTATTGCTTTCCATAGGCAAACAAATTGAAGGAACTTAATCCAAAGTCTTAGAGATTTAGATTACAATTTATAGTTGAAGATTTTAAGACATAGGAGGTGAAAATCCTATGGAAATCTGCAAAGAGAAAGATTCATTGGTGATGTGGAGTCAGCTTTATGATTCTGTTGCTATAAAATATTTTTTGTATTACTCTGTATAGAGAGAATTTTCCAATATATTATATTCAGCAGATAGTATGCTCTTGGGAAAGGAAAATTTCTGAAATAGGATTTTAAATAACCAAGCATCATCACTATCTTTTGGATAGGAAGGGAGAACAGAATTGTAGGTGTGACGTTCTTTCCTCCTAAATACCTGTACAGGGTTATGTTACTAAGTCAGGTGCCAAGAGATTGAGGAGGAAGACACGGCTTTTCTCTGCTGTGTGAGCCTTGTTTGAGCCACAAACTTTTCCTAATAAAAATGTAGAAAAGAAGGGGGGAAGGAACTAAAAAACTCACATCAATACAAAGGGAACAAAAATAGCTATTGAAAAATAATTGAGATATTTAATTGTAATTTCAACATTTAGCCACACGATGTCACAATTGGATTTTGATTTTCACTGTGTATTTGTTTCAAATAGAGGAAGGCATTTTCAAAGCTGGAGCAGAGCGGTCTGAAACGCGGGGGGCAGCAGAAATCCAAGAAGATGAAGATACTCAAGTTGAGGTCCCAGTTGATCAGGTAATTTCCATGCCTTTAAAAGTATGTATAAACCAAGGACTACTATTTTTCTTTCCAGTCTTATGGTATATGTCCCATGATATTCCCATACGTTGGTTAGTAAAACCCTCTCAAGGGGCTAATGTGGAAGAATGACCCCCATACCAATGGAAATGACTTTGGTTATTCCTAGTATACCTACAAAGACTAGCCATTTGGACTGAGTCTTTTAAAATGATCATTATTGAAAATGGCGTATCTTTATTAAACAAGATTGAAGGGTAAGATCTATTGGAGTTAGGTGTGAGATACAAAGGGGGAGAACGTTTGATACAACAAAAAGGAATATTGACGTAGCATATTTAATCTAGAAAATAGGTTTTCTACTAGAAAAAGCAGGATTTTCGTATTAATTTTTTAATGCAACATGTCTTTCCTTTAGGGTCCTAAAATTGTTGTGTTTAGAATTTGTTTTTTGCAAAACAATTGCTTATATAAATGCAACTCAAATATTTGCTGTATGTGTGTTGATTTTCTTTCTGAGGCCAGTGCACTCACTGGTACGCAGTCTTTATAGGAGTCTGTGTGTGTGTTAGTGTCTGTGTGTGCGTGTGCGTGTGTATACATGTGCTTGTAGAAGGGACTAGGTAGTGTTCTACTGTCCAAATGATGCAAGAAATACAAATCGGTTAGGCTTCTTCACACAATTCAATCATGTTTTTAACTGGAGGATTGGAATTCCAGTGAGGAGGAGGAAATCATGATTCCACACTCGAGGGAATGGGAAGTCACTAAGAAGTGCCATTTATCCTCTGAATGGAAACATGGCATTTCTTTCCACAGAGCAAATTTCACAATCCAACACATTCCATAGATACTCTTCTCAAGTGTATTTGTCTTAACAGTGCGGCCATGGAATTGCTGCTTGATTATTCCACTGGCATTTTCTGTAAGCATCATCTTCCTGATGAAAAGCCTGATGTGTTAAAAATCACACAGATTGCAGAAATCCAATTTATTACCCAGGATTAGCTGCAACTAATAATTTTTCATAAACTCCAGTTATAGGTATTTTTTTCCCTGAGGGGAAATGGAATTTTAAGTCTTCTGTGAAGCTATAATTAAATATTTTAAGACAAAGAAAAATAACCGTCACATATATGAAACCCTTAATAGCTGCTAAAACTAAGACTAATTTATATGCCAAAGTCAAAATGCCACATATCAAGAGAAAATCATGGCAATATTACCAAAAAAGAAATGTTTTTTATAATCACTTAGTAAGTAGTGGAGCCTGTGATGGATGGGTATTTCTTTCCTTGTAGGTTTTATGATCACAGGGAGCAGAGGCTGACGGGGGAGTTGATCTCTGATAAACTTGAACAGCCTTGGAGAAGTGTGAACAGTGCTTGATTTCTCATTTGACTGTAATGTTAGCTTATTAAAATACAGCTGTGCAAGAGAAACTGATTAGATGATTGGTAAAAGCTGGGTGATATCTGCAAGTGGATGTTTGAAGGGAATAAGACCAGATCACAAAAGGTCAGAATTACTGTATTCTGTGACCCTGTTAGTAGTGGGGAGTTGAGTTGTATGGCTCTGGTGGCTGATAATGAGATGCGTGTGAGGTTAGTTCTTAGAGTCATTTTCTCTTTGACCAGGTGACCTTTTGCTCCATATTCTAGGCATCTCTGTTATAAATACTGTGAAAAAAAAACAAGTGACAGTGTGGAGAAATTATACTAGTTTCATCAAGCTCCTTTATATTAAGAACAACTTAGCTAACATTATAGATAGAATGACTCTGAGGGTGAGCCCTAGTGGTGATCTTTGTTAATTAAGAATCTACTGAGCGCCAGGCAGTGTCCTAGGTACTTTTAGTTCAGAAAATTGTGAGAACAGCACTGTAAAATAATATTTATCTCCCCCATTGTATACATAAAAAGAAAGTGAGCTCCTATGGCTGGAATCACTTGTATTGTAAAATAGAGGAGTTGGAATTTGAAGGCAGATCTTACTTCAAAGCACAGAAGTGGTCTGAGGGAAGAGTATTAAATGAAGGGGAAAATAAAGTCTAATAATTAACACAGGGAAGGAAATGATTGTTGCATAAGCAAGAACATGTA
Source organism: Solenodon paradoxus (assembly GCA_004363575.1). NCBI lineage: Eukaryota > Metazoa > Chordata > Mammalia > Eulipotyphla > Solenodontidae > Solenodon > Solenodon paradoxus. Next base: position 683,408 of record RJWH01000149.1, read on the forward strand.
GTGATGGTGATTGCATACTACTTGACTCAGTTGTAAGAGATACCTACATATGCTCCCTTTGGGGTCATACCTAGTTAATTTGTTTGGACTGGTTTTCCATCATCTAAATGGTTCATGTGGTAATTTTAATTAAAGGACCATGAAGAAGGGTGTGGGGTGTGTGTGTGTGTGTGTGTGTGTGTGTGTGTGTGTGTATAAATATCCTGTACAAATAAACCAGTAATTTGCCTGTGTTGGAAAATCCATCAGATTTTAGAAGTCAGTGTTCAGGCTTCTGCTGGGAGACAGATCTCTGTGGATCGCTGGTGTTTCTGCTTATCATGTGAGCAGAGGCACTACCTTTGTTCTGGACTGTCTTCTCAAGGATGTTTGTATAGCAAACAGCCTTGAAAGAGGCAGATAGTGACTTCCTCAGGAACAGTCATTCTCAACTAGCAGTGATTTTGCCTCCCAAGGGATCTTCGAAAATTTCTGGGGACATTCCTTGTTTTTTCTGCTACTGGCATCTAATGAGTAGTAGCCAGTGATGCTGCTAAATATCTTGTATCACACATGCCAGCCCTCCCAACAAAAATTATCCGGTCCACAATGTCAACAGTGCTAAGATTGAGAAACCCATCTGTGGAGCAAAGGCCAGGTTTCTTTACTGTCTGGGATAAGAAAGATATGTCTCTTTATGGTGCCAAGGGCAGGCAGTTTATTGCCTACTATAAAAGCTTTGATGCTATTGAATTGTACATCTAAAACTAGTTAAAATGAGAAATTTTCTATTACGTATATTTTACCACAATAAAAATACTTGAGAAAGAAAATAGATTCTCTAAGCAGAGAGTCCGTCCCCTGAAATGCAGGCCACTGTGTATATCAGCTGCCCTTCTTCGCATTACCCCGTAGGAGTGGGGTCTTGGGCATTTGGTGCAGTTGCTAATATTATTTACTGCAGTGAGCAGTAAAGTCCTTTGTCTCTGACCCAGCAGTTTCTTGTCTTCTGGCATCTGTGAAAAAACAGTGGGCTGATGTTAAGTCAGTAAAGTTCAGTCCTTTCATAGTCCTTGATAACCTCCAGAGGTATCATCTCGCATGGGTGTTGTGTGTGAGAACATGCGTAATGGGGCTTTGTGGACTAATTTCAACCACAAACAAGACTTTCATTTTTTTAGAGACAAGTTAATGATCCTGAATCTTATACAACTTCCAATCCCATGAAAAACCGAAGAATGTCATATTCCTTTTATGTATATGAGGAGGTCAGAACACATATATTTTCTTAGGGGAAAGTTTTGACCTAATAAGAATAAGTTACGCTCTTGAAAATTATTTTTATATGCACATCCCAAATCAGTCTGGTGGCTTATGTGCCCGTAAGCCACAGAGTAAGTGTCTGATGAACCGATACCTGTGATTATATGTACTCAGGCACTGAAGACTCCTGTGTCAATATGTTCCATTTATAACAGGATGGTTTTCAAACCAAGGAGGTAAGAAATGAGCCTGTTCCATTAGAGTCAAGTAAAGTGCCTCCACTAAGTAAGGAGCAGGTCAAGAATCCATCTTAGAAGCGCACAGACAAATAAATTTGTATAAAATAGGCAAATAAACAATGCTATACTAGAGTTTGTTCCATTTGACAGAAGAGAGAAGAAGATGGGAACAGTGACTTTAGAATAGTTTTGGATTGTTTAATAGCTCTTCCCATCAGTGGATATTTGGTTTTGAGTAGTAAAATAATGAAAATTTCAAAATATTCTTATGCTAAGTACTTGTATTAAATAGCATTTAAGTTAGCATCATGAACACTGGAGTAGTGAAAACTTTTTTTTGCTATTATGGGAGATTATTATAAATGCTATTTTCTTTATCATCCTGCCTGCCTACCTATCCATCCATCTCCATCCATCCATCCATCCATCCATTCATTCATCAATCCATCATCTTAGTCACAGTATCTTCTGTCAATCACTTTTTCCATAGTCATGATATTTTGAACTTCAAAGAACTTTTTCATATTCTCTGAATGTTCTTTTTTTTAGAACATCCTATTCTTATTTTATGGGTAGGCTTTATTTCCTTCTCTCTCCAAGGTTTTTACTCTTATTTTAATCACTCCTGCACTTTGCTTCTTCTGATTTTTAGAAATTTTCTTTCTTTGTTTCTTCTTATGGTTTGATCTCTGTTTTTGTGTTAGACTTTGTTTAGCTTTAGCTGTCTGCTTAGGTTTCAGAATGATGCATCAAGGACACTGTGTGGCAGGGCTCATCAGATTGGGGCAGTTTCACTATGGGGTGACTGGTTTTGGCCATTTCATTGGAAGACCTCTGATCAGCATCTGTGTTGTTCTTGTGAGTTGGTTTGTTTCCTTTCTGAGGCATCCTTCAGTCTCTTGCCTTGGTGGTTAAGCGTGGCCGTCAGCATTTTGGGAGCTTGGTCATTGCCTACAGAGATCTATTCTTCTTGGTTTCAGGACAGTGCCCTTATTCTCAGCCACGCCGGGGTCTTGCTTCCCTCTAGTGCAGTATCTCCAGAGGACAAACCTGTGTTTCTCAAGGGTGAAGAGGGGGATCTTGGGAATCCATCCACTTATTTGAAAGACATTCCGCCAGCTTCCCTGTTTTTAGTCCACACCTATACTCTTTCTTCCAGAGATAGCTGGTGCCTACGCGCTCCAAACCATCTGTGTAGCCTTTTTAACAAGCAAAGCCTCGCTTTGTGTCTGGCCATCCCGGAGGCACGAATGTTTGCTGCTTCGTGTCTGCTGTTACCGGCCTCACCACCATTCACTTTACCACTTCCCAAAGTGTGTGGCTGTTATTCCTTTTCGGTCCTCTGTGTCCATATGGGTTCGTCTCTTTTTAAATTGTCTTTACTGATAATCTAGAGGGACGTCAGAAGGGTGTAAAGAAAAAAAGCCCACTTGTTCAATCTGCTGTATTTAACCAGAAATCACTTTCACACCATGCATCACAGGAAAATAAATTGTCTTCATGGTAATTATACTTCGGATGGCAAACTGGCAGCCTCTGACCAAATCCCCTATGGGGGAAAAAAATTGTTTTGACCTGGTACCGGACTTAGAACACCAGAATCTCTTTAGCAGAGGATGTACCCTTCCGTATTCCATAGACCAAAGCGCTCCCCATATCGAAGACGTGTCCTGAGTTACACATTTGTGTTATATGCCCAGCCCTTGGGGGGATTTGAGTTTGATACAATTGGTCTATATATTTAGAGCAGCCTAGAGACTATAACCAGAAACAGGAGGTTGGAAACGCAAACATGCCCATCGATACAGATTTGTTCTCTATGCCCTGATTTCGTCTCATTCCTGATTCTACCTGCTGTGTATAGAGAACTGGCAATCATGTCTTGTGAAAAACAAGGTAAATGAAGAAATCTCTGCATTGCTTTAATCGCAAACAGCAAAATAGAAAGATGGAGGAGGCTGCTTCCTCTGATCAGACCTCTAAATTAACGTCATTGAAATGTTTTTGTTAAAATAACAGTTATAAAATGGTAGAATCAGCAGGGAAGCCGGTCTAAGCTTATTTTACTTTTGAGGAAACAGAGTCTTACACTGAGGAGTGGTGTCTTCATGTAAAGATGCAGTCTGCGGAATGGGGAGGTGCCACAGGTGCGCTGGGCCCTCCGTCAGCTGTTCTCTGGGAGCACGTAAGGGGGAAAGTGAAGAGATTAGGGACTCCTTATTCTCCCACGGAGAGTAGCATGCACTGTGTGTGTGGAGGGTCACTCAGCCTTCACTGGCCTCCTTGCACTGAAAGGAATTATGTGCAAGGCATATATTTACTATTTATCTATTTATCTTCAAGTCAGATACTCTTTGTAAACACATACTTGTTTGGGCTTGGTCTCCCAAATGGTCAAATAGACTTTTCCTAAGGTGTCCAGAGCAGACTTTATCCGATATGTGTCACCATGGGATGTGGAAGTAAAGGTCAATCAAGACCCTGTGGGTGTAAAGAAAAACTGTTACCGTCACCTTAAAAAATAAAGATTACCCAGATATAGGATCATCTCCACAGACAACCTGTTTTAACAGAGGGAAAACATCTAGAGGCAAGATTTTGTTAAATGAAGTCATCCCCTCATGGGAGAACCCCCTTCTCCCTCCTTGACACACCAGCCCCCTTTCCCATCCTCCACACAGTGTAGAAGTCTTCAGGTCTGTCCCACTGACTGTAGAATTTGCAGTCATGTAACTTCCCCATATGTATGTCATTAAAGTTGGTCTTCTCTCCTACTAATCTGATGTTCATTTGTTTTGACCCACCAGCCTAAGGAAAACCTCAGAGGAATGGAGGTATTTTCCCTGTGCCTCTAAACTTGTTTGGAGCTAGAAACAGCGCACATGGCTGGAGTGAGGACAATCTGGCTTTTAAATTTCCCTGTGCATCATCAAAAAGGCTTTATGAGACATTGTTTGTAGGTTCGTGTTTAATTGATAGAAATGGTGTTAAACATTGAATTATAACTGCAGGGATTTCTGATATAAGTGAAAGAAAATCAACATTTGCTTCTAAAGTGAAATCTCTTAATGGGGAACTATTTTTCTAAGGACAACTAAATATTCTCATGCTATCTAAATAGAAGTTTTCAGTTTCTTATGTATTATCTCACGGGTGTCATAGGAACTTTGGGCTGGCCAAATCTTCAGTCAGACTTGCTTGTGTCTTTCTAGGGTCATATCTGTGAATTTGACCATTATTTTTCCTGTAGTTCATTGTACTTCAAACAGTATCTAAACCCTTTTTTTAAAAAAAAAAAAAAATTCTCTCCTCTATTAAAGTAAGACCCAGAAAGCTGAAAACAGCCGTAGTTCTCGCCATCAGGAAAAATTGAAACCGGTGATTTCAAAATTCCTCATTCAACTTGGGTAGAAGATGATTTTAGTTTCCATGGGAACAGAAATAAAATCAAGGGAGGGGGGGCAAACATCTGTACTTCCAATATCCCTCTGCCTGAACTTTGCCATAAATCCACAGAAACATCTCCCACCCGAAGCCTGTAGCAAATCCCCACTCTTTCCAAAACGTCGACAACATAGGAAATGCCACATTGAAACATGCACAGTTGAGGCAGACTTTTCACTTTGGAGGGGAGTTTGCTCCCCACTTTCTAGGTCTAGTTTATTTCCAGGAGGGAGGCCTGGCAGGTGATCGTGAGGAGGCTTGGGTGACTCGGTGGGAAATCTTGATCAGAAACTTGTGTCCTTAGCTCGGATAGCAACAGTCTGACACATTCAAATATATTTCTCAGGGAATTCTGATGTAAATATCAGAAAAGTCAACATTTACTTCTAAAGTGGGTGGGACATTAACTGTAGTCTCTGTTTAGATGCCTTTCCTGCCTCTAATTTTGATGCCTCTGTTAACTGACGAAGGTGTGACGCGAGTTTAAAATGCAAGTCATTGGAACTGCCCCATCTGTCTGTGAAAGTGCCTTCCAAGTAATTGATGCTTGCAATATTTTTGACTGATTTCCATATAATTTCCATATCTCATCTTCTTCCCTCTTAGGAATCCTGAGTTAACCTTAGGAACTGTATGCGTGGCCTCTAGAAAACCAGAATACTGACACTTTTCCCTGAGCGGTCCTGCCAGGATGGAGCCAGAAAACCTAGCAACCAGACCTTTTCTGTCTTGCCATGCAAATCCACCATTTTCTCAGAATATTATGAAATAAATAGTAAGATATATCTATAGACAGACACAGGCAGAAGGCAGTCAAAATGCCAGTGCTGGTATCCTGTTAAAAAGGAAATCTGGAGTAACTTTTCTAATAACCAATATTAAGAGTGGTTACTTATGATAAATGGTGTACTTCTTAGAAAGCTGAAGGGCTCAATTAGATGATGAAAAAGAGGATTGAACTTTTAGTGGTGACTTATATTTGTATATACTGTTGTTGATTTATGAGATGCACACCTGAAATGTAAATAATATTGTAATGCAATGTTACTTCAATTTTTATGTGTGTTTTTAGAGGAAGGCAGGCAGGCAGCAGGCAGAGAGGAAGAGGAGGAAGAAGGATTTTATTTATTTAGTTGCTCATTTTAGTTGTTCCCCTTCTTCCCTTGGCTCTGGACTTTAAACCTGCGTCCTTGGGTTATATGTGGATTGTGCCCCAGGCATGGGCTTAACACCTGAGCCACCAAGGCATACTCACACAATTGTTTTAAATTCCTTTTTCTCTTTGCTTATTTGCCTGAGTGTACTCCACCTCCCTATCTTCCAGCTCACTGATTGGAGTGGAGACTTCTCCAAGCCCACTGTTAAGCTCCTCAGTTGTGTTTTTTAGCACCACAAATTCTGTTTGGAACTGCCTCATATTTCTTCTATCTTTGCTGAAATTCTCTTTATGTTCCTCCACTGTTTTCCTGATTTCAGTGAGTATCACAACTGTGGCTTTAAAGTCTTTATCAAGTAGTTTACTTAAGTCTATTGCATTCAGATTTTCAGTTTTTAAACCAACAATACCCAAGCTCTTTTACTTGCCTAAGTTAGTAAGTTCAAGCAAAATGTTATAGGGTTTCTTTAATTTTAAGCAAAAAAGATAGTATTTTTTTTTTTTTTTTAGTTTTGAGTGAATTACAAATTTTAATGACATTTAAATCATTTTATAGACCCAGGATTTCTGTCCATTTGGGGGTAGGGAGTGGGAGTGGAATATGCCTTTTCAAAATAATGTATTTTTTTGTTTGTAGAATAAAAAAATGGACAAATATAAAATGAATAATAAATATGAGAATATAACAAAATATAAGTAAATATAAATAAAAGTCAACTTTCTTATGCAAGTCTCTGTTTTAAAGGGTATAATATCTCTAGTTGTATTTATATGTGTAATGTATGTTAATCTCACTGTCCTCTGAATGTTCTCCAGGTCAGAAAGGCTATGAGGATGGAATCATCTACATGACTTTTGCCATTGTTATGCTATTATGTGCATCTGTCCAGTGAATATGTGGGACAGCATATAATGAATACTCATTCTTGACTCCAGTGAAACATGAAAACTATACTTTGTACAGAACAGAATGTTACAAAATTACTCAGAGGGAAGAGCAACTCCTGAAATTTCAGGATGGTATACTCTTTGAAGAAACAATTTCTACCTGAAAACTAGCTCTCTTACAATTTTAGTCACAAGTTGACTAGAATTTGAAGTAAATGTCAGGGGAGAAGACTAAGCATAGGTAAAAATATCTTCCTGATTCATTGCCTTTGCAATGATGTGTTTCTTTTTTATATCAGGACCATTAATTAACAGGGGCACAGTGATGTAATTAGAATAAATCTTGTAGAACTGTCTTGTAGCTCAACATCTTTTGGTCAACAGTCAGTTCTGTTTCTCCCAGTTTTCTATAAAATTGATGTTTTAAAATAAATCTCCATTTTTAAAGGAATCGTTTCAATGATGAATGTAAATCAAAAATGCCTTTTTGAATGGGTATGTTTATGAGCATTTGTGCTCTATGTGGTTTAGTTCCTTACCTGGCTAAGTGTCATCTAGAGGCCATAACAGCACTGCAGAGCTGAGCTGTTAGAAATGTAGAGCCGTTGATGTAGAATCTTCCTTTAACAAGATCCCCAGGCGATGGAGAAGCACTGGTTTAGAAGACACTAGACTGGAAGAAGCCAGCATCCTGTGGAGTTTGGGGTATTGTTCTTTACATTATTTGGGAGACATAGCTATTATAGTCTAGTAGGCAAGCAAGGGTTCATGTCCCTGTGTCCAAAATGTGTGGGATTTGGGGACAGGCTTACTTAACTGTGCCTCAGTTTCCTCATCTACAAATTGAATAACCATATTTTCATCAAATAGTTGTTGTGAGGTTAGTTCAAATACACATCAGGTGCACAGAGCACAGTGCCTGGTGCCTGGAGAAGGCTCAGCAAATGGGAGCCTTTTCACCATCAATGATATTTTCCTGAAGACACTTATTATGCTGACTTTTATTTGTTGGAGGAGTGTTTATGTTTAATTAAAATGAGCAATTGTACAATACTGGTAAACGTGGAGATGGACACGAAGATGATAAGAAACAGCCCTTGCTTCTAGAAACATCTTAGGGTCTCCATAAAGACAAGGCTGGTTTTTATCCATTATTCCATAATCATTCCAAGTATTGTTTGAAGCGTGTGCTCTATAACAGTTCATGATCCCTATTTTCTTTCTTTTCTCAAGAAAAAGTGCAGGCAGGAATGAATGTAAATATGCTGGCAGGCAGGAAGAGAGAGGAAGAAGAATATTTTATTTATTATTTTATCTTGTTGTTCATCCTGGTTGTTCCCCCCTGGACCTGGGATGTGAACCCTGGATGTAAACCTGGGTCTTTGGGATGTATGTGAATTGCGCTCAGCTGGAGGTGGTGGCCTTAACTGCTATTCCACAAAGTGTGTACTACTTGAATTTGACAGCTATTATGAGGGGACCAGGAAAGCTTCCTAGAGAAGACAAGCCTAACAGGGGAAAGAAGAGTATTCTGGGTAAAGGAGCAGAGTGAAGAATAGAATGGTGCAGGGAGAGCAATTCAGGGAGGACTCCCTTCAGCTTCTTCCATGAAGGATGCTTCCTCTCCCCAAATCTTCTGCCTGGGAGGGACTGCGGTTTGCTTTCCTATCCAGCCACATCCAGACAGTCCTGTTCCCTGTGTTGAGGAAGCCATCTCTCCTAGTTTGTTCTGTAGGTCAGTTTAATAAAAAGAGGGGGATGGAGGGGAGAAAGAGGGGGAGGAAAAAAATGTGAATATAAATGTGTGCACTGTGGGAAGGGAAAAGGAGACAGGTAGCCTGTGATGAGTGCGTTAGTTGGTTTGGGTGTACAGGGTACCAAAGACTAGGTAGGTGGCTTAACAACAGAATCCTTATTTTCTCATGGTTCTGGAGGCCAAGTAACTGTGATCAAGATCTCTGCAGGGTTGACTTCTTCTTTGGCCTCTCTCCTTGGTTTGTAGATGGCTGCCTTCTCCGTGTGTCTTCATACGGCCTTTACCCCTCACTCTGTGTTCTCATCTCCTTTTCTTATAAGGACAACAGTCAGATTAGATTAGGACCTCGTTTTCACATAATTACTTCCTAAAAGGCCTTAGTTCCAAACACGGGCACGTTCTGAGCTCCTGGGAGTTAGGACTCGCCATATGCATTTCAAGGGGGGCACAATTCAGCTGAAAAGTGTGAACACTGGGGTTGACTCTGATATGATGCTGCCTAGTAGATCAAAAAGATGTGTGGGGAACAGAGATTTTATAGTCCGTGTGTGTAAGAAAGATGCTTCGCTATGTGGAGAGAAGGGGATACAGAAACATGGACCCCAGCTCAGTTCAGTGAGTCCTTCTTTCTCATCAGTCCAATATCAGGAGATGGAGCTTATCCAGGGGCCTGAGTACCACAGTGTTAAGTCAGCAAACCACCACGACCACTGTCTTGCCATTAGAACTTTTTTAAAAAATTATTTTTATGACGTGAATGATAGAGGCTGTCACCCACTGGTCATGTAACCATTGTGAAGTTGCTGCTTGACTTTTCCTCAGGCTTCTTCCCACTCTGTGCATGTCTATCTACCCTACATCTTGGGAAGATGAAATAAGAAAATATAGGACAAAGTGCTTTGAGAGGCCTGTTGTGCCACGTGTCTGGCATTCTCATACCCCTGCCTCCCAGCTGCCAACCCATCATTCTAATGAGGATAAGGCTGTGTGTCAACTTGAGTACATGTGCTAGTTTATGGAAGCCATCCTTGTTTTGTATCTCTTGCTGGCACATTTGTATTCCTTTTGAGAGTAAACAGAGGCTTAGAAATAACAATAACAAAAACTATTTTTTGGTAATTTTGTTTTGAAAAATGCTGGTCCTGGAACTCTGATGCCAAGAATAAACCTAACTAAGAGAAGTTATGCAAATCATACCTAACCAATGGTCAGTGGACCAGAAATTGAACCCTGGCTTGTATTTTAACTGTGTTAACAGATAAAGACAAAATCATTGATGTGTTTTGACATCTTTTTTTTTTTTTTTTTTTTAGAAAAGTTTTATTTATTTCTTTATTTTCACTCTGTTGTTGTTCACATGAGTTGTCCCTCTGGCCAGGGCCTTGAACCTGGGGTTCTGGGATGAATGTGGGACTGCTCGCTGGGTGTATTAGACTACTAGGCCACCAGGGTGCACCCTTTATATATTTTTTGTTGTTGCTGTTTATTTTCATGAGATTTAAAAGGGATATTGTTTTATGAGACCTATTAGAATACACTTTCATTAGTGAAAACCCTGTACTCTATTATTTCACCAGGCCACCTGCCTGACAACTCATTTCCTTCAGTAGCAAGAACTATGAAGTCACAGCAATAATAAACATACATGTATCTTTTTCGATTATGTGTATGATTTCATTTCGTTCTTCCTTCAATCCTCCAAAGTCATTATTATCATCCTCAAATTCCAAAGGAGACTCTGAGACCAGGAGAGGTAAATTCACTGGCCTGAAGCTCTAGCGCGACCTCTGCTCTTTCACCAGACCACAGCTGCCTCATCTGGTAGAGTCCATAATTTACATGCCGATGGACTCCAATGCTGCAGAAAATCATCAGCAGACATAAAACATGACCAGCGTCAGAACAGAGAAGAAATTTTCTCCCATCCCTGCAGATTCTGTTAAGCTGTCAAATAATCAGATTGTTAGGTTTCCCAGAAGTTTGGGGGATTTCTTGGCTGGAGAGCATGGAAGGAGTGACCCCAGAATGTTTTGAATATCCAAAAGGTTTTTTTTTTTTTTTTAAAGGGACCTCTAAATGGGCTGGCACACTAAAGAAACTCACCAGCTCTGGGGGAGGAGTATTGACTGCTTTTATAGGAAGGTGGAGGTAGTTGAGGAACTTGAGGAATGCTGGAGGCAGGGCGGGCTTTCAGAGTCTGGGCCTGGTACTGCTGCAGTTTACTCAAAGTCTGGAGACAAAGAGTCTGTTAAGAAATTTATTAAGATGTTAATATAAGACATTAGTCAAAACAATATGAGGATCATTATCAGAAAAGACTACGACAAGGACCTAGGGTCAAAAAAGACACCACCAGGAAAGACTGAGAAAAAGGTCCCAGAGACTCTCACCCAGATCCCACACAATCTAGTCCCCACAGATGGTATCACCCAAACCTTTCTGGGACCCCTTGTCCTATCACAAGTAGATAGTAAACAAACTGACAAGAGAAAAAAGCAAAAAGAAGTTTTGATAACATGTATACTCCTGACACATGGAAGATACCCAGTAAAATTGAGTGACTCCACGAAGTGGTTGAAGTCACTACCTTAAATAGCTTCGGCTAGAAACAAAGTGTTTAGGAGAGGGGGATGTTGATGGAGGGGCCACCTAGAAAGGCAGAGCAAATGAGGGCAAGACCACTATGCAGATGTAAGTTGCTGCCATCTCCATTTCTGGTTCAGTGTGGGAGATGCCCATACAAAGGGAAGTCTTTCTTTACACGTGTAAATGTAAATGTAAATGTTGCTTCAAAGAGTGCAACCTCTGTCCAGGCTTCAGAGCCCTTCCTATGAAATTGTCCTTATGCTAAGACATATTTTTGGGTGGCAGATTTTGTTCCCATGCACCGGGAGCCCTTGGTGATATTCCTCAGGTGTGAACATAGTACCTTGGTGTTAGGCTGGCCCAGGGACAAAAGCAGCAGCGGCCATGCCCGGGAAAGGCCAAGCCCGGGGAAAAAGGTGGATGACGTCAGAATAAGGGATGCGACCCCAACACCTGGATTCACAGGGCCAATCCCAATCGCCATATGGGAAGCCCGCGAAATTCCTCTGCTTAAAGAGCTGGTACCCCTTTGTTCTGCGGGCGACTTCCAAGCCCGTGACTTCCCGGCCCTCTGGGACTTGGGAGTTTCGCCCGGGTGTGCAAACCCCAATAAAGCCCTGGCTGTTCGACATTTTTTGTCTGATTGAGCTTGTCTCCTCGCGGAGCCCAGAAAAACCTTACACTTGGATCATGCGAGAACCAGTTTCTGTGGGGAGGAGAGGAGAAGTCATGCCACCTTTGGGGACTCTGTTTCCTTTTACCATAAAGGGACAATGGGACTGGATCTGTAAAAAAGCTTTTTTCCTTCCTATTTCTCTTACTCCTTCACTCCCTAACTGCTTCCTTCTGACTTTGGTGTCTACTTTTCTCTACCTAAATTGCTAATGGTATGAGGGTCTTCGTAAAGTTCTGCAGGTGGCAGGTGGAACTTGGATTGCTGGATTACTTTATACAGTGTCTGGATAGTTAACCCTTGTTACCCCGCAGCAGCAAGGCTGTAGGACAGGGCCAGTCAAGTGGGCAGAGGAGGAGACCCACTTAGGATTTTGAGGAAATGATATAGTTGCAAAGTCTTTCGAGGGGAAGAGGGAGTGGGAGCACATTATTAAAATACAAGGTGGCTGTCTAGTATTTTTCTCATACTTTCTCTGTTTGAATTCTAAACAAGCTGCTGTTTTCAATTCTGTTATTTGCTCATGCGCTCAGCTTTCTGATTGATTCAGTACTTCTGTTGACCTCCTACCAAGAGTTACCACATGCTTTGTGAAGGGAAGCTTTTTAAACATGAGACAGGGAGGTGGCTGTCAAGTTAACAGAATGAAATAGAAGAGTAACCAGAACTTGGTCCCTCAGTGAAGTGGCAGATTCTGATTGTGTCTTTGCAGACAGGTGGGCCTCATAGCTCTCCCTGATGATCAGGAGTTCCTGCAGACAGCTTTATTATTTTTGATTGAAGATTCTCATAATATAAAATTCACCATTAACTGTTTAAACACATACAGTTCTGTGACGTTTCACACATTCACGATGCTATGCAGCTACTATTCGAGTTCTAAGACATTTCCATCACTCCCAAAGGAAACCTTAGGCTAAGCATGTGTTCACTCCTCATTCTTGTCAGAACCTCCACAAAAGCAAGCCTTAGACCAGGGATTAAAGTTTAACTATGAGGGAGGACAGTGAATTGTCTCTGGCTCCAGCACCCAGTCGTGGATGCACCTGGATCGATAAGGAAAGTTGATGGCTGAGTTCGACACGTGGGACATGTAGTACTGACCAGCACAGACCCTTCACCACCAAGAAACAAAAGAATGACATCAGCTGAAGAGCACCAATAACTCCAAAGGACAATGTCACCTTGTCCAATCAGGAACTGAAACCTGGTCTGCAGACTCCTGTCTCCATCCCCCTTCCTCGCCATGTGGGCTTTTCCCTTAAAAACTCAGGCTGCTGGCAAGGCCTCGAGTCAGCCTCCCCACTAATGGGGTGTTAGCCTCCCTTGGCTGACTCCATCCTCTCACTCTCTCTCTGCTCCCCACTATTGGACCCCCAACTTGCTTACTCGCTGCTCCTGTCTGGTATGTGGAGTGACCTTGAGCCCACGGGGTCTGGACCTCCCTTGGTCGGCTCCATCCCTTTAATTTCTGATTAAACCTCTGCTTGCTCACTCACCTAACTCTGCCTGGGTTCTTTGAGTGACCTGAAAACCCCCACAATTCTCCCCTTTCCCCAACCCTGGTGACGACCAATCTGTTTTCTGTCTCTAAGGATTTTCCTATTCTGAGTGTTTCTCACAAATGAAATCATAGGGTATGTGACGTTTTGTGTCTGGCTTTGCATAAAGCTCTTTAATTCAGGATCTAACTTCCTAGGCAGGCAGAGCTGTTCTGGTTTTGAGATGAAAGGTGTAATGCTGCCTTTGATCTCCTAAGAATCACAGTGAGCTGAGGAAATTCTCCTTTGTGAAGGTCACTGCCAGGTTGGGTGTCAGTTCTGAGTTGGGTGAGGGATGCTGTATTCCTCTATGATAGTTTTTCTAAAGCAGGAGGCGGGAAGGGTATGACCAAGAATGCAGCTTGTTGACTTAACCTCTGGTGTGTGTGTGTATATATATATTTTATCCTAAAGGCCTGCTTCCTTCCACCACCGTCACATACCCTCCTGTAGACAGGGTGCTCTTGTAGTTCTGTGCAGGCCCTCACCATGGTATAGATTTTATCTATGTGAGTATATGGGTGTAAAGCCCCGTGTTCCTTTTGGGGATGATTTGATTGATGTATACACTGGAAACATCTTTAATAATTTAATGCCTGCTTCAAAGGAGATTACACCAAAAAGCACATTGCTTTTCATTTATTCATTACAGATCTGTCATAGCAGCATTTTTTATTTTTTTTGGCCTTGAATTGCAGAGTCGTAGTAATAATCAATTTTGTTTTGCACTCAGGATATTTTATATAATAAAAGGTTTATATAAGCCTTTTAACTAATGTTACCATCTTATTTAAATTGATCAAATTGGTATTTCAGCAACCTAATCTTACATTTCTTAAAGCCGAGCTAACCAGACATGGCTTCTTTTGATGACTGCTAAAATAGAGGTGCTGGGGAAGTCTAATAGAAATAATGGAATGAAAGCATAGTGCTCCTTGTTAGCAGTGTTGGAAATAATATGGGGAAGAACAGAGCCTGTATTTAGGACTGTCCGTTTTCTTAAAAGGGGATTGGGTGTTTACCAGTCCTTTGCATTAAAAGGGAAGAAAAATGTCTATGTGCTTGGGAATTGGAGTGAAGAGAGAAGTAAGATGATAAATGCAAAACTAAAAACCAATACACAATCATCTTGTATCTTTCAGTTGTAAATCTAGAGGTCAGGAAAGGAAAACAGACCTTTCCCACTTAGAGTGGTCATGGAACCTCAATGAGTTTAGCAAAAGCCTAGAATATATTCTCAGAGAAGCAAGGAATGTACCTAGATTCCCAAAGAATTGCAATAAATTATGAATTTTCTCTGTTATTATTGTTACCTGCTATTTTTATATTAAGAAATGCTGCATAATTTCTCCTTAAAAGCAGAAACGAGAGTTATTCTAAACAGAGTGAGTTTAGTTACAGGAAGGATGACAACAATTATCCAGTTCTCAGAGATAATGTAAAACAAAATCTACTCTTGTGTCCATTAGTGCTATAGTATAGTGGATTTTTTCTTTCTTTCCTTCTTTTTTTTTTTTTTTTTGATGTATTGGTTTGGGTACTCTGCCTGACCATCTTTATAATATTCCCTCCCGAGAGCACATCAAAGAACTTTAAGAGAAATTCAGAAATGTCTTGTTCTCAGGTTGGTAGTTCTTTAGACAGCAAAGGGAGGACTGCCTACTGCAGGTGTCAGGTCTTCTGATCACTGAGATGACCGTGGTGAAAGCCATGTGATAGGTGGTGGGCGTGGAAAGACATGGACCGTTGATCAAAGTGGGAATCTATTTTCTGGAAATGATATAATACCATAGGCCAATGGTATATTAATAAAAAAAGTATGTACACGCGTGTGTGCTTGCAGCAGCAAGGAGCAGTAGAAACTTCTCTGTTCTTTGTTTAAGGAAGAACATCAGGACTTTGGAGCAAAACCTCCTTGGGTTCAAATTCTAGCCCCGTTTGCTCACCCACCGTGATGTTGGGGGTGTTGAGTGGTTTCTCCCTTTCCCTGTTTGTACCATTACACTGAAAGTGTCCTTCATGGTTATTATGAGGGTTACAGGAAACCAACGTACAAGAGCTGACAGAGATGACGTGCTCAGTGTGATCTGGAGCCACCCACAGTGTTTCTCTTAGTTGACCCTTAATTCTGGGTCCCCTGCTGGAGACCCTGCTTCTGGAGTTGTAGTAGATGAGGAAGCCCCCGGATTTCTCGGTGCTGCCTCCTTTCCCACGATCCCGACAAGCCCTTGGTCCCAGAGATGGATACATGTCACCTTTGGCTCAGGACGGGTCCTTTGCTCTGTTTTTATAATGACAGTGCCCACCCTCTCCCATGCCAGACTCTCCTCCGCTCTTAACTTCAAGCGTGTCTGCCTCAATGCTTTGCCTTGTTCACGTTAGAGAAAGCCTGGGAGGAGGGTGTGGAGATGCGCACATTCTGTTTTTTCTCTTTTGGAATTTGGAGACTTTTCTCACTTTCATACATTTAGGTCTCATACTGTCAACTCAGAAATCCTTACTAAATACTGTGGATTGCATTTCATAAAGCCTTTTCTGTTTTCTTTTAGCGCCTTCTGGGAGACCTACTCCCTGTCTCCCCACTCTTCCCCCTGCACATGCTTTCTTGGTTTCTGCTCAATATTCGGTCTTCTTTAGGGCCTCACCCTGGACCCTATGTTTGGGGATTGTTGGGGCCCTGGGCTGTTTCACTGGAAGCATGTGAATGAAAGCTTGCAAGCACCAACCTCAGTGTACTATTTATTTATTTATTATTATTTTTTACTTATGCCACAATGACACATTCTGTGACTTCTGGAATATCTTCCAAAACAACTCTTTTCATCAGCTGCCTTAACATCTTTGATACCATGTCATCGAATCTGAGATTTAATATCTGATAGAATGTAAAATGGTTCCAATGCTTCCCTCTTCAAAGGAATGCCATGTAGGATTTCATCCTGAACTTTCAGTCTACTCCCCTTCATTTCCTTCCTTTTCACTTCCAGAAAGAGCATATTATGTTTACTTTTTACAAGAAGGCTATTCACGGCCCCCTAACTAGTGTTTGGAGGATTGAATGGATTTCCAGAGCTGGAGAAGAGAATAGCATGATTGCATCTCTCACCTCGCGCTTCAGCACCAGAGGACTGAGTGACCTGCTCAGTGTCAGGCAACTCAAGGAGGCACGTCTGGGGTCCTGACACAGAACATAGGATCCTGTGTTCTTTCTACCCTAGCCTTTAAAAAATAAACTATTGTTTTAATGGGGACAATGAAAAAATAGAATAATATCCAGGAAAGATTATAACACATGGGAAGGGATTTTCTTGTTTTTCTAGGCCCTGTGATGTGCCGAATACTGTGCTAGGCACTATATTTAGCTTATCCCATTTAATTCCCATGGAAGTTTGATTATGTTCCCATTTGATCAGCAGCAAACCTGAAACTCACAGAAGTTAAGTAATAACCAATAAGTGCCTGTCCAGACTGGAACCTGGGTCTATCTTCAAAATGTTGACTCTGGAGCTTCGTCTCCTTTGTAAAAAGCAGAATATGTGCCTGTTACATGTATTCAAGTAACAATAAAAACGCCTCCTAGAATTTATAAAATACCTGAGCATTTATTATTTTTATAGAAAGGACACATAGTTTCTTGACTGTAGAGCAACATTATTGTCCGTTTCTCTATTTTAGAGATACAAATAGATTGCAGGCACTAGCGGTGAGGATGATCCTCTCTCCACAAAGACTTTTTAAACCATGTCCTTGGGGCCAGACACTCGAGTCGACATTGACCAAGGATCCTGAAGTTTTGTTTCCTGTCAGCCATGGGGAATAGAAGCACTGATTCTGGGGTCATGTGCTTAGTTCTGTTATGACTCTCATTTGTAAACAGTGGAATAATGAGTTTGATTCTTGGTCTCTTTGTGCCTTAGCTTTCTTACCTGCAAAATAGCAATAATACCAACCTCACAGAATTGTTGTGAGAATTAAATGAGAAAATGAAGAGTGGCAGACTAGGTCCTCTGTAACGGTTGATGCATCATATACTATAAAGTACTATTTAACTGTAGAGAAGTGTTACTTGATGGCAATATAATCATTGTTGCAATATTATATGTGCAATAAAACAGTCTGTTATACTTTTTAATCCATTTTCCCTTTTACTGCATCAGAGGCCAGCAGAAATAGTAGTTGAGGAGGAAGATGGAGAGAAAGAAAGCAAGGATGTCAAACAGAAAGAAGACTTTTCAGGGATGAACGGTGAAGCTGAAGAAGAAGGAGGTGGGGATTCTACAGATGGTCCTGAGCAAGCTGAGGACATCGCAGGTCACAAGGAGGAGCAGGCAGGTCCTGCACGCACTCATGGAGGCACCAATGAAGAGAATGGCGAGGAGCTGGACCAGGTTAATAATGCGCTTCAAGAGGCCGTGGATGAGGAGAGAAAATCTCAAGGAACTGGCAGTGGACAAGATGAGGTATTTCTATTGCTTTGTTCACTTGTGATGTGCATGCACATGTGTGTGAGTGTGTGTGTGTGCGCTCATTATGTGTATGTGTGGGCACCTGGGAAATGATTTGAGCACTCTGGATTTGCATTAAAACCACTTATGATTAATTGAGGAAGATCCAATACCATTAACAGGATTGCATTATTTCAGTTGACTAAAAAGCACTATCATCTACCTGATGTTCCATAAGTCTGTCCTCCTGTCATTCATTTGTCCGTTGGTCTGTCTGTCCATCCATCCATCCGTCCATCCATCCATCCATTTCTTCATTCTACAAAAATTTTGCAGACTCCTAAAAGTTATATAACAAAAGAGAGAAATATAATAAGTATATCTAAATTAAGACCTGGGAAGATACAAATCAATAAAGAAAAGACTATCAAGACCAGGCAGATCTATATGAATAATAATAATATAATAATAATATCATTATGTAATACAGAATATAAAATATAAAATATAATGCTGTATATTATATTATTAGATATTATATACATCGGAACATATTATTGTACTATATTATATAATATATATTATAGATAATTATATAAAATATTATGATAATAATGATTATGATGATGATGGGTATGCCCTGATGGTCTAGTGGCCTAGTGCACCCTGGGTGCAGTCCACACATAGCCTAAGATCCTGGGTTCCAGACCCAAGGCCAGCGGGGAACAACCAATGTGAACAACTAAACAAAAATAAAGTATTTCTTCTTCCTCTCTTTTCCTGCCTGCCTGCATATTTGCCTTCATTCCTGCCTATACCTTTGCTTTAAAAAAAAAAAGAACATTATCTCTGTTATGAGTGATTCTTTTACTCTCTAGAAATATTGAAGCTTGGTTTGTTTAATCCACTTTTTATTGGTTAATTGAATTAAGCATTTGATGCAGCAGGCACTTAATAATATATAATTCTATTTATTATACAGAGAAGAAAAAGAAATACGTGGTTGGCCTCCCTCCTATCCTGTTTTCCCAACTCTGGCCCCGGAGCAGGATATTCTTAAGTCCTGGCGTTCTTCCATAGGCTTGATGCAGCGCCATAAGACTGATTATGTTACATGCTGAATATGATCCAATTGCTACCAGCTGAGTCTCATAAAGAGGCAGGATGTCCTTCACAGTATCCACATCATCTGCATTTGCCTTTCCTTCCTATCTTCTTATCAGCTCAGGCCACCTCCCTCAAGGCTGTAACCTCTGAAATGGGACTTGGTCTATTCATTCCTGACACCTGCTATGATGAATGGGTCTTCTTGATCATTTATTATTGACTCCTCTGCTTTATTTTGCTTAGGGAGACCATGTTCAGTAATGCCAAAAAAAAAAAAAATGTTCTCAGGACCAGGTTTTAATAACCAGTACAAAGTTATGTATAATCCACTGAATGGCTTATAATAACATCCAAATTAAAATGCTCAAGATGTCTCTCATTTCATCTTTTTTCAAGAAGAGCTACCCACAGCCCTATTCTAAAAGAAATTCCCCAATATATATTTACAATTATTAAATTTAGATAAAATTTTGTCTCGTGAAAGTTGTTTATAGCTAAAACAGAAAATTGATTTGGTGAATCGTTACATGATTCCTTTAACAAGGAAGCAAAATGAATTTCTTAAAAATAGAAATAAAAAATGTCTCAAGGGAACAAAATGTTTGGGACGCGATAACAGGAATCACAGTAATGTGGAGGATGCTGTCTTCAGTGCCGCTGATATGGCAGATACAGTAGTAGGTTTCATGAAACTCTTTGCTGCACTGGCCTTTGTTTAAATTCTGTGTGGGACCTAGTTAGCAAGTGAACGTTTTTCTACCTAAATCCAATGCTCTAACCTAAGTAGATTTATATAGCCTTCCGTCTTCTATAAATATAATTTAAAAGTAGTCTTTCATAGGAATTGGGGATACATCAAGGTCAAGGTCATAAAATTTGAAGGACATCTGTTCATAGTGTGTATTGAGGGCAAACTAAAATTCTTGGAAACACAAATGAACAAGTGCCCACTAGTGACTGGTTAGGGATTTTAAAGACTATGCAAATTCTTAAAACAGCAGTTTTCCACAGAGATTTAATCTTATTTGACTCATCTACCTTAAAACGATCATCTATTTTATTTCCATTCTCCCCATAGTATTAGTATAGCTTTAAGCATAGCAAATATATGGAAAAACAGATTTATATGAATAATAAATTAGATATTATTAACTTTTACAAAAGGACTCTCGATAAAATGACAAAAAACTCAGTTTGCCGTACCTCATTTTGTTCCATGTAACAATGATTGAATTTACACTGTATTTAAGATACTGTTCGAGACACTTCACACGATAACAATGTGATATAAGAAACAAGAGATGATCCCAGTAATATACATCATGGCCCAGAGGAGGGGGAACTGGGGCTAATCCTGTTGTCTCCCACACTGGAGTTTCTTATGGGGGCCTTTAGGATTCCAAGGAGCAGAATTTGAACGCCAGTTAATTCTAATCCCACTCTGTTTAGTTTTCAGTCCTATGGGGGAAAGTCAAGTTGGAAATGAGCCAATATTATCAATGACATGTGAGAAGGCAAAGGGGCAAGGATCGTAGTTGAGCTTGCAAAAATGCTGCCTGTGTGTTTTGATTTTCTGTCCTGCTCTCACCATTCAGTACCTGGCGTTACTTGACAGTGTCCTCACAGAATCTGTGAGTTCCCACAGAAAAACGAGCAGATGAGCCTCTGGTCTGGAGTGGGGTTAATGTGACCCAGGAGAAGGACTGCTGTGTTTTCCTCTCCCCTTTTCTCGGAAAATGTTAAGATGAAAAGTGTAAACAAGGGGCTGCAAAGAAGAGCTCAGTAGGAAGTAAAGAAAAAATCGAGACAATTGCAGCCGACTGCAGCAAGCAGTGGGCCTGTGCCCTGAAAGCACAGTGGACCATGGTCCCAGAAAGGGCTTCTCTTCAAGGAGGTGCTGAGAATGCGGTGCCCACAGGCTGCAGACAGACTGAGAAACAAAAGGAACGCGAGGAACTGTCTTTCTTTGACTATTTATGGGATTAAATGTAATAATGAGTCATTTTTATCTCGTGCATTTTTACTGCTGTAGTAATGGAAGAGCTCATTATCTTTGTTTTGATCTCTTTTCCTCCAGGCTGACTCAGACCCTCAAAGACCACCAAGGCCAGAAGTGAAAATCACCAGTCCCCAAGAAAACAATAACAACGAACAGAACAAGGACTATGCTGCTGTAGCATAGATCATTTGTTAGAAAGAGAGCATATTGGTGATCAGAAAAGTGAAGGGACACAATACTTGAATAACAAGTATGTAGTTAACTGCTGAACATAATGCAACAATATTGTGAAATGCTACCTGCTGAATTTAAAAATGAGAGGTCTGATGGAAGGACTGGATAAACTGACTAGCTACGGAAGGAGAGTGACTTCTTTTCACGGGTCGTGTTTTCAAAGATCCTTAGAAAAATTAAGAGGACTGGAGGGAAATTTCCACTGGAAGACTATCGGATGAAAAAGAGTAGGCTGACTTCTATTATATACTGTCTTATACATTTACTAGTGAGATTATTAGATGACACTTATCGAAGACTGCATAGAATTTTAATGACATGGTAGATAGGAAAGCATGTACTCTTTTTTTGTTGTTGTTTTTAAAGCAATAAACTCTTGAATGAACAAACTACATTTTAATTTCAGGTCTAATTGGGAGCTGGCACTAGGTTGAAATGTTTTCATGATTTGGTGACATTCTTTTCTTCCTCCTTAGCCAATGCTCACCTTAAAGGCATTAAAAAGACTATGTAAGGTATTTCTTTTGGAAGGAGGAAGTGTTTCTTCATTGTATTAGTGATTAATATTGTCGTGCCCCTCCCTGAAGTGCTTCTGGTTTTTTGTCCTTATGGATGCAATGGCACACACTCAGGGAGGCATAGGAAGGAGCAACCAATTATTACTGAACCTGGATGGAGAATTTGCCGATTCTGGTATCCTGTGGATTTTCCTGGATCCCAGCCGAACCTTTATCAATATTCCTTCCTTCTCCCTCATGTTATTGTATCAGGAAACCCAATATTGGCTACTCCAAAGGTTGAATTCTCTCCAGTTTCATTTTTTATAAAAAGCAAGACCATATAATTGAAAAAAAAAAAGGCTATATGAAGGATTGCTCAATTTTACTTGCCTTTTGCCTTATCTCTATTAGAACTTTTTGTCATTATATTTTTGCCCCCGGGGATATTGGCAAATACTTATGTTCATGGTCGGTTATATTTAGATTTTCCAACCAATTCCTTTCCGTATAATTAGGAACCATCTGATAGAAATTATTGAAAAAGTGTTTTTAATTATCATAATGAAACCAGTTCCTGATTACAATTTGGTGGATTGATTAACTCAAATTGCCTTGTTAGGTATATATGGGAAAAATGTAATTGCATTAGTTTTTTGAATTCTTAAGAGATGATGCAGTTCTTAAATATAGAAATTATATTTTTTCTCATATTAAAGACTTTGTCAACTATGTGGAAATTACACATTTGAAATTTTAACTTCACTTTCATAACATTTATTAATAATCATAAGTTTAAGAGACTTTTTTCCCTCTCCAGGCTTTGTAATCAGCCATTTGGAATCAAAGTAGTTACATACAATAATAACACTAGAGAAAACAGATTTTCTGTAGCTGCCGTTTTAATATTTTCCACAATAGGAGGTATAAGCAGAGACTATCATGTGACAGTATTAGAAGGAGATGATGATATAAGGGTTGTCAATCTGTGAGGAAGTGGTAGATCTAGGTGCTTATGACTAGTAGGTTGATTTTTTCAAATGTGACAGCAGAAAGCACTGTCTTATACATTTACTATATAATGTATATATATATGTTATACAATATATTGATAGGGAACTAGATCACCTGTTTTGTTTTTAGCACATTTTTTAAATGTTAAATTCCCATATTATTACTGGCTTGGGGTTAGTGATTTTTAAATAGTTTTGTTTTTTTTTTTTTTTTAACAAAGAAAAAGCAAGCAAGCAAGGGACTCAATATAAGAAATTAACTCATCATCAAGGTGATTCTCTTTTCTTCCTTTCATGAAGAGTCTTTTCTTCTTTCATAAAAATATTCTGTCTTGTCTGTTCTCTTCTTCATTGTATTATAAAGTTTAGGTTTTTAATCATTTTTTATCTTCTTAATGAAGCCCAATGTTACCTGAAAAGCGATATGCTATTTTACATGAAAGAGAGAGTTTGGTATTTTAAGTGTACTTCTGAAAGTGATAGGCCACATTAACTATAGCAGTTTTTTTTTTTTTCCCCGAAAAATGAGGACATAATTCTTCTCTTGTATGCACATATTTTACCATCTGTTGATAAGATATAATTGAGGCCTAACTTGAGGGTATGAGCAACTAATCACTTAAAGACACTTGATAAAAATTTTGCTAAAATAATGAGTAAATTCTGTCTATCCAAGGAAGAAATCATTTACAAAGAATTGCAGATGTCATTTTGGAGATGGCATTAACCTAGATGGTGAAAGTTAATTTACCTCCCAAATGTCGACATTTCCTCCGTGAGTACAGTGACCTCCATGGCAGATTAACTTCACAAATTAAAGTGAGACTCACTGGCAGAATTGGAGACCATTTATGTGAGTGAGCAGAAGAGGTCTTGATAAGACCTCAGGAGATTTTTTATGGAGAGAGGGTGTCTCAGCTCACATTACTTTTATTTGAGAACCAATGGAATGCTTCATTGCTGCTGATTCTTTGTGATGCTGTGTACATAGATTGCAAGTTTCAATTTTATTGAACTATTTTTTAACATTTGTAAAGATCTTGTTTGTTGAAATGGAAAAGTAGGAATTTTGCCAAGCAAATAAAGATTTTAATGAAAATCATTTTCATGTTAAGGATATTTGACCTGACTTAGTTTTTGTTAAAATAGCTATTGAACATCCATGGACTTCTAGTTATCAAACATGATACTATAAGATAACTTTTTGTTCATTATTTTTCTCTATAGTTATAAGGTAACCATTAAGATTTTTGGTCGGGGAAGGGAGGAGGAGGAATATTAGAATGCTTTGATTCATGGGAAGGTGTGAAATTCCCATGCCTCCTATTTTATTCTGAGAGTGTGAGTTCCTTGTATGATCTGTAAATATCATATATATGTGACTCAGAGTCAGTTACATAGTTTTATGATTGTGAAGCCATACTAATATGAAATTACTCTTCCACTGAAGGCAACATCCTGTACAATCTGACTAGTTATACCTTTTAACAAAGGGTAAAGTTTATTCACCTAGGAAATGGCTGTCTATTTTAAATTGTGGTTTCTCAACAATGGGAAGCCTTTGTCTTGTTAACTGGCTCTCCTACAATGAGCGCTCTACTTTCTTTTTTTGTTCAGTATGTAGCAAAAGCAAAGTTTAAAAAGTCGATGAACTGCTAAACTGAAAACATCACTTTTGAACTTTTGCCAGTTTAAACAGAAATAGGATATATAGATAAACATATAGACATATCAAATACTGATACAGATGCACTCACACACTTTAAAACATTGAGAAGGCTGCCTCAGGCACAGCGTTATTAGTTGAATAAGACTCGTCTAAGAGAAGCAGTGGTAAAACCTGTGGAGTGGAGATGCTAAGGAAATGGTCTATCATGGTGCTTTAAAATGTGGTTTTCCGAAGACTTCTAGAGACTTAAAATTCTCCTTAAAATAAGAAAGTTATCAGCATTTTAATGGAACATTTATTCTAGGGAGAGATGAAAAAAACATATACATAAGATCTTGTTTTCCTGAGGTAACTACAGGGTACAGTTGTTTAGCTCCTTGTCATCAGCCTTGAGTACTGTACCCTTGGCATGCAGGATATTTCATACAACACACGTTCCGTCAAAAGATTATTACTGCTTGTGAATGTGTGTGTATGATTTACATAAATGTGTAGAGGACTTTTTGATACTCAATAGCCAGGTTCACTACAAATAGAATAAAAGGCTGACTTAGAAGCCCACTGAGGTGATCTCATGTTCCAGTTCCTTACAGAGCTCTTTTCATCTTCTTTGTCTGAATGTGATGACCTCCTAGAATGTTTTTAAGTTAATCTGTTTTTCTAAGACAATGAATGCATATGATTCTTTGCTATTAAATATCATTTTTCTAAAAACGATATGATTCTTGCTTTTCAGAAAATATTCTGGTGTATAGATGAGTCTCATATTTGTTCTTACCACATGAAATTTATTTTATTTTCTACCATGAAGTCTATATGACTTGGATGGAGAGTGAAGGTGTGTCTCACATGCTGATGTGGAAGGAAAATATTGTTTTTGAAGGAGAAACATATCCTGGAGGATATGGGGGTTTAGGAAATAATTTAAAAATATCTGGATAACCATAAAGCACTTATAAAGCTAGTAGGTAACTAACAGAGCTCCATTGACTTAAGCCAACAAAGGCTTAGCTTTATTCTATGAATGGGACCAAAAGAATTTTCTATAGTTTCCTCAACTTATAGTTTGTTATTTGAGTTACTGTCACAAATGTAGTGACATTGGGAAAAGGGAATGATTGTAATCAATTTTAGAAGTTTGGAGAATATTTGTTTCCTTTGTGCTTTGATGTTTTTCTTGTGCCTTAAATCTTTAATATGTACAATGATAATGGGTGACTATTGATATTGTAAGCAAAGATCAAGTTGAGCTTATCATTTTTATATGATTTAGACTTAGCAATTCTCTTTGTATGGAAAATTGTGTTTTGATCAAATTATGAGCATCTAGGTTTTTACTTCTGTAGCAATGTTCACTCTAAAATATAAAAGTTTACAGTATCTTTTCAGTAAATAGATCTGTGTTTTATATAATTAAAATGTTTTTGGATGCTTTATCATTTGTTTATGTGTTGCTATTATTTCATGTATTAACTCTTCACATATTTTTCACAAATGCAGCAGAAACTTTGATTTAAACCATGCGAAAATCCATCATGTCAAAAGATAATTCTGTTTCTGTTTGACATGGATATTAAACTTAATTATGCAAAGAAACATTTTTTGCAATGTCATAAACATGTTATTTAGTTGATAAAAATTTCAGATAGATTTTAAGAGATTTTTGCTTTTCTTTGGAAAATGGTGTTTGAGAAACACAGGTCCAGAATTTTTATTATGATAAAGGTATCTTAAAAGAGACTAAATCATACTTATTACATTCATTTTGTGTAGATCTAGAAGTAATTTACAATTTTACAAAGAGATTAGTTAAATTTCTGCTTCAGTTTGTAGGCTATTCACTGCTTTCATTCTATTGAATTCAAATAGTTTTGGTTTCTTTGGTTGTTTTCCCTCCATGTTTGAGAAACAACTGCAGTGATGTACAAATATTTTGCCTTTGTGATAGTTAAAAAACAGAATGTGTGATTCAAGTACCATAACTGAGAACACATCAGTGTACCTCTCGTGCAGATCCATGTATCTGTGTGTGGATAAACAAATTTGAGCAGTAACAGGAGTATTTAGATTAACAAATTCAAATCTCTTTAAACTACATGGCTAATTGACAACAGACACTTCCTACAGCCAATCATGACTGCAATTTCTGCACGATACTGTAAAATGACTACCATGCATTGGTTATAAAATTCTTATTTATGAAAATAAATACACAGCTTTCCTGCAGGCATCCAAAGGGTTTTATTTTCTCCCCCTAATGGGATCTCATGCTAGTAAATGATTTTACAGGTCTCTCAAATGCCCTCACAAATTCAAATCTTCTGTTAAGGAGACAAATGATGCAGGGATGTTCTATTTTCTCTAAATTGATTTAACAGAATCATTGATTTAGTAATAACAAAAGTAATTTAAAAATGAGGAAAAAATGCACACTAAGTTCAAAACTTGCTGAGGCAACTCCCATTGGTTTTATTCTATTCTTTCTGGGTATGGAGAGCTGTGAGGGTTGCTGTGGGTTCTCCTCTGACTTGTCTGCTAATGTATTGACTTCTCTTCCAATCCACACTCTCCCCGAGCTATCTCATATGCTGTCACAAACTTAGCTGCTTCCTCTGTGCTTATGGTTCCCAAATCTGTATCTCCAGGCCAGAGTTCTCTCCCTGGGAGCTCCAGGTTTGGGCAAACAATTCTCAGTTGGGTATTCTAGGGTTACTGCCAAATCAAATGTTCTGTTTTTTTGAGAATATATTTCTCTTGCTAGATTGCCCATCACTACCCAACTGGAAACCTGGGAGTCATTTTAAATTCTCTTGCTCTATGTCAAACCAGTCATTAAGTTACTTCTTCTGAATCTGGATAGTTCGAACAGTTAGTTCACTATGTTTTGTTTTCGTATCATATGCATGTTTCATTTGACTCAGAACATCTCAAGCCCCTGGATAGTTTATTATGTTTTAATAGACACCTGGTATTGTTTATTGGCTATAAGGGTTCATTTTTATTGATTCACAGGCTTATCTCTACTAGGTTATTTATTTATTTTTTTTAACATAAGAAGGCAGATAGACAGACAAGCAGGAAGGAAGAGAGAGGAGGAAGAAGCATTTTTATTTACTTGTTTATTTTGTTTGTTGAACTTTACATGGTCTATACCTAACCTCTGGCCTAGCACCTGAGACACCAGGGCATACCCTGGACTTTTTAAGATATGCTTTCTATAGGTGTCCCCTGGTGGAGCAGTGGTTAGGTCAGTTTCTCTGAAGGAGGAAGAAGCCACATACCCCTGGGTTCAAGTCCCAGGCCTGGGGAAGCAACCAGTGTGAACGACTAAATAAAAATAGAATAAAGAGGCTTCTTCCTCCTCTCTCTTTCTGCCTACTGCCTACTTGTCTTCATTTCCGTCTGTGCCTTTCCAAAAAAATGAAGTACAAAAATTATATATATATATACATATATACATATATATATATGTATATATATATATACACACACACTGTAATCTTAGCTGGTTATGTGCTTTAAATATATAAATATATCTCTGCCAGTTTATGGTTTGTCATTTTTGCTTTTTAAAAATGGCATCAGCCTAGAGAAGTTTTTCATAATAATGTAGAAAATATGTTTACTTTTTTCTTTGTAGTGTGTATTTTTTATACTTTAAGAAATCTGTTTGAATCCTGATGTCAATTATATTCTACAACACTTGCCATTTTTTAAGTTTTATTTTTCATATTTAGGACTTTATATACCAAGAATGTATTTGTATATGTGTTGGAATTAGGGATTTAATATTCTTTCATTTTTTTCATGTGGATAACAAACTGTCTTAGCATCATTCACTAAATATGCTTTTCTCTATTGACTGGTAACGGGAGCTATCTAAGTTTCCATGTGTTTTCGGGAAATTCTTGGTCCAAGATTGGAGGAGAATGCTGTTATGGATTGAACTCTATTCACCTCACCTCCCCAACCAATTTGTATGTTGAAGCCCCTTGCCTCCAAAGTGACTGCATTTAGAAACAGGACTTTTATGGAGGCAGTTAGGCTCAAATGAGGTCAGAATCCTGTAGGACTGGTGTCCTTAGAAGACGAGGAAGAGCAATCCGAGCTTGCTCACTCACTATGCACTGACAGAGGAAAGGCCGTGCTCAGATGTGGCAAGAAGGTGGTCGCCATCTAAGCCAGAGAGAAAGACCGCTCCAGAAATGGAATCTGCCAAGACCTTAATTAAGGACGTTTACTTCTGTGCTAGCAACTATAAAAAATAAAATGCCTTTTGTTTCAGACGCTCATTTTTGGGGTCAGTGAATATACACAAGAATATGTTAGTATTGAAGTGTTTTTTTTTTTCCCCACAAATTCCTTGTTTTTTACTCAAGGTCGTTGGTTATCGATTGGTTTCTTTGTCTTCTGCTAATAAACTACCTTCTTTAGGGGGTCTTAGAGGCTGTCTCTGAGGAGAAGTGGATTCAAGGAGGGCTGCTAGGGTCTACCTCCTCTTCACACTGCTTCTCCACCTATGTGGTGACTCTTACTTTATGTTCAGGATGGTTGGCAGTTGTGAGATACAATAAGAAGTATATTCATATAATAAAAAGAAGCATGTAAAAATGTCCAGGCAACCTGAAATATAAAAGGGCATGTGAACACCACGCTTTATTCCTTACCTTTCTATTAACTTAGTGAGCCACAGGTTTGTCAGTTTTTTCCAAGAAAAAACTTCTGGTTTAATTGATCTTCTGCAGTGTTTTTTGATTTGTTTAATTCAGCTTGATTTTTTTCTTTCTTTCCTTCTACTGACTTTTGACTTCAGTCGCTCTTTTTTATGATTACTTTAGGTGTAGAGTTCGATTGTTTATTTGTTGTTTTTTTTGTTTCTTGAAGTGGGTCTACATTGCTATAAACTTCCTTCTGGTTACTGCTTTTGTTACATTCCATGAGTTCTGGTAGCTCATATCTTCATTCTCGTTTGTCTCCAAGTGCTTTGTAATTTCTCCTTTAATTTCTTCTTCTACCCAAAAGTCATTCAGAAGCATGTTGTTTAACTTCCATGTATTTTGGAATTTTCCAGTATTTTTGTGTGTGAGCTTGATTTCTGAGTTTATGCCACTGTGATTGGAGAAGATACTTGGTATTTCAATCTTTGTAAATTTGTTGAGAGTTGTTTTTTTCCTAGTATATGATTTATCCTGAAGAATGTTTCATGAACACTTGAGAAAAGTATGAATTCTGCCTTTTTTGAATGCAGTATTTGATAATGTCTATAAATCCATGTGTTCTAATGTACCATTTAAGGATGTTTTCCTGCTAATTTTCCTCCTGTTTCATCTGTCTGTCCATTTGTTGTAAGAGGCATGTAAGAGGGGTGTTGAAGTCTCCTACTGTTATTATAATGCTATTATCTCTCTTAAATTCTGTTAGAATTGCTTTATATATTTTGATGCCCCTTCATTTGGTGCATGTATATTAATGAGTTGTCTTCATCTTGAATTGGTGCCTTAATGATAATGTGTATCTAAGGTGCAAGAAAGGGAAGAAATAAGGCATGGAGTACCATCTGCTCTTTTATATTGCATGGTGCTGTGACATGCTACATGCTTCTACTTTTCTAATTTTATTACACAATGTCCATCTCTGTATTTGGTACTTTCTTTAGTTGGAAGTTTATTTTATCTGATATAAATATGGCTGTCCCTGCCTTTTTTAGGTTACCATTTAACTGTAAGGTTATCTTCTAATATTGACTTTGAGCCCATGTTTATCTTTCTAACTTAGGTGAGTTTCCTGTTGCAGCAGAAAATTGGGTTATGTTTTTTAATCCACTCGGCCACTCTATGTCTTTTAAGTGGTGAGTTCAATCCATGGCCATTTAGGGTAATTATAGATATGCAACTATTCATTGCCATTTTGTTACTTAGTTCACGGGTGTTATTGCAGACATTTCCTCTTTTTCTCTCTTTCTCTTCTTAGGTACTTTGAAAGCATTTATCCTGTGATTGGTTTCCCTTTCCATTTTTTTCCTTTGTTTTTTCTATGTGTCCCCACAATGCTTATGGGGTTTTGAGGTTACCCTAGAGTTTACATAATAGTTTTTGTGTTTATAACCTGTTTTAACTCAAAAGCAAGTTAGTCTTGAACTCATTCTTATAGTCTATACTTTTATTCTTCTCCTCACATTTTTTATTTTTGATGTCTTACTGCTTCTAAGTGAGGTTTCTTTAAATTTCATAGAACTTCCTATGCTGGTTTCATGGTGATACATTTATTTTAAATTTTGCTGTCTGTAAAGCTCCTTATCATTCCTTCAATTCTAAATGATAATCTATCAGGGTAGAGTATTCTTGGTTGGATGTTATTTTCTTTCAGTACTTTATATATGTCATTCCATTCCCTCTGGCCCATAATGTTTCAGCTGAGAAGTCCATTGAGGACTGAGAAGTCTAATAGGGTCTTCCTTGTATCTAACTCATGTTTAACTTCTTTCAAGATACTCTGTTTTATATTTTTGACATTATAACAATGATGTGTCTTTGAGTAGAACTGTTTAAGTTTCTTCTATTGACACTCTTTGATCTCCCTAGATCTGGAGATCTGTTTTCTTTCTAAGTTATGAATGTTCTTAGCTCTTATTTCTTCAGATATGGTTTTTGCCCCCTTATCTCTCCTCCTTCTGGGGCCCCTGTGATGCAAATGTTCTTCTACTTGATGTTATCCAATAGATTTTGTATGTTGGCTTCATTTCTTTTAATTCTTTGTTTCTCTCTGCTGGTCTGCTTGGGTGCTTTCCACTAGCTCACTGATTCTATCAGAAGCTTCTTTCAGCCTATGTCTGAGCCCCTCTGCTGTGTTCTTTAACTTCACCATTTCTGTTTGAAATTACCTCATGTTTTCTCTGGTTTTTGTTGTAGTTCTCTTTTTATTCCTCCATTGTTTTCTTATTTCCATGAGTATTGTTATAACTATTGCTTTAAAATCTTTATCTGGTAATTTACTTAATTCTGTTCTATTCAGATTTTCTCTGGGATTTTGATTTGGTCCCTCATTTAATAAATATTTCTCTGTCCCTTTGTTTATTTGTTTTTGCATTCTGTGTTTATATCTATGTACTAGGCTTCCCTGATGTAAGGTAGGGCATCAAGTTGCACAATATAAGCCTGGGGATTGCATGGATGCTGGACTTCCTTTTATTACATGATCCCAACTAATCAAGGTTGTTGAAGCTTTAGAGCCCACCCTTTATTAAAGCCTGAGAGCATAGTCTACACGGTTGGAATTAGGCTAGGGGTTGCAGATGTTTTCCTTAGTGGCACAGGCATGAGCAACAAGGTATAAGGAGAGAGACCAAGCATTGTGGGGACAGTCCTCAAACAAGCACAGTCAACAGAGATCACAGGAGAGAGAGAGCTGGGGACCTCTTTTAGTGAGGCACACTCCCTTGTGAAAAAAATCCCAGAGTTCCAAAGGAGTGGCAATTCCAGTAGGGGGCCAGCTATCAGGCCCTGGGACTCAGCGGTGGAAACTCTAGGGAGTACCAAACATATAGGGAATCTGTTTAGCGGTCACTGCTATTCTAATTGTCTTGTGTAAGGGAACAGGACAACAGAATTCTCCTTGCCAAGAGCCATTCAACTGGACAGCCTTGGTGTTGTGGACCTGGCTGTCTCTCTGGCAGCCTGTCAAATGGCAGCCTGGGTATCCAAAGATGAGTTCAAGTGTGCTAATGGCAGAGGGGTACATGTTTCCCACTGAGGGACTTCCTGCAATGGTGGCTGGATTCCAGTGCAATTCCAGTGCTGGTAATGTAAGGAAGAAGCATTTCAGCTGCCATGGAAGCTTTCCGTCTTTCCATCCATGCTGATGTTTTTAGTTCACTGACTGACCGCCAGTACCTATGTATGGGGCTACCCAGTGAGGGCAAACGTCCATCAGCTCCAGGAGAATATCACTGGTCTCTCTCTGTGGTATAGGGTCTCTGAGTAAGATGCAGTAATGCAGAGACAGTTTTGTTTCTTCTCCCCTTTATGAAGGTGTATGCTGTATTTTTTTGTGTCTATGTTCCTTTCCAAAGGTCATAGTTGCTGAAATGGGTGTTTTTTGTTTTTTTTTCGGTTGTGCTTATTGGGAGGAGTTGAGCTGGCTGTCTTAACAGCCGTCTTGCCCAAAAGTCTGAAGCTTTTAACATTACCATCAACATTAGTAAAATGTTTACTGATTTCCCTGCAGGTTCAGTCCTGGCCTCCAAGCTCTGCCTCTTACATAGCTCCTGTGATGCCAACAGAGTCAGGGACTCACCAGAGAGGTTACCTGCTCTCTGTCTGCATCATTAGTTGCATCACTGCATTTCTGAAAAAACACTCTCCTATTAGAATTTAAAACTCAATCATCATGATTATTTGGGCTTGTTAGACACCTTTTTATAGAACACCTTTGCCTTGCATTCCTAGGAGTGAAACTTTTTAGTCTACTGAGATTATTTAAAGTCCATGTTCATTACATCTACTTTTTAAATAAAATGTCCTGGGAAGATTGTCTGGTTACTTGCCATGGAAATTACTTTCCTCTCTTTGGCTGGAGACCATCATCCTCAAACTAATTTCCTGTTTAGGGCTCAATATTTGAAAGCAGGAAATTGTCAGAATAAATAGAAGTCTTGAGATGATGGTAGAAATGTATTCAGAAGTTTGGTTGCTAGGGAAATCATTTTTGCCTACTTTAATTTATTAAAAAATCTAGACCTTATTTTTTTTCTCACCTCATTCTTATTCTTATTCTCATCAATAACCATTATCAAAAGAACTTTATTAAATATTGATCTCTGCTTGGCACTATGAGTAAGCGATTGGGCCCCTGCCCACTAGCAGTGGGTAGCAACGATGGCAAATAACTGCCAGAACAAATGATGGTATTAATTTGATACTGTACTATTGATAGATACTCTTCTAAGCACCTTAGTGGTTTTTAAAAAATTGAATACAGCAACCATATTGCTTATATATTTGACTGATGAAGTGTGTGAGCCCTGAAATGACTAATTTGCTCAAAGTCACAGCCAGCAAGTGTCTGGATTCATTTCATCCCAGCTGTCATTACTAACCACTATGTTCTACAGCTTCCAATTTAACCAGAAAACACTAGAAAGACTAGAGTATGCACATTTAGATAATAATGTAAATATGGATTTATCATTGTACTCTTGCATAAAGCTCACTTTGCAGGATGGGGTGAGAAATTTGGGGAATCGCATATTGAGAAGAATGCTTTTTTCAGAAAAGAAGAGGAGGTTATATATTTGCAACTTGATTGATGGGTAGGATGAGGTAAATGGGGAAGTGGCTGTGGCTATGTTTTAGAAATGAGACAAACTTGATGGGCCAGCTGGAGAGAGAGGTGTATTACCTTGAATTTGGTGGGTCCAGGCAGTTGGTCTGCAGGTAGCAATGTTGACATGTCACATAGAACCAGCTCCTTGGAACCACTTCACTCAAACCGCTTGGTCAGCCACACTCTATTGCAAGGAGAAGCAGACTCTGGTGTCAGCCTGACATGGCCTCATCATGACACAGCCACAGACTTTTGCATGCCACTTGAGGCAGTTGTTTCCATCAATCATCACGCTTGTTTAAGCTTTCTATCCTAATGTGATCTAGTGACGTCAAGTGCCAGACTAGGAAGTCAGTAAGTGAGATTCTGTTTTTTTTTTCTCCCTGAGTTAAGTGACTGGCTGGAAGTAGCAGTCATTCCGAGTGGCTAAAAATAACTAACAAGACATTTTAATGAGTTAATAAATCTTTCTCACTGAACTACATGGAGAAACATGAAACATTACACTTTCGCTACTCACCAGCCTTAATTAAACTTGATTTTGAAAAGGTCGGTGCCCTGTCTGGCAGGTTCCAAATCACTTCAGTCGAGGTGACTGTATGGGTGAGAGGAAGTGTGTGCACAAGTAAACAGGAGCCTTATGTCTTCCACTGGAGATTTACATGGGTGCATTTAAAATAAGCCACACGCTAATTAATAACAGTATTTATTAAGAGCTAGTTCTGTGTAAAATGTTGCTTCACAGGCATTCATGCAGTCATTCATTTAATCCTCAACAGCCAGCCCAATGGGTCCCTGTGATTATAATTCTTGATAGATGAGGAACTGTAGGTACACAGAATTGTCATGATTTGGCAAAAACCCTGTTATCTGCTATGTGATAGAGCCAAGATTTACAGAGTTGGATTCTAGAGCCTGTGTGCTTAATCCTTTCTCTGCTGCCCCTCAGGGGGAGGGGGCTGTGCTCATTAAAAAAGCACAACCTCCAGTGGGTGGGTTTGAGGCACTATTGTCTTCTGAGGCTTCCAGCAGATGCATTTTAGGATAGGTCAAAATATGCAAGACATTCAGGGAAACGTGCATTCTTGCATGGAAAACACGATTCTTAACCAGCATCAGACCAGCAAGGGCAATCACTGCTGAGTGAAAACACCTCACTTCAGCAAGCGTTCATTGAGCTTCTGCTGTGAGCTAGATGCTGTGCTATGTGATGGGGAGAAATATCTGTAAGACTTGGTGATGACCTTCAAGGAACTCACAGATTAGTAGATTTGCCCTTATTACAAACATTTGGGGAAATAAAAATAGAACTCTGGACTGACCTTTTGTAAACACAGCACTAGAGTTCATTGGATTCTTACCTTTATGACAGGAAGTGGGGACTGAATTCTCATCTAGTAGTAACATACGCATGTAATATTTCCTGCCCAGATTTCTATGCACCATGAAAGTGCAGAACTCGGTGATAAAGAGCATATTTAATTGGAGACAATTTGAACAGAGACGAGAGACAGCTACTTTCTCATCCTTTCTAGCAGAACCTGTTCACAGGAAGGGAAGTCATGGAGTCCGATTACCTGGGTGGAAATGCTAGTTTGATCACTTATCTTGATTTTAGGTGAATTATTTTACCTTTCTGAGCCCAGACTTCCTTATCTGCAAAATGGAGAAAGTACTAGAAATCACACCTAGAAGTCTTTCAAGGATACATTAAATACAATAAAGTATAAGAATGTTGCCACCTCCTGTGCAAGAGAAACAGAGAGAAACAGAGAAAACTTTCAATAAGTGCAAGCTGTTTTGATGCTTTGCTCTGTGTTGTGTCATTTTATAACTCCACCTCCTCGTGCAGTATTCTGGAAGAGACTGTCTAGCAAAACAATGATTAGAGATCTCCATTTGTTTCCTAGAGTACATGATACATTGGTTCAGGGACAAGATACAGGACTGACGAGTTTAGCATTTCTCGCTGCCATTTTCCACTCCTCAGAAGACAGATAAAGCCATAAGGGAGTGATTCCTCCAGATTAGACTCTGAAGTTGATGTCATGCTTAGGACAGGGAATTTGAGAGAATGCCAATGCTGTAAGCAGTGGACACAGAGCATCACCTCTGCATTGACTTCTGATGGAGTCCCTGCTGCTGCCTCCACAGTGGCTAATGCTGTCCTCTGCTTCTTCAAGCTTCCTTCATCTCCTCTGACCTGATTTTGGCCTTCTATCGACACCATTTTTTCTGCCATTACTCAGCCTCAACACGCTGTCTGGTGTGCTGCAGAACTTCAGGGGGAGTTTTCACACTGGGTGTGAAAAGGCAGCTCGGTGGCCTTGTCATCCCAGACACTGTGCGGGGCTCATGGGTTATTTCAGCTGCCGTGCACATCTTAGGATTCTTTCTGTGTGCTGCATTCACGCTGGACTTCAGGAGAGTGTTCGTGCTGTGGTCTCTGCCTTGAAGGCTCTTCTCTGCTCTTCTCATCGTCCACTGCCTTCCTGTTTCCTCTCCCCCTTCAAAAAAAGAACAAATCTCTTCTTAGGTCAGGATCACTCTGGTTAACTTGTACTCATATTTCAAGAAACATTAAATATCACTTCCTCAAGGAGAACCTTCCAGAACCTTAATCTATGATAAAACCCCTCATTTAAGCAGGGTCCCTTTGCTGTCTTTTTATGTAGTAATGAACACAGCAGTGATTCATTTGACGTCTATATAAAAGCCACAAGGTTAGGAGGGTAGGAACCACGTCTGTCTTGGTCTTTACAATGTGAATAAAAATAGTCCTATCTTAGCTCTGACCTTCCTCATTCTCTCTGAGAGGCAACTTCTTTTAATATTTCCTATTTGAAATGTTTCTAGTGGCTTCTCCCATAACTCTAAACAATATATGTATCTATTAGTTCTTGATTTTTTAACTGAGACAGTAACAACTAGTTGCCTACAATGAAAGAAAAAGGTTTAATTTACCTTCTCTACATCTCATTTTATTTCCTCCTTCCTGCCCCCCGCCCCCCAATGTTTGTTATATTTAATTTAAAATTTTTCCATTGGATTATCTTTTGTGAACCTTAATATTTAGAATCCTGTTTATATGAGGTCAGGAGATTAGAGAGTGTCTCTCTCACGTGCACACTACAGGATGCAGCCTGCCTTGCAACTCTCATGAGAAATGATGCTGTTTCTTTTCCTGAGAAATTTCGAAGACGACACCTAGAGGTTCCATAGGAGTTGTTAGTCTTGAATTTGGGACTCGCCCGGAAGGGCATTCTCCAATCTGCCCTCTCTTCTGTTGTTTGTTTGCAAACAAAGAATGTTTGTTGTTGGGATTATGGATTCCTTTTGGTTGTAGTCAATGCTTTCTAAGTGCAGATTGTAAATTTAGGCTATCATTTTTTTTTCCATGAATTTTAGACGTTTACTTTTGACTCCTCACAAAATTAGATGAGACTATTATATTCTCAACATTATTTCCCCTTCTCGTGTGCTTTCCAAATTTTGCTAGCTCTACCTTAATTTTGAAATCATCGGATTTTACATTTTCAGTCTGTTTCATAACCATACTTGGGTGGCAGGGCTTGGTTTTTTTTTCTGTGGGTTCAATGTCTCAGTTCCTGTTCAGCTAGAAACAGCATGCCTGGCGGGAAGGTCAGACTTCTCATTTCTTATACTCTATCCCTTCCTACTCATGATTTTATAATCAACTTAATATTTTAAGTTCGGAACATGATTTCCTTGTGAGTTCTATTTTTATTTGTTTATTTATTTATTTGTTTATTTACTTATTTAGTTAGTTTCCAGTGCTTTTCTTTTTTCTTTTTGATTATAGTGAAATGTGTTTTTGTAGATTCAAAACTACCTTACTTTCTGTTGCATGAAATCACAGCTTTTCTCTTTCCTAGTCTGACTTTTATTTTTTTGATGATGTCCAGTTGTTCCCTCTGTAAA
Organism: Solenodon paradoxus; assembly: GCA_004363575.1. NCBI lineage: Eukaryota > Metazoa > Chordata > Mammalia > Eulipotyphla > Solenodontidae > Solenodon > Solenodon paradoxus. The sequence continues at coordinate 721,160 of RJWH01000149.1, forward strand.
CTTTTTGGATTTTTTCTAATCTTTTGTGACCTATAATTTCATAAAAATGTGCCCGACTTTTTCTTTTTAGACCATTCACCTTTGCTGAATATGCATCAACGTTTCTGTATTCTAGAGCCATGAGAAATTGTCTTCTATTATTTTATTAATTTTTCTCAATTTGATTTTACTTTTTCTTATACTTATTTTCTTTAGTTTTATTTTTACTTTTTTTGAGAAATGACTACAACTTGTTCTTTAGCAATTTGTTATTTTCAAACTATTTGATGTCCCTTGATATAGTGTTCTATTTTTATCTTACTGGTGGAATTTCTTCTTGAAGGTTAATTTAAATATTTTTAAGAGTGCGTCTGTGATTTCTGAAGCACTTACATTCCCATGGAGTCAAGGTGCTGGGGGTTCTTAGATGTCTGATGATTCTGTTTGTAGTTCACTTAAGGGATAAAGATTTGTTGATTCAGGATGAAAGATCAAATGTCATCAGTTTTCTGGAGAATTTACTCTGCTCTTGACTAGTCAGATCTACCTTTCATCAAATCTCTCCCAAGAAGGAGAAATAATATGACTGGTCACGTGATATCAATAATTAAATTTATGGGTTGCAGGATTTTGCTTTTAGATGTAGTCATGGCAAACTAGGCATTAGACTGGGCACCCTCAACCCAAATGATGAATTTAGGAAAACTTTGCTCTGGGGTACCAATATTCATGTTCTAAGTCTTACTCCTCCCCAGAAAATTTATTTAAAAATTTTTGCTCCTGCATACACATATGAAGGATACAAACCTCTTAATGACCCTGTTTACGCTGTGTAGTGCCAGCATAATGTCTATGGTGAAGCAAAGACTCAATAATTGTTTTAAATCACCATATAATGAAAGCACATAACTTTTATATATTTGCTTTGGAGAGTTCACCACTCATTAAGATGTGTTCCCTGTACTCAAGCAGCTAATAGTTCAGTTTCTAATGGAAGAAACAGATGTGTAAACACATTACTATAATAAAGAGAGATAAGTGCAATAGAATGTGTTTGTACAAAACGCTGGCTATATGGGGAAAAGACATTAAGTCAGAGAGAGAGAGGAGTGAGACAGAGAAACACTTGCCCAGATAAAAGAGCAGTCTCTGGAGCCAGGCTGCTCAGCTTGAAAAGCTGGCTCTGTCATTTATGGACAAGTTATCTTCTCTTTGCTTCTTTCCTCCCCTACAAAAGTGGATATATGGTAATGGTCCCTACCTCATAGGGGTTTCGTGAGAATTAAGTGAATTGTTATACACGAAATGCTTCAAGGGTGCCTGCCTCTTATTATTGCTATTATTTCTTAATGTGGCCTTGAATGCCGAGCTCCATCGCTGGAGATTATTATGGTTATTGCTGGGAAAATCGGCTCTGTGGATGAAGGCACATCTAGAGAGGAGAGTGGCTGGGATGACTGCAAGGCAGGGTGCTGGGGCATGTGCCTGAATAAAGGGGGAAAGGACCGGATCACGGGAGATGGGAAACCACTCCAGGGGGCACGTGTCACTAGTTTATTGGCGGTGGGGGTGGGGCTGTGTGTGCAGTAAGTATGGAAATGAATGAACTTAGGGACTCTATAAACTATATACATTTGAAACATCTAGGGAACCCATATAATATGTGGCATGGACAAGTTAGGGACATGAAGGCAGAGACGGCAGCTCTGACACTGTCCCAGAGGCAAGCATGAGTGCAGCATGCAGTAAGAATCGTAAGAAATGTCTCCATGAAGAAGACAACCAGGGAAATAACACTGAAAATAACTGAAATGAGCAACTGGTTCGGGGGGTGGTGTGAGGGTGGGGTTAGCTGGTCCTTTGTAAGTTCAAGTAGGTAATTTTGAATTACAGAATTTGGTCCCGTGTGGGGAAGGTTTAGAAAGGCAGGTTTTGGAAAAACATGAGGATAAGGCTTTTAACACTGTGAAGACAGTGGCTTGTCGCTGGCAGAGTCCAAGCATATGGAGGCTGCTGGCTCTGTGCTGATGCGGCATGGGGGCTGTCTTCTGCTGGGGTGTGCCCTCAGCATCTAAGATTTCTACCTGCCTCACTTGCCTCTCCTCACATGATCTCCAGGTCAGAAGTCATTTCCTCTTCTCTGCAGCTGCAATCTCCCACCTTCTCCTCTACTTCCCTCCCCAACTCTTGGCTTGTGGTACCACTTTGTTTTCATAGTTTCCATACTGAAGGCAAGAGTGATTCCACGCAAGCCAGCAGCCTGAGACAAAAGCTTACAGACTATTCTATTTTGCCTTATCACAGATGACTGCTCAATCAGGAAATAAAACTACTTTCAAAAGCTTTTAGTCTGCTCCTCTTGGGGGTGGGGGTTGGGGTTGAAGGGGGCTAGGTGTCTCTTTCCAAGTACCCATTTCCAAGAAGTCTGGGCATTATGGGAAGGACAGGGTATGTTGAGCCTTTCAGACTCAGCTCCTACTTCATCCATCTTGGCTTCTTTCAGTTTTGAAGAGTAGAGCTGTTTGCTTCTTTTTTTTTTTTTTTGCTTTTATGTCTGCTATCATGCCTGTCCCTAAAAGTTCCCAAGCTCGACAGCCATAACTTTTCATTTGAGAGACTTTTTTAAAAGTCAAGCCTCAACCTCAAGGATCCATTGGTATACAAAACAGAAGCAAGCATGGAAGTTTTCACAGGATGCTGAACAGATGCTTGTGGGCTTGTGGATGGCCTCACAGAATAAAATTAAATAGTATTTCCACAGCAAGGTAAGAACCTGAGTCAAGGGGAACAATTTTCCTCAAATCTGGCCAATAGTCCTTGGGGACGATGCTGATTTGCACTGTTTAATGCTGCAGTGTGCAAAACAAACAGTGTGCACAAAGAGTGCTAATTGCTTCATTTATTCTCCCATTTAGCCAGGGGAACATCAGAGCCGATTCAGCCTCAGAATGGAAAATTACATGTTGGAGAGAGAATAGCCACACTGAAGGAATGACAATGCAATTCAGGTTCCATTTGTTCACATATTTTATTTATCCAGTGAAAGAAGGGGGAAAAAAGGGACAACTCAAAGGTGGCACAAATTCTCAGAGAGTATCAAGGTCACATCTTCCACTTTATTCAGTCTAATTTAAATCCACAGATGAAATAAAAGTGCCAAGGGCTGAGATAAGCTTCTTGGTAGGGGATAAAATGTCCTATTCGCAAAAGAAAATCCTTTTTAAGGTTAATAGCTGCTCAGGGGTTTCTTACTTGAGGGTGGTTTACTTTTGTCTTTATAAAAAGATAACGTGGTATGAATTGTTGGGGTTGGGTATTTACAGTGCAGTGAGGCGGGAGCCTGCTGACTCAGTGACTTCCCAGGTGTCGAGGTCTGAGAGAACCTCGTCCTGGTGAGCGTGGCCAGGTGTCCTAACATCCCAGAGGGGCATCATGGGGCGGGGGGTGGGGGTGGGGGCGCGACAAGATGACACACGGACATCAGACATCACAGTCCGGGACCCCCATTATGCAAATGAGCACACTGAGACTTAGGAGTTTCAGTGATTTCCCCAAGGTCATATAGCTAGTGAGTGATAGGAATGAATGGCCATTATTTGGCAAATTTCTTGGCTTCTAATCCAGTGCTTTGGGACACGGCCTAAATAGATTCTCCTAATATTAATTCCTCTCCTAAGATTATGAAGTTGGCAACTTGAGCTTTTTTTAAGTGCAAAAGAAAAACCTGGAGAAAACAAAAAAAATTACAGAGATTGCAGACAAATTTGTATCTCATCTCGGGAAGTGTATGCTAGATTTAGAAGATTACCATTTGGGTTCAAATCAGGGAATGCAATTGTTCTATGACCACAGCATGACAATATCTTATATGTAATGAGAAAGGAATGGAAGGCAGCACCACACAGGAAAGATTAGAAAAACCAATACAGTCAAACAAAACGGACCAGACAAGACTTTGGTGGACTGGTCTTAACGGTTCAGTGCTTTCCAATAATACAGAAAAGGACACAATGTCACAATATATGAGAGGGGTTCCAGAGGGTTCCTGGTGGGCACACAGACACCCCTTTTAAGCAACTGGGTCCTTGTGCACAGATTGACACAGGGCACCAATCTTTACCAAAGCCTCCTGAAGGAGCAAGTATGAGTTCACCTGCTCTGCGTCCCACACAGCGCCCAGACCTGGGGGCGTCCCTGCCAAATCCCTGCCACTTCAGACACTGGCCTGCTCCATGGTAACCAGGTGTGTGTGAGTTGGAGAGGGGAACCCTGTGCTGGGGACGGTGTCAGGTTGCTGACATGGGCTGGACATTTTGAACCTGGGACAAAGTGACAGGAATCTTGGTTTCCCCTGGGCCCGGAGCTTTTGTAATGGGCTGGCCATGGGCCTTGATGTCCGCGATTCGCTCTTTAAACTTCTGCTGAAGGAACTTTTCTTCTTTGGAGTAGCTTTTGGCGAACACGGACATCAGCAAGCAGCCTGCCATGGACGTGCCCCCGATGCAGAAGAGAACGGCGCCTGCCAGTCTGCACATGTCGAGGGCTCCGTTAAACTGGACGGCGTGTGTGTCGACCACCACAAAATCGGCTTCACCAAAGGCTTCGATTTTGGGGGACACAAGAAAGCCCACAGCCAGAACAGTCAATCCGAGAATCACAAAGACTGTGCCAGAGATGAGTCCAACCTAGAAAAAGACACAAAAAAGCCAGACAATATAAGCACAGGTTTTGGTCTGCCTGTGCCCTCCAGGGAAGCTCTTGTCTTGTTTTTGGAGAGAAGGAAGTAGTCTTAGTCTTAACAAATTTGTCTGAGAAGGCTACAGAATGTTCTAGTAAAAAAAAAAAAAAAAAAAGTGGGCATGCCCTGGTGGAGTAGCGTTGGGCCCGCTGCCTCTGGCTAGCGTGGTGCATATGCATCCCAAGAACCCGAGTTCGTGTGTATGGGACACTCAAGATAAACAACTATATAAATAAAATTCTTCAGAAAAGGTGAAGTTCCTTTTTTTAAATTTTAATGCCCACCAGAAACTGCCATGCAGCCTTAATTTTTTTCATGTGTTTTGTAATTGACAAAGCCCCCTTTGCTTAAGTTTTCCTTTGCTTTTGAGAAAGACACTAATAGCCCTGAGTGACATCCAGAAGCTGGCCTGCCCCTGTCCACTAGACTTTGATGTTATCAAAAGCCGGCTGGAGCTCACAAGGAGGGCATCTTCTCCTTTTAATTTAATTCAATGTCACAGAACCTCAAGAACAGGCAAGCTCCTTCTGTGCCCGAGAAGAAGTGAGACAGAACATTCTACTTCAGATTTTGTCCAAGCCCAGAAAAGTAAGGTTGTTTTGCAGAGCAGAAAGCACCAGCCCTCCTTCCCTTATCCTCCAGTTAATCAGAATGACTTTTTCTTTGCCAATTACAGCTTTAGTCTGGCTCTCATCTGCTCCCCTCCCTTTATAGGTAAGATTTAGAAAGATATCCAATCATAGAATTCTGCTGGATAATCCAGAGTGAATTCTTACTCCCTTAGGCTCTCCCCCAAAACATTCAGTCAAAGCCCACATCCTACAACATATTCTTTGCAGACCCTTACTGAAATACCCCTAGGGTATCATTCTCCCTCACTGGAGTAATAAACAGATTTTGTTCAACATATAGGGATGTTCCCAGTGGTTTTGTCTGGGGGACGTTAGCAGTCTGTGTCACTTCTCACCTCTTCCCCCAAGTAATAGAGGAGGAAACATACATGCCACGTTACAAGCAAGAAATTAGCCTCAGGGAGGATAGATCACTGGTCTAAACATGGTCAGGTAGCAGGGCGCAGGCTAGAAGCCACAGATATGACCCCGTATCAGAGCTCTTGCTCCCCTAGTATGTAACTATGTGGGCTTCAATTCAGTAGATATTGAGAAGATAAAGTAGTAGACAGACTGAATTGCAATAACTCAAGATCTAACACAATGTAACACTGAAAATGAAAAGTAACACATCCTTTTAAGCTCAAAAGTTTGGGATGAAAAAACTCAGGTGTGGATTCTAGCACTGCCAACTAGTACTTAGATCATAGAAGAAAAAATAATTAAATTAATTAAAACCACTCTCATTAACTTCCCCATCTGTAAAATGATACATGAAAATAGAACCCACCTCAAAGAGTTGTGGGGAATAAATGAGGTCAAGCATGAAGGCACTTAGCCCTGTGCCTGGCTGACTAATAAATTGTAATAAGTAGCTATTATTATTGTTGTTGTCATTTGAAAATGCAGCTTTTGTAACTGGCAACTAACTGCACAGCCAACATAACCGTCGTTCAGTTCTTGGAACAAAAAACAGCTAGCAGAATTATTTATTTTTTAAACACATTTTTCATTTCCTCCTGATCCTAATTGCTTTTAGTTAGAATAACAAGGTTGGAAAAATCACCAAACGCATAGCATCATTTAACCTTGGATATTTAAAGTATGTTTATTTAACTTATTTATTTATTTACGAAGTGGGTAATACATTAGTAAAGAAGGTTTGAAAAACAGGAGGAAAACATATTGCAATTCCACCACCCTAACAAAAGGAGAGAAAGAACAAGTATTGCCACACATCTTTTTATGAATGAAACATTTATTCTATGGAATTCACCAATTACTGTTTTATATATTGCCTATTATTTTTATTATAACATGTTTTAGTTATCATGTACGGGCATATTTCTATCACATAACATTGCAAAGAAACTGAAAGACAAAAAGTCAATACAATGACTCCTGAAAAAAAATTAGAAATGATTCTCCATCATATAGAAGTTCTGCAGACGGAAGTGGATTGGAAAAAATAACATTTTGGATGGATTTCTACATTTTTCTAAAAATGGTGGCAAACAAATTCAGCTTTAAAGATGAACCACTATTTATAACTTTAAAATTATGACTCACATTGCAAAGTTCTGAATGCAAAAACTAAACTTCCTTACATATCCATGGTGACATGCTTCTTATGTTGCTACATTTCCTTCTCCCTCAAGAATCCGTGCTCATTCTCAAAAAAAGACGGAAGCAAAAATGTTATCTGTCTCATCTCTCCACAGCTCCCATTCTAGCCTGGAGAGCAGTAAGTATTCCTGACTGACTAACTTAAACCACTAGACTGCTGAATACCAAGCCAGGTGATTGATTCTCAGAACAGTCTGTTCCTCAACTGAGCAGTGCTTTATAGATTAAAATCCACTCTTGGAGCATCACTTAGAAGCTAAAAGGCAAACCATATTTTGCAGATGGTAGAACTCCTGCTCACTTCTAGAACTGGAAAGTGGTTGGCCTCTCTGTACCTTCTCCCTTTTCCTATTTATATCAGAGTATCAGAGGGAGGTCTTCCATCTGCTGAGAGGAGCATGACATAAGCAAGAGCCTGCTCCAAAGCTTCTGAAGGGGCTATAAATGCAAGTCTAATGAGAATCTCTCAGAGGGTCTCCCAACCTGTTAAACATGACAGGGAGAGCTTGGGATGCAGATGTGAAGGAGCTGTGTTGGAATCAAAAGTAAGGTGTGACTTCTGGGCATTTACTCAAAAAAATACAAAACCACCCATCTGCAGAGGTATGTGTATCCCCATGTTTATTTTTACCCTATTCACAATAGCTAAGAACTGGAAATTGCTTAAGTGCCTAACGTCAGGTGAATGGATCAAAAAGATGTGGTGCATACATACAATGGGATACTACACAGCCCTTAGAAAAGATGAAATCCTGTCATTTGAATCAACATGGATGGAACTAGAGTAGATTATGCTAAGTGAAGTAAGTCAAAAGAAGAAAGGTAAATACCAGATGACCTCACTCAGGTGGAATGTGAATACACGAAACAAAGGAACAGATGAAACATAACCAACGCTTGAACATTTGCAACAGAACTGAGGTGACCAATGGGAATGGGGCGGTTGGGGGCAAATGGTGGCAGAGCCCAGGACAAAGGGAAAGACACTTGGAGATTTTGTGGAGGGCAGGGTGTGTTGAAATATATCAAAGGAATGGGGAGCCTATACATAGGAAATTATTTTAATGTGTAGAATAGTTATGTCAATAAAATACATAAATTTTAAAAAAGTAGGTTGTGATTCCACCACTCTGATTGTAAAAGGAGGTGAGGTGGGATGTTGGTGTGCATAAGCTTAATCCTGGTACCATGTTGGAATACTGGAAGAAATGAAAATATTGGGGGAGAGATGCCATATAATTATAAAACTTGTCTCTGGATACAGCTCTAAATTGAGGTGATCTTAGGTCTAAGAGAAAGGGGGCGCTGTTAAATAGAAAGAGTTAAAAATGAAACACAGAGGTCTTTTAAAGGTGTAAGAAATCAAAGCAGCCCTGTTTGGGGTCATGCAGAAGAGTTGGAATTCTGCTGGTGAGGGTCCTCCCTCTGGCAAACCAGAGCAGCGGGGGTCTGGGGGGCTGTGGGTGTTGGGGACTTGGGCCAGGCCACAAAGCCAGGCTGATGCAATCCAACAGAAAATTACACTCAGAGGTACCTCAGCCACTGCCCTGTTA